>CM060957.1:164168575-164768575 GCA_030765055.1 Mantis religiosa
TATATTTCCATATTAAGACTACAAATAGTTTTATCAAGTCTTCCTCTTATTTGTGAAATACTGATACCCTTTTGTGGTTATAAAAATGATTTGATTCCAATGTGTGAAGACTATGATACAGTGAAGCACAAAATTAATATAATTTTGAGTCGAACTGGTACTCAATGCTCCACTTATTGTTAGTATTTACCTAGAACGCGTTTTGTTAGGATCTTCCTAACATCATCAGCTGTTGTCGACTAATGGACGTTGGTTTGGTGAACTCATTGGAGGCGATAGGTGCATCTCTGTCGGTATCTTGATGAACTTGAAGTTTGCATTTTCATCAAAGGTAGTGTTGAAATTAAACAATTTTCTTTCATATTTCTTTACGAAGATTTTTTCCCATGTGGTTAATGCAGCTGGACCTTGGACACCTTTTAATAAGTGGATTTCTCTTTCTATATCATGATTCTCCTTCCAAAAATGGTACGCTACCTCGATTTATCTATTTCTTTGTTCCTGATGTTCCTAAAATGCTCTTTAAGCCTAATGCTCAAGTTCCTTTTTGTTTTTCCAATGTAAAAGTTGTCACAGCCCTTGCAGTTTATCCGGTACACACCTGATTTTTTGTCTGTGGGTATCTCCTTTGTATTATGTGATTTCAAAAGGTATTGTTGTTGTTGACTGGCACTGGGGATTAGTTGATTTGCATCATTTTCCCCCTAGCTTCCCAATATAAAGCCTGTAGGTTCCCACTTTTGAGACCATTACATTTGTCCACATGGTGTTTGTTCATGATGACATCCTCTTTACAGATAGCACATTTGGGTGTAAGTATGCAGTGTATTTTAGGTGTTCTGCAAGACAATCATGGCCAGTTTTCATTCTAAATAGGGCCACTGCAGTTTTTCTTGGTAGTTTTTGTATGTCAGTTTTGTCTCCAATGTTCTTATAATCCTTGTCTTTTAGTTTATCTTCTTCATCAAGTCTCTGCTGTCTTTTAAAATGAAGCTTAATGTTAATTGTTTTAAAAATTTCAGTTTGTCTTATGGGTTTTATATTTTGAATTACACCTTTTTTTGCTAGTTGGTCAACAAGTTCATTACCTAAAAGTCCAACATGGGCTGGAATCCATTGCAGGGTGACATGGTTTCTTGATTCCACAGCTGTAATTAAACTTCTTATTTCTTTGATGTTTCTTGTTGTTTCGTTTTTATTATTTACAATCCCATATTTTCAAAAGCTGTTGTACACTAAATTTGTTCTGTGGGGCCAAAGTAATATTGTGCTCTTTGAAGACTTTTTGGAAAAGGTGTGTAGCTCTGGGATGATATGTAAATTTTCTGTATGAAGTTTCATTGCTGATTAGGGAAAGAGTAGTTACTTGTTTCCATCTTTGTTGTCTTTTGAATTTACCAATTTTCTTTCTCACCAATTCAGCACTATTGTATTCTGCAATGTGAATGATATTATTGTACTCTTTGATATGTTCCATCTTGTTTAAAGCTACATTAACAAGCCTGTAAGTTAAACGCTTCTGTTTCCCCAATCAGCAATGAAACTTCATACAGAAAATGTACATATCATCCCAGAGATACACACCTTTTCCAAAAAGTCTTCAAAGAGCACAATTTTTACTTTGGCCACACAGAACAAATTTAGTGTACAACACCCTCTGAAATCACATAATGCAAAGGAGATACCCACAGACAAAAACTCAGATGTGTACCAGATAAACTGCAAAGGTTGTGACAACTTTTACATTGGAAAAACTAAAAGGAACTTGAGTATTAGGCTTAAAGAGCATTTTAGGAACTTCAGGAACAAAGAAATAGATAAATCAGCGGTAGCATACCATTTTTTGGAAGGAGAATCATGATATAGAATGAGAAATCCACTTATTAAAAAGTGTCCAAGGTCCAGCTACATTAACAGCATGGGAAAAAATCTTCAAAAAAATATGAAAGAAAATTGCTTAATTTTGACACTACCTTTGAAGAAAACCCCAACTTCAAGTTCATCAAGATACCGACAGAGATACACTTATCACCTCCAATGAGTTCACCAAATCTATGTCCATTAGTTGACAACAGCTGATGATGTTAGGAAGATCGTAACAAAATGCGTTCTAGGTAAATACTAGCAATAAATGGAGCATTGAGTATTAGTTCGACTCAAAATTATATTAATGATTTGATTGTTATTTTTAAATTGAACCTGTCCCTATCTAGACATTGTAAATTGCCTGCAGGCATATTTTGTTATGTTTGTGAATGTTATATCTGATTTAACAACTGACACATAATATTGTGCTTGAAACAAAATGCTGTGATGCTTACAGAGTTTACTTTGGTATCCAATAGAACACCAAAGTGTTACATAGACTGTTCAAGTAATGCTGGATGGGACGAACAAGTAAATTCCACATCTAGGAAGGCGTGGAAGGCATTACATTTCGTAATGAGAATATTGAAAAAGGGGAGCGCTAGGTCCAGGGAAATTGCCTACAAGGCCTTAGTGCGGCCGGTTATGGAATATGGAGTAGCATGCTGGGACCCGTATAGAGCTAACCAAATCGATCCATTAGAAAAAATACAGAAGAGGGCAATAAAATTCATAAAAAGAGGCAAGTATTTTGGGCCTATAAAAGGTGATGAGACTAAATGGGAGGAATTAAGAATTAGGCGTAAAAAACATAGGTTGGTAGCATTATTCAAAGCTAATGCTGGTGTAAAGGCATGGGTGGACGTTAGTGTAAGGTTAGATAATCCAGATTATTATGGACGAAACGATCATAGGTATAAAATTAAGGGTAGAAGATACAGAAACGATGTAGGAAAATTTTCTTTTGTTAATAGAACCATTGAAGAATGGAATGAATTGCCTGTAGCAGTCTTTCAGGGCTGTCCCCTGTTGCTGAAGAAATTTAGAAAAAATCTAGATGGTTTATAGTTTAACTCTTGAATTATAATGGTATATAATATGTAAATAGAGAAGTAATTAGATATGTTTTAAGTGACTAAAGTAAAATAATATCATGTTTGTATTGTTTACTGTGTTATTGTTGTAAATCTAGTATTTGTAATTTAATCTGTATTCTTAACTCTGCCACCGGGTAGTACCCAATTGCAGTCAATAAATACATACATACACATATGCTGTGCAGTAGATGTAAGTCTGCCAGAGAGCTGACTGCAGAGAGCCAACCATCACCAGCTGTTACTTTTTTATTTTTGACATCACTTATTACAAAAGTATCAAGAATGGAAAACATATCCTGTATCCTAACTGCTCCAAGACCACACTGAGGAGCTGCCAGTTACATCGCCACGAAGATAAAGCACAAAAATCTAGTGATAAGAGAAATGGAAAGCAACTACAGCTACTCACCAATGAGGAGGAGTTGGAAGTAACCAGATCAAAGACTTAACTCTTTGTATCCCATTTTAAGGAAAATTACTTGCTTAACAAGGGATGCAAAATAAGAAAAAATACAGAGTACAGCACAAGCATTTTGCCTGCTTCTATGAAATGTTAGAACATCTATATTTTTGCAGCAATATTAATGCTCTCTTTCAACACAGAGAGATTCCTTATGAACCAGACCAGTGGCACCTTTTTAGATACAAGGGGCAATCAAATATTAACAGGCCTTTGTTTACTGTGCATGCATAGTGTCATATGGGTTCAAGGCTTTTACAGCACATGCAGTGAGGTATCTGAAAGAGGACAGTGGCCTTGGGAACTCATTTGGCTCTGTCCCTCAGTTACTGCTGAGATGTCTGAGAGAGAGGTGCATCCAGCTGTTGTGCAACAAGTAATAATCAAGTTTCTTGTCAATGAAAATGTTGGTGCAACTGAAATTCGCCATCAGTTACTTCGAAGTTTGGGTAAAGAACCCTTTCATGGTCCAGAGTTAAACATTGCTGTCATGAGTTTAATGAAAGACGTGAACATGTTGAAAATTTGGCCCACCCTCGTCGCCCATGCACCAGCTCTCAATCCAGAAAACATCCAAGCTGTTCAAGACATCATTGAAGCAGATCGCCACATCACAGTGCTTGAGATTTGTCGACAACTTCTCATAAGCTATGGGAATGTCCAATCAATCATTCAAAGGGAGCTGAAATTGAGAAAAGTGT
The DNA here is from genome assembly GCA_030765055.1 of Mantis religiosa. Taxonomy (NCBI): domain Eukaryota; kingdom Metazoa; phylum Arthropoda; class Insecta; order Mantodea; family Mantidae; genus Mantis; species Mantis religiosa. Next base: position 164,172,700 of record CM060957.1, read on the forward strand.
CAGCTTGTTGTGTTCCGCGGTGTCTCACTGCAGAACAGAAAGCAGTGCGAGTTCAAATGTGTTGCACGCTTCTCATGCACTACGAAGAAGGTGATGCTCTTCTGGACAGAATCATTACTTGTGATGACATATGGGTGCACCATTACATACCCATATCAAAGAGGGCCAGTTTGGAGTGGAGAGCAACTGCCAGTGAAAGCCAAGTCAGAACAGTCACCAGGGAAAGTTTTGGCCACAGTGTTCTGAGACTCGAAAGGTGTCCTTCTCATTTATTTCCTTGAATAACAAGAACGACAGATCATTAACGCTGCCTACTACTGTGACCTCACTCAAGTTCGGGTTGCTTTCCGGTCAAAACGTTGCAGTAGCCCCAACCAAAAATTTGTTCATTCTGCAGGATAATGCCAGACTACACACCGCAGCAGCAACACAGCAAAAATTGGCCGAAATGCACTGCACTGCCCTTCCGCATACACCTTACAGCCCAGACCTCTCAACATGTGACTTCATAGATAGAGTCAACATGAATGTTTGGTCCACTCAACAAGCTCTTGGAGGACATGTTTCACAACCAATGAGGAGGTGAAAGACTTCATGCTTAACTGGCTCCGCATCCATCCTCATACTTTCTTTGAGCCCGCCTCGGTAGCGTGGTGGTAGCATGTCTGCCTCACGTTCAAGAGGTCACGAGTTCGAACCTCGGTCAGGGTGAGTTACCTGGATAAGGTTTCTTCCGCAGTTTTCCCTTATCCTGAAAGACGAATGTCAGTTAACTGTAAGCTCTATGGATCCTGGGCTCACTTGAGCATCATTTCACCCATTTCATTCATCGTCCGATATGACTTAACGTTGGAGGACGTAAAAAAAAAAACTTTCTTTGAAACTGGCACTAAAAAATTGCCTGTCTGTTGGAACAATTGCAAAAAAAAAAGATGGGTGAATATGTAGAAAAGTAATAAAAATGTTAATTTCAATTATTTTTCATGAATAAATTTTCTGGAATGAAAGGCCTGTTTATATTTGATTGCCTCTAGTAGCTTAGGTGCAAGTCTTATGCAGTGGATAGCTCATTCTGCACACTTAAAACAAACACTCGTCTTTGAAAAAGTCACAATAGGTGTTTATGATGATTTCTGAATGTTGGAATTTCATCTGAAGCTTCAAAGTAACTATACCAAGTACTGTTTCCTTTGTTTAAGGGATAACAAGGCAAATTATCCGCACTACACCCAGAGAGACTGGCCAAACAGTAAAGGATTCCTTCCATGCACACAAAACATAAAACCTGAACCTCTTGTGTTTACAGAGAAGATTCTGTTACCCCTATTCCATATCAACCTTGGACTAATCAAATGATTTATCAAAGTATCGAAAAGATAGCACCAATTTACTAAAATACATACAAAAACATAGTGAACTCGTCATCTGGGAGAAAATGTACATAGAAAAGCATAAAAACCAATTAATGAACTTCAAAATCTCACCATAAGTCAACTCCACATTTAAATTCATCACAAAATCAACAGATGGCAACAGCAACTCCAGAACTACCCATACTACTGGATCAGTTGCATTAGAGCCGACGATGCGAACGATGGTTTGCGAAACATATCCTCAATATAGGTACGTAAGTGAAGCTGATGTGTAAAAAATACGACTCTTCTATAATTTAATAATTTATCAAAGGTTTAAACAGCAATACTGAAGTTCTAACTTGCATTCTACAAATGTTTCCAAAGTTATCTTTAGCTAAAATAAAAGATGAAATTTTGACTGGATCGTAGATGGTGCAACGTTACAATGTAAAGAACTTGTAGATGTAATGACTCTTGATGAACATAATACTTCTGAAGCTTCTCAAAATATAGTGCAATGTTTCCTGGGTAACAAAAGAAGAGAAACTTACAAGGAACTGATTGACAATTCAAAATAGAGTTACTGTCTGTTTCGGTGCAGAATGTCTGTCAAAATATAGCCTTTATTTTCCCATATTGATTTCTTTAGACCAAATTGAAGTGGTCAGAAGAGGAAGTTACTAAGTCTCTGCTTTCAAAATTGTGCAGGAGAGCTGCTCAAAATTTTCAAAAACCAAAATCGCCTGCCTCGGTAGCATCAATAGTAGCGTGTCTGCCTCACGTTCAAGAGGTCTCGAGTTCGAATCTCGTTCAGGATGAGTTACCAGATAAGGTTTTTCTGGGGGTTTCCCTTATCCTGAAAGACGAATGTCGGGTAACTAAGCTCCATGGACCTTGGGCTCATTTGAGCATCATTTTACCCATTCCATTCATTGTCTGATAGGACTTAACATTGGAGGACGTGAATTACAAAAAAAAAAAAAAAAAATAGTAATAGAAATGAAAGAATTTTATGTGATGGGTCTGTTTGGAGGTACAAAGTTCTGTGTTGAAGTCTTTCTCACAGTTTGATACATGTAACATGTGTGACTGGATATTTTATTATTACAACTTAAAAACTTTTAATTTAAAATGGACAAAAAGTTATTAACTTATAGAAGAGTCGTATTTATTACACATCTGCTTCACTTACGTAGCTATATTGATGACATGTTTCACATACCATCGTTCGCAACATCGGCACTAATGCAACTAAAGCTTTTTTTTTTGGGGGGAATTTATATCCTCCAACGTTAAGTCATATTGGACGATGAATGGAATGGGTGAAATGATGCTCAAATGAGTCCAGGGTCCATGGAGCTTAGAGCTACCCGACATTTGTCTTTTAGGATAAGGGAAAACCCAGGAAAAAACCTTATCCAGGTAAATCACCCTAACCGAGATTCAAACTCAGGACCTCTTGAACGCGAGGCAGACACGCTACCATCTACGCTACCAAGGCGGGCGACTATTGGTGAAAGAGCTGTGATCTGTTTTAATCCTTTTTAAGTTTGAATGATTTTTTATCTAAAAGACTTTTTCCATATCCATTTTTAATTGCAGTTTTTAAGATTTGATGGTATTCTTTTTGATATTCTTGCTGGCTGAAGGGTAGGTTTACTAATCTGTGTGTGAGACTGTTCATGGTGGCATGCTTGTGTGGAATTGGGTTGAAACTATTTGCTTTGATGTAATTATCTGTGTGTGTGTTGCTTTTCTATAAATACCAAATTCCAATTTTTCATTGTTTATTGTGATTTTAAGGTCCAAAAAAGGTAGAGTACAATCCTCTTCAATTTCTACTGTGAATTGTATGCTGGGTTCTTGAAGGTTGATTAGTTTCAAAGCATCATCTACCTGTAGTGTACTATTGCAAAGATGTCATCCACGTATCTGAACCATGTTTTAAAAATATGAGGAAAGGCTTTAGTTATATGTGTTTCGAAAAACCTTCTGTATAAATTGGCCAAAAATGGTGATAGCGGGATACCCATAGCCAGTCCTGAAATTTGTTTGTAATACTTTCCATCAATGACAAAATAATTTTGGTATATACATATTTCAGTCATTGCCAAATATTCTTCCATTGATATTCTCAGATAATAGAAGTTAGCCATTTCTTAAGATGAATCGAAAGTTTGACTATTGGGATGATAGGGAAGAGGGAGCGGACATCAAAGGATACTGAAGTTTCTTGAGGATTTAGTTTAAGATTTTGAATTTTTTCTACCATGTGTAAAGAGTTCTTTATGCTCAGAGTATTGAATTGTGGAAGGGACTGAAATTTTTTGGATAGCCATTTTGCCAGAAGGTAAGTAGGAGTGTTAACATTATTTACCATGGGTCTCATGGGTATGTTGGGTTTGTATATTTTAGGCAATCCATATAATCTTGCAAAGGTAAGGTTGCCCGGTTTGATAGTTTTTTGTTCTGCCGTTGTTAAAAGTTTACTATTATTGATGGTTTTGTGTACATCTTTTATGCATTGAGTGGATTTGAATATATTTCTTTGAATTCTTTTTGTTGTAGTACATCTGAAATTTTTCCTTGTATGTATCTGTGTCTAATATTACTATTTTGCTCCCTTCAGCAGCCCTTGAGAAGATTTTGAATGCAGAGATGCGAACGATGGTTCGCGAAACATGTCCTCAATACAGGTACATAAGTGAAGCTGATGTGTAATAAATACGACTCATCTATAATTTAATAATTATTTTGCTTCACTGTGGTGTTCCAATACAATTAAATTTCGATATATGGAAAAAAAGTTGTTTAGTCACTTGAATTAACAGTTTCTGATTCTTAATGTTAGAGTTTTCCCATTATACAATATTATAATATGTAGCCATGGATAAATTATTAATTTATTTTCAGCAGTTCATATTCCAGTATGCACTTCGTGGATTGACATACAACATTGTCATCAAAACATCACTCCATCTCCACATCAATTCCATATGTCATTGTGTTATAAAATCTGGTACCTTCTGGCAGAGTGACATGTTCCAGTAGTTAACAAACAATGTAATATTTTGGAAATTAATTGTTCTTTCACACTAGCCGTGTGTAGGACGCACTATGAAGGGGAAGAGCCAGACAGAAAAATTCAATATTAATTTCCATTAATTGTACCTATTAGTGGTCCGAACTATAAAGCCTGGGCCTTAAAGTACTTACAGCATAGTAAGTCGCCATTAAGGTAGTTGACTCGTGTGTTTATAAGAACTCCTAGTGGTTTACTGGGAAAAACACAAGTCAGTTGGACAATTTAATGTCATGTTGGCACGTTGATCATAGTAGCTCAATGGTTTAGAGCAGCTGGACGGAGACCAGAAAATCTGTGTTTCAAATCCCGGCTATGGCACTGAACTTTTCTCTCTGGCTCTACCCCTTCATCGTAATATTTTGCCTTCTTAATCTTCCAAAACCTATCTGGTGTGCTTTTTGCACTATCACATGTCTTGTGTAAGGCTTGCAACCTCACTACTCTCCTCAAAAGAGACTGGGGACGACAAAGTGAGGAAGACATTGTGTGAAGAACTTCTGGTGCACATCTTCTTTGAAAATATACACCCCGGATTAAAGTGAATTCAGCAATACTTCTTACAAGGACATGGTCAAGGGTATCTTTGAAGTTAAAAACTTCAACAACTGGAGTGCCATCACGTTCCCCATTATTGGTCAGTGGACGTTTGACATGGACAATATCAATGGGCTTAAAGTATAAAATTGAGAGAAGCGTAGACAGTGAAGCACAACTTAGCACAAAAGTGAATTGAGAAGACACTGACACACTGCTTCACTCACACTGTTTTTTCAGAGGACATGCTTCAAGAGCTTTTGCTCTCATCATCAGCTGGAACTCGACTAGTGCAAATTGTAGTGGTTTCCTTTTTCTCCATATCGTCGATAGATGGCATGATGTACTTGTCAAAGATGTACGGCGGTGGAGTTTCAAAATTCATGACTGACGATTTTTGTTATGAAGATTTTTTCCCATACGGAAAGGACTATGGGGTGATTAACATATTTTATTCAAGATGTTTCCAAGTTGATGTCATGTCTAGTATTCAAAAAATGAAAAGCCACTGCTGATTTCTCTGTTTCACCATTTTTAATGTTTCTTATAAGTTCTTTAGTTCTGATGTCAATATTTCTTTTTGTTTTTCCTACATAAATTTTAGGGCAAGTTTCACATTTCAACCCAAAACAACACCAATATGCCATTTTCTACACTTTAATCTTTCGGATGATCAACCACTAAACAGAGAAGATTACACTGGACGACTAAATTTAACTTTTTTTCTTTCACAAGAATTAAAACAACAGATTCTAAAAGTATTTTTCATGCTGAATTCAAATATAATTACAGTTTTTCCCCATCGTGCGGGAGTTTTGTGTGATATTCATTTGAATTTTTTATAATATTCCAAAAAATCCATAACTAGCTATCTAACTCAAAATTATAATTACTGATTCTGACTTACCTAGAAAGTGGTAGATAGTGATTTTCGGGTATATTTTGCTTCTGGAACGTCTCTCATTTTAGTCCAACAGTAGTCAGCCAGCATATTGGAACTCCACTTGCCTTGGTACCTCTTCTCTATTGTAGAAATTTGCTGATGAAAACGCTCACCGTGTTCATCGCTGACAGCTCCAAGGTTTTCGGGGAAGAAGTCCAAGTGAGAATCCAAGAAGTGAATGTTTAAAGATATATTGCATCCCATAGCTTTATAAGAATGCAGAAGATCAGCCACTATGTCACGATAGTTTTCTGCTTTATGGTTTCCAAGAAAATTGCAACACAAACTTTTGAAAGACTGCCAGGCTGATTTCTCCAGTGGATTTAACAGTCCCTCGAAATGTTCATCAGCCATTAATGATTGGATTTGTGTTCCTATAAAAACTCCTTTCAATTTAGCATCACTGAGTTTGGGGAATTTTGATTTCAAGTACAACAATCCATCAGAAAGTTTATCCATAGCTTTGACGAAATTTTTCATAACTCCTAACTTAATATGCAATGGAGGTAAAAATATTTTTTCAGGCTTCACTGAAGGGACACATGCCACATTTTTCTGGCCAGGGATAAGAGATTCATGTTTTGGCCATGACTTTCTAACGTAGTGAGACTTCTTATCTCTGCTGTCCCACTCGCATAAAAAACAGCAAAATTTGGTGAACCCAAGATGCAAACCAAGCAATAAAGCAATGACCTTTAAATCACCACAGATATTCCATTCATATTTTCCATATTGTATATTCTCTAAAACTAGTTTCATATTTTCATATGTCTCTTTCATATCAGCGGCATGCGCTACCGGTACTGATGAAATTTTATTGCCAATATGTAGCAGCACAGCCTTCAAACTTACTTTAGAGGAGTCTATGAACAATCGCCACTCATCTGACCGGTGTTGAAGCCCAAGAGTTTCCATAACTGAACAAATATTATTACAAAACACAATACCATTTTCTTCAGAGAAGTATACTTTGAAAACACTATGGCAGCTACGATATCTACTAATTCTTAAATCTTTTTGGAGTAGATTCCACCCTTTGAGTCTGGAAGCTAAAACTTCCGCTTGCTGTTTAGACAGATTTAAATCGCGAATCAGGTCACTAAGGTCTTGCTGATTGGGAAAGTATGGAAAGTATGGTTCTGGCTTCATATGTAAGATCATTTTTATTTTCATCTGAATCATTTGGAGATTCAGTCAGGTCAGAACCTGAGTTATCACTTAAGGTCGTATCTGCATATACTGGTACGGGGAACTTTTCACGGTGTAAGACAGATCTCATTGCAGATTGCAAATTTGGATACTTAACTGCATATTTTGTTTTAGATGTGATTCCTTTAATATTTGTTAAACAAAAATAACTGTCAGTTAAATGATCCTTCGGTTCCCTCCAAATCATGGGAATTGCAAATGGCATATGATGTGTACCATTTTTCCACCCAGTCAGCAGTCTAACACACGAAACACAGCATGTATTTGGGGCCCAGCTCTTATCAAAATCACCAACTTGACAGCCAATGTAAAGTTTATAACACTTCTTTACAAGTGAGGTCAAATTTCGCCTCTGAGACTTGAAGGTCAGCTCACCACATGATGAAAAAATAAAGCACAGAAATACAACATGCACAACATACACAATACACTTCTAAACAGAAAGGAAGGAAATATTTCACTACTCAACAATCTCACAGTCAGCTCAATACTGACACATCACAATGCCAAACTGGTCTGAACATGTTTAAACAACAACAATGAACAACAATGAACCTGCACAGCCATGTTTTATTGTGCTTCAGCATGACATTGCAAATAATTTCAATAATACATCGTGAGTAAAATAGCTACATATGAGGTACCGGTTCCTATGACAGGTCAAAGAAAACACTAAAATCATATTTTGAAAAGTAGCTGTTACAGGAAAACTATGCCTGATAGGAAAATTCTGCATTTTTTGACTACATATCTGAATTCAGGATGGAAAATGCCACTAGATTCACTTTTCAGATCTCTTGTGAAAAAAACCTTGTCGACCGGTGTTATCAAGAAGAATACCTACACATAAGAAATGTAACTATGTCCAACAGTTTCAACCCAAATTTAGTGGACAAAACACTTAACAGACTCAACAAGGCTAAGAAAATAAAATAAACCACCACCCTAGAGCCTACAGGAGCAAAAGAGAAAAAAAAATTTTTTAAAAATTTACCTTCCATCGATCAGCCTATAATAAATGTAAAAAAATCTTCTCAAAACACAACATAATTCTTGCACCTCAAAATAGTTTTAATATCAGAAATTTGTTAAGAGGCCCCCCTGCAAAAAATTCAATTACTACCAAGGAAAAACAAGGAATCTATGAGATCAAATGTGAATTTTGCCCTAAAATTTATATAGGAAAAACAAAAAGAAATATTGACATCAGAACTAAAGAACATATAAGAAACATTAAAAATGGTGAAACAGAAAAATCACCAGTGGCTTTTCATTTTTTGAATACTAGACATGACATCAACTTGGAAACATCTTTAATAAGATAAGTTAATCACCCCATAGACCTTTCATTATGGGAAAAAATCTTCATTAACAAAAATCGTCATAGAGTCATGAACTTTGAAACTGCACTACCGCGGACACCTTCGACAAGTACATCATAACATCCATCGACGATGCAGATAAAGAGGAAATCACTACAATTTGCACTAGTCGAGTTCCAGCTGACGAGAGCAAAAACTCTTGAAACATGTTCTGTGAAAAAACAGTGTGAGTGAAGCAGTGTGTGAGTATCTTCTCCATTCACTTTTGTGGTGGTTTATTGATACTCGTCACTTTTGTGCAATCAATGCGCTTCTTCTGTAGTGAATCTTTTATCAGTTTCACCCATGTGGAAGGGACTAAGACTTTATCCATTGATCGTTTCTTCTTCTCAATATTGTCAAAAATTGTCAATAGGCATGACAGAGTGTCGTGGTATTGGGAATTGCAGATAAACTCTCTGAAAGTGCACTTGAGGAATGTCAAAAAATGTCTAATGTCTAATCTAAAATGTATCAACAGCTGATATCAAGGAACTTGGTTGGCACCACCAAACGGCTAATTCGGCAACTACTTGACTTATAATAATAACATCTAACTCGAAAAGGCTGACTAAACAACTTTTATTTCTGAAATTGATGCCAATTCAACATGCCAGGGTCATAGTATGTTCGACCTAACATCTTCTGATTCGCAAATCTTTTAGCGCTATTACAGAACTGGTATTCAGAGAACTTATCGTGTGTTTAACAGGATTTCTAAAAAACATTGACTTAACAACTTCTGAATCTCAGTGCTTTAATTTAGGAGATCTACGCAAAGAACATAGAAAATGGTTCCACTTGGACATTCAACTTATGGACAGAATGTATCAGGGACGTTGGGACTGGGTAATAATGGGAGATGATATATGTGCAGAGGAATCCAAAGAACTTTAAAGGAAAAGCTCTTCTCATTCAGATTTTTTAGTGAGTGCATTGAGATAATGAAAATTAGATGTTATTCAATAATATGTAACCATTATAGAACCAATATACGAAGTACCTATGTTAGTTCTCACTTATGTCCCTAGTTACATTAAGTAAACTTGTTATTTTACGAGGACTGTTCAATAAAGAATGATCATAATTTTTAATGGTCATAATTTTTTGCACTAAAATTCAACCTTACTCTAGCTTAATGTCAAACAAACACGCTGTAGTTGTTTCCTTGTTGGTACTCCTGGTTCCCACCTGAAGTTCAGACATGTTTAGTAATGCCTACCACTGCAATGGAGGTAACATGCAGTTAAAGTTGATCTTAGGGGAAGATCTGGAGTTTGTTTCAAACGTAATCACTGCTGATGAAATTTGCCTACATCATTTTGATCCTGAGAGCAAACAGCAAAGCTCAATGTGGAAATCTCCATCACCAACCCAAAAAAAGCAAAAAAGGTTGCTTCTGCTGGGAAAGTTATGGTCATCTCATTCTTTGATATTCATGGAATGGTTTATCAGCATGTTGTACCTGCACACACATCAGTAATTGGACAATACTACAGGGATGTCCTGAAAACATTGCAAGTCCATATCAGGTGCCAAAGACCACATTTCCATGAAGTAGGCTGGATGCTGTACCACGATAATGCGCGGCCCCATATTGCCAATGTTGTTGCTGAATATCTTGCAAAAGTCAGCGCTAAGTGCATCTCTCACCCTCCCTATAGTCCGGATTTAGCCCCATGAGACTTTTTTCTATTCCCTAACTTGAAGAAACGCCTTCGTGGGAGGCATTATCCATCATCAGAAGCAGTGGTGAAGGCTGCAGAGGCGATTTTGAAGGATCTCTCAAAAACTGGTTACCAGCATGTCTTTGAAGACTGGCAGAAATGCTGGGACAAGTGCATTGCATTCAGGGGAGACTATTTTGAGAACGACCATCAAAATTATGAGGATGAGTAAAGGTAAGCTGTCAAAAAAAAATTGTGATCATTGTTTATTGAACAGCCCTCGTACTTGTTCTAAGAATACTGAAAGGATTATTACATCCAAAATATCAACATTGAGGGAAAAACTATTCACGTATCCATTTTCAGCCTCATCAAATTAAGCAACAAGCACTAAAAAAGTAAACAAAAACTTGGTCAAATTTGTTAGTGTAATACATATAATGCTTGTAAAACAAAGAAAATTTGATAAAGCTAAATAACCAGGAAGAAACACAAATCTTATACAGCTATAGCTAATAGATGTAAAGTGAAGAAATGAACAGAACACAAAAAAAAAGCAATAAACAACTCTAATGCATGTAAATAATAGTTGTAAAGAGTAGAGCCAGACTGAAAAATTCAATGCAATAGCCGGGATTTGAACCACAGATATTCTGGTCTCCGTCCAGCCACTATAAACCATTGAGCTATTATGGCCAACGTGCCAACATGACATTAAACATGACATTTTGGACGGAGAACAGAAGATCCGTGGTTCAAATCCCGGATATGGCATTGAATTTTTCAGTCTGGCTCTACCCTTTCATAGTGCGGCCTACACACGGCTAGTGTGAAAGAAAAATTAATTTCCAATAGTTGTAAAGCGTGCAGCAGTAGGGAAATGTAATAAAATTAAATTATAAAAAATGAAACATCGTACGAATCAAAAATACAAATGAAGACCAATAGAGGCAAGATTTTGTAGGACAATTATTTATAAAATTCACATTAATAGTTTTAATCGGTGGTGTTTTGCATCTTTTTACCATAAATTTGCATTAATTTTGTGCAAATTTTTGGGCAAGAATTAACGAATAAATGACATGGCTCAAATGAAAAGTAACAGATAACTAGAGTAGCACAACTGCTAAAATCCCTATGTTCCAAATTAAAATATTTGAAATCAGCAGATAGTACGTAGCATGAATAAAATAAAATATCAGACACCAGACATTGCCAAACTGCAGCATACAAGTTGTGATATTTTCGCTTTTCATACTTATTCTTTTGTCTGTCACTACTAAGTTATATGTAGAGAAAAATCTCTCACTGTCAGTGATTTGACATTGACAAACAAAGACATTGAAGGGACTTTTCACAGAAATTGCGGTAAAAATCAGCTTTTGTCTTCAATGTCAAGAGTGCTGTTACTACATCTCATCTGTTATTGTTACCATCATGGCTTTGTTGTTCAACAATGTCACAAAGCTCTTTGTAACAAAGAAGCAAATCAGAATCACAAGTAATACCACTGGTTTTAAATACATTTAGTTGTTTAAATGCTGCCATTACATGATTTAAATCACCTATACCTGATTTAGTAACTAGCCTAGAAGGCTCAAACAAATGATCTAAAGCTTTTATGTTTATTACATCATCAGTTTCTTTTGCCATAATGGAGTTCAATTTAGGCATAGTCAGACGGCAGCAAACTTTTAGATTCTCTTCTACTGATTCTCTATCACTGGGCTCCATGATATGATCTACAAGTGCACTTACTCTGTTTCCAAAGTGACCTGTCTCTAATACTCCACATTTGGCTCTCAGCGAGTTAATTCGGGATAAAACAAGATGAGCCACCGTTTTTTTTATTGAAATTTTAATATTGGATCTGTTATCAATCTGCAATTTTCAGACACAAATATTGTTGCTGTTGTACTTTTACAATATTTGCAGCACTTGGCATCACAAAAATGATAATTTAACAAATTTTGTGCAGGAAGTGAAAGCTTTTCCTTTTCAGAAAAGAAATCGACAATTGCATCAAAATAGCTGGCAATATAAACTACTAATTAAACCAGCTAGACCAGCATGTCAGTACAGGCAATGGGAACAGTTTAACTTCTATATCAGTGAGGTATTCTTTGTATTCGTTTTTTAACTTTTAGGCATTTCAGAACACTTTCTTAAGCCCTGAGGGACAATATTTTCATGTTAATGTAATGTCTGAGAGTAGCTTCCTAGAAGTTCAGTACCTTCTCAGTAACTTTAGTCAGCATAATAGAAATGTTTTGCTGTGCATGCTGTGCTATCCAATAAACAACATTTCTAGTTAGCATACGACAAACAGTTCTCAGTATGACGGACCAGTCGGGTGCTGTGGTGTCAGTTTATTGTTGCACCGGTTAGCTGTTATTTCAGTGTGTATATCATTGTATTGGCTTTGTTAAGTGTAAAATTTTATCTTGCTTTCGTTAAATTTATAAACATTTTTTCCGTGACTTCTAGCTTCATGCTATGAAGACATGAATGTTTAAGTTATATTTAAGTAATTTCAAATGTAAATGTTCCTAAGCAGACTAAAAGTAATAGAAATTTTCTCATTTATCACTAAAAAAATATTATTCTTGAAAAAAGGAAAAATTTGCGAAAAAATTGTTAGAAACAAAAACTCTTGCCTCTGCTAAGACGTATGTTTCCAAGCAGTGAGGAGATATATTATAACTAAATAACATCAAGTAATAAAAAAGAGTAATACAAGTATATAATAACGGACTTAATCATCAAAGCAGCAAGAAAAGGAAAACTACAAAATAGCCACAAAGAATTAAACAAATCTTATGTAAGTGCATAACAGAGGCAAAGCTCAAAGGAGCATGGACATTTAAAAAAATTAAATATAAAGCTCGAAGCAATGAAGAAATGTAATAAGCAGCAAAGTAATACAAGTGATCAATACGAGGGCTGTTCAATAAAGAATGATCATAATTTTTTCACGGTCATAATTTTTCGCACTAAAATTCAATCTTATTATACTCTGTTAGCTTAATGTGAAACAAACAACAATAGCAGTTTCATTGTTGGTACTCCTGGTTCCCACCTATGAAAACCAGGCAAGTTCAGACATGTTCAGTATCGCCTACCACTGCAATGGAGGTAACACACGAGGAACAATATGCGGCTTTGAAATTCTGCTTTTGTCTCAACAAATCTTCAGTTGAGGCCTATACAATGTTACAGAAGGCCTTGGAGAGTCTGTTCTTCCCTACAGCACAGCTCGAAGGTGGTTTAAAATGTTTAAAGAGGGGAGACAATCAATTTCAAAGGAAGGTGGACCCGGTGCTCCAGTTATTGCTCTTACAGAAGAAAACATCAACACTGCTGCTGCCATTGTGAAAGAGGATCAACAAATTACCTTAAGATCACTTTCTGAAATACTGAACATTTCAATGGATGCCACCCACACGTTGGTGACACAAACATTACACATGAGACGTGTTTGTGCAAGACCAATGATTCCCGAACAAAAGAACATTAATATTAGAGGAACATCCGGAGTTTCTCTCAAACGTAATCCATGCTGATGAAACTTGGCTACATCATTTTGATCCTGAGAGCAAACAGCAAAGTACAGTGTGGAAATCTCCATCACCAACCCCCCGAAAAAGCAAAAGTGGTTGCTTCTGCTGGGATAGTTATAGTCATCTCATTCTTTGATATTCACGGAATGGTTTATCAGCATGTTGTACCTGCACACACATCAGTAATTGGACAATACTACAGGGATGTACTGAAAACATTCCAAGTCCATATCAGGCACAAAGGACCACATTTCCGTGAAGCTGACTGGATGCTGCACCGCGACAATGCGCGGCCGCAAATTGCCAATGTTGTTGCTGAATATCTTGCAAAAATTAACGTGAAGTGCATCCCTCACCCTCAATATAGTCCTGATTTAGTCCCATGTAACTTTTTTCTATTCCCTAACTTGAAGAAATGCCTTCATGTGAGGCATTATCCATCATCAGAAGCAGTGCTGAAGGTTGCGGAGGCGATTTTGAAGGATCTCTCAAAAAATGGTTTCCAGCATGTCTTTGAAGACTGGCAGAAGTGCTAGGACAAGTGCATCGCATTCAGGGGAGACATTTTGAGAAGGACCATCAAATTATGAGGATGAGTAAAGGTACATTGTCAAAAAGATTGTGATCATTCTTTATTGAACAGCCCTTGTAACAAAGCTTATAGCAGCAAGGATATCTAATTAACTTAATAATAACTACAAAGAGGTAAACAAATTTAATGGAAAGGAAAAATAAAAAAACAAAGCACAAAGTTGAGAGGAACAACTAAATAATAACCATGAAGCAGTACATAAATTTATTATTGATAAATGCTATTAAGACATAGAGCTCAAAGAAACGAAGAAAGGTAAATAAATTAAATTTAAAGGGAGTCGATTAATGACACTAAACAACACTTACTTTTAAATTTTTCTGCAACATGTTTCAAAGGCTTTGCCTCTATCCTCAGCCGGCCATCGACTGGTTCTCATTGGTGTACTGTCTGGCCGCTGTATCTCTGGCTCTGACGTTTAGTGGCTGCAGGAGGTGGAGGGAGTACCAACATATAATAATGAGTAATTGAAAGCATATCGTCAGAGTTATCTTTATAATGAGAGTATAGCACTCTATTAGCTTCGAAACATTGAAATACAACTTGTAATTTCATTATCATGCAAGATATTCTTTAGAACATCACTCTATTCAAATATTTTGTTCACACCTTTCATGCACACCAACTGCTTCTGTTGGTGGTACTGGGAGTCTGTACATCCGGTGTCGTGGTCAGGAAGCTAAAACTGTCTGCTAGCGCCAATCAGCGTTGCTGCTGGGCGTGGCTTGCAAATCCAGCACCGTGTTGCCGCTGCAATTTTGTCTGGACCACGTGGCTTTTAGTTGCTTTTGGATCCCGCGCTGGTGGTTTGTTTGTTTTTGTGTGTGCGTGAATTCTGATTTCTAGCATCTGTAAGTCTTATTATTTATGCTATTATAGTAATATGGCCACTGGTTCGTCAGAATTTAAGAAAAAAATCGGCTCTTATAAGAGCCAAAGCCATGAATTTATATTCAGGCCACGTGAGTACTTCCAGAAGGAGCGGGACAATGGTGGACCTCTACTACCTGTTACCAAGGTGCTGGACAGAGTTTGTGACGCCTTGAAGGTGGGAAAAACCACTGTGAAGAATGTGACCAAGGAAAAGTGCCCTGTTTTTATTCCTCATTATTTTTAGATCAAAAAATGGTAAATACTCAGCTTTTTCTATTTCTACAGTGAATTTGATGCTTTTTTCTTGGATATTTAAAAGTTTTAGTGCATCACTGATATGTTTTTTTGGTACCATTGCAAAGATGTCATCTACATGACTAAACTTTCGCATTTACAGAAAACCAACACAGACAGACAACTACATAAAAGCTAATGGCTACAACCCGAGATCCCACAAACAGGCAATCTTCAATAGTTTAGCACACAGACTGGTAAACATCCCTCTCACAGCAGAAGAATACAAAACAGAATACAACAAAATAATTGAAATAGCATAAAAAAATAACTTTCCCAAATCATTAGTGGACAAAAAAGTGAACTTAGCAAAAAAGAAGCTACTAAAGGAAATCACAACCCTCTCAGCTACAGAAACTAATATGATTTTCAAAAAATTCACTTACCATCCATGGGCCTATGATAAATTCAAAAGTCTTCAAAAAACAAAACATTCAACTAGCACCAGTCAACCATTTCTTCTTAAAAAACCTAATTTACTCAAACATCAAAGATGCCATTCCATCTAACAAAAAATCTGGTATATCTTAAATTGAATGCAATGACTGTAGTCAAATTTATATTGGAAAAACCTAAAGAAATTTAGAAACAAGAGCAAAGGAACACTTTAGAAACATAAAATATAAACAATTAGAAAAATCAACAGTTGCCACACATTTTTGGGAAAAAAAAAAACACAACAAAAATCCAGAACCCAAACTACTAAAAACATGCATTGGGAAAACAAGAACTATCCACATGGGAACAAATCTTCATTTCAAAAAATAGGAACAAAGTATTCAATTTCGACATCCCCCAGAAAGATTTGTTCAGCAAGTTCCTTGAACTGCCACCTGTGACAAAATATCGTCAACTACACCAATGGCCGGCTGAGAATAGAGGCAAAGCATCTGAAACATGTTCCGAAAAATTTAAAAGTAAGTGTTGTTTAGTGTCATTGACTCTCTTTAAATTTAATTTATCATAACAACACTGTTTTCACACTTCCAAGAAAGGAATTGCAAAGGTAAATAAACTGAACAATAAACATGAAGCCAAAAACAAAAGTAATAGAAGTGAATAATAGACCCGAAGCTTTAAGCGGTTAGTGCAATACAATTAAATAACTGTCAAGCAGCTAATTAATGTAGGAGGTGAATACTAATAATGCAATGCTTGACACAGTGGCAAAATGCAAATGACTAAATAACAAGGAAAAGGTACACGACTATTAACGAATAAATAGTAAGTGTTACCCAAGCGGCAGACTTACGATGCCGATCAATAAATGAAGGCCGGTGGAGGGAGGGGAGACAGGAGGAATAGCTCAGTCTTCGTTTCCCCCTGCTCCTGCTGCCCGAAGGAGGGCGAAGCTTCGAGAATGTCTTCCCCATCCAGCATACTCGAGAAGACTCGAGAAACTTCGGGCCGCAGATCGATACAATCAAGGCTTGCCGTGGCAAGCAGTAGATGAGGCGCGCCGAGTGTACGTGGAAAGACGAACTGGCTTAGTTTTAATTGTGTACATTACGAAATTGTAATTGTGACATTAGAATAAGGTGGAAATAAAGAACATTTTGAGTGGTGTAATTGAACTTTCTAATTTTACGAACCCACAAAGTCACAACTGGTGTCAGGAGTGGGATAATGGCCACGGAATCGGCATTGGAAAATGCTTTTGGAAAAGATGAGCGAATTAACAGCGAAGACGGAAGCGGCAAATAACAGCCTGGCCGCGAAGATGTAAGCCACAAACAGCAGCCTGACCGCGAAGATGGAAGCCACAAACAGCAGCCTGACCGCGAAGATGACCGAATTGACCACGGAGATGATAGCGGCAAACGAGGCTCTTGCCGTGAAGTTCGAAGAGCAGCTGACCGGCGTGAGAGATGGCGTCACAGAGCTCGGCAAGCGGATGGGTCAAGTGGACGAGCGCGTCGAAGATTTGGCAAGCCGCATTGACGAGCTGGAGGGAAAGGCTGACAGCAACGCAAAGTCCCTGAACGCCATGGTGGAGGACGTCGTCGGCAGCAGGTTAAAGGATTTGTAGGTCGACGCAACGGGACGCGACACAACATCGGCGCGCGTCAAACCTCCGAAATATGACGGCGCGTCAACGTTTGAGGTCTTCCGCCGCCAATTCGAAGCAGTGGCCAAGCACAACAAATGGTCACCAGAGGAGGAGGCCACACAGTTAATAGCCAGCCTCCAGGGACGGGCCGCGGAAGTCCTAAACGCGGTACAGACAACGGTGGCGTCCAAGGACATCTGGGAGGCCATGGAGAATCGTTTTGGAAACCACCGCTTAGCCACAGCGTACCGCAGCCAGCTAAAGGCAAGGTCGCAGCAGCCAGGGGAGACGCTGCCGGAGTTTGCCCTGGCAGTTGAACAACTGGCTAGCAAGGCCCTAGTCGACCTCCCACCAGAGTTCGTATCCCGGGAAGCTGCCTACACATTCGTTGACGGGGTACGGGACACGGAGATTCGCCAGCGCCTAATGCTTGACGATTATGAAACAATCCACGAGGCGCTAACAGCAGCATTAAGGAGGGAGGCGGCCAAGGTAACAGCTATCCCGTCGTCGAGAACGAGGAGTCTGCGCTACGCCGGAGACAGAAGACCAGCCGAGGGACGCCGGCGAACACCTAGTGGCGTGTGTTGGGTGTGTGGCCAGCTGCGACACCTGGAGAGACTGCCCACACCAGGGAGAGCAGCTGGAGAAACGAGAAAAGGCCGGCGTGGCGAGGAGCACGTCGGCGCATTCAACACCATCCCTTCGAGTGACTACGCGCCAACACCCGGCGGATGGATGACAGCCTCCTCGCGGAGGTTGGGTTAGAGGGAAGCCGTGCCGCGTGCTGGTAGACACCGGAGCAGCCGCGACCATCAGACCCGACGTAGCCAGGGGTTTGCCGTCGAGGAAACCAAGCCAAACATTCCAGCTTGTAACGGCATCGGGTGACACCTTGTCTGTGGAGGAGGCCCTGCTGGAGCTGACCTTGGGACGGAGTGCCGTGCGCCTGTGGGTGTTCTTCGCGAAAGTAGCTGAGGTGATTCTGGGACTGGATGCCCTCAGGAGCCACGAGGCGACGGTCGACGTCGGCAGGAAGGTCCTGCGGCTCAAATGAGAAGAGGTAATACTCCGTCAACCAGAAGAGCGCCTTGGAATCTGCAGGGTCGTCTTGAACGAAGACGTGGTTGTACCCGCGAGGAGCGAGGTGGTGGTGACGGCGCGACTGGAAGGCCAGAGAACCAGCAACATGATGCTGGACCAGAAGACGCCTGTACGGGGTCTGTGTGTAGCCAGGGCATTGCTGCCGTGCCGAGGGGAGGTGCCAATGAGACTGCTAAATTCAACGGACACCGATCACGACGTCCAGGCCGGGACGGAGTTGGGAACGTGCGAGCCCGTGGTGAGCGTAACAGCAATCGACAAGGCACAGGAGCCGGTGCCGACGCAACACCTGGGGCCCCGGCTAGAAGGCTTACTGGACAGGGCGGCCGACCACCTGACCGCAGAAACACTGGAGAAAGTTCGACAACTGCTGAGCCGATACCAGCGCGTCTTCAGCCAAGGCGATAGTGACTGCGGCCGCACGGACAAAGTGCTTCACCGCATCGACACCGGGGATGCCCGGCCTATTCGGCAACCACATAGACGCGTTCCGCTGGCGAAGCAAGGGGCGGTACATGACATGCTGGAGGACATGAGATCCAGGGGGGTAATTGAAGAGTCTGACAGCCCTTGGTGCTCCCCTGTAGTCTTAGTGACGAAGAAGAACGGCGAGGTACGCTTCTGCGTGGACTACAGGAAGCTGAACGCTGTCACCCGGAAGGACTGCTTCCCCTTACCCCGGATTGACGACACCCTGGACACGCTAGCTGGTGCGCAGTGGTTCTCGACCCTGGACCTGAAGTCGGGCTACTGGCAGGTAGCTCTAGATGCGAGAGACAAAGAGAAGACGGCATTCTCGACAGGCCAAGGGCTCTGGCAGTTCACAGTTATGCCCTTTGGCCTCTGTAACGCAACAGCTACCTTCCAACGCCTCATGGAGTCAGTGATGAGAGGACTGACGTACGACGCATGCCTGCTATACCTGGACATCATCGTCGGTAAAACTTTTGAAGACCATCTCGAGAATCTGAGGAAGGTGCTACAGAGATTGCAGGCGACCAACTTGAAGCTGAGCGCGAAGAAGTGCCAGCTCTTCCGCAAGGAAGTGAACTACTTGGGCCACATAGTCTCAGCAACCGGAGTGGCCACAGACCCGGAGAAGACACAGGCTGTGAGAGATTGGCTGCGCCCAAAGGATAAGAAAGAGTTGCGCAGTTTCCTGGGGCTGTGCAGTTATTACCGCCGCTTCATAAAGGAGTTCTCCAACATCGCAATACCCTCACCCGCCTGACAGAGGAACACCGGCCTTATGTGTGGACGGAGGATGCCGAAAACGCTTTCCAGCACCTAAAGGAGACCCAGTGCTCCAATTTTGGGTTTCCCACAACCGGGTGGCGCCTTCATTGTGGACACCGACGCCAGTGACCATTGCATTGGAGGTGTCCTATCGCAGATCCAGGACGGCCATGAGCGGGTGATAGCCTACTACAGCAAGACACTATCCAAGGCAGAGAAGAACTACTGCGTCACCCGACGAGACCAACCTGGGCGGACATCGCACCGAGGAGCGCCACCTACAAGTCTTACTGGGCCCAATGGGACTCGTTGAAAACCAGAGAGGGTGTGCTGTTCCGGGTATGGGAATCACCCGATGAGAAGACGCAGAGAGAACATTTGGTACTTCCCCGGAATAAGGTCCCGGAAGTCTTGGAAGAAGTTCACGCTGGTACTTCAGGAGGACACCTGGGAGCGAACCGGACGATTGACAAACTACGGCAGCGCTACTACTGGCTGAGGCTCCGAGCAGACGCTGAGAGATGGTGCCGTCAGTGTCACATGTGCGCGGCGAGTCGCGGCCCCCAGACTAGGAGCCGGGTTCGCATGCAACAGTACAACGTCGGAGCGCCATTCGAACGGATCGCCGTTGACATTGATGGACCGTTCCCAATATCCGACGGAGGCAACAAGTACCTGATGGTGGTCGTGGATTACTTCACTAAGTGGCCGGAGGTGTATGCCATCCCGAACCAAGAGGCAAGGACAATCACAGACTGCCTCGTAGAGCAAGTGTTTTGCCGATTTGGTGTACCATTAGAGCTGCACAGTGACCAGACACCAATTTTGAGTCCAACCTGATGGAGGCACTAGAGAGACTTGGGGTTAACAAGACCCGCACAACACCTCTACATCCCCAGTCGGATGGCATGGTCGAGAGGTACATCAAGATCTTAGAGGAACACTTGAGGAAGGTCGTGGGCAGCCATCAGCGCGACTGGGAAATCAAGGTGCCACTGTTCTTGCTGGCCTACTGCTCGTCAACACACCACACCACGGGGATCACGCCAGCCAGCTTAATGTTCGGCCGAGAGTTACGCCTCCCTTTTGACCTGGCTTTTGGTAGCCCTCCGGGGGTGAAACAGCCAGCGACCGAGTATGTGGAGAACCTGGTGGACCACCTCCACGACATGCACGACATGGCTCGCCAGAACATCCAGAAGGCGAGCGACCGCATGAAAACCCTATACGACAGGCAAGCCAACAGCCAAGAGTTCCAGCAAGGTGACCTGGTCTGGTTGTACCGCCTTACCCGGACCAAGGGACGCTGCCCGAAGCTTCAGCAGCCATGACAAGGACCGTACCGTGTGGTGAAGGGGATTAACGACGTGGTTTACCGCGTCAGAAGGTGCCCCGAGGAAAGATGCTGGTGGTACACCTGGATCGCCTGGCCCGCCACGATGGTGTTGTTCGGGAAGACCAGCCTTGAGGAGGGAGCAGTGTTACCCAAGCGGCAGACTCACGATGCCGATCAATAAATGAAGGCCGGTGGAGGGAGGGGAGACAGGAGGGGTAGCTGAGTCTTCGTTTCCCCCTCCTCCTGCTGCCCGAAGGAGGGCGAAGCTTCGAGAATGTCTTCCCCTTCCAGCATACTCGAGGAGACTCAAGAAACTTCGGGCCGCCGATCGATACAAGCGAGGCGACGTTCAGTTGTGTGGTGTGAGCCGTGGCAAGCAGTAGGTGAGGCGCGCCGAGTGTACGTGAAAAGACGAACTGGCTTAGCTTCAATTGTGTACATTACGAAATTGTAATTGTGACATTAGAATAAGGTGGAAATAAAGAACATTTTGAGTGGTGTAATTGAACTTTTTAATTTTACGAACCCACAAAGTCACATAATCGATGTAGGTCTCAAAGTTGTGAGAAAATGTAATACAATTAAATATTAACCAAAAAGTAGTAAGAAAATGTAATTAACTAAATGACCAAGAAGCACTATATAAATGTAATATTGGTGTATGAATATTAATAGATGTAAAGCTATATCAAAATTTAACTGTATTGGAACACCACAGTGAAGCGAAATAATTATTAAATTATAGATGAGCCATATTTATTACACATCAGCTTCACTTATGTACCTATATTGAGGACATGTTTCGCGAACCATCATTTGCATCATCAGCTCTAATGCAACTAAAGCTTGTACAGTAGTGTGGGTAGTTCTGTAGTTGCTGCTGCTATCTGTTGATTTCGTGATGAATTTAAATGTGGGGTTATCTTCTGGCGGGATTTCAATGTTCATTAGTTGGTCTTTATGTTTTCCTATGTATATTCTCTCTCATATGACGAGTTCACTATGTTTTCGTATGTATTTTAGTAATTTGGTGCTAACTTCAATATCACGATTTTCAGACCAGAATTGAGCTGCTATTGCGGACTTATCAATATTTTTGTATCTTAAGTGCCTAAAATGTTCTTTCTTTCTAGTGCCTATGTTTCTTTTTGTCCTCCCTATGTAAAATTTTTCACAGTCTTTACACTTAATCTTGTAAATGTCTGACTATTCTTCTGGTTTTATCTGATCAGTATTATTACTGTTAAGTAGGTTTTTAATGTATTTGTATTTATTTCATCCTTTGGAACACAATACATATGTTATAGGACACGTCAGTTCAAGATACAAAGATAAATATAAAAAGTTACATAAGACTAACAACTGTAATAGATACCAGGATCCAACAAAAGTCTACAGTAGAAAAAGCAAATAAATATGAACTATATAAAGACCATAGAGAAATGCTATATAAGAGTATGTTCACAAATGTGGAGTTTACTCTAATTCATGATTTAATTCAATTTATTTTGTCGTTTTGATTGATATCAGACACATCATAGTATAAAAATTACATTAATGTCCACTGTCATTTACAATCACTTAAAACTAATTAACATTTAAAAACTCATTTACAAAATAAAATGAATGTTGCAGTAAAAAGAGTTTTACCCCCTTTTTAAAATGTATAAGGCTGTTCATTTAACATTTTCTGGTAGCCTGTTGTATAATCTTATACCTTTATTGATAGCACTAGACCTGAAGATTTCCATTCTACAACTTTGAGTGTGACTGAGTGAGTGTGTGGTGTTTTAGGGCCATTCGACAACAAGGTCTTTTGGGCCCGAACTTTGAATGTGAAAGTCATCTTTCTGACGTGTATTGTATTTGTGAATATCGGCATTTTTGTAATTTTGTACTTGTAATTTATTTTGTTTTACATGGACACTAATTCTAAAATATACATACATGCTAGAGGTAATATTTGAGGTTTTTTGAATAAAGGCCTGCAAGATGTTCTGTTATCCACCCCACTTAGTATCCTTATCAC
This sequence comes from Mantis religiosa, assembly GCA_030765055.1. Taxonomy (NCBI): domain Eukaryota; kingdom Metazoa; phylum Arthropoda; class Insecta; order Mantodea; family Mantidae; genus Mantis; species Mantis religiosa. Next base: position 164,195,928 of record CM060957.1, read on the forward strand.
TCTTTTTTGAAGTTTAAAGACTCTATCTGCCTTTTCCCCCCAGAACACTACCCCATATTGTAACTGACTGTGAAAGTAACCATAATATATATTTCTCAATGCGGCAAAATTTATTAAGCTTTTCAAATGTTTAAGCAAATAACAAATGGAACTCAGTTTATTAATTAAATGTTGAACATGTGTGGTCCATTTCATGTTCTCATTCATATGTAATCCCAAAAATTTTGTTTCATTATTGTAGCTAATGGTTGTTTTATCAAATACTATTGGAGGTTTGACCACATTTCTATTTTGGCAAGTATGGAATGAAATGACAATAGCCTTATCCATATTTATAATTAGTTCATTCGTCTGAAACCATGTGTGCAGTTTACATAGAGTATCATTGAGTTTGGTCTGTACGCTTTCTTGATTGTTTCCTTTTATTAGGATGTTAGTGTCATCTGCAAATAAAATAACATATGTGGAATTAATGGCAGTTGGCAAATCATTTACGTACAACGAAAATAACAAGGGGCCCAGGACTGATCCTTGTGGAACTCCTCGCCTAACTTCTCTCCCTGGACTGATCTGTATTTAATTTTCCTTTATTTTCAAACTGAAGTTCTACAAACTGTTTTCTATCGCTCAAATAGGATTTAACCCAATTATTCATAAGACCCCTAAAACCATATTTATTTAATTTCCTGAGTCATATTTCATTATCTAAAACATTGTATGCTTTCGTTAAATCTAAAAATAAACCCACAACTACAAATTTTTTATCAATAGCTTCTTGAATTTTATTTATTAAACTGACCATGGCTGTTATGGTAGATCTGTTTTTTCTAAATCCGTTTTGGGCCTCTGAAAGAATATTGTATTTTGAGATGAGTGATATGTCTATTATAAACCAGGTTTTCAAATATTTTAAAAAATGATAAGATTGATATAGGTCTGTAATTTTCTCTTTTATTCTTCTCCCCTTTTTTATATAGTGGATTAATTTTTGATACTTTTAACTTATCTGGAAATACACCCGATTGCAATGATTCATTATAGAGACTGACTAGTGGCTTACCTATTTGATCTATAAGTTTTTTAATGATAACATCTGGTACTTCATCAACTCCAGATGAATATTTGGCCTTCATACCCTGGAATACACCTAATTCCAATTCCATAACAGGCAATATAAAAATTGATGTTGTAATTGTTTTTTGGTGCCAATGTTATAATGTATTTCTTGTATATTTTTTGGAACTTTTTTGTGGCCCAGGTGTGGTAAGTAAATTTAGCAAATCTAATTTCTTGTTTTATTGGTGAAAGAGCTGTGATCTGTTTTAATCGTTTTTGAAGTAAGAATGATTTTATTTTCTTATCTACAAGGCTTTCTCCATATCCATTTTGAATTGCAGTTTTTAAGATTTGACGGTATTCTTTCTGATATTCTTGCTGACTGACGGGTAGGTTTACTAATCTGTGTGTGAGACTGTTGATGGAGGCATGTTTGTGTGGAATTGGGTTGAAACTATTTGCTTGGATGTAATTATCTCTGTGTGTTATTTTCTCTGTGTAGTTATCTCTGTATGAATACCAAATTCCAGTTTTTCATTTTTTTTTTTTTTTTTTGTGGTTTTAAGGTTCAAGAAGGGTAGAGTACAGTCCTCTTCAGTTTCTACTATGAATTGTATGCTTAGTTCTTGAGCTTTTTCTAAACACATCATTAAAGACTTTCCTCATAGTTTTAAAACATGGTAGAGATACGTAGATGACATCTTTGAAATAATACACTACAAACAGATAGATGATGCTTTGAAACTACTCAACCTTCAAGAACCCAGCATACAATTCACAGTAGAAACTGAAGAGGACTGTACTCTACCTTTTCTGTACCTTAAAATCACAAAAAAAAACAATGAAATACTGGAATTTTGGTATTCATTGAAAAGCAACACACACAGATAATTACATCAAATTATACACCAATTCCACACAAACATGCCACCATCAACAGTCTCACACACAGATTAGTAAATCTTCCCCTCAGTCAGCAAGAATATTATTCATATTCATATTTATTCACCTTAGGGATATACAATATTCATGACTTCGTCAAATTTGTACTCATAAGAATAATACATTTCTTATGAGTAATACAATTATGAATAATACAATAGTAATTAAATAATACAATATTAGTTAAACAATACAATAGTGATTAAAGTAATGCAGTAGTAATTAACAGAATAATAATACAAATAGTAATTAAGAATAATGCAACTTAGGTCATGTAATAGTTTAATGTATTACATTTTTAAGAACTAGGCTTTAAGAGACATAATTTTTACCAAAAAAAGATCAATATTTACTTTATTATTTAATTTTACTTCTTAGAAACTCATCTGTTGTCTGTGACTTTACTTTTAGTAGGATATATTTTACAGCTTTTCTGAAATTTATTGAATAGGTAATTACAAGCATCACCTCCGAAGTTACACAGGTATTTATTCACAAACATCATTTTAGGAAGCATTGATATGTTGACCATGATTTAAATATTCTTCCACTGCATAATAGCAACCTTCTCTTCAAAATGTTTTTACAGTCAGTTTAAACCTTCTTTCCGATGTTATACTTTTAATGCCATCGGGTAGTTTGTTATATAATAATACTGCTTTATGTTCGAAGCTATGTGTGAATAAAGTTGTATTTTGGCTTATAATGCGTAGATCTGATTTACTTCTTGTATTATGTGCATGTATCTGCGAATTTGTTTCAAATTGAGCAAGTACAATTCTTGTCCTAACTAGAGCTTCATATATATATATATAGGGTAATGGAAGTATTCTTAGTAGTTTGAAATATGGTTTACAGCTGGTGGTGAAAGGAATATTTACTATATAACGAATACTCCTTTTCTGCAGTCTAAATATTCTTGATACATCTTAAGCATTTCCCCAGAATGAAAATAAGTAAAATAAATAATTCTCAACACATCTGTGTTTACAGACTCCCTCATTGATTTAATAACGAATGTACTTCTGCTTAGTTTCGATTCTAGTTGCTGAATTTGTTTTTCCCATTTTAAATGTTCATCTAATCATATTCCTAGAAATTTGGTATTTGATTTTTAGAGTAGTGATTTATTCCCTAAATATATACTTGGGAATTGAATAGTGTTATTTAATTTGTGGTGAAAGCCTATAGCTTCTGATTTTTCTTCATTTATTTTTAGCTTATTTTTTAAAAACCAATTGACAATTTTTGTATTAAAAGTATTATTATAGCTTAATACCTCATTCGAGGTTTTCCCAGTCATTAATATGCTGGTATCATCGGCAAAGAGTGTCAAATTGATGTTCTTGTTCGTTTTATTTGAGCCTAGACCTAAATCATTAATATATAAGAGAAATAAAAATGGGCCCAATATTGGACCCTGGGGCACACCTTGCTTTACTATTTTCTCTGTGGATGTTTTACTTTGAATTACACCTAAGTTTTTATCTACATAATCTAGCTGTACAAATTGACATGTACGTTCCAGATATGATCTGAACCATTCGTAACATATTCCTCTAATACCAACTGCATGCAACTTATCCAGTAGAATGCTATGGTCTACAAGATCAAATGCCTTTGTGAGATCAAGGAAAATACCCACAGGACACTCTTTCCTATCTAGTGCCCTATTCACATTCTCTAAGAATTTGGTCAATGCAGAGGTAGTGCAACTCCCTTTCCGAAAGCCATGTTGACATTGTGTTAAGATATTATATTTTTCGCAAAAGGAAACTAGTCGTTTATGCACAATTTTTTCTATCACTTTTGAAAATACAGATAAGATATGTAACAGTATTTTTGTTTAGTAATGTTCGAAGGAATAATAAATATATAAAAATGTATGTAGTTGTGTGATTGGCCGAAGTAGTAGTGGTGTGACGTGGTATCACGTGGTGTGATGACGTGTCAGTGAATCGGCCAATCACAAAATAAAGTGGGAATTACTATGGGGACAAGAAAATCAATAATCTAGAAAAGTGTTAGAATCTTGCGTCTTGCTTGAGAAGGAGGAAAGATGTTACGATGATTGTAATTGTAAAGGAAAATTAATAAGATTCAAAAAGTGTTATTCAATATTTATAATAGATAAGAGTGAATCATAGTTCATATTATATAATTAAATAATATATTACAAAATTGGACTCATCTAAATTTTATTTTCACCAAAAATCCGCATCCACACCTGAGAAAAGATCTCACGACTCTCAGTAGATTAAAACTCGACTTGGATCTTATAAAAAGTTGGCTTGCTTCTTATTAGTTGAAGATGAACGAAAATATAATCCCGTTACAAATGGCGCAGCAACGTGTGGGGCTCGAATAGGATAAAGAAGAGGAGATTAAAGCATCGTGCAGTTCCGTGAGAATTTAAAAGGAAAGAAGAAAGAAGAGAGAGGAAAGAAGAAAACGAGAACTGGTTTAAGTGAGTGAAAAAAAAAAAAAAAAATAGTAGTAGTAGTAGATTTATGTTGTTAAGAAATCAGAAAATAGTTAAAAAGATGGCGAGTAGAAAAGAAATAATAGTGGAAGGAGAAGTTACTGATAGTGTAGGAATGAATAGGGAGGATGCAAGATTAAGTATAGATAATGAGTCAATGTTGGCAAGAATAACAAGAATGTTAAGTAATTTAGATTCTAAAATAGAACAAAATGCAAATGATTTAAAATCAGAAATAGGAGATGTTAAATCAGAAATGAGTAATTTGGATTCTAAAATAGGAGATGTTAAATCAGAAATGAGTAATTTGGATTCTAAAATAGGAGATGTTAAATCTGAAATGAGTAATTTAGATTCTAAAATAGAACAAAATGCAAAGAATTTAGATTTTAGAATGAGAGATGTAAAATCAGAAATAGGAGATGTTAAATTTGAAATGAGTAATTTAGATTCTAGAATGAAAGATGTAAAATCAGAAATGAGTAATTTAGATTCTAAAATAGAACAAAATGTAAATGATTTAACTAAGAAAATGAATGATTTAGATGTAGGAGTAAGACAGGAACTAGCACAAAATGTGAGTAACTTAGAAATTAATTTATTACAGAAGCTAAAACAGGAATTAAAATCTGAAATTTCACAGGAGATTAGAGAAGGGAGAAAAGAGTGTAGGGATAATATGGAAAGGTTCATGCAGATCATAGAGATTAATAAGGATGAGAATAGAAAGGAAGTCAATGAGTTGAGAGAGATAATTCAGGAAACTAAGTTAGGTCAGGACATTGTGAAACAAGAAATAAGAATGGAATTAAACAAAGAGTTAGAAACATTTAGGATACAACAGGCAGAAATAGCACAAAAACAAAGAGAAGAATTAGGAGCTAAAGTAGAACAAAGAATCAATGTAATTTGTTCTGAAATGCAATTACAACATGATGAAAGTAAGATACACCAAGAGGAAATAAAGTTACAAATTGATGAGATAAGTAAAGTAAAAGAAGAAGTAATTTTGCAAATTAAAGAGGTAAAAGAACATTTTGAAAAAGAAAAGGATAACTTAAGAAAATTGACACAAGTTGTAATTGCATTACAGGCTAGAAAAGTAAATAACGGGAAAGAAATGTCTAGAATTACAAATATAAACGATTGTGACTTACCAGGTGAATTAAGCAATCATCAGAAGTCTAGTGATGTAGTAAGTGAATGTAGTGATTTTGTGAGTCCAGATAATGATATTATCACAGAAACACACAGAACATGTCCTCACACACAACTCCACAGTCTAGGTCAAAATGAATGTGTACATTATTCACTAAATGATATTAGTCCACCAAGTTTTGATGAGGAATCAGGTGATAATCCAAAAGTATTTCTTAGGGAATTGGAAGAATATTTCCGTATTAAGAGAATTCCCAATGAATTTCGGATGGTAATAGTAAAACGCTGTTTGAAGAAAAATGCTCTTGAGTGGTTAAGGTTAACTTTGGCTTCACATGAAACATACAGTACTTTCAGAAATCTGTTTATAAATAGATTTTGGGGACCTGAGAGACAAAGAAGAATAAAAGTTGAGTTAGCAACGGGTAGGTTTGAGTTTAAAAAAGGGATTTCTATGACTGAATATTTCTTAAAATTAGCAAACAAAAGTAAGTTGATCAATCCCGAAATTTCTGAGACAGAAATTGTCAACATGCTAATACGTCATTATCCACCACATATCAGAAATCATTTAATTGTGGCTAAGCCTATCGATTTCTCTGATATGATTGAATTATTATCCGAATTTGAAGCACATAACCTCATTAATGATACTACATCCTGTGATGGTAACTATAATAACGTCCATATTGAGCGAGGAAGAAATCGACAGGAATCACAACCTACAAATAATAGGAATAATAGGACGAGTTTAAATTGGGGCGGGGCACCCGTGAGAAATCAAAGATTTGAAGGAAGAGGTTATGATCCTAGATGAACTTATGAATCTGTAATTCCCGGAACAGGAAAGGGAGTTCAAAATAATGTGCAAAGGAATTATCATAACAATCAGTCGACGAGAATTGGAAGAAATGATCACATAAACCATGTAAGATTTTATCGAGGAAATAATCAGCGAATAAGTAACTTTAATAGGGGTAGAGGTACTAGTTTATTTAGTGCAAATCAAAGAGATTTTAGGGGTGTGAGATTTGAAAGAAGTAATCAAAATGAAAGAGTCGAAAATACACAAAGCACAGAGAATGATGTGAATATAAACGATAGCACCAACCTAACCAACAATGAAAGTAATAATCAGAGGGAGACGGAAAACTAAAAACCAAATCATTTTGTGCTCTGGAAAGTGGTTCGGTGAGGATGACACAGGGCGAATTGAAAGTTGAAGATAACGGAAATAAGCTCACTCTCTTGCAGAAAAATAAGGAATTAGTTAACCCACCTCAGATAATTATTTACCTATGGGATAAAGAATATACAGCCTTAATTGATACTGGAGCCAGTTCTACTGTGATAAGTGAGGAATTGTTTAAAAATCTGTTAGCTAACTATAAAGTGGAATATTTAAATGTGTGTAACGTTTACTGCAGTACTGCAATTGGGAAGAAAAAGGATAGGATTAAATATCAAGTATTAATTAAGGGGCGAATAGGTGAATGGAATTTCAATTTCATTGCGTTGGTAATTCCACATTTGGCAAGAGATGTAATTGTGGGTAATGATTTATTATATGAATGGCAAAGTGTATTGAATTTCAAAATGCATGAAATGAAGGTTAAGACAGAAAATGATTTATTAGTAATAGAATTATTGGAAGAAGATGGAAGAAAAGAAGAGAACAGGGATAATATAAATAATGAAAGGTTTTTTGTGGAAGATATACTTTTGCAAGAAAATGGTAATATTGAATACGATGAAAATGAAAATTGTGGGAAGAATTTAATTATTGATGGATTGCAAAATAATGTAACTGACCTTGAAAAGCATTGTTGCCAATTATATACAATACAAGATAAGAACGGCGGAAGCCAAGTGGAAGAAGAAATAGAATTCCAGAGAATATTACAAGTAAAGTTAGAAAACACATACAATTTAGACCAAGCGAGAAAAGAACAGTTGAAATTGTGTATATTAAAGAATAGAAAAGCCTTTAGTTCAACACCTGGACTGTGTAACAAATACACACACACATTTAAAGTAAATGATACTGATCCCTATACACATAAAAGCCTTGACAGTAATTGAAACAATATTGAATATATACTATGTGTGTGTTAAATAATAATAAAAATAAAACATTGTTAAACATCAATATATTGTTGTATTTTAATTAATGTTAATTTATTGTTGTTAAATGTTCATTTATTATATTTCATCTAATGTATGTATATTATTATATTTTATGTATGTTGTATTGGTGTTGTGTAATATTGGTGTAAACGAAATTGTTAATTGGGGCTGTTCTTCGAAATATATGGAAACAGATTGTTAATTTCTTTATTTGGTTATTTTCCATATATTTCGAAGAGGGGCATTTGTAACAGTATTTTTGTTTAGTAATGTTCGAAGGAATAATAAATATATAAAAATGTATGTAGTTGTGTGATTGGCCGAAGTAGTAGTGGTGTGACGTGGTATCACGTGGTGTGATGACGTGTCAGTGAATCGGCCAATCACAAAATAAAGTGGGAATTACTATGGGGACAAGAAAATCAATAATCTAGAAAAGTGTTAGAATCTTGCGTCTTGCTTGAGAAGGAGGAAAGATGTTACGATGATTGTAATTGTAAAGGAAAATTAATAAGATTCAAAAAGTGTTATTCAATATTTATAATAGATAAGAGTGAATCATAGTTCATATTATATAATTAAATAATATATTACAAAATTGGACTCATCTAAATTTTATTTTCACCAAAAATCCGCATCCACACCTGAGAAAAGATCTCACGACTCTCAGTAGATTAAAACTCGACTTGGATCTTATAAAAAGTTGGCTTGCTTCTTATTAGTTGAAGATGAACGAAAATATAATCCCGTTACAGATAGATATTGGTCTATAGTTGTTCATTATTTCTGTCGAACCTTTTTTGAATAGTGGCTTAACCTTTGAGATTTTAAAAGCATCTGGGAAAACTCCTGAACTAACTGATAAATTTACTAAGTAACATAATGGTTTTAGAATAAGATAATGAAACTCTTTCAGCAAATGATTTGCGAACCCATCTGAATCAATGGATTTTTTATCTTTTAGTCCTGCTATAACAAAGGCTATTTCTTCGTCTGTTGGTGCTAGGTACATACTGGAGTTAACTTTTTTACTTGGATAGGGAGCAGTGAATGGATTATTATTACATATTTGCTTTTGGATAACATTTGCAATTTCAATGAAAAATGTATTGAAGCACTCAGCTGCCTCTTCAGGATCTGTTATTAGTTTATTTTCGTTTGTGAAGCATATGTCAGTTATTATTTTATGAGTGGATTCTTGTTCGGTTTCAACTATATCCCAAATTAACTTTGATTTGTTCACTGATTCCAAAATCTTTTTATTATTAAACATGTTCTTAGCGGCCCTAATTTGTTATAGGTTCTCTTATAAGAATGTAAATAATCAAGAAAGACTGCTGAAACTTTATTATTCTTTGCATATCTACATAGGAATTTTAATCTCATGCTTGATTTATGGATACCTTTGGTTACCCACTGGTTTTTAATTGTTTTATTAACTTTTACCTTTTTTTGCTTAAGGCAACATCTGCATGATATTTAAAAATGTTTAAAAATTGGATACTAGCTTTATTTATACAGGTCTCTTGATATACTGCATCCCATGTTTCTTTAGATAAGCAATAATTAAGGTAATTTATTGTTTCCTTGTTTATCACTTTTACATATTTCACAATTTCTTTTGATTGATGCTTTTTTATATCATATATATTTTTGTTTAATAAATGCAATAACTGACCATAATGATCCGATAGGGCTGTATTAAAAACCTCTATTTTATATTTCCAAAATTGTGGATTTAATATTATTTGATCAATAGCACTCTTGGTCCCATTTACCACTCTTGTTGGAATGTTTACGACAGCCTGTAGCCCATAGCTCTCTAACAAAACCTGAATATCCCTTTTTTCTTTACTCTGCCCCAAAAAATTAATATTTAGATCTCCTGTAATTATAACATTTTTGGATTTATTTATTGAGAATAACACATTATCTAATTTCTCATATAGTATTTTGACATCGTTGCTCAGGTTTCTGTAAACACAAATTATTATCAGTTTGTAATCTGGTAATTCAATAAAGCTGGCTTCAAAATGCTCCTCAGAAACAAAACTTTTAAATTTTTCCAAGTTTTTAAATTTAATATTGTTTTTCACAAAGATTCCCAAACCCCCATTTCTTTTATTTTTTCTACAATAATTGCTAGCAAAACAATAATTTGGAATACTGAAGCCTGCTATTTCATTTTCTGATAACCAATGCTCTGTAAGACAAATTATATCATAAGGATACTGTGATAGCACTACTTCAATATTTATTTTCTTATTTCTAATACTCTGAACATTTTGGTGGAAAATCGAGAGAGAACATGTTGTGGTAATCCCTTCTTCAGTGTTTCTAACTGATTCATAAGACTTTCCTATCTCGCATTTAGTTTAACTTCATTTGAATTACATTTACTACCAAACCCCAAATTAACATCCACCACACTGTTCATTAGTTTCCCTTTAGCTCAGAGTTAATTACACTGCAGAGTAACTTCCCGAATTTGAATGATCCTCTACGGTTCAGATGGACACCATCCCGACCAAATTCATTGTCATTTATTCAAAAATTTCCATCCACAAAAGAACACTGCCTAGTGGAACACAACCAGTTTAATTCCTTATTAATTCTAATAACCCTTTTTACCATTGAATCTTGTCTTCTCAACAGCCCACTAACAATTAACTTAACATCAGGCACTTTTGATTTGATTTCTGCAATGAGGTCCATTGTATCCCCCATTATTTCCTCAGCACTCACCCCTGATTTAATGTTATTTGATCCGGCATGCACAACCACCACTTCTGGTTTACTCTCTTCAAGCTTAAGTCTTTCTATTTGGTGTTTCAGTTCCTCAAGTTTAATGCCAGGAAAGCATCATACTTCATGTCCATTTTCAGAGCGCTGCTGTCCCACAAATTTTAGAATACCATCAAATCTTAAAAACTGCAATTAAAAATGGATATGGAAAAAGCCTTGTACATAAAAAACTAAAATCATTCAAACTTAAAAAAAGATTAAAAGAGATCACAGCCCTTTCACCAATGAAAAAAGAAATTAGATTTGCTAAATTTACTTACCACCCCTGGGCCACAAAAAGTTACAAAAAAATATTCAAGAAACACAATAGAACATACGACACCAAAAAACAATTACAACATTAAAATCCTACTTAACAGTAATAATACTGATAAGATAAAAACAGAAAAAAAATCAGGCACTTACAAGATTAAGTGTAAAGACTGTGAAAAAATGTACATAGGGATGACAAAAAGAAACAGGCACTAGAAGGAAAGAACACTTCAGCCACTTAAGATACAAAAATATTGATAAGTCCGCAATAGCAGCTCATTTCTGGTCTGAAAATCATTTAATTGAAGATAGCACCAAATCACTAAAATACGTACAAAAACATAGTGAACTCATCATATGGGAGAGAATATACATAGAAAAACATAAAAACCACATAATGAATTTTGAAATCTCGCCAGAAGAGAACCCCACATTTAAATTCATCACAAAATCAACAGATGGCACCAGCAACTCCAGAACTACCTACACAACTGGATCAAGCTTTAGTTGCATTAGAGCCGATGATGCAAACAATGGTTCACGAAACATGTCCTCAATATAGGTGCATAAGTGAAGCTGATGTGTAATAAATCAACTCATCTATAATTTAATAGATGTAAAGCTGGTAACTATAAGGAAATAAAACTAAATGAGACCCACTAAGCATTAAACAAATCAAATACATGTGAGTAATAATAAACATAAATGTAGAGTCAGACTGAAAAATTCAGTGCCATAGCCGGGATTTGTTCCACGGATTTTCTGGTCTCCGTCCATCCGCTCTAAACCATTGAGCTACTATGGCCAACTTGGTGATATGACATTTAATTCTCCAACTGACTCGTGTTTTTTCCCGGTAAACTACTAGGAGTTCTCTTAAACATATGAGACACTTACCTTAATGGCAACTTACTATGCTGTAAGTACTTTAAGGCTCGGGCTTTATAGTTAACCACTATTAGGTCAATTAATGGAAATTAGTAGTAGTCTCATATGTTCATGAGAACTCCTAAATGGTTTACCAGGAAAAACACAAATCAGTTGGAGAATTTAATGTCATGTCGGCACGTTGTCCTTAGTAGTTCAATGGTTAGAGCGGCTGGACGGAGACCACAAAATCCGTGGTTCAAATCCCGCCTATGGCATTGAATTTTTCAGTCTGACTCTAAGTTTCCACAATTTAGCCTAGACACGGCCAGTGTGAAAGAACAATTAATTTCCAATCAACATAAAGCTTGTCAAACTTAGGAAATAACATACAAAAAATAATAATCATGAAGATGAAACAAAATTTATAACAAGTGAATAACATATGCAATGCTTGAAGCAGCGAGAAAATGTAATACATATAAACAGAAAACACACAATAAAAAAAAGCAATCTAATACAAATGTGTAACAATAGATTTATGGTCAAAGCAGTGAGGAAATATAATATAAATAAATAATGCCCATCAAGCACTAAACAGATATAATTCAAGTGAATTATATTAGGAAAAGTATCAATGCAGTGAGAAAATGTAACTAAATAATAACCACAAGCAGTAAACAAACCTCAGCTTTTCAATTTATACATTTGATGTTATTCTTTAAGGATGTACATTTTACAAAATAGTTAACAATTCCTCTAAACTGTATACACATTAATAAATCTCGTACAAATGCATAGTAAAAGATACGAGATTTGTTCAAAGCTGAGAAGAATGAAACACAGGTAAAAAATAAGACCCAAGGCTTATAGCAGCAAGGATACCTTATTTATTAAATAATAACCACAAAGATGTAAACAAAATTAATAGAAGTGAAAAACAGAAAACAAAACACAAACTGGTGAGGAAATGGAATACAACTAAATAACTATAAAGCAGTGAACAAATGCAGCAAGGTGAACAATAGGTGTAAAGCTTGCAGCACTAATAATATATTAACAACTGCTAAAACACGTTTCAGACAACACTTACCTACTAAAGAAAATACAATTCAACTATCCCAAGATGTCAAAGAATCTTTCAACAAATATCAAGATACGCTATAAGTTTTCATTGATTTTGAAAAAGCATACGATTCAGTAGGGAAGCATAAGCTTCTTGAGAAACTTTCAAAACTAGGCATTCAAGATAATATGTTAAATTGGATCACTCAGTTTCTTTCTCAACGTTTCTGTGCTACAAAATTCAATGACAGTGCATTCAAATTCTGACAAATAAGAATGGGCATACCACAATGTGCAGTACTGAGTACAACCTTGTTCAACATCTACATCAATGATCTTCCCTCGGCTGTATGCAACACAGAAATAAAGACAGCAATTTTTGCAGATGACATGATCATGTGGACATCTTCCCCACAAATAGAGAAATCCAAAACTTCAATGCAAAAGGCTCTGATACTATTGGAAAAGTGGACTGACAACAATTTGATGAAAATAAATACTGATAAAACAACATTCCAAATATTTAGCTTAAAAAAGAAAATCTCTAAACTAAATCTGCAGTTCAACAAAACAAACATATGAAACAAAATATTTGGGAACAGTTTTTGATTCAAAATTATCTTGGAGACATATTGAAGCAGTAGTAAACAAATCAACAAAAACATTTTCAATTTTGAAAAGATTAGCTGGAGTCAAGTGGGGCAGTAATCGGGAGACACTGAACACCACATACAAAACATTCATCAAGCCAATACTTCTTTATAATGCAGAGGTAATAATTACAGCAAACAGTTCTAACATAAATCACCTAGTAGTATGCCAAAATCAGGCCCTGCGACTAATTACCGGTGCAGCAAAATCAACTCCAATCACGGCAATGCAAGCCATAACTCAGAACTATTCAATACATCTAACTTTAGAGCAGCACACACTAATTCAACATGTAAAAATGTTGCAGTTAAAAACAACAAAATGGGAGAAAAGATTACTACAACCAATCAAGATAAAACACAAGTTTCCTGCACAAAGCTACAGAATTAAAAGCAGATCTGAATCTTCCTAATTCTAAAGAAAACATTTTAATGAAAGAAAACCCACTGACTTTTGAACCAATTAATATTCAGATAGATTTAAAACAAACAGTTACAAAATCTGAAACTTCCAAACCTGTACTAAAAGCACTAGCATTAGAAACTGAACAATTGATACCCACCTGAAGATTGGTTACGTATCTACACAGATGGATCTAACTTGGACAACAACTCAAGAGCAGGAATTAAGTGTGCACTGTTCTCATTCTATCAACCAGCAGGATACCACACAACGAATTTTGATGCAGAAGTAACGGCTATTCATATTTCGCTCCAAAACCTTCTATACAGAATAGATAAATTCAAAAATGCTGTCATACTTTCTGATTCTAAAGCAGCATTATGTGCAATAAGTTCATATCAAATGAGGTCAATCCAAATTAAAGAATGCCACAAAATGGTCCAACGACTTCAAAAACTACAGAAAATAATTATATTACAGTGGATATTTGCACATTGTGGAATTGCTGGAAGTGAATCAGCTGATTTCCTTGCCAAAAATGGTGCAAATTTAATTCAGAACAAAAGTAAAACTTACCCTTTACATCTTTAAAAAGATTAATCAAAAGCAAATATAAAAACAAACAAAACCAATCAATATCTAACAAAGCCAAAGATAAAAAATTGAACATTTTAATTAAAAATCCAGAAATTATTCCAGAAATCCCATGTAAAGCTGCAGTAGCAAATTTTAGATTACTTATGGAACATGATTATTTGGCCAAACACTAACACAGAGTAGGAATTTATACTAGTCACAATTGTCCTCTGTGCAACAAAGAGGAAATGACTAAAGAACATCTTCTAACCTGTGAAGCCCTACCTGCCGGACCCACTACACAGAAATATTGGAGAGCAAGAGAGCTAATGGCTTGATTGCCAAAGCCTAGCATTTGAAGACAAAGAAAAGGAAATGACTGAAGAACATCTTCTAGCCTGTGAAGCTCTACCTGCTGAATCCACTACAAAGAAATATTGGAGGACAAAAGAACTAATAGCTTCATTGCCAAAGCCTAGCATTTGAAAACAACAACAGCTTGCAGCAATAGGGAAATGCAATACAACTAAATACAAACCTTGAACAAATGCAAGTGAATAATAATAGAAGTAAAGCTTGCAGGTATGGAAATGCAAAAAACTAAAAAATAACCATGAAGCAATAAACAAATCCAATACAAGTAAATAATAATGATGATGATGATAATAATAATAATTAATAATAAATACAGTAAAAGAAACAATAAACAAATAGAATACAAGTGAATAATAACAGAAGCAACAGTAAGGAGACTGATAAAATTAAATAGCTATGAAGCAGAAAATGGATCCAACACAAGTGAATAATAAAGAGGTAAAGCTTGAACTAGAAAGGAAATGTAAGAACTAAATGAGGTGATTGCACCAGTAGTTGACCATAATTAAGTACTGTGTTTTATTAAAGTCAAAGAGGAAAAAAATTAGTGGTTAAATGAAAGAACAAGGGTTGCCATACATGACTCACTGGTCAGAATTTGGATACACTCAGTAGCAACTCTTCTGTTTTTGTAGTACCATGTGGATTTCTTTAATGAGGCAAGCTGATCCACTTATGCATACAAAAACTGATATTTCATAGTTTTTTTTATTTCTATTATTAAATACACTTTATTTAATGCTTAATGATATTTTGGTAACAAATCTTATAAGTTATTATGCCAAGAACTGGCTGGATAATCACTGAAATCCCAAAATGCTACAAGTCTCTACTAGTAGCTGACCAGTTTCTTGCAAGTGCCTGGAAAAGTTTTGCCCAATATGAATTTTTTGCAATTCTATTTGACTATTTTAATGGCCTATTCTGAGAGTGAACATGGATAAAAATAAGGAAAAGACATCAAGGAAAATGAGAGAATTGTTAAAACAGTAATAAGGATCTTGAGAACATGCTGCAAGACATTAACAGAGATAAAAACGTAAGCATTGGAAAAATAGCAAGATCACGTTGTATACCACATTCTACATTGCTAAATTAAAAAGAAAAATGGGACTGAACACTCAACTAAAAGAAGCAGAGGAAACACTTATGCAAAGGAAAGTCTGCCAATAAAAAGACAAAAACATACATTTCAGCAAAATGAGAATGCAACAATTCCTAAGTGCAACAGCTGCTGACACCAGAATAAAAGTTAAGTATATATGCCTTGTTGTAACCACTGGTTGCTAATTAACCTAAGCTTATATAAAAAGAATACTAAAGCTAACCTAACCTCCAGTGATTTAAGAAACCTTTTAACTTACAAATACTCTAACATTTAGGAATGCACAAGATTTAGTCTTAGTGTTCATAAATGGTGAGATATGTACAATTTCAGATATTGGAAGCACTTTATATGTTTTGGTTCTTTAGCCATCTTTGAAATGCCTATGTTGGTATCATGGGAAGTTTTAAAATACATGTAGCATTTGCTACACGTTATCACTATGTATAATTTTGTTAAATGTGTTTCAATTCCCTAAATGTTTAACCTTTGGTGTAATCTCTATGCCATAGTTTTAAAAGTGTTGTGTAAGTATAATACTGTGATTGTGAGTCACTGATACAGGAGTTTAACCCTTATTACTGAGTAGGAAAATACTTCATTCTTAGTATGTAATTCGGACACTGTAAGCATCTTTCCCTCTTTCTAACTTTACTCCACGAAACTGCAATTACTTCCACACAAGTTGCCCATTGCAGTAAGGCAAATTTCATGCATATGTTCTATCAATAAACTTTCTAGGCAACAATTTATAAGTTTATTTCTGGAAATGAATTACTCATAAAATTGAGAACTCAAGAATTGTTTGTTGCATTTACAACTTCATATCAGATTTACCCTGCCTCAATCAACAAATCTGATAACACTATTTGTAATTGTTTCTGTCGCAAAGCTAATGTTCTCACAAATAACTCACAATTTATTTACATGCTTTTAAGTTTGCCTTCTATTTGCTTTATTATTGTTCTTACGGATAACTTTGAAGTATACAACTTAAAATTACTAAATTTGACATTACAACTTACCTTTCTTGTTTTAAAGCATATTCCAACATTTTGATTCGCCTGACCAAGTCATTTTTCAAGCTTTCTTGGCCTTTTCTTTCTCCTTGTAGATAAGCTATCCTTGCCTGCACGGAAAAACCAATTTATTTCCAAAAATATCTTATAACCACTCTCAATATCACAAACAGGATTTTCTTTTACTCAAAACACTCCCAATAAGAGAGACTAAAAATATTTGCATAACTATACGGCACTTGTTCCCTTGGGTAGGCCATTCCGGAGAGTCGCGCTGCCATTGGCTAACGCGCATGACGTCACTGAGAATACAGTTCAACCGCGAGAGTTAAACACTAGCCCCTCAGTATATGTTATTTAAGCTCTGCTACGTGTAAAATCGGAAGGAATAAACATCCACTTGTGTATTATAATGAAGGTTCTTTCTAGCATTGTATTAAGAGTTTAAAACATGTTACTACTCATATGTACTTAATCAGTGTAGCTCAAGAAAATGACGAAGCAACCCATTGAAGATTTTTCTTTGCTGCAAGTTTCCTGATTATTTCTGCCTTCGCTCTTTTGTTTAAGTGCCTAATTGTAATGAAGGTTCTGGTCCTCACATTAAGAGAGATCACTTTGTGATGAATTTCGGGAAACTTGGAACTTATTATAGAAATTAAGTTTTGCATCACTCCATTACACTTCGCCACACTTTGTCCATGGAAGCTACAAAATATTACTTCTGTACCTTGTTCTGCCGTTTCAAAACACTGTTTTCTTTCTTCAGGGCTTGCATTCGAGTCTTTAGTCTAATTATTTCCTCTTCAGCAACAGTGTGGTCAGGAGCTACCACCGTGCTGGTCGACGGGTCAAATTATGTTTTTTTGGGAGATAAAGATACTATAGTAGACAGCGCCCTCTTTCGCACGGTCCTAACTTCGCACCGGCGATCTCTTGCTGATATTACCTATTAATAAAAACAGTTTTTATTATTATTATTATTATTATTATTATTATTATTATTATTATTATTATTATTATTATTATTATTATTATTATTATTATTATTATTATTATTATTATTATTATTATTATTATTATTATTATTATTATTATTATTATTATTATTATTATTATTATTATTATTATTATTATTATTATTATTATTATTATTATTATTATTATTATTATTATTATTATTATTATTATTATTATTATTATTATTATTATTATTATTATTATTATTATTATTATTATTATTATTATTATTATTATTATTATTATTATTATTATTATTATTATTATTATTATTATTATTATTATTCCACGCATCAAACTTGTCTTATAAAAAAGGAGCGAATAAACTCAGTGTACACATAGAAACAAATACATAAATGGAATGTGTATCTGATAATTACCTGCAAATTGGTTTTGCTGGTACTTGCTACTTCCGCCTCAAATACATCCCCATGCCAATTAGGAATTTTCTATGACGGTACAGCGTCGCCCTTTAATTTTCTTTTCAGCGGCAAACCTAACAGCTCGTTTTTTAAATCCCGTTCATAGTTTTCGGGCAGGAAGTGATCGGAACAAATCCTTGCATTATTCACATTAACCAGATCAGCCCTTTTACAGCGTAAAACCCACTTGCGCTGTAGTTCTCGATCTTTAGGCAAAAAATGGAAAATCACATTCGTAGTTTTATACGAAGCATGTTTGCTTTCAGCAATAGCGCAATGGTTTTCATAATGTTACGACAAAAGACACAGCCAATAACTACAATTCCTCATAAGCAACTGCATCTCGTTTATTTCATCAGAATGATTGTGGAGTTTGCATGCATCAGCGCCTTATCTTATCTTATAATGTGCAATCATAATATTGCATTACGCACATTCACGTGTAAGCGATCTTGCGTTGTATTCTCAGTGACGTCACGCCCGTCAGTCAGCAGTGACAGTGTTTTGCGCGGGAAGGCGGGAATGGCCTGCCTTGAATGTGAATTACCTGTAACTCAGCTCTATCAACTTCCCATTACGACCTTTCCATCTCGAACCTTGCCCACTCATGTTGTATGAAATGTAATATCCCTGGTATAGAGTATTAAGTTCTTTGGTTTCCTTCGTCATTTTGTTTATTCCCTACGATAATTCCACCACCTGAAGGTCCTATTTGTCCGTTTTGATTTTGTGATGGAGAACTATCTGCCATTGTAAGCCCACCACTCTGATTGGGTATCTTCATGACATGGCCGCCATTACAGAAACTTCGAAACCTTTTAAGGTAATACGGGAGTCAAGATAATTCTGGAACTTACTAATTATACACAAAATGCAATAAAACAGAAAATTTACTAAAGTGACGTGTAAAACTTACTGATTTGGTCATAATTTAAATAAATATTAAATAATGAGTAGGAACATAACCATTGTTTGGTTCGGATAGTAGTCATGACACAGGGCAGGCCATTCCCGCCTTCCCGCGCAAAACACTGTCACTGCTGACTGAGGGGCGTGACGTCACTGAGAATACAACGCAAGAGCGCTTACACGTGAATGTGCGTAATGCAATATTATGATTGCACATTATAAGATAAGATAAGGCGCTGATGCATGCAAATTCCACAATCCTTCTGACGAAATAAACGAGATGCAGTTGCTTATGAGGAATTGTGTCTTTTGTCGTAACATTATGAAAACCACTGCGCTGTTGCTGAAAGCAAACATGCTTCGTATAAAACTACAAATGTGATTTTCCATTGTTTGCCTAAAGATCGAGAACCAGCGCAAGTGGGTTTTACGCTGTAAAAGGGCTGATCCGGTCAATGTGAATAATGCAAGGATTTGTTCCGATCACTTCCTGCCCGAAAACTATGAACGGGATTTAAAAAACGAGCTGTTAGGTTTGCCGCTGAAAAGAAAATTAAAGGGCGACGCTGTACCGTCATAGAAAATTCCTAATTGGCATGGGGATGTATTTGAGGCGGTAGTAGCAAGTACCAGCAAAACCAATTTGCAGGTAATTATCAGATACACATTCCATTTATGTATTTGTTTCTATGTGTACACTGAGTTTATTCGCTCCTTTTTTATAAGACAAGTTTGATGCGTGGAATAATAATAATAATAATAATAATAATAATAATAATAATAATAATAATAATAATAATAATAATAATAATAATAATAATAATAATAATAATAATAATAATAATAATAATAATAATAATAATAATAATAATAATTATAATAATAATAATAATAATAATAATAATAATAATAATAATAATAATAATAATAATAATAATAATAATAATAATAATAATAATAATAATAATAATAATAATAATAATAATAATAATAATAATAATAATAATAATAATAATAATAATAATAATAATAATAATAATAATAATAATAATAATAATAATAATAATAATAATAATAATAATAATAATAATAATAATAATAATAATAATAATAATAATAATAATAATAATAATAATAATAATAATAATAATAATAATAATAATAATAATAATAATAATAATAATAATAATAATAATAATAATAATAATAATAATAATAATAATAATAATAATAATAATAATAATAATAATAATAATAATAATAATAATAATAATAATAATAATAATAATAATAATAATAATAATAATAATAATAATAATAATAATAATAATAATAATAATAATAATAATAATAATAATAATAATAATAAAAACTGTTTTTATTAATAGGTAATATCAGCAAGAGATCGCCGGTGCGAAGTTAGGACCGTGCGAAAGAGGGCGCTGTCTACTATAGTATCTTTATCTCCCAAAAAAACAAAATTTGACCCATCGACCAGCACGGAGGTAGCTCCTGACCACTCTGTTGTTGCTGAAGAGGAAATATTAGACTAAAGACTCAGATGCAAGCCCTGAAGAAAGAAAACAGTGTTTTGAAACGGCAGAACAAGGTACAGAAGTAATATTTTGTAGCTTCCATGGACAAAGTGTGGCGAAGTGTAATGGAGTGATGCAAAACTTAATTTCTATAATAAGTTCCAAGTTTCCCGAAATTCATCACAAAGTGATCTCTCTTAATGTGAGGACAAGAACCTTCATTAGAATTAGGCACTTAAACAAAAGAGTGAAGGCAGAAATGATCAGGAAACTTGCAGCAAAGAAAAATCTTCAATGGGTTGCTTCGTCATTTTCTTGAGCTACACTGATTAAGTACATATGAGTAGTAACATGTTTTAAACTCTTAATACAATGCTAGAAAGAACCTTCATTATAATACACAAGTGGATGTTTATTCCTTCCGATTTTACACGTAGCAGAGCTTAAATAACACATACTGAGGGGCTAGTGCTTAACTCTCGCGGTTGAACTGTATTCTCAGTGACGTCATGCGCGTTAGCCAATGGCAGCGGGACTCACCGGAATGACCTACCTGAGTACTCTAGTTGCCTTGGTCATGACAGCTGTTATGTGTCAAATTCATGAACATTCATGACAGCACCTATTGTATAGTGCATGTAGTGAACTTTCATTACAAGCCCCTTCTTCGTAACAATCGAGTGCTTAAAATGGAGTTAAGAGATATTAAAAAATGAACAGAGGCTAATTTATGAAATAAGTTTTATTAAAAGTATTTTCCAGCATTAACATTATTTCACATTCGAAAGATAATACAAATAATTCACTGAAAAGTTTTGATAAAATTTCTACACAATACTTGGCTGTGGCTTTTCAAAAATACACATTTCAACACATCTTAGCCTGATAATAAAAATATGAAAAAGTATAAGTTTCTCGTTTTACAGAAATTCATCCGACCAATCCATCAAGCACTGGAAACAATCGCTCGATTGTTTGGTATTGGCGCCGCAGCTGTCCTTCATCCAGTCCTGGAAGAGTTCCTTGTTCTTCTTCAGAACTAAGAACTGGCCAAATACCACGTAAGCCTAAAACAGAAAACGTAAAAACATCAGCACGTCGTTAATTTCAACTCTTTCTCCAAACACAATTTTTTCGTCACATTGAACATTTCATATTCCCGCTATTTAAGACGTTTTAATTACTTTTCTTATCAACTTGCTTTCTTCTCTGTTCGATAACTATAAATATTGCGATCATTTTAGACTAACTCTCCGATTGGCTCGAAACTTTAACATTTCTCACAACTGGATGAATTACCCACCAAGCAAACCAAGCTATGTTTCGGCAGCATGATTTTCATTTGTTTTCTCCAACTGAACTCGTCTGAAAAATTCAATGCTATAGCCGGGATTAGAACCACGGATCTTCTGGTTTCCGTCCAGCCGCTCTGCCATTGAGCTACTATGGCCAACATACCGATATGACATTAAATTCTCCCACTGACTCGTATTTTCCCAGTAAACCACTTAGGAGTTCTCATAAGCACATGAGACAACTAAATTAATGACCACTTACAACATGTAAGTACTTTAAGGCCTGTGCTTTATAGTTAACCACTATTAGGTCAATTAATGGAAATTAATTATTCTTTCACACTAGCCGTGTGTAGGCTAAATTGTGGAAACGTAGAATCAGACTGAAAGATACAATGCCATAGCCGGGATCTGAACCACGGATATTCTGGTTTCCGTCCAGCCACTCTGCCATTGAGCTACTATAGCCAACATGCTATCAGTTGGTGTTTGGAGCTTGAGGAGATCGGACATGCCAGATAGAGAGGCAGGTAGAAACGAGCTGAGACAATGTGTGTTGACTTGGTGATTTACCGGGCGAGGATCGGAATGTGGCCGGGTCAGCGCTCATGGGGAGCAGGTAGTCAGCGTGAAGGTACTACGGAAACTTCACAGAGTTATTTTGTAATTTTTGTGTTAGTAAGTTTACTAGTGATAGGGGGAATTGGATTAATCCAGGACCTGTAGCGCACGAACGATGTGGGAGCTGTATTAAAGTTCTGAGGACCGGACTTATGTGCAGTAATTGCTCGAAGTGGTTCCACTTTGGCTGCCAGAAAGTGAAGAGGGACATAAACATCGAGGAAACCTGGGTATGTAAGGAATGCATGGGAGCCGAGACCGTCACCGCAAAACAGCAAATCAGCACTCGAGCAGCTTCAAGAGGAAGCACGGGAACTACGCATTAAGCTACAACAGGCGGAAGATCTTATTCGGAGGCTCGAAGATGAAAACCGTCAACTGAGGGAGCATGGGGAAGAAAGAGTAAAAGAGGAGGAAGAAACTTGCCTAATAGTCGGTGATTCTATTGTGAGACATGCTGGAAATCCAACGGCGGAGGTAGTTTGCTATCCTGGCATAAGAGTTGACGGTCTGCTGAGGGAAATCGAGAGAAAGCAAGAGGAGATGGAAGGCAACTATCGGACAATCGTATTACATGTCGGGAGCAATAACTTGCGGAGAAGTGTTAACTATGTGTTGGGTCACATGTACGACTTAGTTAACAGGACAAAACAGCTGTTTCCTTCAGCAAAAATAGTCGTCAGTGGAGTACCAAGACGACGCGACTCCAGCTGGAGAAAGGTGATGCAGGTAAATGAAGCTTTTTCATGGGTAGCGGAGCGACTGGGTGCTCAATTTCTTGACCCGAATTCGTGGATTGAAGACTGGGACTACGGACGGGATGGGGTACACTTGAACCGAAGAGGATCGTCAAAGCTGGCAGCTTTGTTCGCGAGGATGACGAAGTGGGCAGACGACAACGAGCAGCAAGGGCAGCAATGACACCAACTTCAGGAAAACGTAGATTTTCAGGTAGGGGCTGATTCCTTAAGGCTGCTACAGGTAAATTGCCGTAGTATTATGAATAAAATTGTTGAGTTTTGGAATTTAGTAGAAATATGCAATCCAAGTGTCATTATAGGTACGGAATCATGGCTGAATGTTGACATTAATGATTCAGAAGTATTCAGAACAGATTACAGGGTGTTTAGGAGGGACAGGGATGGAAGGGGAGGGGGAAACTTTATTTGCGCTAAATCAGAGCTAAACAGCAAAGTATTATGGGAGAAGAGGTTGAGATTATGGTAATCGAAATTATTGATCAAGCAAACAAAGGGAATAATTTAACAATAATAGCTTGCTATAGACCACCTGGAGAAACTGATTATGCTACACTTCATAAACTAGTGGAGAAAATCTCTTCCGAAGTGGGAAAAAATGTTATATTAGCAGGGGATCTAAATCTGCCAAATGTAAACTGGGACGGGCAGTTAATAGGAGGTGAAGCTCAAAAGCTAGTTAACTTCCTGGTTTGGGAGCAGGGGTTATTTCAAGTCGTGAAAACTGTTACTCGACAATCAGCATTACTCGACGTATTTTTATGCAAACCTGAGTCATTGTTTTCTGTATGCGATGTCTTGCCAGGTATAAGTGACCATCAGTGTGTGCAATTAGACCTAAACTGGAAAGGGCAGACAAACCAGTTTGAAACGGAACAAATAATTAGTTGGGATTTCCATAGGGCGAACGGGGAGGCTATCCAAACATTTCTCCGGGAAAAATATGGGTTATTTGTAAAATCTGCCACTAGTGTAAATGAAGCATGGGTTAATTTCAAAACACTTATCCTGGAAACAATTAGAGAACACGTACCTTTTAAAGTTATTAAACATAACTCAGATCCAGAATTTTATACAAAATGTATTAGAACACTTAAAAGAAAGACTAGGCACGCTTACAATATAAGGAAGATATCAGAATGGCATCTTAACAAATTTAAAGAACTAGCTAAACAATTACAAGACGAAAAGTTGGAAGCGCAGGAACGATTCTTAGATAACATTTATTAGCGGGACAAATAATTGTTGGAGATCATTTTACAATTATGTAAAAAGACGCAGGGGAAATAAAGAGAGCATACCAGATTTTAACGTTAATAGGATAGATGTATTAAGTGATAGGGACAAAGCTTATATATTAAATTCGCATTTTGTATCGGTTTTTCTTATATCCGACGATAGTTCCGAACATGAAATTGGGGAGAGTGGAGAAACGATTTTTCAAACAATGGCGCCCAAATTAAGCAAAAGGATTAAGATGCTGCAAAACCGAAAATCTAGGGGACCAGACAATATACCTATTGAAATATTAAAGATTGGGGGTGAAGCCATTATTCCCTGTCTTATACTCTTGTTCAACATGTCAATTAACAACTGTGCCTTACCGGAAGACTGGAAAACAGCTAGTATAGTTCCGATTTATAAAGGGGGTAATAAAACAGAAGTAAATAATTATCGGCCAGTTAGTCTAACTTCAGTAGTATGCAAATTAATGGAGCATTTAATTGCAGAATATATACGAGAGGAGTTAGAAAATAAAAGGTGGTTTAATGAAGCGCAACATGGATTTCGACCTGGGTATTCGTGCGAAAGTCAAATTACTTCATTATTTCAAGATTTGGCAGATGAGGTAGATGCAGGGGGAAGAACTGATGCAGTGGTAATTGACTTTTCTAAAGCTTTTGATGTAGTGCCACATAGTTTACTTATTTGTAAGCTAGCTAATACAGGAGTTGACAAACGCGTAGTATTATGGGTTAAACATTTTTTGAGAGGGAGAACGCAAAAAGTTAAAGTAGGTAAAGAGCTGTCCGATAGGGGAACCGTAAGTACGAGTGTGCCGCAAGGCTCAGTACTAGGACCTTTACTGTTTCTCGTTTTTGTTAATGACATTGCTGTTAATATTAACTGCCAGATAAGGTTGTTTGCAGACGATTGTATCGTTTATAATAAAATTCGGAATACACTGCATTAAACTGCTCTTCAGGATGATTTAAATGAAATCTGTAATTGGGCTGCGGCTAACAAAATGTCAATTAATACCCAAAAGTACGTCCATTGTTTTTAGTAGAACTAAGGGCAAAACTAATGTTAATTATCACATGGGAGGGGTGCAAATTCCACAGGTGGACCGCTGCAAATACTTGGGAGTGTACCTGGCAAGTAATGCTGGATGGGACGAACAAGTAAATTCCACATCTAGGAATGCGTGGAAGGCATTACATTTCGTAATGAGAATATTGAAAAAGGGGAGCGCTAGGTCCAGGGAAATTGCCTACAAGGCCTTAGTGCGGCCGGTTATGGAATATGGAGTAGCATGCTGGGACCCGTATAGTGCTAACCAAATCGATCCATTAGAAAAAATACAGAAGAGGGCAATAAAATTCATAACAAAAGGCAAGTATTTTGGGCCTATAAAAGGAGATGAGACTAAATGGGAGGAATTAAGAATTAGGCGTAAAAAACATAGGTTGGTAGCATTATTCAAAGTTAATGCTGGTGCAAAGCAATTGGTGGACGTTAGTGTAAGGCTAGATAATCCGCAATTATTATGGCCGAAACGACCATAGGTATAAAATTAAGGGTAGAAAATACGGAACCGACGTAGGAAAATTTTCTTTTGTAAATAGAACAATTGAAGAATTGAATGAATTGCCTGTAGCAGTCTTTCAGGGCTGTCCCATGTCACTGAAGAAATTTAGAAAAAAACCTAGATGGTTTATAGTTTAACTTTTAAATTAAAATGGTATATAATATGTAAATAGAGAAATAATTAGATATGTTCTAAGTGAGTGACTAAAGTTAAAATGATAGCATGTTTGTATTGTTTATTGTGTTATTGTTGTAAATCCAGTATTTGTAATTTCAACTGTATTTTTAACTCTGCCACCGGGTAATACCCAATTGCAGTGAATACATACGTACATACATACATGCCGATATGACATTAAATTCTCCAACTGACTCGTATTTTCCCAGTAAACCACTTAGGAGTTCTCATAAACACACGAGACAACTGTCTTAATGGCGACTTACAACAAGTAAGTACTTTAAGGACTGTGCTTTATAGTTAAGCACCATTAAGTAAATTAATGGAAATTAATTATTCTTTCACACTAACCGTGTGAAGGCTAAAATACGGAAACGTAGAATCAGACTGAAAAATACAATGCCAGAGTCGGGATTTGAACCACGGACCTTCTAGTTTCCGTCCAGCCGCTCTGTCATTGAGCCACTATGGCCTACATGCCGATATGACATTAAATTCTCCAACTGACTAGTATTTTCCCAGTAAACCACTTAGGAGTTCTCATAAACACATGACACAACTACCTTAATGGCGAGGTACTTCATGTAAGTACTTTAAGGCTTGGGCTTCATAGTAACCACGAGTAGGTCAGTTATTGTAAATTAATTATTTTTTCACACTAGACGTGTGTGGGCTAAATTGTGGAAACGTACAAACTGACTGAAAAATTCAATGCCATAGCCGGGATTTGAACCACGGGTCTTCAGGTTTCCTTCCAGTCTCTCTGCCATTAAGATTCTATGGCCAACATGTCCATATGACATTAAATTCTCCAACTGGCTCGTATTTTTCCACTAAACCACTTAGGAGTTCTCTTAGACACATGAGACAACTACCTTAATGGCGACTTACAACATGTAAGTACTTTAAACCTGGGCTTTATAGTTAACCACTATTAGGTCAATTTATAGACATTAATTATTCTTTCACAATAGCCGTGTGTAGGCTGAATTGAGGAAACGTAAAATCAGACTGAAAAATTCAATGCCATAGCAAGGATTTGAACCACGGATCTTCTGGTTTCCGCCCAGCCACTCTCCCATTGAGCTACAATGGCCAACATGCCGATATGGCATTAAAATCTCCAACTGACTTGTAGTTTCTCAGTGAACAACTTAGGAGTACCCATAAACACATAAGACAGCTACCTTAATGGCGACTTACAACATGTAAGTACTTTAAGGCCTGGGCTTTATAGTTAACCAATTTTAGGTCAATTAATGGCAATTCATTATTCTTTCACACTAACCATATATAGGCTAAATAATGGAAACGTAGGATAAGACTGAAAAATTCAATGCTATGTTTAACTACAAAGCCCAGGCCTTAAAGCACCTACATGTTGTCAGTCGCCATTAAGGTAGTTGTCTCATCTGTCTATGAGAACTCCTAAGTTGTTTACTGGGAAAATACGAGTCAGTTGGAGAATTTAATGTAATATCGGCATGATGGCCATAGTAGCTCAATGACAGAGCGGCTGGAAGGAAACCAGAAAATCCTAGTTCAAATCCGGGCTATGGCATTGACTTTTTCTGACTGATTCTACGTTTCCACAATTTAGCCTACACAGTGCTAGTGTGAAAGAATAATTAATCTCCATTAACTGACCTAATAGTGGTTAACTATAAAGCACAGGCCTTAAATTACCTACTTGTTGTAAGTCGCCATTAAGGTAGTTGTCCCATGCGTTTATGAGAATTCCTAAGTGGTTTATTGGGAAAATACGAGTTGGAGAATTAGATGTAATATCGGCATGTTGGCCATAGTAGCTTAATGGCAGAGCGGATGGAAGGAAACCAGAAGATCCGTGGTTCAAATCCGGGCTATGACATTGAATTTTTCAGTCTGATTCTACGTTTCCACAATTTATCCTACACACGGCTAGTGTGATAAAATAATTTATTTTCATTAATTGACCTAATAGTGGTTAACTATAAATCCCAGGCCTTAAAGTGCTGTCACCCAATTATCGGAAAGCTAGACCAACGACAGCTGAGAAGGGACCAGAAGCATACGGGCCACACCCACTCATCTATCTCAGTCACTAACTGAGGGGCTGATTAGGGAAGTGTCACTTGTCGCTGGCCGCCTCTTTCCCCTTCCCCTGTCCTCTGGAATCTTCGCGGTGATTCACTGAAACCAGAGACTTCTAGAAAACAGTTCTCCTATAAAAAGGGCTGCAATGAGTGAGGACAGTCAGTTCTTGGCGAGCTGTGAGGAGAGCCCAGTGAGGGGACAGACTGCGTACGTGCGTCGGAGGAGTTTACGTAATTACGAGTGCAAGTGGAACTGTAACGGACGAACTGGTGAATCGTAATTGTGTGCATCACGTAATTCTGTGTAATTGGCAAGTGTTCAACTGTAAGTCGGTAGAAATAAAGAACATTTTTGAGTGGTGCAATTGGACTTTTCATTTCACGAACCCACAAAGTCACACTGGTGTCAGGAAGCGGGAGGACAACATCACCGAACATTACAACCATGGACGCGGCATTGGAAAAGATTTTGGAGAAGATGATGGAAATGAAGGCCGAACGGACCTCGGAAATGAAGACGGCGAATGACAACATCACCGAGAAAATGGACGCGAAGATGAACGAGTTAACAACAAAAACAGAAGCGGCAAATAACAACCTGGCCGCGGAACTAACAGCAAAGACGGAGCCGGTAAATAACAACCTGGCCGCAAAGCTGGAAGATATGAAGACGGCTAACGATAACCTCACGGAGAAGATGGAAGAAATGAAGGTTGCGAACGAGGCCCTCACCGCCAAATTTGAGGAACAGTTTGCCGGCGTGAGGGAGGACGTCACGGGGCTCGGCAAGCGGATCGGCCAAGTGGGCGAAGGCGTCGGAATTAAAATGAATTAAATGTATTTATGGTTTACTGCTTTGAAATAATATTCTTTGCGGCAAATTATTATTTCTTCTGACTTGATTGTAGTAACAAAATATTTGAAACAAGCCAGTCACATTAGGATTAGGTCCCCATAGGACATTAAAACACACACTTTACTTAAAGGCCTCCTATTTCCAGCCCTTTTTGTAGCAATTAAAAATTACTTAATAAAAATATGGACATAGTATTGCACGTTATCTAAGCAAAGTCTATCCAAAATATAATACGTAAGTAATAAGCGAGTAATAAGATCACTGATTTTTCATATGAAAGGTGATTTCTGACAGCATTTGGATAAGACCACTACGAAAATACGCTCCGTAGTTATGCAGCAAAACTGGAATGTTCGGCTTGAACATATACTACTTGGTTCTGGCTTTAAGTAGAAGAGCTCTGTAAATTGCTATTCATATTTTAGTAATTTATGACACGTAAGTGGATGATTCGTCCACCAAGATTTTCAAAAGTGAAATAATTATCAAAAGTGTTTGAGAGGTTTTTGAAATGATTGTATATACTCGTACACATACACCCTTTGACAAAGGAAAACAAAACAGCTACCAGAAACAAGTTCGATTCGGAATACATCGGAAGCATTGGCTGATGCTGCATTCATAATATACCTGGGAAAGGATAATTTGAATCTTCACATACTTTGGCCTACACACGGCTAGTGTATACAAGAACAATAATTTTTTCTAATATACATTTTGATGCCACTCAGGCTTCATTTCAAAGCTATGCGATAGATGGGAAAATGCTTTGCGGCTTGGCCGGGTAGCCCAGAGATAAAACGCACGTGTCTCGTCAGTGGACCAACTTGAGTTCGAATCCTTGAGGTGCATGTTTCTTGTTATTACTGTTGCTTAAATAACAGTGCCTTATATTTTTGCAGAACATAATTTTATTTTTAACCAATTCATTTATAAAAACGCAAAAAACTTAGTTCTCTTTTTCAAGATAAATGTAATGTTATTAGAAATATGTCTTGTTTAAACATTCGGGCTTATTCTAATTATGAATGGCGCTGGCATTTAATGCTAAGTATTCTCTCGTGAAACTTTTACTAGGCATTCGGTCTCATCCATGTCCCTTAGAATTAGGTTGTACACACCCGCTACTAATTTAATATCCATTTTTATTTTTATTCTGCATACAGGAATAAAATATTCATTTCAGTTATTTTAAAAGTAGTGCAGAGTGTTTTGAGTTCTTATGTGTGAGCGTAAATGCCTTAAACTCCAGTAAACCTTAGCATTTGGAACGCGTAATACACATTTCTTATTTCTAAAATTGAAAAAAAAAAAAATGAAAATGATGTCTAACCCCAGCACACTCTCTGATAACCGCCCAGGTATCACTGCACCTTTAGCTACTAAGACTCAATTATTGGACTCTTCGCACACATTATAGTGTGCAAAAAAAAAAACTATATGGATATGTACGAAACATATGAAGTAATACACAAAGTTCAATACACGAACTTTCCCCTTATTATAATTATGAGGACTCAATAGGACAAAGCTAAACAGACACGTTTCGTGACACCAATTTAAACCGGCCGTGGTAATGATGTGGACTTAGAAAAATATACGCATCCAGGGCCTACTGATCTTTTTCTCCTGTCAAAGGGTGCAGATATTAACTCTTTATAATATTAGCATAGATGAATAAAGTAACTCTATAAAATTTGCAATGAGCACGAATAAGTTAATAGAAAAAGAAACAGACAATTACAAGGAGCACAGAACAAACATATGATGATGTAATGTTTATGTGATGATTTTTTTTTTTTTTTTTTTTTTTTGTTGTAATTTACGTCCTCCGACGTTAAGTTATATCGGACGATGAATGGAATGGATGAAATGATGCTCAAATGAGCGCAGGGTCCATAGAGCTTAGAGTTACCCGACATTCGTATTTCAGGACAAGGGAAAACCCCGCTAAAACCTTATCCAGGTAACTCACCCTGACCGAGATTCGAACTGGGGACCTCTTGAACGTGAGGCAGACGCTCTACCACCACGCTACTGAGGCGGGCATGTGATGATAATGATGATAATGATGATCATGATAATAATAATAATAATAATAATAATAATAATAATAATAATAATAATAATAATAATAATAATAATAATAATAATAATAATAATAATAATAATAATAATAATAATAATAATAATAATAATAATAATAATAATAATAATAATAATACGCAACCACATGACTTTCTAGCCTTACACATAATTTTACTACTCTTATTCGCCTACTGCGCTACTATTTTATGCTAAACGAGATAAACATTTTCAGAAATTATCGTATTGTTAATTTTGTTGTAGCGACAGCGAACTCTTAAAGAGCTGTTCGCTATGTAATGACTGTGAAATTCCATTCTCATTGTATGGCTAGGACATAAACACGAATAATGGTTTCTTATGTTAGAAACATATAAGAATTGGAAAAGTCAGAAAAAAATTATTAACCTCTCGAAATGGTTTACTGCTGAAGATAAACTATTTGATATAAAGTATGTGTTCTAAGGGGCTATTTGGTTTCATTTAGAGTAAGATTCTTCTTCTCTTTCGTTTACCTGTTACACAAAAATAATCTAGAACGAGGAAGGCTACTGAGGTCATTTCCGACAACTTAAGATACAAACTTCATTTGCCCTAAAATATGTAAGTATATAATCAAAACAATTGGAGTCGTTTATTATAAAATCAAAGCATTTAAAAATATTTTAGGTCACAGGAATTGGAGTGCGGGAATTTTCTTGAAAATCTTTATGCTATATACTTAGAAGCTGTTGAAATTGAAAATACCAAATTTGGTATTTATCCAACTTAAAGTTTCGTAGTCGTTACATTCACAAATACAGGCACACACGATGCTTTTTATAAGAAGGATTTTCTCTTAAATACAATGTTCCGAAACTAACAGTGAAATGTCCATATCAGATTTTTATGTGAAATGCAATACTTCGCCTAAGAGGTATCTACGAAAGTCCGGCAGTAGGCAGCGATATCAATCCAGTAAATTACAACATTTTTACGTTTGCGTAAGCTTTTGTGGTCAATGTTTAAGGTTATCCCGGTCCAACACTTCCTGTGTAGACCACGCCACTTGCCAATGTTTTGCTCATCTTACGACGTAGCTTACACCTCAAGACGCGCTCTACCCCGAAAGTACCTGACCAAAACAACGAAAACATTTGTTGTTGCTTAAATTGAAAAATTAAGTATCGAAATGAAGTAATACCCTGGAGTATATCTCCTCCATGAAGGCCTCATTGCGAGCAGCATGTTGAGCTACAGCCTCCAAACTCGCAGACAGCTCTTCTTGTCTCTCTTCCATCAGCTGGAGACCTGGCAAACCGCGTTAATGAGCTGGAAGGAAAGGCCGAGAGCAGCGTCAAGTCTCTGAACGCCATGGTGGAGGACGTCGTCGGCAGAAGGTTGAAGGATTTGAAGGCCGACGCATCGGGACGCGACACAACATCGGCGCGCGAAAAACCTCCGAAATATGACGGCGCGTCAACGTTTGAGGTCTTCCTCCGCCAGTTCGACGAAGTGGCCAAGCACAACAAATGGTCACCAGAGGAGGAGGCCACACAGTTAATAGCCAGCCTCCAGGGACGGGCCGCGGAAGTCCTAAACGCGGTGCAGACAACGGCGGCGCCCAAGGACATCTGGGAGGCCCTGGAGAATCGTTTCGGAAACCACCGCTTAGCCGCAGCGTACCGCAGCCAGCTAAAGGCAAGGTCACAGCAGCCAGGGGAGACGCTGCAGCAGTTCGCCCTGGCAGTTGAACAACTGGCTAGCAAGGCCCTAGTCGACCTCCCACCAGGGTTTGTACACCGGGAAGCTGCCTACACATTCGTGGAAGGGGTACGAGATACGGAGATTCGTCAGCGCCTAATGCTCGGCGATTATAAAACCATCCACGAGGCGCTGACAGCAGCATTAAGGATGGAGGCGGCCAAGGTTACAGCTATCCCGACGTCGAGAACGAGGAGTGTCTGCTACACCAAAGACAGAAGAATAGCCGAGGGACGTCGGCGAACACCTAGTGGCCTGTGTTAGGGATGCGGACAGCCGGGACACCTAGAGAAGGATTGCCGAAACCAGGAAGGGCAGCCGGAAGAACGAGTAAGGCCCGGCGTGGCGAGGAGCACGTCGGCGCCGTCCACACCATCTTCTCGAGTGACACTGCGCGCCGTCAGCCGGCGGATGGATGACAGCCTCATCGCGGACGGCTGGGTAAGAGGAAAACCGTGCCGCGTGCTGGTGGACACCGGGGCGGCCGTGACCATTATCAGACCTGACGTGCCGAAGGGTTTGCCGACGAGGAAGCCGAGCCGACCATACCAGCTTGTCACGGCATCGGGCGACACCTTGCCTGTGGAGAAGGAGGCCCTGCTGAAGCTGACCTTGGGAAGGAGTAACGTAGTCTGTGGGTGTTCGTCGCGAAAGTGGCTGAGGGGGTGATACTGGGATTGGATGCCCTCAGGAGCCACGAGGCGACGGTCGACGTCGGCAAGAAGGTCCTGCGGCTCAACGGAGAAGAGGTTATACTCCGTCAACCAGAAGAGCGCCTTGGAATTTGCAGGGTCGTCTTGAACGAAGACGTGGTTGTCCCCGCGAGGCGCAGGGTGGTGGTGACGGCGCGACTGGAGGGCCAGAGAACCAGGAACATGATGCTGGACCACAAGACGCCTGTACACGGACTGTGTGTAGCCAGGGCATTGCTGTCGTGCCGAGAGGAGACTGTGAGACTGCTAAATCCAACGGACACCGATAACGATTTACAGGCCGGGACGGAGTTGGGAACGTGCGAGTCCGTTATGAGCGTAACAGCAATCGACAAGACACAGGAGCCGTCTCCGAAGCAACACCTGGGGCCCCGGCTAGAAGGCTTACTGGAGAGGACGGCCGAGCACCTGACCGCAGAACAGCTGGAGAAGGTTCGACAACTGCTAAGACGGTATCAGCGCGTCTTCAGCCAAGGTGATAGTGACTACGGCCGCATGGACAAAGTGCTTCACCGCATCGACACCGGGAACGCCCGGCCTATTCGGCAACCACATAGACGCGTTCCGCTGGCGAAGCAAGGGGCGGTACGAGACATGCTTAAGGACATGAGATCCAGGGGAGTGATTGAAGAGTCTGACAGCCCTTGGTGTTCCCCTGTAGTCTTGGTGACAAAGCAGAACGGCGAGCTACGCTTCTGCATAGACTACAGAAAGTTGAACGCTGTCACCCGGAAGGACTGTTCCCCCTTACCCCGGATTGACGACACCCTAGACACGATAGCTGGTGCAGTGGTTCTCGACCCTGGACCTGAAGTCGGGCTACTGGCAGGTAGCTCTAGACCCAAGAGACAAGAAATAGACCGCATTCTTGACAGGCCAAAGGCTCTGGCAGTTCACGGTTATGCCCTTTGGCCTCTGCAACGCACCAGCTACCTTCCAACGCCTCATGGAGTCAGTGATGAGAGGGCTGACTTACGAGCCTAACTGCTATACCTGGACGACACCATCATCGTCGGAAAGACTTTTGAAGATAACCTCGAGAATCTGAGCAAGGTGCTACAGAGTCTACAGGCGACCAACTTGAAGCTGAACGCGAAGAAGTGCCAGCTCTTCCGCAAGGAAGTGAACTACATGGGCCACACAGTCTCAGCAACCGGGATTGCCACAGACCCGGAGAAGACACAGGCTGTGAGAGATTGGCCTCGCCCAAAGGATAAGAAAGAGTTGAGCACTTTCCTGGGGCTGTGCAGTTATTACCGCCGCTTCATAAAGGGGTTCTCCAACATCGCAAAACCCCTCACACGCCTGACAGAGGAACACCGGCCTTATGTGTGGACGGAGGACGCCGAAAACGCTTTCCAGCACCTAAAGGAGACCCTATGCAGTGCTCCAATTTTGGGATTTCCACAACCGAGTGTCGTCTTCATTGTGGACACCGACGCCAGCGACCATTGCATTGGAGGTGTCCTATCGCAATCCAGGACGGCCATGAGCGGGTGATAGCCAACTATAGCAAGACCCTATCCAAGGCAGAGAAGAACTACTGCGTCACCCGACGGGAGTTACTGGCGGTAGTAAAGACCTTAGAGCACTTACACAAGTACCTGTACGGTCAGCCATTCCACCTGAGAACTGACAATTCTGCCCTAACCTGGAAGGCCAGATAGCACGTTGGGTACAGAGGCTTGAGGAGTACGACTTCACGTCGGAACATCGTATAGGTAAGAGCCACGGTAAAGCAGACGCCATGTCCCGAAGACCCTGTCCAGAAGAGTGCGGCCAGTGCACAAGAGTGGAAGAGAAGGAGCGAGCCGCAGCAGTACGAGTAGTCACGGCAGTGCCTACGGACGGTTGGGATAGCGCAGGCCTGAGGAGGGAGCAGTTGGCGGACACAGACTTGGGGCCACTCTTGAGGGAAGTGGAGGCAGGGACGAGACCAACCTGGGAGGACGTCGCACCGAGGAGCGCCACCTATAAGTCGTACTGGGCCCAATGGGACTCGTTGAAGACCAGAGAGGGCGTCCTGTTCCGGGTTTAGTTTAGCCCAGAGGTGCTACTCCCATTAGTCCTGAACACGTAGGAACTGGACCCGGGCCGCCTTCAACCAGGGAGATCCGAGCTGTCCCAAAGGGCGCTCGGTGTCCTCCGTGGGGCTTTCCATGGGACAAGACCTAGAGACTAACAAGCCCCCCCATCTGGTCCTATGCACTCAAGACGGGATGGAAGTGGATACGCCACTTACGCGCGTCAACACTCAAGGTGAAGACTACCGACAAACCTCGGTGGAGCCTCCTGGTGATCTAGCACACCTTCTACTAGATTTGCAGGCTAGTACCCGGGAGAATTAATGGCTTCCCTCAACCCCGAGTGCTAAGGGTCCGCAGCGCCCGCAACTTTGGCAGCTGAAAGGGACGGATCCCTTCCCCTACGGGAGCTGTTCCGGGTATGGGAATCACCCAATGGGAAGACGCAGAGAGAACAGTGGGTACTTCCCCGGAGAAAGGTCCCGGAAGTCTTGGAGGAAGTGTACGTCGGTACTTCGGGAGGACACCTGGGAGCGAACCGAACGATTGACAAACTACGGCAGCGCTACTACTGGCTGAGACTCCGAGCAGATGCTGAGAGATGGTGCTGTAAGTGTCACGTGTGCGCGGCGAGTCGTGGCCCCCAGACTAGGAGCCGGGGTCTCATGCAGCAGTATAACGTCGGAGCGCCATTCGAACGGATCGCCGTCGACATAGATGGACCATTTCCGACGTCCGACCGAGGCAACAAGTACCTGATGGTGGTCGTGGACTACTTCACCAAGTGGCCGGAGGTGTATGCCATCCCAAACCAAGAGGCAAAGACGATCACAGACTGCCTCGTGGAGCAAGTGTTCTGTCGATTTGGGGTGCCGTTAAAGCTACACAGTGACCAGGGTACCAACTTTGAGTCCAACCTAATGAAGGAGGCACTACAAAGGCTTGGGGTGAACATGACCCGCACGACGCCTCTACATCCGCAGTCGGATGGCATGGTCGAAAGATACATCAAGACCTTAGAGGAACACCTGAGGAAGGTCGTGGCCAGCCATCAGCGAGACTGGGAAGTCAAGGTGCCACTGTTCTTGCTGGCCTACCGCTCGTCTACACACGACATAACTGGAATGACGCCAGCCAGCTTAATGTTTGGCCGAGGGTTACGCCTCCCTTGTGATCTGGCTTTTGGAAGCCCTCCGGAGGCGAAGCAGCCAGTGACGAGTATGTGGAGAACCTGGCGGACCACCTCCACGACATGCACGACATGGCTCGCCAGAACATCCAGAAGGCGAGCGACCGCATGAAGACCAGATATGACAGGTATGCCAACAGCCAAGTGTTCCAGCAATATGACCTGGTCTGGTTGTACCGTCCTACGCGGACCAAGGAAAGCTGCCCGAAGCTTCACCAGCCATGGCAAGGGCCGTACCGGGTGGTGAAGAGGATAAAGGACGTGGTCCACCGCATCCAGAAGGTGCCCCGAGGAAAGATGCTGGTGGTACACCTGCATCGTCTAGCCCACTACGATGGTGCTGTTCGGGACGACCAGCTTTGAGGAGGGAGCAGTGTCACCCAACTATCGGAAAGCCAGACCAACGACAGCTGAGAAGGGACCAGAGGCATACGGGCCACACCCACTCATCTATCCCAGTCACTAACCGAGGGGTTGATTAGAGAAGTGTCACTTGTCGCTGGCAGCCTCTTTCCCCTTTCCCTGTCCTCTGGAATCTTCGCGGTGATTCACTGAAACCAGAGACTTCTAGAAAACAGTGATATTCCTATAAAAAGGTCTGCAATGAGTGAGGACAGTCAGTTCTTGGCGAGCTGTGAGGAGCGCCCAGTGAGGGGACAGACTGCGTACGTGCGTCGTACGAGTTTACGTAATTACGAGTGCAAGTGGAAATGAAACGGACGAACTGGTGAATCGTAATTGGGTGCATTACATAATTCTGTGTAATTGGCAAGTGTTCAACTGTAAGTCGGTGGAAATAAAGAACACTTTTGAGTGGTGCAATTGGACTTTTCATTTCACGAACCCACAAAGTCACAGTACTTACATGTTGTAAGTCGCCATTAAGGTAGTTGTCTCATGTGTTTATGAGAACTCCTAAATGGTTTACTGGGAAAATACGAGTCAGTTGGAGAATTTAATGTCATATCGGCATGTTGGCCATAGTAGCTCAATGGCACAGCGGCTGGACGGAAACCAGAAGATTCGTGGTTCAAATCCCGGCTACGGCATTGAATTTTTCAGTCTGATTCTACGTTTCCACAGTTAAGCCTACACACGGCCATGTGAAAGAATAATTAATTTCCATTAATTGACCTAATAGTGTTTAACTATAAACCCCAGGCCTTAAAGCATTTACATGTTGTAGGTCGCCATTAAGGTGGTTGTCTCATGTGTTTATGAGAACTCCTAAGTGGTTTACTGGGAAAATACGAGTCAGTTGGAGAATTTAATGTCATATCGGCATGTTGGCCATAGTAGCTCAATGGCACAGCGGCTGGACGGAAACCAGAAGATTCGTGGTTCAAATCCCGGCTACGGCATTGAATTTTTCAGTCTGATTCTACGTTTCCACAGTTTAGCCTACACACGGCCAGTGTGAAAGAATAATTAATTTCCATTAATTGACCTAATAGTGTTTAACTATAAACCCCAGGCCTTAAAGCATTTACATGTTGTAGGTCGCCATTAAGGTGGTTGTCTCATGTGTTTATGAGAACTCCTAAGTGGTTTACTGGGAAAATACGAGTGAGTTGGAGAATTTAATGTCATATCGGCATGTTGGCCATAGTAGCTCAATGGCAGAGTGGCTGGACGGAAACCAGAAGATCCGTGGTTCAAATCCGGGCTATGGCATTGAATTTTTCAGTCTGATTCTACGTTCCCACAATTTAGCCTACACATGGCTAGTGTGAAAGAACAATTAATTTCAATTAATTGACCTAATAGTGGTTAACTATAAAGCCAAGGTTTAAAGTACTTACATGTTGTAAGTCGCTACTAAGGTAGTTGTCTAATATATTTATGAGAACTCCTTAGTGGTTTACTGGGCAAATACGAGTCAGTTGGAGAATTTAATGTCATATCGGCATGCTGGCCATAGTAGCTCAATGGCAGAGCGGCTGGACGGAAACCAGAGGATCCGTGTGTCAAGTCCCGGCTATGGCATTGAATTTTTCAGTCTGACTCTATGTTTCCACAATTGAGCCTACACACGGCTAGTGTGAAAGAATAATTAATTTCCATTAATTGACCTAATAGTGGTTAACTATAAAGCCCAGGCCTTAAAGTATTTACATGTAGTAAGTCGCCGTTAAGGTAGTTGTGTCATGTGTTTATGAGAACTCCTAAGTGGTTTACTGGGGAAATACGAGTCAGTTGGAGAATTTAATGTCATATCGGCATGCTGGCCATAGTAGTTCAATGGCAGAGCGGCTGGACGGAAACCAGAGGATCCGTGTGTCAAATCCCGGCTATGGCATTGAATTTTTCAGTCTGATTCTACGTTTCCACAATTTAGCCTACACACGGCTAGTGTGGAAGAATAATTAATTTCCATTAATTGACCTAATAGTGGTTAACTATAAAGCCCAGGCCTTAAAGTATTTACATGTAGTAAGTCGCCATTAAGGTAGTTGTCTCATGTGTTTATGAGAACTCCTAAGTGGTTTACTGGGAAAATATGAGTCAGTTGGAGAATTTAATGTCATATCGCCATGTTGGCCATAGTAGCTCAATGGCAGAGCGGCTAGACGGAAACCAGAAGATCCATGGTTCAAATCCCGACTATGGCATTGAATTTTTCAGTCTGATTCTACGTTTCCACAATTGAGCCTACACACGGCCAGTTAATTAATAATTAATATCCATTAATTGAACTCGTCTATTTGCAGCCCAAGAATTTTGTTGTATATGATTGTTGCTTCATTTACTTGCTTATGCTTTATTTTGAATTAGGTATGCTTTACTTTATTCTCAGTTTAAGGTTAGCTTATTTGCTTTTTATAAAATGTTCAGCTGTTAAAAAAACTTTAGCGACTATTTTTTTCTTTTCAATTTACATCCACCAACGTTGTCATATCCAACAATGAATGAAATTATGCTCAAATGAGTCAGGTTCCTTAGAGCTAAGAGTTACCAGACATTCATCTTTCAGGATAAGGGAAAACCCCAGAGAAAATGTATCTAGATTGCTCACACTGACCCAGATTCGAACTCGGAACCTCTTGAATGTGAGACAGACACAGAACCATCTATGGTACCGAGGCAGGTTTCTTTAGTGACAATCTCTGTACTGCTGATATGAACCTTTAATGTTAAGTACACTAACATCATCTGCAAAAAGCACAGCTGACTGGTGCACTCCAAACTACCCTTTACAGGGGCAAAATTAAAGAGATAAAGAAACAGAAAAAGTTTCATGATTAAGCCATAATGCTTCGTTTTTTGTCTGTGTGCATTGCTACCATACCCACAAAACAAGTTACAGGCGAGGCTAGGTTAAGTAAGTAGTTTTAAGATAACTATGGTTTTATATACTGCAGTCTACTAAGAAATAAGCTTTATGGGTTATGAATGAAATATTAACCAAAGGAACGAACAGAGTATAGTGACAACTACATCAAATGTTGAGATTGATTCCTTTATGAGCAACAGTTGCGCCATCATAGATTTACTGCCAACATTTTAGTATGGCAAGGGCAGGTGAAAGGGCATTTGCTAAAAGCATTGTTATTTTAGCATGTATCCCACATCTTTCATTTTAAATCTTAAAAATATTTTCAAAGCTATTAAATCATCTGTAAACTGATTGCAACATATACAGAATACTAATCAGCCCGCCTCAGTAGCATAGATGGTAGTGTGTCTGCCTAACATTCAAGAGGTCCCAAGTTCGAATCTCGTTCAGGGTAAGTTATCTGGATAAGGGTTTTACCGAGTTCTTCCCTTATCCTGAAAGACGAATGTAGGGTAACTCTGAGCTCTATGGGCCCCAGGCTCATCTGGGCATCATTTCACCCATTCAATTCATCGTCCAATATATGACTTAAAGTTTGAGGACATAAAATTACAAAAAACTAGACAGTAGAAAATAATTCTCTATATAAAAAGGTTGATATGCATTTTTAAAACTGACTTAAAAGCATCATTTTTCCCAATTCCAAACAGAGGGAACAAATGCTATCCATGTACCCCAAGCTTTTGTTTCACAGCTATGAAAACTTCAGCAACAAATCCTTGCATGGGGCTAGAGAAATTGTTTTATACTTTCATCCATTTTAAAAATGGTGTAGGTATTAAAACCTTTGTT
This sequence comes from Mantis religiosa, assembly GCA_030765055.1. Taxonomy (NCBI): domain Eukaryota; kingdom Metazoa; phylum Arthropoda; class Insecta; order Mantodea; family Mantidae; genus Mantis; species Mantis religiosa. Next base: position 164,237,173 of record CM060957.1, read on the forward strand.
CTATTTAAGCTTTTTTACATTCTTTAGTTTCTCTATGTAGTAAGGAAAGTACTGTAATGCATTCAAAAATTACATTTCAATATTTCACCAAAATACTCATTTTCAGGTCTCAAAGCCCCTCCCATTAGAAAGGTCCATGCATGTCTGCTGCCTGTGTACCTGACAACAGCACAGCTCAAAAACAAAATATCTTATAAATTCCAATGTGTAAAGACTATGATACAATGAAGCACAAAATTCATATAATTTTGAGTCGAACTAATACCCAATGCTCCACTTATTGCTAATATTTACCTAGAACGCGTTTCGTTAGGATCTTTCTAATATCATCAGCTGTTGTCGACTAATGGGTTGGTTTGGTGAACTCATTGGAGGCGATAGGTGCGTCTCTGTCGGCATCTTGATGAACTTGAAGTTTGGGTTTTCTTCAAAGGTAATGTGGAAATTAAGTCCAAACTTCAAGTTCATCAAGATACTGACATAGATGCACCTATCACCTCCAAGAAGTTCACCAAACCAGATGTATTAGTCGACAACAGCTGATGATGTTAAGAAGATCCTAACGAAATGTGTTCTAGGTAAATACTAGCAATAACTGGAGCATTGAGTATTAGTTTGACTCAAAATTATATTGATCTTATATATATATAGTGACTTTGTGAGTTCGTGAAATAAAAAAAGTCCAATTACACCACTAAAGAATGTTCTTTATTTCCACCTTATTCCAATGTCACAATTACATAGAATTTTGTAATGTACACAATTACCCGCCTGCGGTGCCGTATGTAGTAAAAGCGGGCGTTAAACACTACACATTTCATTTACACAATTACAATTTCGCCAGTTCGTCTGTCCACGTACACTGGGCGCTCTTTACACACTGCTCGCCACGACTCACTCAACTCAACTCACGGTCGCCTCTCCTGTATTGATCGGCGGCTCGAAGTTTCTCGAGAATTCCTTTTTATGGAGGGGGAAAACATTCTCGATGCTTCGCCCTCCTTTGGGCAGCAGGAGGAGGGGGAAACGAAGACTCAGCTACCCCCGTGGTCTCCCCTCCCTCCACACTCTCTTGCCTGCATTTACTGATCGGCACCGTAGAGCTTGCCGCTTGGGTAACAATATATATATATATATATATATACATACACCAAACTTTGTGTTTAAGCTTAACATTTTCCATGCTAAACTTGCTTTATACAAAACATTTTTTCAATTTTTATCTTCTAAAAAATTATTTATGTTAAAATAACATATGTTTAAGATATTTTCATGAAAAACAAAATACGTATATTCAGTTTCTTAAGTATTGGAAATTCAAACCAATGACAAACATGATTAATGATAATAATAATCATTTCTTTCACACCAGCCGTGTATGGGCTAAGGTTTGAATGAGTACAGCCAGACTGAAAAATTGAATGCCATAGCAGGGGTTTGAACCACAGATCTCCCACTCTCCGTACGGTTGCTCTAACCAACTGAGCTACTATGGCCAACGTGCCGACATGATATTAAATTCTCCAACTGACTCATATGTTTCCCGGTAGACCACTAAGGATTCTCATATGCTATGTGACACGCACCTTTTATAGTGACTTACTATGCTGTAAGTACTTAAGTCCCAAGCTTCATAGTTAAACCGCTATGTTATTCAGGTAAATTGATGGAAATAATCATTTCTTCTACACTAGCCATGTGTAGGCTAAAGTTTGAATGAGTAGAGCCAGACTAAAATTCAATGCCATAGATAGGATTTGAACCACAGGTCCCCCACTCTCCATGCGGTTGCTCTAACCAACTGAGCTACTATGGCCAACATGCCGACATGACATTAAATTCTCCAGCTGACCCATATGTTGAATTCATGTCATGAATTTTTCAGTCTGGCTCTATTCATTCAAAACCCTTAGCCTACACATGGCTAGTATGGAAGAAATGATTATTTCCATCAATTTACCTGAATAACATAGCGATTTAACTATGAAGCCTGGGACTTAAGTACTTAGAGCATAGTAAGTCGCTACAAAACGTGCGTGTCTCATAGCATATGTGAACCCCTAGTGGTCTACCGGGAAAACATGAGTCGGTTGGAGAATTTAATGTCATGTCGGCGTGTTGGCCATAGTAGCTCAGTTGATTAGAGCAACCACATGGAGAGCGAGAGATCTGTGGTTCAAATCCCGGCTATAGCATTGAATTTTTTAGTCTGGCTCTACCCACTCAAACATGATTAATGCTACAAAATTTTTATTTCACAAGTGTTCGGTAGTATCTAATGTTAAGCAGTTGGCTATGAAGCCATTCGCTCTCTGGCACTCCAGTATTTTGATGTTATGTTGGTATATTGACTAAAGGTTGGGTAGCGGAGTAGGTGGTTTCCATCCATATCTTCTTTAAGTGTACAGAAAGGACACAAAGATCTCGCTATACCAACCCTGAATAAATGTTTACTGGGACAGTCATGGCCTGCTACAAGTCTTGAAGTTGCTAGAGAGATTTTCTTGGTAGTGTACTGATTCTAGTCATGCTGTTACATAAATTTTCCAATAGATTTCCTTTTGTGTGTAGTATATTATCTTCTTTTAGTTTTTTGATTATATGAGGGCTGTTCAATAAAGAATGATCATAATTTTTTTACGGTGATAAATTTTCGCACTAAAATTCAATCTTATTATATTCTGTTAGCTTAATGTGAAACAAACACACCATAGCAGTTTCATTGTTGGTACTCCTGGTTCCCACCTGTGAGAACCAGGCAAGTTCAGACATGTTCAGTATCGCCTACTGCTGCAATGGAGGTAACATGCGAGGAACAATATGCGGCTTTGAAATTCTGCTTTCGTCTCAACAAATCTTCAGTTGTTACAATGTTACAGGAGGCCTAGGGAGAGTCTGTTTTTCCCTACAGCACAGCTCGAAGGTGGTTTAAAATGTTTAAAGAGGGGAGACAATTTCAAAGGAAGGTGGACCCGAAGCTCCAGTTACTGCTCTTACAGAAGAAAACATCAATACTGCTGCTGTAATTGTGAGAGAGGATCAACAAATTATCTTAAGATCACTATCTGAAATACTGAACATTTCATTGTGTGCCACGCACAGATTGGTGACAGAAACATTACACATGAGACATGTTTGTGCGCAATGGGTTCCAAGATGGCTGCATATTGCCACTATTGTTGCTGAATATCTTGCAAAAATCAATGTGAAGTGCATCCCTCACCCTCCCTATAGTCTGGATTTAGCTCCATGTGACATTATCCTATTCCCTAACTTGAAGAAACACCTTGTGGGAGGCATTATCCATCATCAGAAGCAGTGGTGAAGGCTATGGAGGCGATTTTGAAGGATCTCTCAAAAAATGGTTTCCAGCATGTCTTTGAAGACTGGTAGAAACGCTGGGACAAGTGCATCGCATTCAGGAGAGACTATTTTGAGAACGACCATCAAAATTATGAGGATGAGTAAAGGTACAGTGGCTCAAATGCATCTGACCTAATTTTACTGCCTTTTTTGGCTAGAAAGTCAATTTGCATAAAATACAAACAGATGGATAAGTCAGCCATAGCTCATCATTTTTGGCCAAACAATCATATTTCCAAAGACATCAAACTATTGAAACCAGTAAAAAAATATTGGGGACTAACAGTTTGGGAAAATATATACATTTTTAAGAATAAAAAGAGAACCATGAACTTTGAAATACCAACAGTGGATGATGTCATTCAACTCGTTAAACAATACCAGGAGAGCGATGAGGTATCTGAAGAGAGTCAAGCGTCAGCTGATGATGAGGAAGCTTGTTCCTTGAAACATGTTCTAATGTTAAAATGTAAATGGAGCTGAAGTGTTTTTAAAGTTTGACAAGTGTTTTTCAGATTTCAGTTGGAGAATCTAATGTCATGTCGGCACATTGGCCATAGTAGTTTACGGGTTAGAGCGGCTGGACAGCAACCAGAAGATCCGTGGTTCAAACCCCGGCTATGGCTTTGAATTTTTCAGTCTGGCTCTACCCTTTCATAGTGCATCCTACACATGGCTAGTGTGAAAGAACAAGTAATTTCTTTTAAAAATACTGTTGTTAAAGCTCTACTGTTTTAAATACTTCTATTTTATCAAATTATTGATTATATATTTGTATACCAACTGGCACTAACAGAACATCTATCTTGTAACATTACAGTCCATTTTAGAAAAAAACAAAATCAAACTAGCAACCATCTTCTTACCAGTACTACAAATTTGTCAGATTTTTTTAAGCTTAGTTTCTGTTCAAAAGTCCCAAAGAGCTAGCACTTTTTTTAAAAAAAGGATTATAACAAATTCAAGATTTGTCATCAGTATCAATATTCCAAGTCTTGCGTCGTGCTATAGTGGGTTAACGCATCATGCCTCGGTTCCCTGCCACAGAATGTGGCCCAGGTTCGATCCCACCCCTAGAGGTGCGGATTTTAAGTCCCGAGTATAGGACCGGTGCCCACTCAGCATCGTGAGGAAATTCAGGAGCTTACGATGGGTAAGCGGCCCTGGACAAGAAAGCCAGCATTTCGGCTGGGGCTGCCCAGATGCTGACCACATCTCCTTCCTGTATCGGTTGGATGATTGCCCACCTCTGCCTTGCATAAGTGGGCGTAAGGCCAGCAGTCAGATTGGCAGGCCTTGGCCCTATTTGGATGTTGCGCCATGGGTTATCAATATTCCAAACCAAATTTTATGTGCCACCTTGGTGTTTTTCCTCAGCAATGAATCTTCTTTTTTGATTGGCAGTCAGTTTATATGGAATCCACTGACGACAAAAGTTCTCACACGCAACATCTGTTGATAGAAAATTTATTTAAATCTTATTATAACCTGATAAATTTATAAGTATCCAATGATTTTCATCAGTAACTGCACTTCTTGGATATCCTTCATGATATTCATCACTAAGAAGAAAGAAAGATAGAAAGAAAGAAAGAAAGAAAGAAAGAAAGACAGAAAGAAAGAAATAAAGAAATAAAGAAAGAGAAAGACAGAAAGAGGGAAAGAGAGAAAGAGAAAGAAAGAGATAAAGAAAGAGAGAAGGAAAGAGAAAAAGAAAGAGAGAAAGAAAGAAAGATAGAAAGAAAGAAAGAAGGAAAGAAAGAAAGAGAAAGACAGAAAGAGAGAGAGAAAGAGAAAGAGAGATAAAGAAAGAGAGAAAGAGAAAGAGAGATAAAGAGAGAAAGAGAAAGAAAGAGATAAAGAAAGAGAGAAAGAAAGAGAAAAAGAAAGAGAGAGAGATAGAAAGATAGAAAGAGAAAGAAAGAAAGAAAGAGAGAAAGAAAGAAAGAGAGAAAGAAAGAAAGACAGAAAGAGGGAAAGACTGAAAGAGAGAAAGAAAGAAGAAAGAGCGAGAGAAAGAAAGATGGAAAGAAAGAGAGGGTAAGAAAGAAAGAGAACAAGAAAGAGAAAATAAGAATGAAAGAAAGAGAGAAAGAGAGAGAAGGAGAAAGAAAGAGAGATAGAGAAAGAAAGAGCGAGAGAAAGAAAGAGAAAGAGAAGGAGAGAAAGAAAGAAGAGAAGGAGAAAGAGAGAGGGAGAAAATAAGAGTGAGAGAAAGAAAGAAAGAAAGAAAGAGAGAAAGAGGGAAAGAGAGAAAGACAGAAAGAAAGAGCGAGAGAAAGAAAGAGAAAGATGGAAAGAAAGAGAGGGTAAGAAAGAAAGAGAAAAAGAAAGAGAAAATAAGAATGAAAGAAAGAAAGAAAGAGAGAGAAGGAGAAAGAAAGAGAGATAGAGAAAGAAAGAGGGAGAGAAAGAAAGAGAAGGAGAGAAAGAAAGAGAAGGAGAAAGAGAGAGAGGGAGAAAATAAGAGTGAGAGAAAGAAAGAAAGAAAGAAAGAAAGAAAGAAAGAAAGAAAGAAAGAAAGAAAGAAAGAAAGAAAGAAAGAAAGAAAGAAAGAAAGAAAGAAAGAAAGAAAGAAAGAAAGAAAGAGAGAAAGAGGGAAAGAGAGAAAGACAGAAAGAAAGAGCGAGAGAAAGAAAGAGAAAGATGGAAAGAAAGAAAGAGAAAGAAAGAACTCTTTTGAATTTGCTGTGCCAACTATAAATGTTATGTTAGGCTTCTTTGATAACCAAATTTATAAACAGGTTTTTACATTATTGATGTAAAATTTCTTTATAATCAAAGAAATCATAGCATGAAAATGTTCTCTAGTCAAATTAATGTTTCACTGAACAGAATCTTGGAAAAATGATAGTTAAGAAATTATTACTACAAGTTATTATGTAGAAAATGAAGCTAGCTACAGTGAAGCAATGAATATTATACATGTTCGTGTCGTGATTAATTTAATTCGGAGGACCACTTGATTTTAGCAGAAATCAAGGAAACTGTTTTGTGGACTGTACTCGATAGAGCTGTATTCATATCTCTGGATAAATTTATTGCACACGCTACATTTCTTATATGAATAATCATAAAGAAGACAATACATTAACATTTAGATAAACTAAAAAACGTCTTTTCACTGCAACAACGTTGCACACAGCCACACCACGAAACACATCACATCAATGTTCTTGTCTCAAACATGTCTGACTAACTAACCGGAAAAAGACTACTTTCTTGCACGCTGGCGAGTCACATGACCAGCTGGCCGCATAACCGGCGCCAAGTGAAATATTCATGCGCCCGACAAACAAATGACGATCATGGCGAAAACATACTGGGGCCCAAAAAACTGAACAGTTTTTTTTTAATTTAACATAGGCACACTTTGAAAAATATCACTGTTGTTCTTGAACTGGCAGAGGACACAGTTTCACAATGGGACGCCTATATTCACCCTTAGAAGTTCGCACTGTAGCTACCCGCACTAAACCATCACCACCAGGATGAGTCTCAGTGATGATTCCAAGTTCCCAATGCAGAGGAGATGAATTGTCTTCCATTAGCAGGACCATGGTGTCTGCCTTAAGATTTTCACTGGAATTGGACCACTTTTGCCTCTGCTGGAGTGAATGTAGATAGTCGGTTGACCACCGCCGCCACAGATGTTGTAGACGATCTTGGAGCTGTTGCCATTTCTGTAACTGATTAAGATTGTCAGAACAAGGTGATGGTATGGAAGTTAATGGTTCTCCAATGAGGAACTGACCTGGAGAAAGGTTGGAAGTATCAAAAGGATCATCAGTAAGGCGTAGCAATGGACGGGAGTTCAAGCAAGCCTCAATTTGAATTAGTAATGTGGTTAATTGCTCATAGGTCAGTACTTGTGTACCCATTACTCTACGAAGATGATATTTCATAGATTTCAATGCAGCCTCATGTAATCCTCCAAAGTGGGGTGAGCTGGGTGGTATAAAATGCCATGTGCATTCATTAGATGAAGCGTAGTCTTGTACAATCTCTTGGTGCTTGCGAGATTGCAAAAGTAGTCTAAGTTCTCTAAGTTTGTTGTTAGCACCTACAAAATTTGTGCCATCGTCACTTAGGATCTCTTTACACAATCCTCGTCTAGCTGTAAACCTTCGTAAGGCAGCAACAAAAGCATCAGAAGTCATATCTGAAACCAACTCAATGTGAATTGCCTTTGTGGATAAACAGACAAAGATAGCTATGTAGGCCTTCACCTGGCTCTTGCTGCGAGGTGAGCCATAACGTAGGAAGAATGGACCAGCGTAATAAACTGCAACTCGTAGGAAGGGTCTCGCTGGAGTCACTCTGTAGGTAGGTAGATTGCCCATTAATTGTTGAGCTCCCTTGGCCTTGAGTTTGAAGCACGGCAAGCACTTGTGTAGGACTGACTTAAGAGTTTCCCTTATTCTCGGTATCCAACACCGTTGTCGAAGAGAAGAGGTAAGTAGCTGATTGGAAGCATGCAAAAGTTTAACATGTTCACTTTCAATAATTAGTTTGGTAAGATGATGCTTAGGAGGTAAGATGAGCTGATGTCTTGACTGGAAGGGAGTTTCAGCCTTGTCAATTCTTCCCCCTACTCGGAGTAAACCTCCATTGTCAACAAATGGATGCAAAGATTTCAATGAGCTTTTAGTAGGAACGTGTCCTTTATCATTAAGTTCTGTTAACTCTGTGATATAAGCTGATTGTTGAGCAAGTTTAATGCAGCAGTGCAATGACTGTTGAAGCTCAAGTGCTAAGAGAGGACCTTGCCGTCTCGTGTTGCTGTTTCTACAGTTGAATGCAAATCTCAGCATGTATGCTGTCACTCTCTGAAGGCCTAACAATTTTGAAAAACGAGAAATGATATCATCACTTTCTGTAGCGACCATCAAGCATGCAGTAGTGCGTTGCTCAGTGGCATCTTGAATATCTAATCGTTTGGGTTGTTCTGGCCAAGATGCAAAGGGTTGTGAGATCCAATTAGTACCTCTCCACCACAAGTCATTTGAGGCAAGAGGTTCAGTTGATACTCCTCTTGAAATGAGATCTGCTGGATTATTTTGAGTAGCTACATATCGCCAAGCAGCAGTTTCTGATAACTCTTGTATTTGTGAAACTCTGTTGGCTACAAAAGTCTTCCATTTGTGTGGGTTGGATTTAATCCATGCTAGAACAATCATAGAGTCCGTCCATGGATAGTTCTGTGAAGTCTGCAGCTTAAGGTTAGCTACAACCTTGTAAAGTTTAGCGAGTAGTAAAACACCACAAAGTTCGAGCCGAGGAATGGTTTGTTTCTTTAATGGTGCAACCTTGGATTTGGAGCAAAGAAGTCTGGTCTTCACCTCATTGCAGCTGTTCATAGAACGAAGATAAATACAGGCACCATAAGCCTTTTCTGAGGCATCGCAAAACCCATGTATTTGTATGTCCCTTAATGTACCTGTGATTAGGACGTGTCTTGGAATATGTATAGCATGAATGATGGACAATGTCTCGCAGAAATTTAGCCATTGTTGGATGAGGTGAGATGGTATCAATTCATCCCAACCGAGTTTTTCCAACCAAAGAGATTGTAGAAACATCTTGGCATTTATGACAATAGGACTCACTAGGCCTAAAGGATCAAAAATAGATGATATGACAGAAAGTATGCTTCGTTTGGTGTAGCTAGAATTTAGATTATCCTGAAGAGATGGATTGTCTTGTATCTGGAATTGATCTGTTCCAGGATGCCAGAGGAGACCAAGAGCATGCACATTTTCACTGCTATCCAATGAAAGTGGAAGTTGTGTCTCTCTGTGTTCCGGTGGAATGGATTTTAAAATATCTTCATGATTAGAACACCATTTCCTAAGTGGGAATCCACCACTGTCTAACATCTGAAGTAGCTGCCTCTGAATATGTAAAGCTTGCTGTAGATCATTATGACCACATAAGCAATCATCTACGTAGAAGGATTCACGGATAGCTTGAGAAGCTAGTGGATATTTAGCCTCTTCCTCTGAAGCTAGTTGATGCAAAGTCCTTATGGCCAAAAAGGATGCAGGTTTGGTACCATATGTGACTGTAGTAAGAGCGTAGTCCTTGATAGGTTCATCTTTGTTTTCTCGCCATACTATTCTTTGAAGATCTTGATCATCAGGATGCATTTTCACTCGCCTGTACATCTTAGAAATGTCAGCTGAGAATGCATAGCGATAAGTTCTGAATCGTAAAATTATGGAGATAAGGTCATCCTGAATAATAGGACCCAACTTCAGCACATCATTCAAGGATAGTCCTGAAGATGACTGCGCAGATGCATCAAATACAACTCTGGTGCGAGTAGTAGTAGACAAAGGTTTGAAAACTGCATGATGCGGAAGATAGTAACAAGGTTCCCCTTCCTTTGGTGGTGACACTTGCTTCATGTGCCCCATGGATTCATATTCAGAGAGAAATTGAGTGTAATCTTCTTTAAGTGTGATGTCGTTTTGAAGACGTCGTTCTAAGTGCATAAAGCGATTGATGGCTTGCTGTCTAGATTCACCTAAGCAATTTTTGTCCACCTTGACGGGTAGACGAACTGTAAAGCTACCATCGACATTACGAGTGGTTGTTTTTACATAATATTCTTCACACTCCTTTTCCTCCTTAGTAAGAACATGCTGAGGAAATTCTTCCAAATCCCAGAAACGTCTTAACTGTGTGTCAAGGTTATCAGTGCTGATGAAGAAATTATGCTGAGGCGAAGACTTAGCCTTGTACTTGTACTTGGAATAGGGCCTATTATCCAACTGAGGGCTGTGCTGGCTAGTATAGGATGTCCTTGTCTCTTTAAGGTTTTCCCATGCAATAACTCGAAGAATAAGGAACTTTCGATTAGGATTTCAACTTCATCAGGAATGTTGAACCTAGGATCTGCTAATGGAATGCTAGAAGGAATATTCCAGTTGCACAAATTGATATGTGTGGAAGGTAGTTTTCCTGTTATATGAGGAAGTACTAGACATTCAATTTTAGTCTTAAAATCATGTACCATAGATTTCAGATTGACCTGAACATGGTGTGTGGCCGTAGAAATGGTGCCATTTATACCATTGATAGGCGTATCAGCTGTCACCTTGTTAAGCTGTAAGCGCTTCGCAAGATCTGCAGTTATGAAATTGGATTGACTGACAGAGTCGAGGAGTGCTCTACATTGTATGAGATTGCCATATCTGTCTTCCACTTGCACTAGTGCGGTGGCAAGCAAAACCAGCTGTGTGGGTTTTGATTTAAAAGAACAGTAGCTAGATGGCGTGTCAATTGTTCTAGTAGAATCATTTACAGGACTAGATGAAGTTACACGTGAAGCATTTTTTCTGTTACTATCATGAAGCAACTTGCTGTGAGTGGATGAGCCACAATTGCAGTATGAGGCACGATTACATTTACTTGATATGTGATTAGGAGCAAAGCAATTGGCACAAAGGCGCTTGGATTTAATGAAAGTCCAACGCTTATGCACATTAAGATTTTTGAAGTTATCACAATTATGTAGCATGTGATTGCACTGACAAAATGGACAAACACGATCACTCATGGATAGGTAAGAGTGTTTACTGTCTCTGCTGTTGGGCTTAGCAAAGTGCAAGTCAGTCTTAGGCTTAACTACCGTCTTGTTACATGCAGTGTTAGCAAGCAATTCAAAAGAGTGTGCTCTTGCTTCTAAAAATTGCATAAGATCCTTCAAAGAAGGGAAGTTTTGAGAATCTATTTTACTCTCCCATTCTCTGCGTGTGGTGTCAGACAAATGTTCTAGGAGAAGTTGCATTAAAATGATTTCATGCAAAGGCACTTCAAGTTTTAATGCTTCAATGGCATTCAAGTTATTTTGAAAATGGTTGAGCAAGGTACGTAGTTCATTTACTGTTTCCTTATGCATTACTGGTAGTGCTAATATATTTTTTATATGAGCCGTAGCTATTAATCTTGTATTGTTATAGCGTGAGCATATGAGCTCCCATGCTACATCAAAATTTTCACTAGTGACAGGTATGTTCTGTATTAGTGAATGAGCTTGTCCCTTGAGAGAGGAAAGTAAGTAGTGATATTTCTGAATAGCATCTAAAGCTTGGTTGTTTACCACTAAGCTTGTAAATGTGTCATAGAAATGTTTGAAATGAGTGACATCACCCTCAAATTTAGGTAAATGTATCACAGGCAGTTTGATAGTTTTAGCTGCTTGTGACGATTGTGACTGCACTGTGTGCTGCGAATGTCCAGAACCATTTTCTTGCTGTTCATGATCCTGCATTAATTCAGCTAACCTAGCTTTCAATTCGAGGTAACTGTTTCTTGTTTCCTCCTCGTGTTCTGCATGCATATCTAATTCAGTTTCCGCTTCCACAAGAGATTCAATTTGGGTCTGAATAGCTTCATATTTGTCCCAAATTTCACTTAAGTTATCGAAATTAGCTCTCAATATGAAAATGTTGACCTGTTCTGGTAATTCATCAAGAAATTTTCGAACAAAGGTAAATTTTCTTTTAATTATACCCCTTCTTTTGACAAGAGCTTTCAAATCCTGCTCCATATTGAATGGTTATGAGACTTGCTTAAATGAGAGAAAGAAAGAAAAGGAATGTTCTGACCTGAAATGTGTTGCAATGCAGGCTACTGCGTCATTGCGAATGAAATACTGATAATCTGCTGTGTAGATCCCTATGCCTGGTGTCCTGGGGCCCACTGAATCCATGCAGAAGAAAATGTTGCGATGCACAATAATATCCGCCCGTGAAGGACCAATGTTCGTGTCGTGATTAATTTAATTCGGAGGACCACTTGATTTTAGCAGAAATCAAGGAAACTGTTTTGTGGACTGTACTCGATAGAGCTGTATTCATATCTCTGGATAAATTTATTGCACACGCTACATTTCTTATATGAATAATCATAAAGAAGACAATACATTAACATTTAGATAAACTAAAAAACGTCTTTTCACTGCAACAACGTTGCACACAGCCACACCACGAAACACATCACATCAATGTTCTTGTCTCAAACATGTCTGACTAACTAACCGGAAAAAGACTACTTTCTTGCACGCTGGCGAGTCACATGACCAGCTGGCCGCATAACCGGCGCCAAGTGAAATATTCATGCGCCCGACAAACAAATGACGATCATGGCGCAAACAATACAAATATAACAATTTGTAACAATAGCTTCACTTAACTTAAGAAAATGGTGTTAATTGTTCTTTCTAATTGATATTGATTTCACAAACTCTTGTTCGCATCTTCAGTCAAAGAAAACCACAGGAGAAAATAAATTCGTTGTTAAGGAAATTACTATGTTCTTATGTTTTTTCAGTATTACTATAGTAAACTTAATAAGAACGTTACACATCCAGAAATTAAGCTGGGACAAGATGAGATAAAATATGTTAAAATAAACAAATTTCTGGGTTTGTTACTATAATTGTCGCATCGTAAGTTGGTGATTGGCGTTTTGCCTCCACCTGCTATTCAGCTGCAAAAACAAGGAGAGGGGATAAATACATCACAGACACGTCATTGCGGTCACCTAGCAACCAACAATCCACCAATCAAAAGTAAACTGTTGCCATAGCAACACAGCACTCTTATTCTACGTTGTGAACTCTTATCACACTACACCACGTGCTTTGTGCATGACGCTAGTCTATCAGCATGTTGAGGTTTGCAATAAGCAGACACTGCTACTATTGTTGCTTCGCTTAAGAATCAGTGGTATCACAATACTGTCATCGTTCGTTACCCTTAAGTATGAGATGGTATGCGTTGTTGGAAGGGAACAGGTGTGGATTTAGTTTCAAGGAATATCTTATGAGGTTTTCTGGGTTAATGACCAACCCTTCTTACCTGCCTTTGTCCGGTCCAGTTTTAACATGAATAACCCTTATGGTACTTAGGGTATTTCTCTCTATCATCACTGTCAAACTAAGAGTGTACTCCTTCAAGTAGTGAATGTTTCACAGGGTGCAAACAGCTTTACATTTTCGCAACATAATTTGTGTGTTTCAGTGATCAACTTTAGTGTTTCAGTGTAACTTTAATATTTAGCTAATTATCATTGGGTACTAATGGCTGTCACAAACACTTGTGCTACAGAAACAGACAGAAATTAATTATATGTGAAGACCACAAAAAATGTTTTTGGCTACAGAATCCCAATTAAAGGACAAGTAAGGGAAATTATGTGTGTGTGTTCAAGACCATTTAAAAAAAGTATGAATTGCTTGAACCGGTAAAAGCAAACTGCAGTTCCCAAAACATATAGTTAATGTAATTGATGCAGAAAAAGGCCACAAAATTATTAGACTTCCTCCCTACCATTGCCATTTTAATGCAATATAGTTGATTTGGGCCCAAATAAAGGGATATGTAGCGCGCAACAATACAGATTTCACTATAACATCTGTTATAAAACTAACAGAAGAAGCAATAGCAAAAATAAGTGCTAAAAATTGGGAAGATGCTGTTTGTCACACAAAAAAGTTATAGTAGCAGCATGGGAAAACGAAGGCGTTTTGGAAGAAAGTGGAAGAACTCATAATTTCTGTGGGAGATTGCAGTAGCTCTGACAATGACAGGGGCGGCGGCGGCAACGACGATGATTAGAAAAGCAGTACCAATGACAGCAGGGACTCTGAGATAAGCGGCATATTCCCGTTGGAACAGAGTGCATAATTCTGTGCAGGTATGGCACTTTTGTTTCTCTAAATCTTAACTATAGCTAACCATTTATTTTTTGTTCATTCCGAAAATTTTGTATGCTGTAATTAGGTAACAGCTCACTTAAACGTGTAGACAGTCTTACGGCAGTCTTGTGATTAATACTGCAGCACGCAAATTTCTAGGAATATGTGTGTGTGCATTACCGCAGTCGAACTTCCTCCTCCCCTCTACCCGCCATCTTCGTTGCCTAGCACGTGGAGAGGAATGGTAAAGTGGCAACGGTGCTATCCCCTCTCCTTCCCCACTCCTTCAGCTGTCAATCACCAACTTATGATGCACCCATAATAGATGAGAACTTAAGTTGGGAAATGCATATTGATAGCCTCACTAACAGACTTAGTAAAATGTGCTTCATAGTAAGGTCAATAAAATTTATGTCAAGTGAACATATTCTTAGAGTTGTATATTTTGCGTACATTCATAGTCTATTAACATATGGGATGATCTGCGGAAATTCAAAATATAGCATTAAGGTTTTTAGGATGCAAAAGAAAGTAATAAGGATTATGGCTAATGTCACAAACAAAACTAGTTGCAAACCATACTTAAGAAAATTTAAAATTTGACTTTGCCATGTATGTATATATATGAAACGCTTAACTAAATGCAATAAAACCTAAATTCATTCAAAGCAAATGCAGAAGTTCATACACATGATACTAGAGCAAAGAACAAGTTATTTATCAATTCACATAGAACCAAATTGTATGAAAGTAGCTTCACATATGCTGGTCTACATTTATTCAATAAACTCCCACAGAGTATAAAGAATATTGAGTCCAAACCAAAATTCAAAAAGGCTCTACTTAATCTCTTAAAGGAGAGAAACTTTTATAGTGTACAGGATTTCCTAAATCATGAAATAGAGTAAACTCCACATATGTGAACAATTATTTTTATATAGCATTTTCCTATGGTCTCTATATATTTTGTTTTTATTTCCTTATCTACTTTAGACTTTTGTTGGATCTTGTATCTGTTACAGTTTTTAGTCTTATGTAACTTTTTATATTTATGTTTGTATCTTGAACTGACGTGTCCTATAACATGTATTATGTTCCAAAGGATCAAATAAATACAATACAATACAATCTGAAAGCGAAACAAACTTAAGAACAGAATCAACTGCTGGAATTTCAAAATTCATTACGCGATGTTTATTTTTTAAAATAAATTATTTTCCTAACCATTAAATATATCAGACCATTTAATTGTTTTAATTATTTAACTTCAGGATTTATATTATGGTTAAATGACAAAAAATGATTCTGCTACAGCCGATTTATCTATATGTTAATACTTAATGTTACGAAAATGTTCTTTCGTTCTGATTTCCAAATTATGTTTCGCCTTTCCAATATAAACCTGATCACAATCTGAACAATCGAATTTATAAATACCAGATTTGTTATTATTAGGAATTTCATCTTATTTTAGAGAAATGTGGTACATTTTTAATACTATATTTATACTATAGTTTTTTGATAGTGTCGCAGTGACGGGCATAAAAGGTTCAGCGCAAATAGACACCAGACAGAGAGTATTTCACTGAGATAAAGAGCTTGCATAAGCAGATAAACATAGTGCCTGAGATAAAGGACTTGCTGGTACAGATTAAGTTACGCTTCTGGAAGGTGATAGAACAGTCCATTTTGTGTAATAAATACGACTCATCTAAAAATTAATAGTCCATTTCTTGTTTGTACCAGAAATTCAAATGGCTCTTTATTTGTGTAGAAATACACTCACAGTAGCAGTATTACATCACATACACCATCACAATCTACCAAGGTTGATGACCACAACAGCGTTCTCATTACAACTGTTTACATCAGTTCTCGTTACAACATGTTTACGACTTATCGAGATTCAACTGTATTGGAACACCACAGTGAAGCGAAAAATTATTAAATTTTAGATGAGTCGCATTTTTTAACACATCTGCTTCACTTTCGTACCTATTTTGAGGACATGTTTCGCAAATCTTCGCTTGCATCTACGGCTCTTGTGCGACTGAGTCGCACAAGAGCCGTAGATGCAAGCGAAGATTTGCGAAACATGTCCTCAAAATAGGTACGAAAGTGAAGCAGATGTGTTAAAAAATGCGACTCATCTAAAATTTAATAATTTAATGTTTACGACTGTTTACTACTACTGCTCTGTTTGCGACTGCCTTGGCGAGTCATCGCTTCTTTAAATACCTCCACTGATAAATTCTAGAGATTTCTGGAACAAACAAGAAATGGACTGTTCTATCACCTTCCAGGATCGTAATTTAATCTGTGCCGGTAAGCCCTTTATCTCCGGCGCTATGTTCATCTGCTTATGCAAGCTCTTTATCTCCGTGAAACACTATCTGTCTGTTATTTATTTGCGCAAACCTTTAATGTCCGTCACTGCGACACAGCTCCCTCAAGGCTGGTTGTCCCAAACAGCACCATCGTAGCGGGCCAGACGATCCAGGTGTACTACCAACATCTTCCCTTGAGGCACCTTCTGGATGTGGTAGACCATGTTGTTAATCCTCTTCACCACCTGGTACGGTCCTTGCCACGCCTCATCTAATAATTCCAGACTGTTCCAGAACAATCAAGGAATCAAATAATCTCTATCAATCAAGATGTCACCAGAAATTTCCACTTATCTCAGTTTGTTTCGGCAGATCTTTATCTGCATGCTATCTTTATCAGTTCCTTTGTGTAAACAAGCTGCGTTATCACTCTGTGCAAACCTTTTATGTGCAACACTGCTCCCTCTTCAAGGCTAGTCGTCCCGAACAGCACCATCGTAGCAGGCCAGACAATCCAGGTGTACCACCAACATCTTCCCTCAATGCGGTAGATCACGTCGTTAATCCTCTTCACCACCTGGTATGGTCCTTGCCATGGCTGTTTAAATTTTTCAATCTTCTTTTGTATAAAATATTTATTAAAACCATTAATTAAAGCAGTATTAATGTTATGGTTATATTCTTTATTAAACTCCTCTTTATTCAGGAGTATATTTATTAATCTATAAATCAAACTATTGAAAACAGCAAATTTATGTGAAAAAGGGTTAAACATTTTATTTTTTATGTAATTATTGATATGAGTAGACTTCCTATAAATACCAAAGTTTAATTTATTATTATTTCTTATTATCTTTAGATCTAGAAAAGGAAGAAATTCATCAATTTCAGTTTCTAATGTGAATTTAATAGCTTTATCTTGTAAGTTTAGTAATTTTAAAGCATCTTTTAGAGTTTATCAGGAAAAATAGCAATAGTTTAATCAAGATATCTATACCAAAATTTAAAAATTAAAGAGAATGATTTAGTGACTTGCATTTTGAACAAACTCGTAAAAAGATCAGCGAGAGAAGGTGAAAGAGGATTACCAATTGCGAAGCCAGAAGTTTGTTAAAAAATTCACCATTAAAAATGAAAAAAAAAAAAAAAATTAGTAATTTTTTTAGTTAATTAATGGAACTTAATCATTTCTTCACAAAGGCCAAGGTCTTTGATGGATAGAGTCAACATAAGAAATTCAATGCCATGGCCAGGATTTGAACCTCGGATCTCCTGGTCACTCTAACCCATTGAGCTACCATGGCCAACGTGCCGTCCTGACATTAAATTTTCCATTTGACTCGTATATTTCCCGGTAGACCACTAGGAGCTCCCGCATTCGAGATACACCGTTTGTGGCGACTTAGTACTTGAGTCCCAGGCTAATTTCCATCATTACACAAATAAAAATATTTGCCACTGTATTTCTATATAATATAATATATACCACTATAATATTTTCCATTTGAAAAGAAGTATCAACACCAATTTGTTAAGATAAGTGAAGCCTAAGTGGCAACTATTTTTATTTGTGTAATATTTATTGCTTCACTGTAGCTAGCTTCATTTTCTAGGTAATTTCCATAAATTATCTAAAATAATAAGAGTTAAATGATAAAGTCTGGGACTCAAGTACTTACGATAGTAAGTCACCACAAACGGTGTAACTCAAATGCGAGAGCCCCTAGTGGTCTACCGGGGAAATATACAAGCCAAATACAGAATTTAATGTCAGTATGGCACGTTGGCCATGGTAGCTCAATGGGTTTGAGTGACTGGACGGAAACCACGAGATCTGTGGTTCAAATCCCAGCCGTGGCATTGAATTTTTCAGGTTGACTATCCATCAAAAATTAGTAAGTTTAACGAAATCAACTATTAAGTCCTCATGTAAATTTATTGAATTCTACCACATTTTTAAATAAATTAAAAGTGTTTACTGTTTACTTGCAAGCAACTGATACGCAACTGAACTGCCCTCCTCTCCTGTTGCAAACGTTCTGAAGTGGACTTGTCCAGATACCACTGAGCATCGCTCTCTATCAAGATATAAAAATACATCTGTACCTCTTGCCCACCAACCTATCATACCAAGATGGGGACATGGATCTCAGCAGCCCTTTACTACACCTCAAATTTCCAGAGTATAACTGAAGTGGTGAATCCTCTGGGGAATGAAGCATCTTCAATTGTAGTAGCCAAGAAACTTCTCAACTATTTGGAAGTGAAAAAGGACTTCACTTTTATTGCAGCTGAGTTTGGGTAAGATTAAAGAAAGAGAACATTAAACGAAGTCAAAAACTATTATATTACAGTGGATACCTGCACATTGTGGAATTGCTGGAAATGAATCAGCTGATTTTCTTGCAAAAAAAAAAAGGTGCATATTTAATTCAGAACAAAAGTAAAAACTTACCCTTTACATCCATAAAAAGATTAATAAAAAACACATAAAAACAAACAAAACCAATCAATATCTAACAAAGCCAAAGATAAAACATGGAACATTTTAATTAAAAATCCAAAATTTATTCCAGAAATCCCACGTAATGCTTCAGTAGCAAATTTTAGATTACTTACGGAACATGATTATTTGGCCAAACACTTACACAGAATAGGAATTTATACAACTCCAAATTGTCCTCTTTGCAATAAAGAAGAGGAAATGACAGAAGAACATCTTCTAACCTGTGAAGCCCTACCTGCCAGACTCACTTCACAGAAATATTGGAGAGCAAGAGAGCTAATGGCTTCATTGCCAAAGCCTAGCATTTGACAATAAAGAAGAGGAAATGACAGAAGAACATCTTCTAACCTGTGAAGCCTTAACTGCCGGACCCACTACACAGAAATATTGGAAAGCAAGAGAGCTAATGGCTTCATTGCCAAAGCCTAGCATTTGACAACAAAGAAGAGGAAATGACAGAAGAACATCTTCTAACCTGTGAAGCCTTAACTCCCAGACCCATTACACAGAAATATTGGAGAGCAAGAGAGCTAATGGCTTCATTGCCAAAGCCTACCATTTGATAACAAAGAAGAGGAAATGACTGAAGAACATCTTCTAACCTGTGAAGCCCTACCTGCCGGGCCCACTACACAGAAATATTGGAGAGCAAGAGAGCTGATGGCTTCATTGCCAAAGCCTAGCATTTGACAACAAAGAAGAGGAAATGACTGAAGAACATCTTCTAACCTGTGAAGCCCTACCTGCCGGACCCACTACACAGAAATATTGGAGAGCAAGAGAGCTAATGGCTTCATTGCCAAAGCCTAGCATTTGATAACAAAGAAGAGAAAATGACTGAAGAACATCTTCTAACCTGTGAAGCTCTACCTACCGGACCCACCACACAGAAATATTGGAGAACATTGCCAAAACCTAGCATTTGACAACAAAGAAGAGGAAATGACTGAAGAACATCTTCTAACCTGTGTAGCCCTACCTGCCGGATCCACTACACAGAAATATTGGAGAACAAGAGAGCTAATGGCTTCATTGCCAAAGCCTAGCATTTGACAACAAAGAGGAAATGACTGAAGAACATCTTCTAACTTGTGAAGCCCTACCTGCCAGACCCACTACATAGAAATATTGGAGAGCAAGAGAGCTAATAGCTTCATTGCCAAAGCCTAGCATTTGACAACAAAGAAGAGGAAATGACTGAAGAACATCTTCTAACCTGTGAAGCCCTATCTGCCGGGCCCACTACACAGAAATATTGGTGAGCAAGAGAGCTGATGGCTTCATTGCCAAAGCCTAGCATTTGACAACAAAGAAGAGGAAATGACTGAAGAACATCTTCTAACCTGTGAAGCCCTACCTGCCGGACCCACTACACAGGAATATTGGAGAGCAAGAGAGCTAATGGCTTCATTGCCAAAGCCTAGCATTTGATAACAAAGAAGAGAAAATGACTGAAGAACATCTTCTAACCTGTGAAGCTCTACCTACCGGACCCACCACACAGAAATATTGGAGAACATTGCCAAAACCTAGCATTTGACAACAAAGAAGAGGAAATGACTGAAGAACATCTTCTAACCTGTGTAGCCCTACCTGCCGGATCCACTACACAGAAATATTGGAGAACAAGAGAGCTAATGGCTTCATTGCCAAAGCCTAGCATTTGACAACAAAGAGGAAATGACTGAAGAACATCTTCTAACTTGTGAAGTCCTACCTGCCAGACCCACTACATAGAAATATTGGAGAGCAAGAGAGCTAATAGCTTCATTGCCAAAGCCTAGCATTTGACAACAAAGAAGAGGAAATGACTGAAGAACATCTTCTAACCTGTGAAGCCCTATCTGCCGGGCCCACTACACAGAAATATTGGAGAGCAAGAGAAAACAACATTTGAAAACAACATTTAACGAAGTCAGTGAAAACAGTAGATAAGGCAGTGTACCAGAAATGAAATGTGTGTAGTGTTTAATTCCTGCTTTTACTGCATGCAGCACTGCAAGTGGTGACACTAATGATATATGAGATGAAGATGGAGCACTGGTGGAATGAGATGGCGGGGGAAACTGGAGATCCTGGAGAAAAGCTGCCCCAGCACTGTGTTGTCCATCACAAATCTCACTTTGCGGTCGCCTGGGAGCGAACCTTGGTGAGAGCTGAGTGGTCTAACTACTCAGCCAAAGCACAGTATGTACCAGGGAAACAGAGTTCATTAGTTAGAGAAAAGTGTTAAGTGTTATCGAAAAATTGTGATCTGGACAAACTTGGAAACATTTCAAAAATTCTACAAGGTGACAATCCTCTTGCAGTTGAAATGGATGCTATAATGATGCTGCCCATCTTAGTAGCGTGGTGGTAGCATGTCTGCCTCACGTTCAAGAGGTCCCAAGTTCGAATCTCGGTCAGGATGAGTTACCTGGATAAGGTTTTTTCCGGGGTTTTCCCTTATCCTGAAAGACGAATGTCGAGTAACTCTAAGCTCTGTGGATCCCGGACTCATTTGAGCATCATTTCACCCATTCCATTCATCGTCCGATATGACTTAACGTTGGAGGACGTAAATTACAAAAAAGAAAAATAATAATGCTAGGTTTTATATTTTCTCCAATAACCTCTGTCAATGTTGAGAGATCATTTTCTCATATGAAAAATGTTTTATCTGTCAGGAGACTGAACATGATCCCAGAGAACTTAAAAAAGCATTTGGTTGTCATGCGCTACGACTAAGGCATTGCAATACATAGGCCCTTTGAAAAAATATTTCACTTTTGTGTCAATTACAACACCAAAGTAGCTACAAAATAAGAATGAACATGGGTTGAGCCAATACAGTTATCCCACAGTCTTGGTGTTGCCAGTTCCACGACAAGCTGGCGACAGAGATGGTAGACATATTTGTCTTTGTCTCAACCTAGCAAGTATCATACAGATGCTGAGATGTACAGTGATACAATGCTGACAGAGAAGTTTACTTAATATTTCAGCATGCGTGTGAAAACATACACAATTATTATCGCACAATCTGAACCTTAAAACCTTGAACTGGAGAACAGTTCGCTTACATAGCTGTCATCCATATTGTAACGGGGAGCGTTGAAACACCCTGTGAGCAGCTGGCAACGGAAGACAGGGGAGGCTCGGTTAGCCACGCCTTTCCCTCGTTTGTCTTATAGTGGTGACAGCCAGCGGTCGGAAAGAAACATAACTGTGCGTCTGTTTTTCTGTCCACCTGGTTCCAGAAATTACGTAATCTGGAACATTCTCCTGGTCACTAGAAACCGGCGATATTCCTATATAAAGAATGTGACAGACAGACGGAGTTAGTTAGTGAGTTGAGTTGGTTTTGGTTTAGTCAGTCAGTGAGTTGGTTTTGTCAGTGAGTGAGGAGACAGTCGCAGTTCTTGGTGTAAGAGTTAGTCAGTGACGTGTTAATGAACGAAAGGGTTGTGCAACGGAAGACTGTACGTAACTCTGAATGTGTACCGGAGCTTACGTAACCGCGAGTACAGTGAAATTGTAACGGACGGACTGGTGAATTGTAACTGTGTGCAGCAAGTAATTCTGTGTAATTGGCAAGTGTTAAACTGTAAGTCGGTGGAAATAAAGAACATTGTTGAGTGGTGTAATTGGACTTTTTATTCCACGAACCCACAAAGTCACACTGGCGTCAGAAGTGGGATATAACACGAAGTCACACTGGTGTCAGGAAGCGGGAAAACAACATCACCGAACATTACAACAATGGAGGCAGCATTAGAAAAGATTTTAGCGGAACTGAAAGAAATGAAGACGGCTAAAGACAACATCATCAGGAAGATGGAAGAAATGCGGGCCGAATTAACAGAGACGCTGGAGACTAGAAATAACCTGGCCGCGGAACTGAAACTAATCAGGACGGCTAGGGAGAACATCGCCGCAGAGTTGAAACAAATGAAGACGGCAAACAACATCGCCGAGAAGATGGAACAAGTGAAGGCCGAGTTAACCACGGAAATGAGAGCAGCGAATGACGGTCCGGCTACCGAAATGAAGGTGGCGAACGAGGCTCTCGTCGCCAAGTTTGAAGAACAGTTGGCCGGCGTGAGGGATGACGTGACGGAACTGGGCGAGCGGAAGGGTCAAGTAGACGACCGCCTTAATGATTTAGAGGAAAAGGCCGACAACATCGCAAAACCCCTCACCCGCCTGACGGAGGAAAACCGGCCTTATGTGTGGACGGAGGACGCCGAAGACGCTTTCCAGCACCCGAAGGGGACCCTGTGCAGTGCTCCTATTTTGGGTTTCCCACAACCGGGTGGCGCCTTCATTGTGGACACCGACGCCAGCGACCATTGCATTGGAGGTGTCCTATCGCAGATCCAGGACGGCCACGAGCGCACAAGAGTGGAAGAGGAGGAGCGTGCCGCAGCAGTCCGAGTAGTTGTGGCAGTGCCTGCTGAAGGCTGGGATAGCGCAGGCCTGAGGAGGGAGCAGCTGGCGGACGCAGACTTGGGGCCACTCTTGAGGGAAGTGGACGCAGGGACGAGACCGACCTGGGAGGACATCGCACCGAGGAGCGCCACCTACAAGTCGCACTGGGCCCAATGGGACTCGTTGAAGACCGGAGTGGGCGTGCTGTTCCGGGTATGGGAGTCACCCGATGGGAAGGCGCAGAGAGGACAGTTGGTACTTCCCCGGAGTAAGGTCCCGGAAATCTTGGAGGAAGTGCACGCCGGTACTTCAGGAGGACACCTGGGAGCGAACCGAATGATTCACAAACTACGGCAGCGCTACTTCTGGCTGAGACTCCGAGCAGATGCTGGTGGTACACCTGGACCGCCTCGCACGCTACGATGGGGCTGTTCGAGGGCGAACAGCTTTGAGAAGGGAGCAGTGTAACGGGGAGCGTTGAAACACCCTGTGAGCAGCTGGCAACGGAAGACAGGGGAGGCTCGGTTAGCCACGCCTTTCCCTCGTTTGTCTTATAGTGGTGACAGCCAGCGGTCGGAAAGAAACATAACTGTGCGTCTGTTTTTCTGTCCACCTGGTTCCAGAAATTACGTAATCTGGAACATTCTCCTGGTCACTAGAAACCGGCGATATTCCTATATAAAGAATGTGACAGACAGACGGAGTTAGTTAGTGAGTTGAGTTGGTTTTGGTTTAGTCAGTCAGTGAGTTGGTTTTGTCAGTGAGTGAGGAGACAGTCGCAGTTCTTGGTGTAAGAGTTAGTCAGTGACGTGTTAATGAACGAAAGGGTTGTGCAACGGAAGACTGTACGTAACTCTGAATGTGTACCGGAGCTTACGTAACCGCGAGTACAGTGAAATTGTAACGGACGGACTGGTGAATTGTAACTGTGTGCAGCAAGTAATTCTGTGTAATTGGCAAGTGTTAAACTGTAAGTCGGTGGAAATAAAGAACATTGTTGAGTGGTGTAATTGGACTTTTTATTCCACGAACCCACAAAGTCACAATATGCACACAAAACAAAATGATTCAAATTAGATGAATTCTACAAAAGAAGTTGTTTGCTACAGTGAAACAAAATAATGACATTTCCAAGATTTGTGAATAAACGAGGGGCAATCAAATATAAACAGGCCTTTCGTTGCAGAAAATTTAGACATAAAGAAGAATTGAAATTAACATTTTTCTCACTTTTCTATATATTCACCCATCTTTTCTATGCATTTCTTCCAACTGACAGGCAGTTTTTTAATGCCAGTTTCAAAGAAAAGTATGAGGACAGGTGTGGAGCCAGTTGTGCACGAAGTCTTTCACCTCCTCATTGGCTGTGAAATGATGTCCTCCAAGAGCTTCTTTGAGTGGACTAAACATGAAGTCACATGGTGAGAGGTCTGGGCTGTACGGTGGATGTGGAAGGGCGGTCCAGTGTATTTCGGCCAATTTTTGCTGAATAGCTGCTGCAGGCAGGCCTGGCATTATCCTGCAGAATCAACACATTTCTGATTGTGCTACTGCGACGTTTTGACTGAAAAGCAACTCGAACTTGACTGAGAAGGTCACAGTAGTAGGCAGCTTTAATGATCCATCGTCATTGTCCTTGTTCGAGGAAATCAATGAGGACATCTTTCAAGTCTCAGAACACTGTGGCCAAAACTTTCCCTGCTGACAGTCGTGACTTGACTTTCACTGGCGGTTGCTCTCCACTCCTGCTCCACTCCAGACTGGCCCTCTTTGGTATGGGTGTGTAATAATGCACCCATGTGTATGTATGAAAAATGGCGGCGTGTTGTGTGTTAACGAGAAGTAAGGTGCAGAAAAAACAGGAAAATACGGGTTGACATAAGAGAACATAAAAACAGGAATGAAAACGTGAAAAATGATTACAGGAAAAGCCGTGAAAATGAAAACAGCACGGCAATCAATGCAGAAATTGAAAAAACGAAACTTCACGGAGAGGAATCGTCAAACGGGAGGCGAGAAACACGTGATGCTGAGATTATAGCATCACTCCAGCTGGTAATAAATATACTAAATAATGATCTGAAAAAAGCAAGGGATGAGGTAAACTCACTAAAAAAGGAAAACGAAGCACTGAAAACCCAAATATGTGCAGCGACGGAAAACAATGAAAGCGCATACATTGAAATAGTGCAGAAGAAGCGCACAAAATTTCGGGAAGCAAACCGGAACTACATCACCTTGGAAAACCATTACGAAGGGTTAAGAAGTCAAGAGAAAGAAGAAGAGGAGGATGGAAAGCCATCAGAAAATGTTGAAAACCATCACATAAAGAAAGGAAATGCCGGAAAACATTCGCGGTATAAATGGATAAACAACAAACAGGCAAAGATACAGCAGGAGATACATACAATACGGGGAAAGAAGAGAGAAGACAGAGAACAAAGAAGAAAGAAAAATTGTTCTAGTGTGTGGTGACTCCACGTTAAAAAACGTAGTGCTAAACAGAGGTGATACAACAGTGAAAGTGTTCAGGGGTATGAAGGCACAATATCTGCCAAATCAACTAGACCAGGAAGGAAGCAAGGACAAAATAAAAACACTAGTGCTACACATAGGAACAAATGACATTCACAAATCACTAGGACCAGATGACGTTATGGCAGAGGTGTATAATGTAATAAGGTATGCTAAAAAGTATTTCCCACTGGCAACTGTAGTTATAAATGGTATAGTGAGAAGAAGAGATGAAAGTACAACATATATTGATGATATAAATGAGGGGATATGCTGGGCATGTGACACACTTAAGGCTGTTTTTGTAGATGTAAACAAATTTTTAGATGATAGTTGTCTGGGAAGGGATGGCCTTCATTTGAATAGAAAGGGATCCTTTTTATTAGGTAAATTAATAGAAAATACTATAAATATATGCATAAGTAAGGGAAACTAAAAACAGACCTAGGTGATGACAAAATATATTTTAAACAAACTGAGGAAAAAGTTAAAATAGGTAAAATAGAGAAACCAAACACAAAAAATTTTACTAATACAGTAAAAGCTTATGAAAATGTAAAGGTAGACAAAATTGTACAAAAGAGGAAAAACAATGACTTGGTAATATTTCATCAAAATTGTCAGTATGTAAGTAACAAGCGGACACTGATAGAGTTAAATATAACAGATGTGAAGCCTAATATTATGATACAAACAGAACATGGCCTAAAATCGGAGGAAATTGTGGCAAATAATTACCATGGTTATACACTAGGGTCACACTTTTGTAGGCAGCAACACAAAAGTGGAGGTGTGGCTATTTATGTAGAAAATAATATAAAGTTCAAAGAGGTAGATTGTAGTAATTTTAGTGAGGAAATAGTATGTGAACTAGCAGCAATAGAAGTATTTTTAAAAGAGGCCAGGATAGTACTAATCAGGGTATATAGATTGCCTGGGGGAAACGAATATCTATTTCTTAAAATCATAAAAAATGTACTAAACGAAATAAACGAAAAAAAGATTAAAATACTAATGGGAGATTTAAACATTGACATGATAAAGGAAAGTGTACATAAATCATCACTTACAGAAATCTTAAATAGGCATAATCTAAAAATTGGTATAAAAGAGCCAACAAGGGTAACAAAATATTCTGAAACTTGTATTGACAATGCTTTTATTAACTTACCAGAAACAAAATGGAGCACGTCAATCATTAAGTCAGGGATAGGTGACCATTCAGGACAACTGTTAAGAGTAAACTTTAAAAGAGATATCACACAAGTTACATCTGAGTATAGGCGACAAATAAACAAGGAAAGCTTAAACAACCTAAGAAATTATCTTAGAGAAGTAAGCTGGGAAAAGGTGTATAACACTGATGATATAAATGAAAAATATAACATTTTAAGTATAATACTGCAAAATGGTCTACAAAAAATGCCATTAAGAAGCTTCAAAATAATTTCAGGTGGGGTAAATGATTTCACAAAATGGATGACAAAAGAAATAAAACAATCATGCTAAAGGGTGAGGATTTTAAATTCAATAAAACAGCCAAATATGAGTGAGAAATCTCTAAATTATATTGAAAATTATAACAATATACTAAATACAGTAATTACACAGGCTAAAATGAATTATAACAAGGAACAAATTGAAAAAGCAGAAAACAAAACAAAAACAGTGCGGAAAATTGTAAACCAAATACATAAAAACAGCAAAACTAAACAAATAGAAAATATTGAAATAAACCATAAAAATAATAAGAAAACAGATCCTAAACAAATATGTAATATATTCAATGACTACTACATAAATGTTGCAAAACAGCTAAATTCAAAGCCAAAAATTCTAAACTCATCAATAATATCAAATTTTGCCCAAATTAATTCTATGGTAATCTTCGAAACAACAGAAGAGGAAGTTTTAAGAGAAATAAATAAGCTAAAATTTAAAAAATCTGTTGGCTTAGATGAAGTATCAAACGAAATGCTAAAGAACATAAAATATGAAATTGTTGACGCTCTCACTCATGTAATAAACACTTCACTGATGCATGGAATATTTCCAGATACATTAAAAGGAGCGATTGTTAGACCAATATACAAACAAAAAGAAAGCAAATGCAATATAGAAAACTACAGACCAATCACATTATGTTCTGCAATATCAAAAGTGATGGAGGCTGTGTTTTTGAAACAACTACAAGGATATTTTGAAAAACAGAAAATCTTAGCAGAGCTACAATATGGATTTCAAAAACATAAATCAACAATAAATGTGATAGATAAAGCAAATGATAAAATTATTAATGCACTCCATAATCGTGAATTTGTAGTCGCCATATTTCTGGATCTGTCTAAAGCTTTTGACTGTGTAAATATAAACATCCTTGAAAATAAGCTAGAAAAATATGGGGTTCGAGGCATTGCACAAAATTGGATTGCATCATATCTAGAAAACAGACAGCAGTGCGTAGAAATAAACTACAAAAATGAAAAGGGTATGGTAAATAAAGTAAGATCAAAATTTGAAACAATTAAACAAGGAATTCCGCAAGGCTCGAAATTGGGTCCTTTTCTATTTCTAGTTTATATAAATGATCTTTTTCAAATAGTAGCAAACAATGGAGGTACAGCAATTGGCTATGCAGATGATACAACAATAATAGTTACAGACTCCACTACTAAAGGTGTAGAAAACAAGGCAAACAGTATCATAAAAATATTAAAAGACTACTTTTCAAATCTGGATCTGGTATTAAACATAAAAAAGACATCATGGATAAATTTCACGCTAAAAGAAAAACATGCAGATCACATTGATCTCAAGGTAGATGGGGAAAGTATTCCTGAAGCACAAGTCACAAATTTCCTAGGAGTGCTTATAGACAGAAATCTTAATTGGCAACCACATATAATGTACATAACAAGAAAGATAAATATGGGTTTATACATTATGAAACAGGTTAAGGATAACATGGATAATAAAACGCTGAAGCAGGTATACTATGCTTTCATTTATTCGTATATAAAATACGGCATAACACTATGGGGGAACACTACAGCTAAGGAAGTACTAAAAGTATTCAAATTACAAAAAAGGGCAATTAGAATAATTGAGAAAATAGACAAAAGACACAGTTGTAGGGACTGGTTCAAAAAATACAAAATCTTAACAGTTCCGTGTATCTACATTTATGAAAGCATCAAGCATGTTCTACTAAATGGAAAAATTGCTAAAAACAATCACATGCATAGCTATAATGTTAGAAATAAACACGATTATTACAGAACTGCATTGAGGGAAACATTAAATAATCATTCAATAAAAAGTATAGGAAAAGAACATTATAATGCTTTACCCAAGGAAATAAAAGTCTTGAAACAAAGAGAGATACAAATAAAAACCATTAAGAACTATTTACTAGAAAATGCTTTCTACAATACTGAAGAATTTAAGTACAACACTAAATGTAAACAAAATGTGTAAATGAGTGTAGATGTGTTTTACAGGTATATGAAATTTGAGAGAAACAGATTTGTAAATAAACTTTGTAATTAAACCTTGTAATTAAATTTTGTAATTAAATTATGTATGTGACGTATCCTATGTACTTTTAACACAAGGATGAAACAAAATGAAATGAAATGAAATGAAATGTCTCATCACAAGTGATGATTCTGTCCAGAAATTCATCACCTTCCTCTTTGTAGTGTGTCAGAAGCATGCAACACATTTGAACTCGCACTGCTTTCTGTTCTGCAGTGAGATACCGCGGAATCCAACAAGCTGACACTTTTCTCTATTTAAGCTCCCTTCAAATGACTGATTGGACACTCCCATAGCTTATGAGAAGTTGTTGACAAATCTCAAGCACTGTGATGTGGCGATCCCCTTCAATTATGTCTTGAATGGCTTGGATGTTTTCTGGATTGATGCTGGTGCATGGGCGGTGAGGGTGGGCCAAGTTTTTAACACGTTCACGTCCTATATTAAACTCATGGCACTAATGTTTAACTCTGGACCATGAAAGGGTTCTTTCCCCAAACTGTGACAATAACTGACAGCAAATTTCAGCTACACTGGCATTTTCATTGACAAGAAACTTGATTATTACTCGTTGTGCAACAGCTGGATGCACCTCTCTCTCAGACATCTTGACAGTAACTGAGGAACAGAGCCAAACGAGTTCCCAAGGCCACTGTCCCCTTCCAGGGACCTCATTGCATGTGCTGTATAAGCCTCAAACCCATACGGTACTCTATGTGTGCGCAGTAAACAAAGGCCTATTAATATTTGACTGCCCCTCGTAGATTCTATTTTAATGATGCCATATTTGTATACTGTCTGTTATGGACTTTAAACCAATTTTTGTTTCATTAAAATACTTAATAAATACAGAAGATATGAATGTGTACTTATGAAGCATTTTTACACAATGAATCTTACGTACTAATGTTATGCATTGTGCACAGAAATTTTAGTCTTGCAGCAACAATATCGCTTCTTTCACGCAGAAATTTGCTACCATCATTGGTTCTCCTATATTTGAACTCAAGAGATTTCAGAATATTCTGCATAGAAGATACAGAATCCGTATATTTTATTTTCCCCCTCATTAAATTGGTCAGCCTTTTGGCAATTGTCGTATAAATCATAAATTGTTCCTTCCATGTAAAACACATTTTTAGCTGACCGATGTTTCTCTGGAGATCTAAATATGGAAACTTGTCCTAATTCGGTAAACTGTTTGCCTTCTTTAACAATGTCCATCACAGAATGAGCACTCACATGACAAGCTTGTAATATTAATTCTCGAATCGGAACGAAATTTGTACTTTCGAAAATGAGAATTAATCTTATCTGTTTGAAAAAAGGAATACACATTAACAAGAATATTTGTGGCCTATTTATGTAAAACCTTATGAGTTGTTTTGCAGTTACTACTAGGCGCACCAGTACTAGGCTTGCTAAGCGGTATATTTACTAACCCTGAATGCAGGGTACAAAATGTAACTGCAGCATAGCACCTGTGTGTTATTCTTCACTGAAAGTTAATGATTCTTTTCTTTCTAGTCAGGCGCCTTATCTTTCCATATCTCTGAAACCAGATGTGCTACAAACATGGGGTTTGGACATTAATCCTCAGAAAAAATAGCTGTGTAACATGGGGAAAACAAAATTCTTTAATTGGTATCTTTAGAGTGTGCAAACAAATTAGCCATATGGTTCGACAAAGCAAGCCAGTATGCGTGCTTAACTGTACAATGTTGCATGCACCACATTGGCTAGTAGCCATAGAACAGCCACGACTAGCTCCGCCTTTTGTTCATTCCTATTTTGTAGCTACCTTAGCGTTTTGTTTAAAACTTTGAAGTTCTTTAAAATATGACAATTGAGTTATTGAAAAGTGTTTCTAGCTGCCTTTTATTCCCTGTTTTAATGTTAATGCCTTTTTTCCTACATATTTTAGCTATTTATAATGACTTTTTAATTATTTATAATGCCTAAAATTCCAACAGTCTTGTCAATTACCATAGCCAAAGGCTGAAAAAAATCTGCACAACAATAAGACACCATCATCTGGAAGCAGTCACTTTTAACCATGCCTTCTCTTGTGTTTTATCATCACAATCATATACTAGAGTTGAATTTATTGAGAAGTGACGTTTGTATGTTCTTGGAGATAGTAAAGCTGTCAATGATACAGAGAACACCTCGAGTATGTGACACCAAGAAGAGAACCTTTCTGTGAACAAATGGCACGCGTAACCTGTGGTATAGTGACTACGTTTAGTCTCAGCACATTTATGTATATAATGAGTGTAATTTAGTGTTGTCCGCAGTACTTTGAGTGAAGCAACATGGTTAATTTGGCTACCCTGCATTCTAAATAAACAAAGTTATTATACTGGTCACAAATCTAGAAAATGAATGACATTTCGTATGGAGAGAGAGGCGACATTGCTGGCACGTGGAGAGTGCGATAGGATTACATGTGCGAAGGAAATTCAGTTGTGACTGCAATGGGTATTTATTATTATTATTATGATTATTATTATTATTAGTAGTGGTGGTGGTGGTGGTGGTGGTGGTGGTGGCGGCGGCAGTAGTAGTAGTAGTAGTAGTAGTAGTAGTAGTAGTAGTAGTAGTAGTAGTAGTAGTAGTAGTAGTAGTAATTCTTTATAATAGTGTACACAAAGATAATAGTAAAGTCGTGGATCTACACGCAAACGCTAGAACATGCAAGTAAACATCAATGTAAAGACCATCGTAAGAAAAGAGGCATGCCTAGAACATGTTGATGCTTATTGAAGTAGGGAAATGACACATACTTTTTTCCCGGGAGTTTCTAATTTACACCCCAATGCCTGACTTTCTTCTTTAAAATACTTTTCTTTCCCAATCTTAACCACAGTGTTCTTACTGATACCTACAGCACGTAAACTCCTATCAAGCACGTTAGAGAATGGACTAATAGGCTCTCCTTTCAATTTCTCCTCTTAGAAGTATTCTCTCACGGAGCATATTACTCGTATTTCCCGTGCCTGTCCTTTAACTGGAATGCCTTTACCAAATATAGTTTTATTTGGTTCCCGAGCACGTTCAGGTTTTCGCTTGTCACTATTTTTAAACACAATTAAAGATTCATTAAAATACAATAGCAAATGATCACAACACACGCACAGATACACGAACCCACACACACGTAAACCAAGGGAAATTATCACAAAATGCAAAGGAACATGCCAGTACAGGATCTCTAACTGTTGTAATCTTATATAGAATAACAGAAACATATAAGTGAAGGCATTCTGTTTATGCAGCGTTATCAGAAGAGAAACAAAAACCAAGGTATTGTGTTTACTGCAGTGTTTGCGTAACTCGCTCACCCACACCTCATGCTAAACACATATTAGGATACTGACAACGAAGGTTTAGCGTCTAACATTGTCATGGAAACCTCTCGACTCTAATTTGTCCTTTTAATCGTTACTATGACAACCGTTATGACATACTCATCCCCTCCCGTTTATTTACAGCGTTCTTCCATGCACTTATTAAACTGTCAATCACATTCTAGTTTGGCGACCAGTATAACTGAACTTTGGTTATGATTACGCTACCTCACTTTCTTAAATTGAAAACATGTTTGGGGAATGTTTGCACTCATTGTCAGCTGACAACTTACTAGTTTTATTGATTGGTGATGCTGTCTGGTGGTGGTGATATGAACTTGCTGTGTTGGTCTTATGGCAGGAGTTAATGTTGTGTTCTGCAATGTTGACGTTTCCCCATATTCAGTTGGGTATCTTTCCGTCCTAAGGAGGTTGGCTTCTGCAAAATTACCCTAAAGTGTTTTGAATATTTATAAATAAAAGTGTTGTTAACAGTGAAGTTAATTTCATGTATAAAGACAAAAATTGAGTTGTACCTTTTAAAACTTGTAACTTCACTCACATCCTTTAACAAAATCAGGAACGTTTTCGAAACTGTTGCAGTTTCATTCTCAGCTGATTAGTGACTCATCACAGTTGGTTGTTGTCTGGATCTCTTGTAATTGGCTTCCTCTCTCAGAAGATTCTTTACATAAGTTCAGCAGACCACTCACTGATGGCACATCAAAATTTAGAATATGTGGAATGTTTTTAATAATAAAAATCTTTTCCCTCTTGTAAGTTCAAGTTTTGTTGACAATGGTTTTAGTAGTTTGATCTCCTCTCCGATGTGGTGGTTATCACTCCAGAAATGAAAAGCAACTGCCAATTTTACACTGTCATTTTGTCTTATAATCATCAAATCTAAGAAAGGCAATTGTTTTTTTTCAACTTCCATTGTGAATTTTATATAATCTTGTATATTCAGTAGTTTTAAGGAGTCAGTTAAAATCTTTTGAGAGACTACAGCAAAAATTTGGAATCTATAGAAAACCTATTCACACAGATAATTACATAAAATGCAACAGTTTCAAACCTGTCACATAAATTAGCTGCTCTTAGAAGTTTGATTCATAGACTGAACAGCATACCTTTAGATCAAAAACAATATAATGAGGAATTTACATATATTTTAAATACAGCACAAAAAAAGGTTTCAATCCAAACTCAACAAAAAAAAAAAAAAAAAAAAAAAAGATTAATTAGGATTACAAACAAAAGAAATTAAAACAGATCACTATTCTTCAAAACATAAATAAAGACTGGAAATACAAAAAATTCACTTTCCACCCTTGGGCATTTCTGAAGTTTGAACAAATATTTAAAGATTATGGCATCAAACTAGCACCACAAAACAGATTCTCACTCAAGAAATTGTTAAATAATTCCTTAAAAAACACGATCCCATCAGAACAAAAATCAGACATATATAGGATAAATTGTGAAGACTGTGACAAATTTTATATTGGTTTGACAAAGAGAAATTTAAAAACTAGATTAACAGAACACTGTAGAAACATAAAATATAAACAAACAGAAAAATCGGCAGTTGCTTTTCATTTCTGGAATGATAATCACCACATCAGAGAGGAGATCAAACTACTAAAACCACTGTCAACAAAACTTGAACTTACAACATGGGAAATTTTTTTTATTATCAACCCTGTCACGGATATGGATGTCATATGACGTCCAAGTTAAAATGCCCCAAACCGATATGGACATGTATAGATGTCCTGCACCATACATGCATTTAATGCTCATTTAATGCCAATTATTTTAACCTTCCTATTTTACAATAAATTTAAATTAGTTCTATAAGGGATGTAAACGTACCCTTTAAGGTTTCTTTCTTAACTATACACCTCCAAACCTGGATAAACACCCAAGGGCACATCTGCAGATTCACACCAACTAATATTGGTTTCCTTGTGAACTTCTTTTTCGCAACACTCTACACATTTGATGGATAGTCAACATGAAAAATTCAATGCCATGCCATCAAATATCTTAGCCTATTTACGGCTAGTGTGGAGAAATGATTAATTTCCATCAATTAACTAAAATAATAAGAGTTAAATGATGAAGCCTGGGACTTAAGTACTTACAATAGTAAGTCGCCACGAACGGTGTATCTCGGATGCGAGAGCCCCTAGTGGTCTACCGGGGAAATACGAGTCAACTGGAGAATTTAATGTCAGGCAGGCACGTTGACCATGGTAGCTTAAAGGTTAAGAGCGACTGGACGGAAACCAGTAGATCCGTGGTTCAAATCCCGGCCATGGCATTGAATTTTTCATGTTGACTCTATCCATCAAATATCTTAGCCTATTTACGGCTAGTGTGGAGAAATGATTAATTTCCATCAATTAACTAAAACTCTACACATTTTCGAAATGGTTGCGACTTTTTTGGTTGTGGTTGGTATCCTTTAGGAAAGTGTTTTCTCTCAAGTATGAGGGGTGATGTCGTGGTGAATTTCTTACCCCCCAGTATAAAGAGGCCTCTATGTATTATAATACTCAATTATGTTACGAGCTATTTATATGCGCAAGTACAGGTAGATGAATGTCTTGCATGAATTTACAGCTCTGAAAATTACTAAACAATTGAGTATGGTTATATCCAGTGGTATAAAAATACTTTTTTTACCATTTAACTGTTTTTCGTAAAGAGGGATAGCTAGTAATAGCTGATTCGCATCACCCATATTTGACCTGCCATTGCCCCCAAACAATGGAGTAGCTAACATGCCATCTGTAGGCCAGTACATGTCACTGCTACCTATATCCTAAACATCTCCTTCATAATCGCACAACAAATCTTCCAGATTTTCTACAGTAATATCAAAGCCTGTATACATCATACCCAAGCTAATTTATTTGCTACATTACCAGGATAAGCCATGGTTAACACTGAAATTTAACAATTTCAAATGTGCCATTCATTTAGCTCTTGATAGCTATAGTAAATTACTCTGAGCGCAGAGAGAGTATAAATAACTAAAATACTGGGCGAAAACAGCTGCATAAGGCTACCAGAAACTTTGTAATAACAGATCTGTAATAACAGATGCTGACAGTTTTCTTTCCAGTGTGTGTGTGTGTGTAATGCAACATATACTCGTATTATTAATTTTTAGATGAGTCGTATTTATTACACATCTGCTTCACTTTCGTACCTATTTTGAGGACATGTTTCGCAAATCATCGTTTGCATCTA
The DNA here is from genome assembly GCA_030765055.1 of Mantis religiosa. Lineage (NCBI taxonomy): Eukaryota > Metazoa > Arthropoda > Insecta > Mantodea > Mantidae > Mantis > Mantis religiosa. The sequence goes on from CM060957.1 coordinate 164,273,149, forward strand.
CGGCTCTTATGCGTGTGAGTCGCATAAGAGCCGTAGATGCAAATGATGATTTGCGAAACATGTCCTCAAAATAGGTACGAAAGTGAAGCAGATGTGTAATAAATACGACTCATCTAAAAATTAATAATTTTTCGCTTCACTGTGGTGTTCCAATACAGTTAAATCTCGATATACTCGTATGATTATCGCTTGGTATAGCATATATAAACTAAAAGCTAAAACCTTGAACCAGAGAAGTCGCTTGGGTAGCTGTACAGTCATTCGTATACACGCAAAACAAAATGATTCAAATATTAGGCACGTTCGGCACAAAGAATGGATTTTGCTACAGTGAAATAAAGTAGTGAAATCTCAACGATTTATTACTGTAGTCTCTACTTTTTGGTTACTGCAGATGTATACTGCCTTTAATGCATTTTAAAAAAGTTTTTGTTTCGTTTAAATAACTTAATAAATACGGAAGATATGGAATTGTATTTATGATACATTTTTACAGCATTTAAGAATTTAAATGTCTTGTTCTGTTTATTGGGTATCCATTTCCAGCCCCTGAAGGGTTTAAATGGCCATCGGCAAAGCAGTTAAAAACATTCCACATATTCTAAATTTTGATGTGCCATCAGTGAGTGGTCTACTGAACTTATGTAAAGAATCTTCCCAGAGAGGGAGCCAATTACAAGAGATCTGGACAACAACCAACTGTGATGAGTCGCTAAACAGCTGAGGATGAAGCCGCAAAAGTTTCGAAAATGTTCCTGATTTTGTAAAAGGACGTGAGTGAAGTTACAAGTTTTAAAAGGTATGACTCAATTTTAGTCTTTATACATGTCCTAAAGTGTGTTGCAAGGCTGATTTTTCTGTCTGTCTGTCTGTATTTTATGCATAAAAGGTGTTCTTTCAGTCTGGTTTTCAAGTTAATTGTTGTCTTGCCTGTATTCAATCATAGTTTACATGGTTTATCTGATAAATACCTAATCCTTATGCATGGAGGAATCTGTCTTTTTAAGAATGTGCAGAGTAAGTTTTGTATGCTATACCTGTTTTGAGATGCTAAAATGATTGGACAAAACTATTTGTTGTCGGTATATTCAAATTGCTAAATTCAAAAATAAAAGATGAAATCCCATCAGTTAACAGATCCAGAATATACCAAATAAGTTGTAAGAGTTGTTAAAATGCTACATAGGTCAAACTAAAAGAAATCTAAAAACCAGAGTCAAAGTGCACTTTAGAAACATCAGATTGAAACAAGATAAGTCAGCAGTAGCATTTCATTTGTGGAACGAAAATCAAGACATTGATCCTAATCCAAAATTATTAAAAGGACTGATAAACCAAAATAAACTGACAACATGGGAGAACATATTCATATAGAAAAATAAGGACTGCATAAGGAATAGTCAACATGAAAAATTAAATGCCATGGCTGGGATTTGAACCACAGATCGCCTGGTTTCCATACAGTCGCTCTAACCCATTGAGCTACCGTGGCCAATGCCCCATCCTAGGGGCTCTCGCATCCGAGGTACACCGTTTGTAACAACTTTCTATCCTAAGTAATTGAGTCCCAGGCTTCATCATTTAACTCTTATTATTTTAGTTTATTGATGGAAATTAATCATTTCTTTACACTAGCTGTATACAGGCTAAAGTCTGATAGAGTCAACATGTCAACCTAGTGGTATACCAGCGAAATATGAGTCAAATGGCAAATTTAATGTCAGGACGGCACGTTGGCCATGGTAGCTCAATGGGTTAGAGCGGTTGGACAGAAACCAGGAGATCTGTGGTTCAAATCCCGGCCATGGCATTGAATTTTTCATGTTGACTCTATCAAAGACCTTAGCCTATATATGGCTAGTGTGAAGAAATTATTAATTTCAATCAATTAATTAAAATAATAAGAGTTTTTTGATAAAGTCTGGGACTCAAGTATTTATGATCGCCACAAACGGTGTATCTCGGATGCGAGAGCGCTAGTGGTCTACCGGGGAAATATACGAGTCACATGGAGAATTTAATGTCAGGAGGGCACGCTGGTCATGATAGCTCATGAGAGCGACTGGACGGAAACCAGGAGATCCATGGTTCAAATCCCGGCCATGGCACTGAATTTTTCATGTTGACTATCTATCAAAGACCTTAGCCTATATACGGCTAGTGTGAAGAAATTATTAATTTCCATCAATTAACTAAAATAACCGAGTAATGAACTTTGAAATCCCGCCAGTAGATAATTTGACAAAGAAGTTCATAGTTCCCCACCAGAGAGAGGAGAGCAGACAACAACAGAAGCTAGTAGAGAGAGGTTGAAAATGGAGGCAAACTAGTCCCTCCATAATATAAAAATGTAAGTGATGAAGTGTCAATAAACTGACTACAAATTGTTTTTTCCGATTATTTTGATGTCATTGTTACTAAATTCTTCCAATCACGCATGCTAAAATGATGTCGAGTTTACTGAAAAATGTCTTACATCTTTGGTCTGCCCAAAGATAATAGGTGAATTTCTTGCATTGGAAAATTTCTTTTTTGAGAGTTTAACATGCTAATTTCCTTGATAGTTTTTAAGTTTGTGTTTGTTGAACTTTTGTTGTGTGATGTTAGGGCTGAAACTGTTGACTGATGCTATATGCAATATTGTAGGCTATGCTTATTATATTCTTCTTTGCTGACAGGGATGTTGAATAGTCTGTATATTAACCCAGATATGCCTGACGTCCCAGATATGGGATGGCTCATATTTTCCTCTGCTGAAGCAATTGTTAACACTTCAGCTAGATGGCAGCTGTGGAAACATGTTAAGGAAAGTTGTTTCAAGGTCTCCATTTTGTGTTGGTATTTGTCAGAGTCAACAAAGCAGCTGGAACTAAAGCCAAACTCCAGAAATTTTGCACAGTTTTACAATGTGTTACCAAAGATAAGGTTTTACAGAATTATTATTATATTATAGTATTAGTATATACTTAGTTCTAGAAAGAAATATTGTCCAAATCACCATGACTAATGCTGAACTCCCTGTCATATAATATGCTGACAATGGGGCTATGATAAGTTTGCTGTCCCACATAAGGGATGCTAGGCATATATGGAAGCATTTATGTAGTAGGCATAGCAAGGTAAAGGGAAGTTGCTATTTCAGAAGTCAAACATTCAATATTTAATATATTATAAATATGACAATTATAATACATAATTCAATATGTTAATATATATATATAAGAATTATATGAGGGTCCTTCAATAAATAGTCAAACTAATTTTTTAATTAACACATAATGGCTTTATTTCACTAACATTTACCTACACACTTTCAAAGTATTCTCCCTCTGACGAAATACAATTATTCCAACAATTTACCCATTGTTCGAAACACTCATTGAAGCCAATTTTGGACATTCTGTTCAGGATACCCATGACAACATTGTTCAACTCCTTAACACTTTGAAAATGGCGACCACCAAGAAGCTTCTGTTTCACTTTAGGAAAGAGGTGAAAATCGCATGGTGAGAGATCTGGAGACTAAGGTGGATGAGACATGATCTCAATGCCCATTTCTACAATGACATCTTGAGTTGTAAGAGCTCGATGAGCAGGGGCATTATCCTGATGTAAGATCCATCCTCTCCTGACGAGATCTGGTCGCTTTTCTACAATTTTTTTCTTCAGTGGCCCCTTCAGTACGTCACAATAGTAAGCAGCAGTTACTGTGCGTTAATTACTTACAACATGATCATACAGAATGCTCTGTTTGTCAAAGAATATGAGATGCATGACCTTTTCTGCACTTTTCTGAACTTTTGCTTTCTTAGGCCTAGGGCTTGATGAATGTTTACATTGCGAACTCTCCTGTTTTGTTAGCAGGTCGTAATGGCGCAACCAACTCTTGTCACAAGTGATGACCCTATTCAGAAAGTCTGGCTCCCGTTGTAACCTTCCAGGCTATTCTTAATACGTCATGACGCGGTGAGCCTACTCTTCGTCCTTCAGCATGTTGCAACATTTCAATAGCCAAGATCATTGCGAATTATGTTGTCTACAGTTTCAACAGACAAATACATTATATCTGCAACTTTTCAAATTGTTATGTGATGATCTTCTCGCACATTTGCATCAATTGTGTTAATGTTGACTTCTGTTTTAGCTGTTACAGGTCTTCCAGGGCGCGGAGAATCTTGAAGGTCTTCATGACCCCCTTTGAAACGTTTATACCACTCAAAGACTTGTGTTTTGCCTAAAGCTTGGTCCTTGTATGCTTGCTGCACCATTCCAGAGGTTTCTGTAGGATGTTTGTCTAACACAACACAAAACTTTATTGATGCGCATTGCTGCAATTTCAGTTCCATGGTGGGTGCAGTAAACACGACCTCACATATCGCGCTCTTACTCCCAACTGATTGACTCTGCATGACTGGCACTCACAGCTCTGCTAGAGGAAGGATTCAGCTTTCCACCATTAGCAGCCATGTCACTCCAGGGCGGTTTATTTAAATACAATTAAATTAGTTTGGTTATTTATTGAAGGACCCTCGTTTAAACATTAGTCATATTTTTATTTCGGGGGTTAAGTGTAGCTGAAATGCTTGCCATTTTTGAGAAAGAAGATGATTTGGATACATACAATGAAATTGACATCCTGCTGCAACCTCCTGAAAATGCTTGTGGAGGTGTTACCGATGAAGATTCTGGCGAAGAAGACAACATGAACATCAACAATCTGCCCGGAAGTGTGCTTCGGACTGAGGCAGAAATACATTCGACTAGCCACTCTGCAGAAACTGAAGGAACTTCTGAGCCTAAATCCAAGAAAAATGTGGTGGAAAACTGGACAATTTAAGAGTTTTGTAGAAGAAATGCAAAAGCAATTCCCTGCAGACATGGAGCTCCAAAACAAGCTGCTGGTAAACCACCAAAGCATGAGAATGTGGACTCCAGATATGATCGCACTGATCATTTTGTAGCACCACAGAAGAACAGAACATGTTGTCGACTGTGCCACATGACGACTTCAACCATATGCAATAAATGTGAAGTAGGTCTGCATGTGAAATGTTTTCTTGCATACCACACAATCGCCATAACATCACGCTCGCCATATTGCTATGCCGCTATTGTTCACTTTAAGCGAAACCCATTAGACCTACTCTCAACCTCTTTGCATATATTTTGCAATACTTGCTGTGAATTAAATGTTTACCTTCGATGATGAATGAAAAGGGGTAGTGAAAGCCCTTGCGACTTCTCAGCACTGCGACCTAATAAATCTATTGTACATTACCCTACTCAACAAGTCCCAGCTTATATTAAGGCTATTAAAAAAACCTATAAGTTTCTGGGGTGCTAGTAAGGCAATCTGTCCTGGAGTTAGAAAACCTGACTGCAGATGCCGTAATCTTTTCCAGGCAATGGCTTCACACTCACAAAGAATTTGTCTTGCCGTTTCTTTTTCTTCTTTACAGAATCCACAAATATTCATCCCAATCTTACCGATCTTATACGGTGATCCCTTAGTGGGCAGTGTCCAGTTAGAAGGCCAATTATTATCCTTAACTCCGGCTTGTTGAGAGCGAGGATCCTCTTGGTTAATGTTTACCTTCAATAAGCGATGGACTGTGGAACTGATCCGAAATATTAAAGCATTTTGAGAGTTTTAAACAAATTGTTTACCAGCCTTATCAAAGCCTTCGGCCTCGAGCCTTCTTCCCAGCACTTCTCCAACACCAGCTAGGTCTGTTACAGGTTTCTCACCCATAGGCTCTGACACAAAATGGCGATGTTTCTGCGATGTGCTTGACATCTTCGGCTGAAAATATTCGCTGTGTTACATCGAAATGCTTACATTAACTCTCTATGGCCCAATGTGACTTTCAAGTAACAACCACTTTTAATGCTCTTTTGTTACCCTATGATGAAAATTTTAAATTGTGGAGATTTGTAACATGAAAGTCACAACATGAACATCTTGTATGTGGCTTATTTGGTTATTTAGTTCATAATGTACTCAACAGGTTAAAGCTAAAGCAACACATACAGCCACTTTGCATTTTGATGTTACTAGTGGCACTTTGAACAAGTTCATTTTATATATCTCTTAAATATAATTTGAAAGAAAAACATAAGGCACCACAGGTAGAGTAAAATTGTAGTTTGAAGCACTACACATCATATAGAAATATATACCATTTTTTATTTCAAACAAAAAGTTATGTTACCTGAAAGTTACAGTGGACCACAATAGACACTATAATAAATTAGGTTATGGGTGCACACTGGAATAAAAGGAAAACTATTTGTCCAAAATTTCATACAATTCAATAAAGGAACATGTTATTATTGTTATCAATTATTATCAATATTAGAACATGTCCCGTAAGAAATTTTGTCTAAGTCTAACATCGGATGCATGCATGAGGGCTGGCGGAACCTGCCGAAACGGCCATGCAGTTGTAGTGCTCCTGACACAGTTATTGGCAGAAGATTTTGTTGCCAACCTTTGCACCATCATTCAAGCATCTGTTTTGCAGATGTTCGAAACTTCACTGTTAGCAAGGTAGCAGCTTTACAGTAAAATATGAAAATGAATTTTCCACCGGGGTCCTAGCATTCAGCAAAGAAAGTTATTCGTTGGAAGTTCTATCTGAAACCAATGGTTTGATTTATAAGTTTTATTGATCTTGTGCCTTTATGCGAAAATGACGAAAAGTGCATGCAGTTTTTGTATGACGAAAGTTTATTAAGAACTAGAATGTTGTGCTGGGAGTGCGATGCCATCCTACATCCTGTAACAAAACAGGGGCGGAATTTCCAAATATTTTCCTGCAAGAGAGGACATAATGAGCAGTTTTCGGAGTCGGTCGCTAAAGATAAGAGGTTTGAAAAAACAAAATTACCACCTGCGCAAGTGCTCATGATTACATACAGTTTTGCCAGCATGCTGTCTTACGAGCAAACTGTTGTGCAGTGTATGTTCATGGACTACACCTTTATTTATTTATTTATTCATTCTTTTTTAAATGCAGATGTAGATTATTTTTTTTATTATTTTCTGTGATTTATGTCCTCCAAAGTCAAGTCATATCGGACGATTCTTTTTTAAATATAGATAAGAAAAAGTAATTTAAGTAATATCAAAAGTTTACTTTTTAAAAGTAGTGTACTTTTTAGATCAATGTTGGCAGTGTTGAAAATTTTCTGCTATTGACTTCGGCGCATGTCACTTCGGCAGGTTCCGTCAGCGCTCGTGCGTGCCTCCGATGTTGGACTTTGACAAAAGTTTGTCGGGGGACTTGTTCTGAAGAAGAGCCCAATATAGTTATACTCCCTTTTGCATATAAAGCATACATGTTGGAGTTATCTTTCTATACACACCATATATTTGATAGCTACACTTCGTGAACATAATGAAACTTACAAAATCAATTTCATTTTAGGTCAAATATTATGGATCCTCATATTTTTACTGCATGAGGAATAAATATAACTGCTCTTCCAATAAATGGATATGAGTCAGATGACTCAGTTCATGCATCTGACAGCGATGAAGAAAAGGAGATTCAAGCTACCAGTGCCAACACAATTATACCAAGAAAGTGAGGATAAATCAGCTGATAAGCTATGTGTAAATGAAGCAGCATCTCTGCCACTCCTGTTTCAGATGTAGAACAAAGAGATGAAGATATTTATGAAACAAACTATAATAATGTGAATTGGAGAACATCAAGAGACTGATTGACTCAACCAATACTTCCATGGGAAGGGCTGTTACATGCAGATTCTGATTTTCTACAGCCACCAATACACTATTTTGAAAAATTAAGTGACGAAAATTGCCTTTTTTTGATTTGTCAAACACATTTGTAATTTGCAAAATAATAAAATAATCCAGTCAACAGCATAAAACAGTTCACAGTAAACAAATGTTTAAACAGATTAAACAGTTCACATGATGTTTTCTTATATCCATATGGCCCATAAGTGCGGAAAAGGTGCGAAGGGATATCGTGCGAGGCTAACGAAAGAGACAGGCTATGGTGCGTTTGAATCAGCTGATAACAGCAGTCCTAACCTGTACAGTATAGGCTTTGAACTGTATGTCGTTCGTGTGGTCTGTGTGATATTACGTTTGTTTTACTTTTTTAACTAGTGAAATTAATAATATTTAGTGGTTCAGGTTAGTGAAAAAGTGTTATATTATCATGTAGTTAACACATATTCCAGTTTGTTCGTAAATTTTATGTATTTACTAGTGTTTTCAGGTAGGCTGTAAGTTAACCTCTGGGAACGTTCTAACGGCTTCGATGCCATATTGCATCTTCTCATTTGAATCTAGATTGAAGCATTTATTTTAGTAAATTCTGCTTATTCTTTTATTATACGTGTGATATTACATAGTTCTATCTTGTGTTTAAATGTACAGAAAAATTATCTCCATTATTGAACGAAATAACTTATGCGTTCAACACATGGTGGATACAAGTTAATGTTATTATTACTATTATTTTCCTTTTTAGGTACTCAGAGTTGTAAAAAATGCCTCGACGTTGTAGTGTCTTTGGGTGTAGATCAAATTATGACACAGAAAGTGAAAAAACTACAACATTTTCACTGCCAAAAGACGAAAATCTTCATAAGATCTGGCTACGGCATATTCCGACGGATTTTTCAAAATTAAAAAATCATTTTGTGTGCATAAAGCATTTTGAGGAGTCGTGTGTTTATAAGAATAGACAGGATTTCTACTTCAAAGGGAGAGTTGATAGAATATGAAACGAAAATCCCTAAACTCACAGAAAATGCTGTACCAACAATATTTCCTAATACACCCTCTTACTGTTCTAAAACTATTCCCAAAATAAAACGTGTTGCTGATAAAGAAGACGAAAATTTGGTCCGGGCATTTCGAGACAGCATTCAATCAAATAAACAGCACGTGGAAAGGGATTTAATAAATAATGTAGATAGCATTATTTCTTTTGTAGATATAAGAACAATCAATTCCAGTAAGGCTAATTGGACAGTAATTAAGGACGAGGGAACAATTTATATTTGTTTAATGCGTATAAATAATGGCACACCTGGTGTCATTTCTTTTATAACAGTCAAAGATGATTTAACTTATACTGTTGTATTGCAAAACGTTTGCATCAATGCTTCTAGTACTAATAATGAGAAAAAATTGAATTCATTAAATGTTTTGGATAGTATTATAACACAAATTGAAAATGGTGAAATATTACCCACAGTTAGAGATAAAATAGAATCTGCTATCCAGCTGCTACAGTCCCTACTAAACCATGATGAGAATGAGCATATGAAGTTTATTGTAGAGCAATTAAATCTGTCACAGACTCCAAAGAATAACAGGTGTTAGGGCAACAAATGCATGATTCTTGCTTCCACTCTGTATGTCCATTCATCATCCGCCTAAAATGCACTACGAAAATGTGATATGTTGATTTTGCCACACCCACGTACACTGCAGAAACTAATTTCATTCTATAAATTGTCCTTGGAAAGTAGTTCTTACTTGGAAAACAGATTTAAACATTTAAAGAGTCATGAACACTTAGTATCTCTCGTGATGTATGAAATATATATTCAGCCACAACTGTCATTTAAAGGAGGTGTGATTTATCGCAGTAGTGCAACTGATTCTCAGAAACATGCAAAAACTGCTCAAGCCTTCATGCTATCCTCACTACTTTCTAAATATGTTTATGACGTTTCCATTATACCAGTTATCAATTTAACAAGTGAACAGCTGAAGACACACATTATAGAAGTTCTGGGTATGTTGGAAATAATTGGCTTTACAGTTATTAGTTTAATTGCAGACAATAATATTGTGAACAGAAAAGCATATGAACTTATGACCCCAAATAAAATTTTGCAGTCTAGCATTACTCACCCACTAGACTCATCAAGAAGGCTTTTCTTTATATTTGACACCATCCACATTTAAAAATGTATCAGAAATAATTGGGAGACCAAAAGAAATGCAAATAAGACCTTATATTTTCCTGATTTCAATCATCACTCCAATATACTTTCAGCTCAACACAGGCACTTAGAGTTGATGTATGAAAAAGAAAAGAAAAACCTAGTTAAGTATGGGCACACACTTTCCGCCAAAGTGTTATATCCATTGTCAATTCAGAAGCAGAATGTGAGCTTGGCATTGAAAATTTTCAATGACAATAACATTGTGGCCTTGAAACCTTTCACATAAGATCTTGGTGTTTCTGAAGATATTGATGAGACTGCAAATTTCTTAAATATCATTATTAACTGGTGGAAAATAGTTAATGTTAAAAGTGTGTTCGAAGGGAAACGATTCAATGATCCATACAGAGAGGCCATTAAAAGCCAAAGACATATGCCATTTGAATTTCTAAGTGAAATGTGTCATTGGCTAAAAATTTGGAGGGTGTCTGTTCCATCAGTAAATGCTTTAACTCCGCAGACATTTCAGTCCTTGATTACTACGCTGGATACTTTCCTGGATATCATTCCATATCTATTTGAGAAATACAACATAGATTACATTTTGTTAAGCAAATTTCAGAGTGATAATTTGGAGGGTCGTTTTGGATCATACAGACAGCTAAGTGGTGCAAATTACTATATAACTTACTTAAAGGTATTGGAAAATGAGAGGAAATTGAGATTTAAAAATACTGTGTTGTTTGCTGCTCATAATGGTAGTGTAAATTTGAAAGAACTGCTACCTACCCAACAAAATTATGATAATGATATTGACCTGAATGGTTTTTCTGATATTCTGGATGAAGAGTTTGAAATGCAAGTAATTCCTAATGATACAGTGCCAATACTGACATATTTGGGGAGATTTGCATCTAGACAAGTGTTGCGTAAATCTAAGTGTAATATATGCAGTTCATGGCTCCAATTAAACAAGTGGAAGTCGATTCTTCATATGACTTTGTAAAGGACTTGGACAGAGGAAAATTAACATTACCCACAGACAATGTAGTATTTACTGTTGGTTTGGCATGGCATACAATGTCATTATTAGCAAGAGACTCTCAAAATTTCTTAGCCTCTGCGAAACAGCTCTCTGTAGCTCAGAAAATTTGTAAAATTAAACTTCTGAGATCAGATGTACAGAATACTGGTACTGAATGTAAATGTTTACATAAGAAGACCCTAGTTGAGAAACTGGATAGTGTTGCTCTTTGTGTTAACAAAATATTGATTAGTAATTTTGTTAAAATGACCAATGAGAAATCTTGTAATTCAGACACTACAAGGAAAGTAAAAAAACTGAAAACATAAATTTTGGCATTATTTGTGATTATAAGACTTCTTCCATAAACTGTTTTGATGGATTACATTTCATTCTGTACTTTTTATATACTCAGTTTATATATCAGTGTTAAACCTGTGGATTTATCATTAATATCTGTAAAAATAACTATGCTTAAGTATGGAGTTTGGCAGAATACAAGGATCACCTCATACGTTTGGTACGCATAAATATCTCCATATAGTGTTTAATTGCAAATAACGCTCATTTGTTTATTTCATTACCTCAGCTTTTTTTTTCTAGGTATTATCCTAATATTTTACATTCATAGTTCCTGATTCGAAATTTAACTGAAATTATTGTGCGAGAAATATAAGTAATTTTTTTTTAGGAAAAAGGGATTCAAAGTGTCTTCTGAAAACTTTATTTGAAGGTGAGCGATATACTGTATTTTATCATTTATACATTATTTCTTTATTCTTTAAAGTATCATCTTTATAGATCTAAAAAGCATAATAACATAAGTGGTGTATATTATAAACACGTAAGTAATTATAAGAAACGTAATATAGCTTAGCAGTACGAGCATACCAAAATTCAGTTCCGAGACATAAAATCCCTTCTAATATAATATTACTTATATAATTATGTTAATTAAAGTATAATTGTCTAGAATGATGAACATATGTGAAATACTGTGTATTTATAATCATTCAGTTCACTAACAAAACAATATAACTTCTACGCTACGCTGTCCACTCTCTCAGACTGCCTGTGTGACGTCACACGAAAATTTCCCTGTCGCGCCGAAGCCGGTCTATTTCGTTAGCCGCGATATCGTGGCTCTGACGTCATATCTCGGGCGTTGCCAACTTCCAGAGCATGCTATCGCGAAAAACATTACTCAAGCAATCCGCTACTGTAATACGCGACGTTAGGATCAGAGGATCATTGCCAGAGTTATTATCATTATTATATATTATTACATTCGTACTACTATTATTATCATAATTATTAAAAAGACTTAAAGAATCTAGCACAGTTTTGGAATAGTCAACATTACCTATGTAAACCTGCCATAATATAAAACTCAAATATATTGAAGTAAAGATCAGTGGATCATTGCCAGAGTTTTTTTTATTATTATTGTTAATAATTATAATGTAATTATATAATATAATTATAATAAAGCTTACTACGCATTATTCCCATTACTATCGCTAAATTATAAAAGAAAATGTGTTGCCAACGCTCCGCATACATAACTTCTTTTCGTGACGTCATTCCGTACCAACATAACTCTGCGCACCTATTCTGCACTTCTACCATTTCTGCTATAACCTTTGTGGCCTATTGTGACAAAGTATTATTTTTAGTTAAATTTTTTTTTTTAATCTGAAAAATTCTTGTAAGTTTCCTAATGCAACTTTAAACAACAATACTGGGGTAAAACATGTTTATCATCGTAGTAAACAAATTTGTACTGTTAACTGACTCATTTTCACGATTAAAGATCAAGGTTTTTTTCATAAAATTATCACAAACGTATCACAAAGATTGAATACTTACCAGAGTAAAAGATTATCAATTACAAATATCCAATCAAAGTGATTATAAACACCCACACCTTCCCTAACAGTAAGATAAAATAAACCTTCAGCTTTTTAAACAATGAAGGCAGATTCTGATAACTCAAATACGAATACAGAACGCGCATTAAGTTTCGCGAAACACCCGGGGTCCAAAGGAGCGCTGCATGCGGATGCGAATTATATTCAATGCCGCCAATGTAACTATTTTGGCTGCCGTGTTGCATATTAACTAATATATAAAAAACTTCTGCTTAGTTCAAAATTTAATAGCTATTGTATTATTTTACTACTTATGAAGTAATCTTCGTAATATTATTGGCGTATTTTCGACCTTATTTGAGCTCAGTATACGATATGAATAAGACACTACGTTGGTTAACCTATAAATATTTTGACGAAATTTTGAAGCTTTGCCGGTATGGAAGCCAAGCCAAATTAAGTTCTGAATAAAATTCCCATCGATTTGTGAAATCGTAAAGATTTGAAAGACCTGCCAGTACTTATGGGCAGCAGGAAGAAAGAGAATAGATTTTCACAAAGACCTATTGGTAAGTAAGATTTAGCATGTAGCTAAATACCGAAAATTACTATGATATAACTTGAATTGTGCCTTAATACATATTCATGTATAGCTAAATTCTTTAGATGAATGTAGCACTTTATAATGGAAAAAGGGTGTTTTACATGCAAAAGCATTAGTTACATTAACCTTGTTACTTTATTACTGCAATAATGAGGTTTTCTGTATTTTGTCTTTCAGGGGTCATCATCTCAGACTACCAGGAATACTATGGCAGAAATCGAGAGTGCAGGATTATTGGACATTGTGTATGTTTCTTGTTTTGGTGATCTGCAGTCATCTTCAGGAACATTAGTAATGTAGCAGAAAGCTTTCTTTTCCGCGTATACAGCAGTTTGATGTGCCATATCAAATATTTCTTTAAGTTTGAGTTTCATTTCATATCAGTGGAAAACTTAACAAAAACTTTGAGGAATACTGTGACCAACAGGGAAAATGGAAGTTATTTTGGACAGTTGATTCGGTATATTAGTTACTGTGTTAGTGGTTTTAAATTTAAAATATTTGAGTCATATATAAGTCCATGTAAGGTAAGTAATATCCAGTTTAAATTACTGAAAAAATAGCTGTGAATTTTCAGATATACCAAAACTGTAACTATGGATTTGTACAGAATTCAATTCACTTTGATTTCTGTAGAATTTCTTTTTTTATAATTGGAAGCATCTGTGCTTTTACGTATAATCTGGATGGCTTAAATTAAAATCTTTGGGCGAGATGCTTGATATAAATTTTATAAACCTTTTCTTTAAATTGAATGATAAGGATTTTGAAGAATTAAGTTCTCTTAACCTTACTCATCATTGTATATCTACATCATTGATAAAGAATGTCACAGCTTTTAACAGCAATTAAAAGTGATTCCATAAACCTAATTTGTTCTATATTTAATGCAGTAGTCACTATGCAATATTGTACACCCTACACCAAATTATGTATCTGAATAACCATCTTAGAAGAGATCTGGTAGGATTAGAATTGATTTGAAAAAACTACAAGTTTTTAGGTGTAATTGTGCATTGCAAGAAATGATTAAAATGTCATTGTGTCATCATTATATGCCACTTTTACTTTTATTTCTAGTATTCCAGTTACTCTTAAAACATGCACAATGTCAGCTAGCTAGGACCTATACACAGTGTGGCTTGATCTCAAATTAGTAAAGCTTCACAATAAATTTTAGGTTATTAATCCTCTTCCTTGTTAACACACACACACACACACACACACACACACACACATATAGTGTCGAGGCCTAACACTTAGTCTTCTGTAATATAGGGTTACCGTTAAAGGCATATAGTGTTGAGCACCTCATATATCGCAATACAATTTGGACAAATTGGTTCAGAAAAATAACAAGTTAAAATGATATTTGCACAGCATTTATGTATTATTCTGTGGTACATCTGTTCTCAACATGTACTTGCCACCATTTATGAGTAATATTGGTATACAATGTCTGTAATGCTAACCATTTTAAGGGTGATATAACGTTACTAGTGTGACCCACAGAAGTGTTATATGTGACATGAAACTACACTGTTAAACATCCTCTCATTTTTGGAATGAAAATGTCAATCTTTGGCATGGAAAAAAGGTGCTTAACCTAATATGTGAGCCATCTGTTACATGCAGTGATGCGAAGCCACATAATTTTGAAAAGTAGATAAAACTGCACATTATTTTGCTATATAATGCACGTCTTGTTTCTTTGTAGTGAACACATAAGGGATCTATGGACTGTCAAAAGAAATAATGGTTAGATGTGTGAGCAATTAAATTACATTTCTAAATTATTTTCTATTAACTACTCAAACACACAGTTCCATCACTTTCCCTTCTTAACTAAAACTACAAACAGCATTAATAGTTCAGAGTGTAATCTTTCATTGAGTTATTTATTTGACACACATTCAGTTGTATGTCATGGACTGAGAGGTTTACACTATGCAGAAGGCTCCATTTGCCATCTTAGTTAGAATGTACATTGCTTAATGGCCACGCCGTGGCTCATTGGTTAGACCGCTTGGCTCTCACCAAGGCGGCCCGGGTTCGATCCCAGGCGACAGCAAAGTGAGATTTGTGGTGGACAACACAGCGTTGGGGCGGGTTTTCTCCAGGACCTCCGGTTTCCCCCGCCACCTCATTCCACCGATGTTCCATCTTCATCTCATGTATCATCAGTGTCACCGCCTGCGGTGCCGTATGCAGTAAAAGCGGGCGTTAAACACTACACATTTCATTTCATTACATTGCTTAAAGTCTTATCAAGTTAAAGCAAGCCATTTATCCAAACAATTGCTGTGCACATTAAGCAAATTATACTTCACAGTCAGATAACTACATAAAATAATCTCTTATTGGAAGATACACTGTGCATTAAATTTTATTTTTAAAGCTGCACATTTTCTTCTCCAGCATTCATTACTGTGCATATGCATGTCATTAAAGCATTTAAAAATTCAACGCTGTAATATTATTGTGTTGTGAAGAGAAAGTTAAGCTTAGGACAATTTTAAATGAACAATACAGCTTTAATGTAATTATTATTTTTAATAATTTCTTATGCATTTGTGAATCATAATTCAACCAAAGTGATTAGAAGTATATAAAATAGTGCCATTTATGAAATTTATGTCACCAGTTGCTGACACTGACTCATGTACTAATTTGACATTATTAATCTTATATGAATCGATCACAAATTTCAGGTTTTTCTCTGAATATACTTTAGTATACTTGTGCTGAAAATAATGTATGTATTATTGAGCTTTTAAAATTCTTATTAAATACAACAATTAACAGAGCTGCTTTGTTGTCATTTAAAGAGATAGTGCCATTTTTTTGTACATTGTTGTTGGTGTCCTCATTTAAAATCTATATATACATTTCTTTAGTGTTTTGTTTTTTTTTTCACACGTTTCTTCCAGGGAATTTTTCAACATTCTGTGTACAAAGAAATTGCATTACACATAACATTATGGTATCCTTTCATGTTTTCCTGTATCTACAGAATCATTATTTTAGTGTTTATCTTATTTTAAGTTTTACACTAAGAAGCTTGAGGGAAAGGGGATAGAGATTCTTGTTGATCTCAACAGCATCTTGAGTGATCTCACTCTCTCGTTTTTAAAATTATAATTGTTTTTAAAGACAAAATTATCAATTTGCAACAGGAATATTAAATATATAATGAATGCTTTGTGGAAGTCAATTATTCATATTTAACAGGAAAAGTTCAAGTGGATTCTTGATATCTTTTTCACAACTGGACAACTTCTTTTGAAGTCACATCTCGCACACTGATGAATAGTTTACCGCACATTTCCTCAGTGTATTTGACGCTTATTATGCTAATATGCGATACTTGAAATTCGCGTAAACTGTTCATGTGTGGTGAGATGTGACTTTGAAAGAAGTTGGATTGTATCAGTCACCGAACATGGGAGGGGAAAGGTAGGGGAAGCGAATGCACCATAGCTCAGTCGCAATAGAAGCTTACTACATTACCGGCCTTAGTTCCCAAGGTTGCCGAGGTCTAAAGGTTGAGGAAAAAGTGCCCTATGTGACTTCAAACTTTACCACGGAGTTGAGCATCTGGTATTAAACTGTGAATGAGGGTATCACAAACCTAGCGGGATCAGTTTCGCCAGCCCAACAGCTTTTATCTCTTAAATGTACCTACTAGAAAGGGAATTAGTAATCAAAAAAGCACAACATATTTCTTCTTCAATTCATTAACGACGCCCCCGAAGTCAGCTTAATTCTTATGACGTCCATTTTATTTTGCTATGAACCAATGTGGCGCCTATTTTTAGTGAATCAATGCACCCATTGTTATATTACATTTATTAATTTTATTTCGCATTTTCTTATGTTTATTTTTTTAGTTATAATTTTGGGGTCATATTGCATAATATTAGTGATTTTCACCCCCGCGGGAGAATACAGTTAAATGCTACGCGACGTAATACAACCTACTACGTCCTGCGTCAAGATGCTCAGGGCCGTACAAACTCTGCACGCGCTGCCGTTAGTGGCAGAGTGGTGGGGTTTGGAGACTGTGATTTGTTCGCTGACAGTGAAGAGCATAAATGCCAGAAGCACGTAAATGCACGATGGACGAAGAACTACTAAGAAAGGGATAAAATATACAATGAAATGTTATGTCAACCTTACGTGCACTAAACCCAATGGCTGAGACAGCACTGCACACTAGAAGGAGAATCTCGTTTAGTATACTTTTGTACGAAGTAGGGGAGAACGGGTTTGCATGATACACTAGGATATAAAGTTAAAATAACTACTCAAATATGCTTCTAAAGTATATTGTAACTGCACTAGCCAGTTACAGCATAGTGACTACATTTCCAAAATATAAAACTTACATCCTTTTTTGAATATAAAACAAATAGTGTTTGTTTACATGTATGCAAAATGTATCAGTCCTCCACACCTTAGGGATGTATGATACACACCCTGGGGATACATGATACAGGTTTTTAAATTCACATGTTTCAGATAATTTATTTGACTTGTAGTGAAAATTATCTAAGTTAAGCATGTACTTTAAAATTGGCAGACAATATCAATATTTTTAAATATTATAGGCCCATCTATTCCACAAAGAGACCCTCAAAACTTTCATTAAATTAAAAACAAATGAAAAGTTCATTTTTATTTATAAATTTGGGTCCTGAAAGTATAGTGTCAATTTGAGAACTATCAATGACAAATATTTTGTGGCGACTTAAATTTTCCGCCATTCACATGTCGTGCAAATTTTACTGTCCATTCTTCTGCAGGTCATGATTCCAATATGCATCCAACAAATCGGCAAATGGATTTTTTACCTTTAAATAAAACTAAGATCCAATCACCTACTTGCACTTTCTCTTTAAATGGTTCTTCAGTTTCTTCCACAAAGTCATTGTTTACTGCAGTCAGACTTGAATGATTCAATGTCATCTTCTGAACTTGTACCACTTTCTTCTGTAACCTTGAGCTTCCTTTTTAATGGTTTCTTACTTGCATCTTGTTTACGTTGATTAATATGCTGCTTCTTTTCTTCTCTCTCAGCAAATTCTTTTTCCAACTGGACTCTTACTTGGAGTATCTGTGAGAGCTAGGCATTTTCTCAGTTTTTACCACCTCGTCTTTTAATTCTGATCTTTGATTTAGGAAGTGGAGCGATTTCTTCAGGAGTGGTCAATTTTCCATTTGCTTTTGCAGGTAATAGCTGTGGAGTGTTTCTTGGTCTTTCTGGAAGAGGACTATTTTCTCTGGTAGTGTTGTTTAAGTTATCAGGTAAACTTAATTGATTTGAAGCAGTAGAAATTGATGGTATGTTCTGATCACAATCAAAGTCCTGGTCAGTAACTGAACTGGCTAGGAAGTCATCATCTGTAAAGACATCTCTATTGAAAGGGCTTATTCCTGCAGGTACAAAGCCAGCCATTATATTTTGAGGTGTGAATGAATTAGGAAAGCTTTACCCTATGATTTCTGGGATATTATAAATAGTCATTGGCACACCAGGGTGATTAAGCATCCACTGTTGAGCAACTGTTGAGCTTTGGATGACCAACTGCTTTAGTTCCAGGAGGTGCTCCTTTAATCATATATTCCTTGACATTTACTCTTGGCAAAACTAAAAATGGAGGAATAACATTTCCTGCAGCATTGACTGCATTGCATGCAGTGACTAAGGTACCCTTTTCTTGGGAAGTGATTTGGCCAACTTGTTTCTCCCCCTTAGTGGCCATGACTTTAGTAGGTTTGTGAGTTGTTGTTGTGACACCAGTTTCATCAGCATTCCAAGCAGCATGTGGTTCAAACTTCTCTTTTAGAAGAACATGCTCTAACTTATCATGAAAATCCTTCACATTGGTCCTATTGAAGGCTGATGCTCTCGCAATACTTGTTACTTCGGTTAACCGAAGAGAAAGATCTTTGTTACGGTTCATAAAACCCCTCAACCAATCATAGCCTGCTATGCGGTTTTCATCCCATGTGATTTGTTACTTTTTTGCACAAAGTCATATGCCAGTTGCCTACATCGGACAGTGCTAAGCCCAAAATGCATTTTTGAGGCCTTTTTCAGATATGCTGCTAACAATGTCTCTTCCTCCTTAGTGAAAATCTCTCTAGCCCTCCAGTTTGGTTCAAATGTTGTGTTTTCATTTTTCTTATATTTAATAAATACCTCCTTAGAGTCTTTTTATCTGTTTCATATTTATCTGCAGTGCACGTTAGTCCCTTTCCCATATCTACAACCTCCTTCACTCGATGCTTCATTATATCAGGATCATGCTTTTTAATCTTTCTCTCACCCTTAGGCTTATAGAACTGAGGCATCTGTAACAGATTAAGAAAATATCAATGCTTGTAGTAATTATCTGCAGATGCAGTTTGTCACAGGGATGAGTGATACATGTATCATATATTCCCTGTTCAGTTGTATCATTCATTCCCTTGGGACACATAACCAATCTACTGCAACTTACTTAAAGTTTAAGGCAGCCAAGGTCTCATGGCCACCTGTTATAATAACTTGAATATATGTAGATTCCAATCCCACAAAATAATTATTACAACTTCTTAACTAAACTATTGAAAAAGAACAGAGATTATTTTAATTAATACTTACTTGAAACTGTAAAGATTGTACTTTTGGCTGTAGATAAAATTCTTCAAATCAAATCTTGCTGAAAATCACAGTACAACAATAACAGGGAGTCATTATGAAAATACAGGAAGTTCTGTTCAGTAGTGCCAGCCATTAAGCCATAATTTACCTTGTATCATACATCCCTGTGTAACAAATATCTCCAGCCTCCCCTACTTAAAATGTGTATTTTCTACTGTGTACATTGATATATTTCCACAGACCATCATCTTACACTAGTCCTGAAAAATTCGGACTGAGATAATGAAGTTACATTTGGCCCTGTTCCTCGACCTCCGTTCTTGCTAAAATACTTGCTTGATGGTTCCTATACACAATGATTTGCTCTTCATCAGAAACAGTTTTTCAGATCTATCCAAAACCATTGATCAGCCAGAAAGAAGAGGTACTAAAATACCTCATACCATAGGGCCCATAGAAGAACTAGCTCAACAGATAGTCGCGTGGACCGTCATGCATAAAATAAAAAACAAAATGAAAACCGTACTTGAGAAAAACCAAGGCTATTTTAAAATGGTAAACATTAAAAATAATTTGCAAGCACATAAGGAAACAGCACTGACAAGGCAATGTGATCTGCAGTATTTTATGTTTGCATCTGTTACTTCATCTGATGTAGGGAAAATGTTTTTAAACTACAAATATTGCTTCAGTGACAGAAGCAGGAGTTTCACCTTCGGAAAGTTTGTATGTTGAAGAAAGGATGTATGTTGTTATACACTGTAATAAGATGAACTATTGAAGAGTAGTCATTTATTTTGTATTGTAAAAGCAATTTATTTTATTTTATTATTTAAAATGTGTTTTGTTATACATCTATTTCTACTGAATGATTGTGAAAATGGTGACATAATTTACATATTGTTTTATTAAAACAGTTTCTTAGCACATTTGTATACCCCTAAGGCGGCTGACTTGTTTACTACTGGAATTAAACCACGCCCCTCTTCCTAAACTGACAGCATGCACGCACAAGCCGAGTCCTAGAGGTCCTATCTCTAGTCATCAACCTGCATATTGTGAATCCTTTCATGGAAGTGTTGAAAACAGTGTTGTTGTATAAATTAAATTAATTGGGAGTCGATTAATGACACAAAACAACTGTGTCATTGTGTCATTAATCGACTCCCAATTAATTTAACTGCATATTGTGACTAAATCTTCCCATTCGTAATAGCATTTGGCCATTTAAAATCGTAAATATTCATAAAGTTGAAATTGAGTGTATGTAACAAACCCCCTAGCATAATCTTTATTGGCGTATATACAAAAGGAATAAATGGTTAGGGTAAATTCTGGCAATTATTGCTGTTATGCTGTCATCCAAAAATGAATATCCAGATCTGTGGCACATTAGTATGAATTTGTTGACCTAATATTAATCACCATGTAATTTAAAACAACTGTGTTGCAGTATGTGTTTATATTTTCGCCTACTTTATGAGAAAAGGAGGCGGAACAATAAGTACGTTTAAGCTAGCTTATTACATTTTGTGGAGTGCTGCAATGGATCTTTAATCAAGTTCATGAGTTAGTAGCTGAGTAAAGATGTGCACTAAAGGAATTAGACTTGAAAGAAGGCTGAAGATGATTTATGGAGCAGTTGATACGATTTTTAAAAGCAGTTGTGTAGCTGAACTTCAGTCTGTAATAAATAAATCCAATAAGGCACTGCAAGACTGGCTAGTAAAGAACAAACTTCAACTAAATATTAATAAAACTGTCTACATACACTTTAACCAGCGGGTAACACAAAATGCACTGAACATTTTTATAAATAACTCAGTAATCCAAAATGTAAGTGAAACAAAGTTTCTTGGTGTTTGGATTGACTCAAGTCTCTCTTGGAACACTCCTATTGAAAAATTAACAGATAAGCTCACTCATCTATGCAACGCATTTAGAATACTTAGTAATATTGTTATGCCTGATGTTTTGCAATCTGTATATTTTGGCTATGTATAAACCCATATTTCTTATGCCATACCACTATGGGGTTCATCTCCAAAAGTATCTTAGGTATTTAAGATTCAAACAAAAATTATAAGAGTAATGAAAAAGGTATCACTGTGAACTCCAAGCAAAGCCATCTTTTCTAGATTTAAGATATTGCCCATTATGTCTGTATACATTTTAGAGACATCACGCTTTGTACATCAAAATATAAGTTCCTTTAAAAAGAATTCAGATTTTCATATGTATAACACAAGAGCAGCTAACCTCACACAGGATCAATAAAAGCCTTAACAGCATCACCATAGAGGAATTAGTTTGTATAACAAATTACCATATAAATCCTTTCATGGAAGTGTTGAAAACAGTGTTGTTGTATAAATTAAATTGATTGAGAGTCGATTAATGACACTAAACAACACTTACTTTTAAATTTTCCCGGAACTAGTTTCAGAGGCCTTCCCTCTATCCTCAGCTGAACATCAACTGGTTCTCATTGGTGTAGCTGGCAATATTTTGTCATCAGTCTCCTCTGGTTTCAGTTCAAGGAACTTGCTGAACAAAGCTTTCTGGGGATGTTGAAATTGAATACTTTTTTCCTATTTTTTGAAATGAAGATTTGTTCCCATGTGGACAGTTCTTGTTTTCCTGTTATATGTTTTAGTAATTTTGGTTCTGGATTTATGTTCTGGTTTTTTTTCCAAAAAATGCGTGGCAACTGCTGATTTTTCTAATTGTTTGTATTTTATGTTCCTAAAGTGTTCCTTTGCTCTTATTTCTAAATTTCTTTTGGTTTTTCCAATATAAATTTGACTACAATCACAGCATTCAATTTGATATATCCCAGATTTTTTGTTAGATGGAATGGCATCTTTGATGTTTGAGCAAATTAGGTTTTTTAAGGAGTAATGGTTCACTGGTGCTAGTTGAATGTTTTGTTTTTTGAAGACTTTTTTTAATTTATCAAAGGCTCATGGATGGTAAGTGAATTTTTTGAAGATCAAGTTCACTGTAGAAGTTGGAAAAGACCAGTATTTAGCATTTTTTAGATCTAAAAATAATCAGAAATAAAAATAGAATAAACTTTGGCATTTACAGAAAACCAACACAGACAGACAACTACATAAAAGCTAATGGCTACAATCCAAGATCCCATAAACAGGCAATCTTTAATAGTTTAGCACACAGACTGGTCAACATCCCTCTCACAGCAGAAGAATACAAAATAGAATACAACAAAATTATTGAAATAGCACAGAAAAATGACTTTCCCAAATCACTAGTAGACAAAAAAGTGAACTTAGCAAAAAAGAAGAAACTACTAAAGGAAGCAACAACTCTCTCAGCTACAGAAACTAAACTGATCTTCAAAAAATTCACTTACCATCCATGGACCTTTGATAAATTCAAAAAAGTCTTCAAAAAACAAAACATTCTACTAGCACCAGTGAACCATTACTCCTTAAAAAATGCTCAAACATCAAGGATGCCATTCCATCTAACAAAAAATCTGGGATATATCAAATTGAATGCTGTGATTGTAGTCAAATTTATATTGGAAAAACCAAAAGAAATTTAGAAATAAGAGCAAAGGAACACTTTAGGAACATAAAATACAAACAATTAAAAAAATCAGCAGTTGCCACGCATTTTTGGGAAATAAACCACAACATAAATCCAGAACCAAAATTACTAAAACATATAACAGGAAAACAAGAACTGTCCACATGGGAACAAATCTTTATTTCAAAAACTAGGAAAAAAGTATTCAATTTCGACATCCCCCAGAAAGATTTGTTCAGCAAGTTCCTTGAACTGCCACCAGAAGAGACTGATGACAAAATATTGCCAGGTACACCAATGAGAACCAGTCGATGTCCGGCTGAGGATAGAGGGGAACGCCTCTGAAACTAGTTCCGTGAAAATTTAAAAGTAAATGTTGTTTAGTGTCGTTAATCGACTCCAAATCAATTTAAATTACCATATACTTTAAAATCACTTGATACGAAACATTTTAAAACTAAATTAAATGAGCTATTCTTAGTCCATATGCCATATTCCATACAGGAATTTTTAAATCTTGAGTTGACATAAAGTGGCGCTCTTCGGGTCTTGAAATGCTTCTGTATAAATCCTTTCATGGAAGTGTTGAAAACAGTGTTGTTGTATAAATTAAATTAATTGGGAGTCGATTAATAACACAAAACAACACTCACTTTTAAATTTTCCTGGAACCGGTTTCTGAGGCCTTCCCGATGTCCGGCTGAAGATAGAGGGAAGGCCTCAGAAACCGGTTCCGGGAAAATTTAAAAGTGAGTGTTGTTTTGTGTTATTAATCGACTCCCAATTAATTTAATGCTTCTGTATGTTCATGTATATATTGTTGTAATTCTTGCAGCTAATAAGGAACTTATCTTATTACTTCACAAAATTCTTAATTGAAGAATGTTATTATTCTGCACAAGATTTTTAGTTAGTTTTCTCTTCTGCTGTATGATATATTATCTTCTTTTATATTTTTTACCTGTTACTATGTTAATGTTTCTCTTTATATTGTGCTTGACGTGTCCATTATCTTGAACAAGATATCAAGGATGAATAAAGATGAATATGGATATGATACATGTACTAGCAATGGCTACAAATGTATAAAATCAACCTCAGTCTCCTTTCAGAATTGGTAACAGTCCAATTCATTTAGTGTACACAACATCTTTACCCGTAGCCACTTCTAGTTAATTGGAGTGTACAAAAGCGAGTGGTTGAATTTAGCTGCCAACGAATTGCTGGATGGTTAACAGTAAAATGGACTGGGATCACACAGTGTAGAAAAAATGTGTGTGTATGTGTGTGTGTATGTATTATGGAGAACTTAAGCAATAAAGCCTTATCATAATCTTCATCATCATCATTATCATGCCCACCTCGGTAGCGCAGATGGTAGCATGTCTGCCTCACGTTCAAGAGGTACCGAGTTCGAATCTCGGTTAGGATGAGTTACCTGGATAAGGTTTTTCCGGGGTTTTCCCTTGTCTTGAAAGAAGAATGTCGGGTCACTCTAAGCTCCATGGACCCCGGACTCATTTTAGCATCATTTCACCAATTTCCTCTGATTGCAGAAAAAGACTATGCATATAATAACACATTCAGACAAATTAGCACACTGTAAGCCTCTCTTTATTAAATTAAGAGTAATGACCATTGTAAACTTACACATTTATACTATCCTATTACATCTAAAGAATAATTTAGCCGACTACCAATTTAGG
Source organism: Mantis religiosa (assembly GCA_030765055.1). Lineage (NCBI taxonomy): Eukaryota > Metazoa > Arthropoda > Insecta > Mantodea > Mantidae > Mantis > Mantis religiosa. The sequence continues at coordinate 164,298,500 of CM060957.1, forward strand.
CAAGATATTCACAATTATGATACGAGGAATAACAACCGAATCAATACACCATATCATAGATTGTCGAAATCGCAAAACAGTTTTGAAGTGTTAGGCATCAGACTGTTCAACACATTACCAGCTGACTTAATTCGTTTACCATATACAGCTTTTAAACGTAGACTCAGAGACAAATTGCTAGCCAATCCCTATTATCCTGTGCAAGAATACTTTGAAAATATATCTTAAAAGCTGTAGGAAATGTTTGCCTTAATTCAATTACAGTCTGTAATGATTCACGATTTGTATTGATACACATATACAAGTAGTTTTAAACTCTTTTACTGAATGACCAATATGCATCTATGCTTAGCTGTAATATTAGTTTTAAGTAAGAGTAATTAAGGAGACATTTCATATATATATCATAATTAGCTTATTACCATAATTAGCTTAAATTCGTGAATGCTGTAACTTGTAAATATCTTTTGACGTTGTCCATTGCTATACTTAGCTTAGTGACAATAATATCCTTTATTATTTATTATGATTATAATTAACATCATCATTATTATTATCGTCCGATATGACTTATCGTTGGAGGACATCAATTACAAAAAAACAAAAGTTGTTATCTATCATCATCATCATCATCATCATCATCATTATTACTATTAATCGTTTCAAAATAATGAATGCAAGTGGTTTGAAAATTGGAAAGAAAAATTGAGGACGCTAGTGAGGATATTTGCTCCTGCAGCTTCAATGTTCAGGTAACAATTTGCATTTATTGTACTTAAAGGTTAAAATGAGGAGATTGCATTGCATTTCTACGACCAAAAGGGAGACATAGGAATTCAAACATTCCAAAAGGTGTAATTACTGCTGTTTTAGGCAGGTCATCAAGATGCACTGGTATGTGATCATAGACATGTTAATGTCAGAGGTTCTACTCCCATCAGTCCTGGACCCGTAGGACCAAGAACCGGGCCTCTTTAACCAGGGAGTATCCGAGCTGTCCCAAAGGGCGCCCGGCCTCCTCCGTGGAGCTTTCCATAGGGCAAGACTGGGTTACTAACAAGCCCCCCCCCCATCTGGTCCAAGGACACAAGACGGGATGGAAGTGGATACGCCACTTACGCGCGCCAACACCAAAATGGGAAGGCTACCGATATGACCTCGGTGGGGCCACCTGGCGATCTAGCACGCCTTCTATTAGCTCTGCAGGCTAGTACCCGGGAATATAATGACTTCCCTCAACCCCATCCGGAGACCCGATCACCCACGGGTATCGTGAACCACTGCCCCCTCGAGACCAACCCAATCCGAACAACTCCCAGAGGGAGGGGCTCGAATGTTTGGCCCGAGGTTCCTCTAGTAACGTCAGAGGTACCACGAGTGCTAAGGGAACGCAGCGCCCGCACCACGGCAGCCAAAGGGGAGGGGATCAAAGACATGGAATAAATCAATTTTGCTAAATATTTTCATGCCCTCTAGCTGATAGTTAAAATCTTGAAGGTTTGGTATTGGATATCGGTAAGGCTGGATAGTGTTTAGTACACGATAGTCGTCAGAAGGGCGCCAGGATCCATCTTTCTTCGATACAAGGTGTAGAGGACTGGGCCAGCAGCTCCTGCCTTGGCTGCTGAAAGCTTCTCAGGAGATAACTTTCTAGCTTTAGCAGAAACTGGTTGTTCATTTGTGATAGTCTTGTGCATCACTTCTGTCGAACGTTTGGAAAATTAATGTGCTCACGAAAAAGAATAGAATACTTCTTACAGTACTTCTACTTCTTCACAGTAGCTGTGATTGTTTCTTGTTAACTTATTCTATTTCGGTGAGCAACTTGTTCACCTTCCTTCCCTCTGACTCCTCGAATTCGTAATTAATCGTATTTTAAAACTGGAGAATAGTGTAGCTGAAAGTGCTTTAGCTAAAAAAAAATTAATGGATACTAATTTTGCCAGACCGGCTTCTGGCGTACCCAGTACGTGGTTAAATTTAGTTATTTCAGCTGTAATTCCAGCGTTTACGAACTGAGCCTCAATTTCCATAAACAAAATCTTCAAATTCTTTCGCCAGAGGGACGGAATTTTCAATAATACCCGAGCAACGTCATTTGTATTATTTTGAGCAGTCCCACCTGATATTTCTCCTTCGCCGTCTGCCATCTTCAATCACGTCGGAGGTCACTAATTTGTAAAGTTGTAATGTACAGGATTGCAGTTGGAATAATTTCTTTTAACATACCAAACTGCATAATATCAACAACACATTTTATCACCAAGGTAGCATGACCCACCTTATTACCTTAGAGAAACGTAGATGTATATATTACGCTTTGTAAATCATATAACAATGTTATGTTTGGGGTGGCAATAAAAAATAAAAAAGCATGCTTTCGTGTATGGTTGTGTCCCACCAACTTCCCCACATTCACTTAAATTAGGCAAAGCATTAGGTGGGAAAATTCCATCAAACACTTGGGAGTGAAAGTGGATAAGGATCTAACTTTTCGGGAGCTTTCGCATTGGTCATGTGGTTCCTCGGCATCGCTATACCCTGAAGTTGCGCCTTTTCAGGCTCTAGTCCTCCTTATCACGCTCTACGCGTGTGATGTCTGGGGTATGGCCGCAGGCTCTAATCTACTAATGCTCCAACGTGTACAGAATAAATGCCTTCGGATTATTTATTCTGCATGCAGGAGTTTCCCCGTGAGGCTACTTCACGAGGGTTCATCCCTCCATTATGTGAAGGATGAAATTAGGCGCCAAGCCACCAAATTTTACGAGAGTTTACCTCAACATCAGAGCGCTCTTGGGGACTATTTACCATGTGAACGTCGCTTGAAGCGATACCGGCTACTCCGCATGGCTTGCGGACGCTACCGGTAACCATAAGACCCCCATTCCAGCCTAAACAAAATTACAATCACCCAAGAGTTTCGTCTGGATACTTACATTTCTGTTTTCCTAGTTTATTAACTAATCCACCAGCAGAGCACGATGGCCGTAGCACCCGAGTCTGCAGCCGTCGCGGAGCAACATGCTACCTCTTTTCTTCCCCCTACCTGATTCTCATCCGACATCCTGCAACATCCACATCCCGCCACTACGTTGTTAAGCTCTATCCAGAACAGGTACACGTCTTAACTCACCTCGAACTTGCCTCAGCCTGCCAACTCCTACGCACGGGCGGTTTAGTTGTAGTAGTTAAATAATTTATCGCTTGTTTGCTTACTTAATGATGGTATTTTCCGCGATATCATGCTTTGGAGGTTGGCAACCACAGATTAACACCAGACTCTCAACTCCGTGGTGGGGATTGAAGCCGCATAGGGCGCACTTCCTGGCCTTTCAGGTGTGACCTAAGCGACTAACGACTTCGCCGGTAATGCAGTGAGCTTCTATTTTGACCAAGCTATGGTACATCCCAACCCCCACCCTCCCCTACCAGTGTTGAGTGACTGATAGAATTCAACATCTTTCGAAGCCTAATCTCGCGCACTCATGAATAATTTACGGCACAGTTAAATGTAGAGGTTCTACGCAAACAGTCCAGGACCCGTAGATCCAAAGGCCCTGGCCTCCTTCAACCCGGGCGCAGTAGATACTCCGGGGCCCTTTCCATAGTGCAATACCTGATTTCTTAAAAAGTCCCCCCGTTGACAACAGCGTCAAGACGGGATGGAAGTGGATACGCCACTTACGCGCGTCAACCACGCAGGGAAGACTACTGAAATCCTCGGTGAGGCCGCCTGGTGATCTAGTACACCTTATACTAGTTCTGCAAGCTAGTACCCGGGATATATGAGGCAATCCTCTACCCCCTCCGGGCCGCCGTAGCCTGGCCAGAGGTAACCAATTGCCCGTGGGTGTCGGGAACACACTGCCCCCCTCGAGTCCAACCCAATCCGAACAACTCCCCGACGGAAGGGCTCAGCAGTTCGGCCCGAGTTTCCTCTAGTAACGTCAGAGGTACCACGAGTGTTAGGGATCCTCAGTGCCCGCACCACGGCAGCTGAAGGGGACGGATTCCCTCCCCTACGGGGAATTTACGGCACAGTTCATTTATAGCATATTACGCCTTAAATACGCTAAGTAAACGTGTGTAAACTATTGTGGCCGATCGCATTGTTGGTTGGAGCCGCCACAAGGCCAGCGCCGGGCTAGCGTGGGCAGGAAAGAAAGAGACAGATAGTGGCGCACGAGTTGGACGCTTACCGAGAGAGAGAAAGACAGAGAGATAGTCTGGAATTTCCCACTGTCATCGTGATTGCTATCCAACGATCGGCGGTTTTCTAGAACAATAACTGGAGGCATAAAAGCCGGCAAAGTGTTCGTTGCTAATCAGTTGTTAGTGAGTTCACAATTGTATGTGTCCAGCTGTATAGTAATTTGAACTGTATCACGGTGACTTCTTTCCTTTGTTTACGTGTGGCGAGAATAAAGAGGCGACCTTGAAGATTGCGTTTGTGTGTGTCAAGTAATTGTGCTGCTGCCAGGGTTGTACACGGCGTCCTTTTACTGAAATAAAAAGCATTTTAAATTGCTGCAAAGTCACACTTGGTGTCTGGAGTGGGATACGACGATGGAAGCTGCATTGGCTAAGAGCTGAAAGAAATGAGAACAGCGAATGACACCATCGCTGCAGAAATGAAAACTTCAAATAGCAACCTGGCCGCAACGATGACTGAAATGAAGGACGAATTAACCACGGAAATGAAAGCCTTGCCACCGAAATGAAGGCCGAATTACTGAAATGACGGCTGCAAAAGAGGCCCTCGCCGCCAAATTTGAGGAGCAGTTGGCCTGTGTAAGAGATGACGTAACAGAGCTGGGGAAGCAGATGGGTCCAAGTGGACAAGTACATCGAAGACCTGGCGAACTGCGTTAACGACCTATAGGGGAAGGCCGAGAGTAACACCAAGTCCCTGAACGCCATGGTGGAGGACATCGTCAGCAGAAGGTTGAAGAATTTGAAGGCCGATGCGCCACAGAAGATCTGCGCGCGTCAAACAACCTAAGTACGACGGCACGTCAACTTTCGAAGTCTTCCGCCGCCAATTCGATACAGCGACCAAGCAAGTGGGCCCCAGAAGAGTAGGTCGCACAGCTAATAGTCAGACTCCAGGGACGGGCCGCAGAGGCTTTGAACGCGGTCCAGAGAGCGGCGGCACCCAAGGACATTTGGAAGGCCCTGGAGAACCGGTTCGGAAATCATCGTTTGGCCGCAGGCTACCACAGCCAGCTTAGAGACAGCAGCCAGGCGAGACGCTGCAGGGGTTCGCCCTGTCAATTGAACAGCTGTCCGGCAATGCCTTGGTCGACCTATCTCCTGAATTCGTATCCCGAGAAGCCACCTACACCTTCGTCTACGGAGTACGAGACGCCGAGATACCTCAGCGCCTAATGCTCGGAGACTAGAAGACCATCCGCGAGGCGCTAACAGCCGCATTGAGGATGGAGGCGGCTAAGGTGACGGCTACCTTGACGTCGAGAACAAGGGGTATTCCCTACAATGGAGACCGAAGATCAGCTCAGAGACGCCGGGGAAGACCAGGTGTCATGTGTTGGGGGTGTGCCGGGACAACTGGAGAGACTGCCCACAACGGGAAGAGCAGCCGGAAAACAAGTAAGAGTCGGCGTGGCGAGGGGCACGTCGGCGCCGTTACCACCATCCCCTCGAGTGACACCGCGCCGTCAGCCGACGTATGGATGACGGCCTCATTGCGGACGGTTGGGTGAGAGGGAAGCCGTGTCGGGTGCTTGTGGACACTGGGGCATCTGTTACCATCAGACCTGGCGTGGACAGGAGTTTGTCGTCGAGAAACCCTGCCGACCATACCAGATAGTGTGGCATCGAACGACAAAATAAATGAATAAGTGAGTGATTAAGTCAGTGAGACAGTGAGTGAGTGAGTGAGTGAGTCAGTCAGTCAATGTGTCAGTCAGTCAGTAAGTGGGTAAGCGGGTAAGTGGGTAAGTAAGTAAGGAAACAAACACATAAATAAATAAATAAATACCATACCCTGGCACCTAATTTCTCAAGCCAGGGTATACATATTCCAAAGTTTAATATTTATTAACTTTTATTATAATTTATACAAATGTTTTTTTACAAATATTAAACTACTCTTACTAAAAATAAACAAAAACACCAAAACAAAATACAAATACACTACAATAAATAACTTTTTATAACAAAATAAATATTCCCATTTTAATACATATAACTTTAAATCAAAACTAAAATAAAGTTAACAATGAGCTGAAATATTAATAATACATAATATTATTACTGGTATCCAGCTATTAATAAAATAAGAAAAGAAAAACAAATATCTACCTCTAAAAAATGAACCTCCGGGGACCAGCGGCCCCAAACTGTACTGGTAACCAGCAAAACATAACTATTTATTCTGTTTTTTAATTATGCTTAATAGAACTTACAATATGTCTTACCCATATTGCAAAACCAAAAATATTAATAAAAAATTATTAATCCTTTATACCAACTCATGAGAGATTAATTTATTTACCCTTACTTTATTTATAATATTAAAAACTTCAATAGAATTATTAAAACCTAATAAAATATAAACAAAGACACCTAACTATGAGGGCTGTTCAATAAAGAATGATCACAAATTTTTTGACAATGCACATTTACTCATCCTTCAAAATTGTCTCCGCAGCCTTCACCACTGCTTCTGATGATGGATAATGCCTCACACGAAGGCGTTTCTTCAAGTTAGGGAATAAAAAAAGTCACATGGAGCTAAATCCGGACTATAGGGAGGGTGAGGGATGCAATATGCGGCCGTGCATTATCCTGGTGCAGCATCCAGCCTGCTTCACGGAAATCTGGTCTTTTGTGCCTAATATGGATCTGCAATGTTTTCAGGACATCCTTGTAGTATTTTTCAGTTACTGATGTGTGTGCAGGTGCAACATATTAATAAACCAGTCCATGAATATCAAAGAATGAAATGACCATAACTTTCCCAGCAGAAGCAACCACTTTTGCTTTTTGGGGGATTGGTGATGGAGATTTCCACACTGAGCTTTGCTGTTTGCTCTCAGGATCAAAATGATGTAGTTAAGTTTCATCAGCAGTGATTACGTTTGAAAGAAACTCCGGATCTTCCTCTAACATCAACTTTAACTGCATGCAGACCTGCATGTGAATGTCCTTTTGTTCGGGAATCAACAGTCTTTGAACCCATCGCGCACAAACATGTCTCATGTGTAATGTTTCTGTCACCAACTTGTGGGTTGCACCCAATGAAATGTTCTGTATTTCAGAAAGTGATCTTAAGATAATTTGTTGATCCTCTCTCACAATTACAGCAGCAGTGTTTATGTTTTCTTCCATAAGAGCAGTAACTGGAGCACCGGGTCCACCTTCCTTTGAAATTATCTCCCCTCTTTAAACATTTTAAACCACCTTCGAGCTGTGCTGTAGGGAAGAACAGACTCTCCCTAGGCTTCCTGTAACATTGTATAGGCCTCAACTGAAGATTTGTTGAGACGAAAGCAGATTTTCAAAGCCGCATATTGTTCCTCGCATGTTACCTACACTGCAGCGGTAGGCGATACTGAACATGTCTGAACTTACCTGGTTCTCACAGGCGGGAACCAGGAGTACCAACAATGAAACTACTACGGCGTGTTTGTTTCACATTAAGCTAACAGAACATGATAAGATTGAATTTTAGTGCAAAAAATTATGACGGTAAAAATTATGATCATTCTTTATTGAACAGCTCTCGTATAATAACCATAAATGAACTTATCTCTAAACAATATAACAGAAAATTCTAAATTACACTTTCACACATGTATATTAACATATAAATTTTTATCAAATAATTTTATATATACATAGCATTTATAAATATCCTAATAAATATATATTTCGAATTACTTCATCAATACGTTATTATAATGAGATTCCATTTATTATATCATCCTTGATTTTATTTAAATATTTATTGACTTTATTATTTTATTATTATATTATATTAATTCATATCATGATCATATATCATTACATTTAATCTATATTATATTTTACCATTTAATAATTATTTATTTTCTTTATTTCATTATTATTCCTTAAATATATATTTTAATTCAATTTATTTATTAATCCAATTCTTTTATTAATATTTTTGATTAAATTTAAAATAACATTTTATCTTAATCCATTCATTTATATAATACATTAACTTTGATCAATAAAATTCCAGACAAACACATATTAAATACATACTTATACAAACCTTGTTCACTCACACACCTCTCACTAGCACTACAAAACACTAAATCATGCAATATGGATATTTACCCTCTACAGGGATTTATCACTGATAACACAACACTTAATTATCACCTCTCCTGAAACTGCTTCTTCTTTCCGCCCACTCCTGCCTTCCCATAGATAGATATTCTTCTATTAACATACACAGCAACCAATTCATTTATTTTCTCATTTGCCTACATACATTCTAAATTTCATCATTTCTAAATCTATTTCCTATCCTCTCCGACCTTCTAATTAAAATTTCATGATGAATAACAGATTTAATTTCCTCTGTTATTATGACCTAATCTTGTGATAATCCACTAATTTTTGTAGCTAACATTTCAAGATATGAATATAACTGTTCATTTCTCAGTATATTACAAACTGCATGTCCATTTAAACGTCCTCGTTCTTCAGCCACTTGATTAGCATCGAACGACACCTTGCCCGTGGAGAGGGAGGCATATTTTATTACTGGATTATGTACACAGATTCAGATTCTAGTAATAACACAATCAGTTGTTTCTTACATCGAAGTCTTTGATTTGACTAACTTAAAAGTGACTTTATAAGTGTAAAAATTAAAACTAATTTCTTTTCTTTCATTTCTGCCAAATTAAAGATGTCACTTTCAATAAAACAATGCAACTACTATGTTTGAGAATGCTGTTAAGATATCTGTCTAAGATCTGCATCACAAAATTTGATGCTGTTGGAATATGAAAACAAATTCTGAACCTTAAGGTTTCTGCTCTTGTAAAGTAGAAGAGACAACCAGAACTGTTTAATGACCAGCTTTCAGAGCAATCATAGGAAGGTATATACAAGAACAACAATGTGAATAACTCCTTTCTAAATACTTTCATATGGATTCACAACTAAAGATTTTCATTTCATTTAAACAAATTAATAACACTCTTAGAAATGACTGATTAACATAATGTATCAGCAGAGTTAGGACTTTAAGGACCCCCACGGGAGAACACAGTAAATTGCTACATGGCTTAATACAACCCACTATGTCATGCATCAAAACGTCAGGGCCGTACAATCACCACACGTGCTCCCATTAGTGGCATAGTGGCGGTGTTTGCAGACAATGATTTGTTCCCTGACAGTAAGGCATATAAATGTCAGAAGCACGTAAATGCATGATGGATGAATAGTTAGCAAGAGATGATATTCTGACTTTGTGGGTTTGTAGAATTAAAAGGCCGTGTTGCAGATATTCCAAATGTTCTTTATTTCCTAGCAATACACTGTTCAATTCTCACGTAACAACTTTAGTCACATATACAATCTACAGCACCAAGGTCGATGACAGTAACAGCGTTCAGTTGACAACAACACTCTCAGCTGTTCTCTGCTTACCTCTCACGACTCACCCTTGTTACATGTCTTACAACAACAACTCATGTTTCACAACCTGCGACTCCCTCCTGGCCATTCTTCGCCTCTCTAAATACAAGCATTGATAATTCTAGATTGTTCGAAAATAAACCAGAACCCGAACAGTCTCTATCAGTCCAGAAATTTCCATTTATCCCAGTTTGTTTGCCTCGGCAGATCCTCATCTGCATTTTATCTTTGTCTGCAGGCTCTTGGTTTTCACACTGCCCGCCTATCAGTTCTTTTTGCGTAAACAAGCCGCGCGATCATAGATACAGGTTCGCGACAATATTTTCACACAGAAGGGAGAAAATATTCAATACAAAGTATGCTATGTAGAAATTAAAGGCACTAAACCCAAATGGCTGAGACAGCACTGCAACACTAAGAAACATAAAGCAAGGATTTCAGCAAAAACAGAAGTCTAGGAACAATCAAGGCCAAGTGTAACTTCACCGCCTCAGTCCGAATTTTTCAGCACTCGTGTAAGATGATGGTGTGTGCAAATATACCGATGCACACAGTAGAAAATACTCATTTTAAGCACTTCATACAAAAGTATACTAAACGCAATCCTCCTCCTCAAACAAATTTACTTAAACGTGTATTACCACAATGTTATAATGATGTCATATCGCAAATACGAAAAAGAATGTGCGAAAATAAAATGTGGATTTCAATTGAAATAGTTACTGAAATTGTTAGTGTGTTAGATAACGGGCATAGTTCTGCAGTACTAGTTGCTCATTCCCTCATTTCAAGCAAATTACACGAAGATTTGCTCTTCATCAGTAACTATTTTTCAGACCTGTCCAAAACCATTGTTCAGCTAGAAATGAGAGGTAATAAAATGCTTCATGCCACAGGGCTCACAGAAAAACTAGCTCAACAGATAGACTCAGCAGCTACGGGCTCACAGAAAAACTAGCTCAACAGATAGACTCAGCATTACGGGACCTGTCATGGATAAAATAAAAAGCAAAATGAAAGCCGTACTTGAGAAAAACCCAGGCTATTTTAAAATGTTTAACATTAAAAATAATTTTCAAGTGCATAAGAAAATAGCGCTTACAAGACAATATGATGTTTGCACTTGTTACATTATTTGATGTTGAGAGAACTTTTTCAGATTGCAAATATTGCTTGAGTGACAGAAGTTTACAATGCATGTTGTTATTCACTGTAATAAGTTGAAAGAGTAGGCATTTATTTTGTAGTGCAGAAGTAATTTATTTTACTTTATTATTCAAAATGTGTTTTGTTATACATCTACTTCTATTGAATGATTCTGAAAATGGTGACATAATTTACATATTGTTTTATTAAAACAGTTTGTTAGCACATTTGTAAACCCCTAAGGCGGCCGACCTTGTTTACTACTGGAGGTAAATCACGCCCCTCTTCCTATTTTCACAGCATGCACGCACAACCAGCCGAGTCCTAGAAGTCCTAAGTCTATGTATCAGCTGCAAACACAAAGCAATTAATTTCAAATTTATTCATACTTTAAAATCAAATGTGTACATAGGACCTTGATATAGGATACGTCAGTAAATTTACACTTAATATTACAAAGTTAAACATCAAATATACCTAACCTACATTCAATTATAATGTAACACAAATTGGATATAATTATAAATGAGAGAAATGAACATGTTTTATGATTATCTGGATTTGTTAAATTTATTTATTTATTTAGCATTTAATTTCTGTACAGAAATATTTTCTTTTTCAAGATACAGTACAAACAATACAAACTAGAAATTCAGAAAATACAGAATTAATTCTGCATGCAATAATCAGATTAAATTGTATCAATGTCAACAAATACAGAAAACTTACATGAATTGTCAACCATTAGTATCATAAAATTATTCTCATGTAATCATTTACTATACTTAATCTGGTGTCTAAAATATTCAAAGAACTCTTGAGTACTATAGAAGCACTCATTTATTAAAAATGATTTCACATCTCTTCTGAATCTTTTCTTATCATTGTTTTTTATTTTCTTTAAGATTAAGTTGTACATGTGAACCCCTTTATGAAGTACTGAGTTAAGTTTTTTATTTGATCTTGATCCCAGTATATGTAATTTAGTATTATTCCTAGTATAATGTTCAGGAATAGTGTTATTTGTTTGAAAATATTGTATGTTGTTGTTTATAAAGCATACGGTTTCTAAGATATACAGACATGGCAGAGTTAGTATATTATTTTCCTTAAAATAATTCATACAATGAGTCCCTTTACTTAGATTAAACATTCTTCTTATTATTTTCTTTTGTGTTACAAATAAATCTTTTATTTCGTAGCTGATCCCCAGATAAAGATACCATATGCAAGATAAGACTGCACATATGAATAGTAAATCAGCTTTAATGTTTGTGTATTACAAATTTTCCTTAGCACTGATATTATGTAGTGGGCTTTATTAATTTTTGCAGTAATATACTGAATATGCGGCTTCCAGCTTAAAAATTTGTCAATAATTACCCCCAAAAATTTTGTTTCATTGGTTTATTGTATTACCTCATTGCCAAAAGCGATTACAGGAGCTATATTAGCTTTATTGCTATTTGATAGTGAAATATGCATACTTTGTATCTTTTTAATATTAAGTAGTAATTTATTATTAGTTAGCCAATGCATCATATTTGTCATCATAGTATTAGCATAATGTTGCAATTCAGAATTATTGCAGCCTCTGATTATTATATTAGTGTCGTCAGCATATAGAATAGTTTCTGCATGGGGAATATTAAGTAGAAGGTCATTAATATATACTAGAAAAAGCAGTGGTCCCAGGATAGAACCCTGTGGAACCCCACATCTCACAATTTCAATATTGAAATTAATATTATGACCATTTAATTCATTATTAATACAGTATACTGTCTTCTACCCTCAAGGTAGGATTCAAACCAATTATGAGATACCCCTCTTATACCATAGGCTTCAAGTTTGGATAATAGAATATTATGGTCAACCAAATCAAATGCCTTAGACAAATCCATAAAAATCCCAATAGTATAATTATTTGCCTCAAACCCTTCTAATGTTTGTTTCATAAAGGAGTATAGTGCATTAGAAATTGATTTATTTTTCCTAAATCCATTTTGTTTATCACTGAATACATTTTCAAGAAAAGGAGATATCCTGTTGAACATAACGGTTTCCAAGATTTTTGAAAACCCAGATTGAACTGAAATAGGTCTATAATTATCAACATTTTTTGTATCTCCCTTCTTAAATACTGGTACAACTTTTATTAATTTTAAGACATTAGGAAATTTGCCTGTTGATATAGAACAATTACATATATCCATTAATGGTGCTACTATATATTCTTTGCAAGATTTGATTATACACTCTGGTACGTCATCAAATCCAGCAGAGAATGTGTTCTTTTTTGAATGTATTATTTTAAGAATCTCCTCACAAGTTACTGGTTTGAGAAATACACTTTTATCGTTTCTGATTAATTTGATAGGAGTATTTGTTATATTGGGATGAGTCAAAGGTACTCTATCAGCAACACTAATAAAGTGTTTATTAATGATATTTGATACCTCAGCAGGATTATCTAATTTTGTATTATCAACTATTAAAGTAGTTTTGTCTCTAGTTCTGACCATGTTGTTAGTGCTTTCATTGTTTACTATATTCCAGATAGTCTTATTTTTATTCGACGAATTTGAAATGCAAGTATCTATATATTGCTTTTTTGCAGCTTTTATTACCTTATATATTTGCATACTTCTTATGATATTCTATAAATGCTTCAGTTTTGTTTACTTTACTCAACTGATTTAGATAGTGTTTTCTTTTGCTAGAAATAATAATTCCCTTTGTTATCCATTTCTTCCTTTTACTAGTTTGCCTCTGTTTAACAACTGTATAAGGAAAAGCTGTATTAAAATTATGCAAAAACGTCAGTAAAAATTTTTGCAATTTTTCATCTATTCTTTTTTCATTGTACACATCAGTCCAGTCTTCAAGGTTTAAGAGCGTATTGAAATATTGAATATTTGCAGTAGAAAATACCCTTTTATAACATGTTTGGGGAGTTATTTTAGCATTATTAGTCCTAAAATTTGTTAAATTAGATACAATAGCATTATGATCTGAGTAGCCAGTGTTAATATTCTCCAGCTTGACAGTAATGATAGATTTATCTAGAATTATAACATCAATTGCCGTATTTGACTGGAAAGTTAATCTTGTGGGGTTACTAATTACATTTGAGAGATTGAACAATGCTAGTAAGTTTTTTAATTTATGTACTGATGCGTTGTCTTTTAAGAAGTCAACATTAAAGTCTCCACATATAAAGATTTGTCGAGAGTGTTTTTGGAGTGTATTAATCAAACTCTCAAGTTTATCAAGATCCGTTCGAATACCGCTCCGACGTTGTACTGCTGCATGCGACCCCGGCTCCTAGTCTGGGGTCCGCGACTCGCCGTGCACACGTGACGCTGACGGCACCACCTCTCAGCATCTGCTCGGAGTCTCAGCCAGTAGTAGCGCTGCCGTAGTTTGTCAATTGTTCGGTTCGCTCCCAGGTGTCCTCCTGAAGTACCGGCATGCACTTCCTCCAAGACCTCGCGGACCTTACTCCGGGGAAGTACCAACTGTTCTCTCTGCGTCTTCCCATCGGGTGACTCCCATACCCGGAACAGCACGCCCTCTCTGGTCTTCAACGAGTCCCATTGGTTGTTTTCATGCCAGTGCACTGAAATGTGGGAATAAGCAGGTTTTAAGTAATATTCAAAACTTCCTGGTCACTATGTGATACCTTTGAAATTCCATTCAGTTTGGTTCTTTAGTTTTGATATTTGGAGACATACATGCATCTCTGTATTCCATAAGAAACTTGTTACTGAGGTAACATGGCTTGTTTAATAAGGGAGTTAAGTCGGCGGTCCATGATGATGATTATTTATATATAAGGTTGCTCATCTGCTTGGTCATCAGCGCCCTTACTAAAACTATATCACAGCAATAGACAGAGAAAAATTACTGAAAATTAAAAAATCAAAACAAAATGACAAAATAAATAAACCCAAATGGGCAAAAAACCAATAAAATACTATAATTAACAAAAAAACACCAGAAGGTATAAAAAATGCCATTTCCAATATTAACCTGCCACTAAAAATAAACTAGCTGCCCAGTGGCGATTGAATCAACTTGTTCCTTTTCTTAGGGGCTCGGTTAGCATTTTCAGCAGGTTTATCCGGCCTTTTTCTCACTGTTGTTTTGGCAGTGGCAAAGATGGGCAAAGATGAGAGCCGCTGATCTGACTCCTCTCCAGCTGATTCCTCAGATGAAGTTCTCAGAGGAGATGGTCGTAGACTATTACACTTCTTTTACTTGGTACTAGACTTCTTATTCTTCCTGAGGAAGTCAGTTCTTTCATATGAGGCCTTGAACTTTCTGGACGATGCATTATACATTACTGATTCACATATTCTTGAGGTAGATGCATTCTGCAGTAACTTGGCTGGAAGGTTCTTCATATTGCTAGACTTAGTAGGTGTGGTCACTTGTTCGTGCTGGTGTCTGTTGCTTTGGCTGTGATCTTGGTGTAATTGTTCTTTCGGATATTACTGGCCTGTATATGTCGCTAGTTTGTGTTGCGATTTCAAGTCTAAGTACCGGCTTAGCTGCAACTCCATTGTAAGTAATGGTCCTACAACCAGAAGGCTGATGAATATGCAAGAGTTTCCGGGCTTCCAAGAAAGACACTCTCTTACCCGGATCTCTTGAATCGCCTTTTCCTCCATAAAACGCAGGCATTCTCTGGAGTTTGATGAATGATTGCTACTGCAGTTAACGCACATTGCAGGTGAAGTACATGCATCATGTTTAACTTCCGTACAGTCAACGCAAGTAGCAACTCCATTATATGAATCACTCATGTGGCCAAAG
The DNA here is from genome assembly GCA_030765055.1 of Mantis religiosa. Lineage (NCBI taxonomy): Eukaryota > Metazoa > Arthropoda > Insecta > Mantodea > Mantidae > Mantis > Mantis religiosa. The sequence continues at coordinate 164,314,115 of CM060957.1, forward strand.
CTCTGGCATTTATAACATCTCAATGGATTGGGCATATACTGCCTCACTTCAATAGCTTTATTCCCTGCCTTAATCCTCTTCGGGAGCTCTACCTGATCAAAGGTAAGAAACAGGGTACGAGTGGGCACTACTTCACCTCGTTCTTTGTGGTGAACTTGATATACATTTGTCACACCTTGTTCCGCCAAGTTTTCCTGAATCCCTAATTGGACATACCATCCAATGCACTGGTATTACAGCACCATGCGACAAGTTCAGAGTCGTATACAATTCAATGCGCATGGGATAGCTTGCAAGCATATTGGCTTTCAAATTTTTTGCAGCCTGCATTGGTAAAACTGCTTCCACCAGGAGCATGCCATTGAGATATCAAGTACACGACTTTACCGGACCAGCAATATTATCTAAACCCTTCTGAATAATAAACAGGCTCATGGTAGTTTATTTTCGACCTTCTTCAGTTCTAAAAATAACCAAAGATTACATATCACAAAACTCAGCTATTTCCTTTTCATGTTTCGTAACACTTTTGTTGAATTTATCAGTTTGCATAGCGACATTATCCTCCAGCATTGCAAACATCTCTGATGGCGTGCTCACATCCTGGGCTTGGGACCCAGGGATCACCAATCTCATACCAACCGAAGTAGGCCCCTTGATGCAGGGGTGGTGGTCCAGTAGAATAGATTTTGGCACATAAAAGAACCTAAGATCTAATAAAGAGGTCCCTTAGCAGAATTATACAATTTATCATTCAATACAGAATGAAATCTCGAGAACAACAGCAGCTAAAGGGTGGGCATAAATGAAACTCAACTTCAATGTCCTCCACACTTACTTATGAGATACCAAGAGAATGAGTTGTGTATAAAACTACCAGGCAACAAAGTAACTAAATCTATATCGAGTAAGGCAGGAGTACGGCAGGGATGTAAACTTAGTCCAGTATTATTTAATCTTTATATCGATGGAATTTTAGAGGAGATATCAAGTTGTAGGGTACATTCACCAGTTATTAATAATAAAGAAATACCGGGGCTACTGTTTGCAGATGACCTAGTAGTTGGGTCCATATCAAGTGGAGGGCTGAGAAGAGCAATCGAGGCAGCCAATTCTTATTGTAATAAATGGGGTTTGAAAGTGAATGAAAACAAAACAAAGTTTATGGTCTTCAAAAAAGGATACAGGTTGCGTAAGGATGAGAAATGGGAGGTTAATAGAAAAGAAATAGAGGTAGTAAGGAGATTTGATTATTTGGGTACAAGGTTGAGTTCAGATGGCAGCTGGAAAGAACAAAAAAAGATGTCTGTGGCAAAAGGTAAAATGGCCATGAGAGTGATAAGATCATGCTACGGTAAACTACCGGATATAAATGTCAAATGGTTGGAGAGGATCTATACGGCAGTAGTAGAAAATAGAATGTTACATGGATCAGAGGTTTGGGGAATAGATGAGGCTTGGAGAGAGACTGATAGAGTGCAAAGATCCTTTTTTAAGTACATATTGGGATTACCAATAGCATCACCTAATGGGGCAGCACAATTAGAACTAGGCAGGCATTCTACTAAAATTAAAATCTTGTCAAGGGCAATGAAATATCTATACAGAATCACTAACTTGGAAGATGGCAATATAATTAAAGAATGTTTTCATATTCAAAAGAGAAGTAACTGGGATGGGTCTTGGGCACATAAAATGTATGACTTGTTGAAGCAGATAGGTATGGGTCATTCTTGGATAAATGCAGAGTATGGGTATAGAGGCTTCTGGAAAGAGGTTAAGCTAAGATTAGAAGATATTGACAGACAAGATATTTTTGCCAATATAAGTGACAAAAGCTCACTAGGATTATATACAGAAATAAAAATAACCTGGGGGAGGGAAGGATATATAGATATATGTAGTAAGTTAGGGCGAGAAGGTTTTGCTTGGGCGAGAACAGGAGTGAGAAACTTGAAAGGTATAGGTCAAGAGAGGGAGCTAGATAAATGTCCATTGTGTGGAGAAGAGAATGCAGATTTCCATTGTATATTAAATTGTAGTCAAAGAAAGATATGGAGAGAGCAGGCTTGGCTACGTAAATGGGACAGTTTGGGGGGTGAAGTAGTAATTAGAAAAATGTTGTCAGTAAAAGGAGAAAAGAACAGGAGAAATATAGGGAATTATTTAGGGAAAGTTAAAGAGAGATGGCTAAGAGCAATTAAGAGAAAAATGTAGAGTGAGATAGGTGAAATGGCAGAAAGTGTAAAAAGGAGCAGAGGGCCTCCATTACACAAAAACCTAGGGTTAGGTGTATGGGGGCTGAATTACTATTCAATGGTGGGCAACATGATAACATGATAGGATTTTCAGGATTTAGGAATATATGGCATATTTCAGTATGGATTTTATAATTGTAATCTTGATTTTGTATTTCCATTTGTTGATGTAAAAGGAAAAAATAAATTACTAAATTACTTATGAGAGCCATTATATGAGAACAGAGTTCACTCAGTCTATATTTCCTTTGCCACATCTTTCTAGAAAATATACAGCCAAATTTCTTGACAAACATGTAAGTCTTTGGATACATGAATCTGTCTCCTGTATTCATTCAAAAATGGAAACATGTCCAGCCAGTTTTTAGTTATGTCTGAAAGCCGTTAGTTTAGTTATTCTCTGCTTAAAGGAACTTAGACTGAATTAACAATTATGAATTATTAATGAATACCATGTCTGGAATACGATATAAACAGAAACAGGGACTATTACTCCAAGCTGTATAACTGATGCATTCGTCATCGCAAACCAACAAGTAAGTAATAACTATGTTATAGATAATACCTTTAATGTAGCAAAAAGCCAAACAAACAGTTTTAATCAAACTGAATTGCACTTAAAACTCTGTCAAAGTATATCCGAAAATTAACTGTTAATTTGAAACTGATTATACAAGTTCCAGAGAGAAGAAATAGATTACTACAATTCCTTTCTTGGAAGTGTTGAAAACAGTGTTGTTATAATAAATTAAATTTAAAGGGAGTCGAATAATGACACTAAACAACACACACTTTTAAATTTTTCTGGAACATGTTTCAGAGACTTTGCCTCCATCCTCAACCGGCCATCGTTAAGTTCTCATTGGTGTAGTTGACGATATTTTGTCATAAGTCTTCTCTGGTGAAATTTAATAGATCACTACCTCATTAAAAATAGCATCTGTTAAGTTTGGGATTATGTAACTTGCAAATATATTTTGCAACATATCTTACCATGGCAGAAAGACTCTTAGCTATATATGATTCTCTTTTGTCTGGGATGTCAAAAGAAGAAAAAAAAAAAGAGTCTGTTGAACCTCTGTGCTGACTTCCAATAGTAAACTAATGCACTACCAACAGTTTGTATAAAATAATGGAGAAACCAGCATTCAACTGGGTTATAGTACACACAGGGTTAAGCAATACACTCTCATCATCCCAGTTTCGTTCTAGATTAAAGAAACATACTATTATGTATTAAATTTTAGATGAGTCGTATTTTTTACACATCTGCTTCACTTTCGTACCTATTTTGAGGACATGTTTCGCAAATCATCGTTTGCATCTACAGCTCTTATGCGACTGAAGCTTGATCCAGCGGTGTGGGTAATTCTGGGGTTGCTGCTGCCATCTGTTGATTTAGTGATGAACTTAAATGTGGGATTCTCTTCTGGCGGGATTTCAAAGTTCATTAGTTGGTTTTTATGTTTTTCTATGTATATCCTCTCCCATATGACGAGTTCACTATGTTTTTGTACGTATTTTAGTAATTCTGTGCTATCTTCAATTTCATGATTTTCAGACCAGAAATGAGCTGCTATTGCGGACTTATCAATATTTTTGTATCTTAAGTGCCTGAAGTGTTCTTTCTTTCTAGTGCCTATGTTTCTTTTTGTCCTCCGTATGTAAATTTTTTCACAGTCTTTACACTTAATCTTGTAAATGCCTGACTTTTCCTCTGGTTTTATCTTATGAGTATTATTACTGTGAAGTAGGTTTTTAATGTTGTAATTGTTTTTTGGTGCCAATGTTATATTGTATTTCTTGAATATTTTTGGGAACTTTTTTGTGGCCCAGGGGTGGTAAGTAAATTTAGCAAATCTAATTTCTTGTTTTATTGGTGTGAGAGCTGTGATCTGTTTTAATCTCTTTTGAAGTTTGAATGATTTTAGTTTTTTATCTACAAGGTTTTTTCCATATCCATTTTTAATTGCAGTTTTTAAGATTTGATGGTATTCGTTTTGATATTCTTGCTGGCTGAGAGGTAGATTTACTAATCTGTGTGTGAGACTGTTGATGGTTGCATGTTTGTGTGGAATTGGGTTGAAACTATTTGCTTTGATGTAATTATCTGTGTGTGTTGCTTTTCTATGGATGCCAAATTCTAGTTTTTCATTGCTTTTTTTGATTTTAAGTTCTAAAAAAGGTAGAGTACAGTCCTCTTCATTTTCCACTGTACAAAAACATAGTGAACTCGTCATATGGGAGAGGATATACATAGAAAAACATAAAAACCAACTAATGAACTTTGAAATCCTGTCAGAAGAGAATCCCACATTTAAGTTCATCACTAAATCAACAGATGGCAGCAGCAACCCCAGAATTACCCACACCGCTGGATCAAGCTTCAGTCGCATAAGAGCCGTAGATGCAAATGATGATTTGCGAAACATGTCCTCAAAATAGGTATGAAAGTGAAGCAGATGTGTAAAAAATATGACTCATCTAAAATTTAATAATTTTACGCTTCACTGTGGTGTTCCAATACAGTTAAATCTCGATATACTATTATGTGTTTCAAATGGGAAGAGTTCTCGCCTTTAGCAAATCAGATGTGTTAGACTTCAGCATTCCACCTCATTATCCCCACTCTTTTTATATTTCCTTCTCCCTCACACACTTGCGAGTCTTATTGGCGCTAGACGTAAGAAAACATAAACTGAATTTTCCAAAGTTTCATAATAATTCAGTTGTTGAAATCATAATCACAACATGGATATTCTATATTATGTACATAATTACGTATATTATGGACATGGTTTAAATATTTATTTCAAAATTAAACATATCTTATGAATACAAAATTGAATCGAGAATATATTGACACATTGCTTCACTCACACTGTTTATTCACAGGACATGTTTCAAGAGCTCTTGCTCCTATCCTCAGCTGATACTCGACTAGTGCAAGTTGTAGTGGTTTCTTCTTTCTCCGTATTGTCAATAGATGGTGTGATGTACTTGTCAAAGATGTCCGGTGGTGGAGTTTCAAAATTCATGACTCTATGACGATTTTTGTTAATGAAGATTTTTTCCCATACGGAAAGGTCTATGGGGTGATTAACGTATTTTATTAGAGATGTTTCCAAATTGATGTCATGTCTAGTATTCAAAAAATGAAAAGCCACTGCTGATTTTTCTGTTTCACCATTTTTAATGTTTCTCATATGTTCTTTATTTCTGATGTTAATATTTCTTTTTGTTTTTCCTATATAAATTTTAGGGCAAGTTTCACATTTGATCTCATAGATTCCTGGTTTTTTCTTTGGTAGTGATTGAATTTTTGGGAGGGCCTTTTAACAAATTTCTGATGTTAAACCTATTTTGAGGTGCAAGAGTTATGTTGTGTTTTGAGAAGATTTTTTGGAATTTGTTATAGGCTGATGGGTGGAAGGTGAATTTTTTAAAAATTTTTTTCTCTTTTTCTCCTGTAGGTTCTAGGGTGGTCGTTTCTTTTATTTTCTTAGCTTTGTTACCAGGAATCTATGAGATCAAATGTGAAACTTGCCCTAAAATTTATATAGGAAAAACAAAAAGAAATATTAACATCAGAACTAAAGAACATATGAGAAACATTAAAAATGGTGAAACAGAAAAATCAGCAGTGGCTTTTTATTTTTTGAATACTAGACATGACATCAATTTGGAAACATCTCTAATAAAATACGTTAATCACCCCATAGACCTTTCCGTATGGAAAAAATCTTCATTAACAAAAATCGTCATAGAGTCATGAATTTTGAAACTCCACCACCGGACATCTTTGACAAGTACATCACGCCATGTATTGACAATACGGAGAAAGAAGAAACCACTACAACTTGCACTAGTCGAGTATCAGCTGAGGATAGGAGCAAGAGCTCTTGAAACATGTCCTGTGAATAAACAGTGTGAGTGAAGCAATGTGTCAATATATTCTCGATTCAATTTTGTATTAATTTGTGCTTCACTGTCCCTACGCTTCTTTCAAGTTTATACTTTGATATCTTATGAATTACTTATTTTTCTAATCCAACAAAAATGTCAGGGGTGCATCCGTATAGCTGTGAATGTTACTTACGTAAAGAGATAATAATTTGTCATTATCATTGTTTTAATCGTCTGAGTACTGCATATTTATGAAGATATGTTACAAAATCTCGTTACATGATATTTCTGTCCAGAAGTTGTCTTCTTGTAGTTTATCTGATGTCTCACACAGTTTTCCCAGTCTTGTTGTGTTCCTTGTCACTTTCTTCCTGAATAAGCTGTTCAACATCAGGCAGCTTAAAAATATTATTTCTGTTTGCAACATAATTTGAGCTCACATTAGCTCAATTGCATTGTTCTGGCAGTAGTAAGGGGGAAGGTACATTGTGTCTCATTGATCAAGCTGATACACATTTTCATGGTTTTTAAATGGAAGAATAACTGAATAATACTGCTTTGAACTCTCTAGAGTAAATAGAGATTACAAATCATTCATAAACAAAGAGACGTGACCAGACACGTTCTGCCAGTGTATTGCTTCCTCTCATCGAATTTAACAAACATCTTGGCTTATTCAAAGTACATATATCTTTTATCACATCATGTGAAATGTCTACGTTTCAGTTCTGAGTAATTTCAAATATATGTACGTACATAAGAGGTATGTCCAGAAAGTAAGTTCTGTTTGGTAATAAAATTAAACTGTGTACAGATACAGAAATATTATTTATTGCACAAAATGCTACAACTCTTAAACTACTTTCCCACATAACTGCTGAAATTTGCATGCATATGTCATAGCGAGGAACCAGTTGTTGTATACCTTCTTCATAGAAATTCTGGAAACGTAGAGTCATACTGAAAAATTCAATGCCATAGCCGGGATTTGAACCATGGATCTTCTGGTTTCCTTCCAGCTGCTCTGCCATTGAGCTACTATGTCCAACATGCCGACATAACATGAAATACTCCAACTGACTCGTATTTTCCTGGTAAACCACTTAGGAGTTCTCATAAACACATGAGACAACTACCTTAATGGCGACTTACATCGTGTAAGTACTTTAAGGCTCCGGTTTCATAGTTAACTACTATTAGGTCAATTGATGGAAATTAATTGTTCTTTCACACTGGCTAAATTGAGGAAACGTAGAGTCAGACTGAAAAATTCAATGGAATAGCCGGGACTTGAACCACGGATCTTCTGGTTTCCATCCAGCCACTTTGCCATTGAGCTACTATGGCCAACGTGCCGATATGACATTAAATTCTCTAACTGACTCGTATTTTCCCAGTACACCCGAGCCGTAAGGTACTTACACGATGTAAGTCACCATTAAGGTAGTTGTCTCATGTGTTTATGAGAACTCCTAAGTGGTTTACCGGGAAAATATGAGTCAGTTGGAGAATTTAATGTCTTATTGGCACCTTGGCCATAGTAACTCAATGGCAGAGCGGCTGGACTGAAACCAGAAGATCCGTGGTTCAAATCCCGGCTATGGCATTGAATTTTTCAGTATGACTCTACGTTTCCACAATTTAGCCTACACACGGCCAGTGTGAAAGAACAATTAATTTCCATCAATTGACCTAATAGTGGTTAACTATAAAACCCAGGCCTTAAAGTACTTACACGATATAAGTCGCCATTAAGGTAGTTGTCTCATGTGTTTATGAGAACTCCTAAGTGGTTTACTGGGAAAATAAGAGTCAGTTGGAGAATTTAATATCATAACAGCACGTTGGCCATCGTAGCTCAATGGCAGAGCGTCTGGACGGAAACCAGAAGATCCGTGGTTCAAATCCCGCCTTTGGCATTGAATTTTTCAGTCTGACTCTACGTTTCCACAATTTAGCCTACAGACGGCCAGTGTGAAAGAACAATTAATTTTCTTCATAGAAGTTTGCCGCCTGTGACTTCAACCAGTTGGAAACATTTTCTTTCAGCTCTTCGTCACTGTTGAAGTGTTGTCTGCAAAGGAAACATTTAAGTTTTTGTATACCTTCTTCATAGAAGTTTGCCGCCTAAGTCTTCAACCAGTTGGAAACATTTTCTTTCAGCTCTTCATCACTGTTGAAGTGTTGACCACCAAGGAAAGATTTGAGAAGCAAAAACGAATGAGAGTCACTAGAAGCGAGGTCAGGGCTGTACGGGGTGGTGGTCAAACACCTCCAAGCCAAAACCCTGTAGGATGTTTCTCATCAAATTTGCAGTGTGTGGTCGTGCGTTGTTGTGAAGAAACACACCATTTGACATCGTAAATTTGCCGACAAAATTTCAATTGGTTTCACTTTCTTAGCATTCAGAAAACGAATCATAGATCTGATTTCACAAGCGGTGGCATTTTCAATGAACACCGACATTGTAAACAAGGAGAACAAAGCGTACGTGGCTGACAACGATCTCACAATGGCGCACGTTTCTACTCCTTGATACAGAGCGTCTACTGCGCATATGTGGAAGTGCGATCGCAATGCTACAGTGGAGATCAATTGAAACAGAACTTACTTTCTGGACGCCCCGTGTATATGCCAATGAATAATGATATTTATTACAGTGCACAATGATTGTTATAATACAATAGTATTTTATTTGTATTAGGTAAACCATTTGTGCTAAAAATAGAGGCTTTTTACAGTCGTATTTATTGTTCATCAGCTTCACTTACATACCTATATTGAGGACATGTTCCGCAAATTATTCTTCTCATCATCGGCTGTAATGTGACATAAGTTTGATCCAGTGGTGTGGGTAGTTCTGGAATTGCTGCTGCCATCTGTTGATTTTGTGATGAATTTAAATGCGGGGTTGTCTTCTGGCAGGATTTCAAAGTTCATTAGTTGGTTTTTATGTTCTTCTACGTATATTCTCTCCCATATGACGAGCTCACTATGTTTTTGTACGTATTTTAGTAATTTGGTGCTATCTTCAGTCTCATGATTTTCAGACCAGAAATAAGCTGCTATTGCTGACTTCTCAATATTTTTTATCTTAGGTGCCTAAAATGTTCTTTCTTTATAGTGCCTATGTTTCTTTTTGTCCTCCCTATGTAAATTTTTTCACTTAATCTTGTAAATGCCTGACCTTTCTTCTGGTTTTATCTGATTATTATTATTACTGTTAAGTAAGTTTTTAATGTTGTAATTGTTTTTTTGGTGCCAATGTTATATTGTATTTCGTGAATATTTTTTGAAACTTTTTTGTGGCCCAGAGTGGTAAGTAAATTTAGCAAATCTAATTATTTGTTTCATTGGTGAAAGAGCTGTGATCTGTTTTAATCTTTTCTGAAGTTTGAATGATTTTATTTTTTTTATCTACAAGGGTTTTTCCATATCCATTTTAATTGCAGTTTTTTAAGATTTGATGGTATTCATTTTGATATTCTTGCTGGCTGAGTGGTAGGTTTACTAATCTGTGTGTGAGTCTGTTGATGGTGCCATGTTTATGTGGAATTGCGTTGAAACTATTTGCTTTGATGTAATTATCTGTGTGTTGCTTTTCTATGAATACCAAATTCCAGTTTTCCATTGCTTTTGTGATTTTAAGGTCCAAAAAAAGGCAGAGTACAGTCTTCTTCAGTTTCCACTGTGAATTGTATGCCGAATTCTTGAAGGTTGAGTAGTTTCAAAGCATCATCTATTTGTAGTGTACTATTGTAAATATGTCGTCTGTGTATGTGTATCATGTTTTAAAATTATGAGGAAAGGCTTTAGTAATGTGTTTCGAAAAAGCTCATGTATAAATTGGCCAAAAATGGTGATCACTGAATCATGTTTTAGTCGCATTAGAGCCGATGATACGAATGATAGTTCGCAAAACATGTCCTCTATATAGGTACGTAAGTGAAGCTGAAGTGTAATAAATATGGCTCATCAATATTTTAATAATTAATTATTAATTATGTAAAAGGTGTTCTTACTATATTTTATTTGAAAGTAATGAGTCAGGAATTCAAACACAAACATCACTCAAAATATCCTTACTTGGATATGTTTCGGAGAACGGTTTGTCCCGATCGTCAGCAGTTATCCGACTGGTAGTATCCATGATTTCCTGAAGTGAGCTGGCTGTCTGTGGTGGCATCTGTTGACTGTGAGAAGAACTTCCAAACAGAGTTTTCAGGAGGCAATTCGAAATTTAAAGTATACTGTTTGTCTTTTATAACTAGCAACTTTTTCCAAACTTGAGTTCAGCTGCATTACTGGCTGGCTTTAATAGTTTCATATTTGGTACAATTTCATGATTGGTAGACCAGAAATGGTAGGCTATTGCTGATTTTTGTATTACATACATTTTCATCACTGCCACAGTTCCACAGACTAGCCATTAGAAATTCATTAGAATTAGTAGACAAGATCTCAGATTTGCACTTGGACACAGAAGACAAACTAGTATCATTTGATGTCACTTCGCTTTTTCCCAGTATTCCAACAGATGAACTCATAAATATTAAAAGCAGAAGCCTTATTAACAGTGAAGTATTCTTCATTTCTGAGTTTTTTTTTATGAGTCACTATGTTTACATTCAAACTTCACTTACTTGTTGTTGTATAATTGAAACATTTTCAAGATTATTCGATCTCATCCTCAGCTGTTTGGTGACTAAATGAACATTCCTCTTCTTCCACTACTACGGTGCTCCGATCCCTCTGCCATCTGGTGTTAGGGGCACTAAGTTTTAATACTTCATTTAATGCCGGGATTTCAAAATTTATAACTTTATCACGGTTTTTGGTTATGAATATTTTTTCCCAAAAATCCAATTCTCGAGGTGTCCTTAAAGGTTTTAACTGTTTAATGTTATGGCTAATGTTGTTATAAATAAAGTTATAAATTTTAAAATCCCGGCGTTAAATGAGGTATTAAAACTTAGTGCCCCTAACACCAGATGGCAGAGGTATCGGAGCACCGCAGTAGTGGAAGAAGAGGAATGTTCATTTCATTACCAAACAGCTGAGGATGAGATCAAATGATCTTAAAAACGTTTCAATTATACAAGTAAGTGAAGTTTGAGTGTAAACATAGTGACTCATAAATCAAACTCAAAGATGAACTCATGTTACTCTTCAAGAACTGGCTCATACAGTCTAACATTTCAGCAGAAGGAATAGAAGATCTCATAAAACTTACTCATTTATGCATACATGAACATTTCTTTACATTCAACGGTAAATTCTATCAACAGACCTCAGACCCAACAACGGGCAATGCATTTTCACCTTTCCTAGCACACTTCTTTATGAGCTACTATGAAACACATATTACATCATCTTTCCCATACATCTTCAAATGCTGGTATATATATGTTGATGATATTTTTGCCAATGTTCCACACATATTCATACAAGATTCCTTAAAACTATTGAACATACAGAATAGAGCAATAAAGTTCACAACAGATATAGAAAAGATGGCTACCTACCTTTCTTAGAACTAAAGATAACCCATGAACTACATAACTTATCTTTTGGCATCTACAGGAAGCCAACATAAACAGATAATTACATTAAGAACGAGAGCTACAACCCTACACCCCACAAACATGCAGTTTTGAACAGCTTAGCACATAGACTAGTCAACATCCCAATGAAACAAAATGAATACAAGGAATATAACCACATGATTAACATACCTGCAATTAATGGATACAGTAAACAATTAATGGAAATGAAAATATGCAAATTCAAGAAACAAAAACACATAATGGACACCACAAAATTAACAGAATCAAAAACCGAGACAGTTCAGGAAATTTACATATCACCCAGAGTGCATCATAAATACAACAAGATATTCAAGAAGTACATCATCCTAGCCGCAATAAATAAATTCAGTTTAAAAAACATATTATTCAACAAGCTGAAGGAGCCAGTACCTGAAAACAGGAAATCAGGTATATACCAAATACACTGTTCAGACTGCAATAAGTTCTATATACAAAAAACCAAAAGAAGTTTACAAATTAGATTACAGGATCATATGAGATGCGTCAAATACAAACCAATAGAAAAATCAGCAATAGCCCACCATTTCTGGTCTACCACTCATGAAATCGTACCAAATTTAGAACAATTCAAGCCAGCCAGTAATGCAGCCGAACTCGATGTTTGGGAAAAGTTGCTAATTATAAAAATCAAAGAGTATATTTTACATTTCGAATTGTCACCTGAAAACTCTCTTTGGACATTCATCTCAGTCAACAGATGTCACCACAGACAACCAGCTCACTTCAGAAAACGGCAGATCCAACCAGTTGGATAAATGTTGACGATGGGGACAAATCGTTCTCCGAAGCATGTCCAAGTAAGGATATTTTTAGTGATGTTTGTGGTTGAATTATAAACTCATTACTTTCAAATGTTAAATACATCACCTTTTGCTTCAAATATTAGTATATTTTATGTTTTTCACTTTCTTTTGTTAAATGAAAATTATATTCTTGGGTGATCCAACGCACAGGAAGCAACTGTTTTTATTACAAAAAGGGCCAACATGTTATTGTGTGTAGGCCCTTCTTTAATATTTATCATTAGTGGTGTATACATATGTTCTCTGTTAGCTATCTTACTGCTCTGTAGGACCACAGCAAGGGGAAAGCAAGCAATCAGCACTGACTGGCAAAGAGCTTACATTGCAAAAAGTATTACTCTTTTGCAATAAAGATTTATAGTAACCTTCCATTCTACCTGAAACAATTCAGTAATTCTAAACAATATATAATTTTTAAGAAAGGTTTCACTTCCTTTACTAAAATGTGATGTTCATTAATGTCTTATTCAGCAAGTAAATTTCAAATACTTAGCTCCCACTGCAAGAAGTGGTCATTTACATTACAGTGTCACCAACTGCATTGTTGTGCAGCTGCCACAAAGCCAGAGCTGGGCACATGGGCAGGAAAGAAAGAGACGCAGAGTGGTGTGTGGGCAGGAGAGAAAGAGACAGAGAGTGGCGCATGGGTAGGAGAGCTGCACGCTTGCCAAGAGGAAGCGAGAGACAGAGAGAGGCTCTGGAATATTCAGTCATTCTCTTGCCACCGTGATTGATCTCGGGAAGCCTACAGCATTCTAAAACAATGAATGGCAGATATATATATAGCTGCAAAGTGTCAGAAGGAGTTGTTGTGTTGAGGTGTGTTGTAGTTGTGTGATGATTATTGCGACTGTACCGCAATGATCTCTTTTGTTTATTTTAACTGTCAATATCACATCTTGTTTTTGCTGCTGCAGGTTGTACGAAGTTTCTGTTTACTGCAATAAAGAGAGTTTTAAAGTTCTGCAAACCAGCGTTTTGATTCTACCAACCCACGAAATCACAATAATGACACTCAGTAATACAGTATGCACGCGATAAGAAGAGCGATCGGGCTCCAAGTCCTCATTCTGTAATTTTCGTTTAACTCCGTAAACATAGATCACAACTATGAAATCAGAAATGCACTATACACTGACATCTAGTGGCTAATACGCTAAGCTTTATCATGTCCGCCATATTTCGTTTTGATCAATTTCGAGGTTAATTAGCTAACCAGTTTACAACAATGGTATGTAAGAATTAGATATTTAGTTCGTCCTTTGCAACATATACATGTTACGAGACACGTCAAAATGTATAAATAGAGTACATACATAAAGTCAAACTGATTGCATACATTATACCCAGTAAGAAACTTTTCCATCGTTTCATGTGGTATTTGCATAGACTAATTTACTACAAGAAATGTCATACTATAAATATTACAGGTTTGTGAATGTACTATGCTCTCAGTGCTCATTTACCTGGTTATAGTTCTAAAAATTCATTAAACATATAAAAACAGTGTGCATGCAAAAATTTCTTAACCTTAATCTTAAAGTGTTTTAATGATGCAGCTTGTTTAAATGAATTTGGAAGTTTATTATATAACATTATCACTTTGTAGTTATAGCTTCCTTCACAAAGGCTTACTTGGTGTGTTTGAATAGCCAGTTTATCCTTGTTACAAGTGTGGTTTTAATGTACATCAGCATTTACTTGAAAATGATTTATAGTTCTGTGAATATTTATGGATGTTATGGCTCTCAAAAGCGGACACATTATTTTTCGTCTACCGCTATATAACTGTGATCTGAATGCAATTGAGCTGGTGTGAGCAAAACTAAGAACGTTTTCAGAGGAAGGAACGTTACTTGTGATATCTTTGCTTATCTTACATGCTATTTTGCTGAACTGTGATTTTCAAGGTTGACCACTCTGCAGGAACAAAGAACGTTAGCTCTTGCTTCTTGCCCACTGCCCGCACAGGGGTGAAGCCGAGATAGGAGAAATGGCAACAAGAGATTTTAGTTTCCCACCTGAAAATAGAGGTGCTGAATTACTGGATCACGAAGGCGATTGATTATGCTGCAACTTTTAAATTTGTAGTGGTTTGATATTCTGTGGTTTGACCATCTTGAAAATTTCAGTGTGGAAGAAGGATTGTTGTATGTTCCTATGGAAGCAAGAGCATTTGATAAATCATTGCGTGATCTTGGCTATTTACTCCAGGTACAGAAAAATGAGAATAATCATTATTAAATTTTAGATGAGTCGTATTTTTTACACATCTGCTTCACTTTCGTACCTATTTTGAGGACATGTTTCGCAAATCATAGTTTGCATCTACGGCTCTTATGCGACATGTTGGAGTCGCATAAGAGCCGTAGATGCAAACGATGATTTGCGAAACATGTCCTCAAAATAGGTACGAAAGTGAAGCAGATGTGTAAAAAATACAACTCATCTAAAATTTAATAATTTTTCGCTTCACTGTGGTGTTCCAATACAGTTAAATCTCGAGAATAATCATATTTGTGTTTAAAATTGTCATTATTATTGGAGGTCTGCTGTGAAAGCTGTTGTACTTTAACGTGTTATAATACGTTATTCAATGGATTTCTGTGACAACAATTCACGGAAAAATAAAAGCTTATTGGCATTACATTACTTTGATTTTATTTTCGGATACAAAAATCCAGAAGTGAATGTTCCAATATTTAACTTCATTGGAGATTTCAATCATATTCCGTCACTTGATAACTTAACCTCCAAGTTAACATACGCCAGTGAGAATCTGATGCTACTTTTACAAAACCTCCACAATCAGTTATATGAATATCTGGATAATTTTGGCCATAATAGTTCTCTGGAAGAACGTTTTATCTCAAATTTCAAAGTGCCAGATAGCATAAGACTATGTGCAAAACATGAAATGGGCATAGATATAATTAAGACGTGTCACATTTCTAATTTATAAATACATTAAAAATAAGAAAAATAACATATTTCAAAGTTCATTACGCGATCCCGCCAGTAGATAATTTGACAAAAAAGTTCATAGTTCCACCACCAGAGAGAGCAGACAACAACAGATGCCAGTTGGAAAGAGATTGAAAATGGAGGCCAGGGCCTTTGAAACTAGTCTCTCATAAATATATGAAAAAGTAAGTGACGAGTGTCAATAAACCAACCAGAAATAATTTTTATATTAATTTTGACGTCACTGTTACTAAATTCCTCCAAACACACATCAAGAAAAATAGCATTTGTGAAGAAAGGACAGCTACCACAGGCCATGAAAAAGGATGAAGATATTCAGATCTGTATAAGTTGGTTGGCTGGTATCTAATGTTGAGCACCTGATAATAAAATCATTCATTCTCTTGCACTCCAATATTTAGCGGGAAGGTTGGTCTCTTCTATAAAAGCTGGACAGTGGATGAGGTGATTTTTATCCATATCCTCATTTAGGTTGCAGAAAGGGTATTTAGGTGAATCTGTGTAGGTGTTTATTTAGGCAGTCATGTACTGTTAGTAATCTGAATATTGCCACTGCAGATTTTCTTTGTAATGAAGTAATGTTATAAGTTTATAGATTTTCCCATTTCTTTCCAGATGTTTTTATGGGGTATTCTTCCTTAAGTTGTTTGATAAATTTATTTGAAATAATTCTTTTGATAGAGTGAAAGGGTACTGGAATAGTAGTTGGGTTCGAAACAATTTTGCTACCCTTTTTGGCCAGAAAATCAGCTGTTTCATTTCCTATCACTCTACAATGGGCCAGAATCCACTGGAGTACAACTTTTTTATGTAAATGTGATAAATGTTTTATCATTTTGTGGCATTCAATAATTTTGATACTTTTAGGTGTTATATCTCGTGTTATAGCAAGAATGGCTGCTTTGGAGTCAGACAGTATTGCAGCCTTTGTAAATTTTTGGATGTGATATAAAAGATTTTGTAAACTTAGTAGGATTGCTAAAATTTTGCCATCAAAGTTTGTTGAATTTTTGTTTAGTTTACGATAAAAGGAGAAAAGTGGGCATACCACACCAGCACCAGTGCCACCCTCATTTGGTAGGCTGGAACCATCTGTAAAAATATGCATCCATTCAGGAGCAGGATATCTTAAGTTTATTGTTTCCAGTGACAGTTGTTTTAAGGTACAGGTGGGGGTTTCAGATTTTGTGATAGTTTCTGTCAGATGGAGGTTATATTCAATTTCTAAAAATTCCAGAGGGTTGTTTCTCATCTGCATAGTTTCTTTTGTGTGTGGATGTTGTAATCTCTGGCTGATTTCTTGTACTATGCTTAAAAAGCTTTGCTGAGATTTTAAACATACTTGTGGTTTTCTTTGGACCCAGTTATTATAGGGTAGTCTTAAAAGTTTTTCATATTGTGTGATTGCTGCTTTCTCAATTTCAAATGTTATGTTTGGATTATTTGTTAAAATTTGCATGGCAGTAATTGGTGTTGTTTTAACGGCTCCTGTTATGAGGCGGAGGTTTTGGTTCTGTAATTTATTAAGTTTTTCTACATTCGTAGTTATTAGAATTTCTTCACAATAATGAAGTATAGGTTTTAAGTACATTTGATAGAAGGTGTTTAGAGTCTGCATGTTGCAACCCCTCTTTTTCCCTGCTAATCGTTTTAATAACGGTAACCTTGTTTCTATCTTTGTACATATATTCTCTATATGTTTCTTCCATGTTAATTTTGTATCCAGGGTTATTCCTAAATATTTTGCTTCGTGTGTTTGAGTTAATAATTCACCTTCTAATTTCAGAGTAATGGGTAATGGTTTCTTTCTTAATGTAAATAGTTGGTAATTTGTCTTTTGTATAATTATTTTCATTAAATTTTCAGATGCCCAATTTTCTAATTGCAATAGTGACTGTTGAGCTATAGTAATAAATTGTTGGCTTTGATTTTTCGGTTTGGAGGCCCATATTACAATATCATCAGCATAGAGTGGGGTTTTTGTTTGTTTTTCTACACTCCTAGGTAGATCTGTATAAGTTTAGTCCTTTTTTGTATTTATTTTTGTTGAACAATTAAGTGGTAGTTGTTTTTATATTGTGTTCCAGATGTTTAAATACATAATGATTTCAGATTTAAATACAATGTGTTATTCATCATTATTAAGTCGTGTTATTCATCACTTTAAACCTTTCAGCAATCCCTACAGTATTATTATAGAATGTTATGTAAAAGCTTATTTGTAAATTATTCAAGTTTATCACTTCTGTTATTAATATCACTGTGTGCAACAGCTGCAGTTTTATGTTAGGGTCTTTGTTTCAAATGATAAAGATTATTCGTGTTTGTTCTAGACATTCTCGGGCTTCGAGCCAGGTAAGCAGATGTTGAGACATCGACGTTTCGGGAGCGTACATCTCTCTCATCTTCAGGATGTTGAATGACTTAGGGCAGCAGCAGCAGACCAGCAGAAGAGACGAGTCGTCCAGGTTTACCTTGACGGAGTGTTTGCTGCCCAGCACCTAGCCGCTTATTGCGTCTTTATCTGGGCAGTATAGAAGAGTCATCATTTGTCTCAAGCAGTTGTTTTTGGCAGTAGACTTATCTAGCCTTGTGCACCCAGTTGCCCCGTGGGGGGGGATGCACCAGTGCTGGCTGCGCTCTTCTGCCTGCCTGGGAGGCATCTGAGCACAGTCCGCTTAACAGGCTAGAGGGAAAGGAACAGTGTTTAGGTATTGAGTTTTCCAATGGAGCCAGGGGAATGTGGCTCTGTTGAATTCTAGTTACCCAAGGCATCTTTGGGTAACCGGTAGCTCGGTCGGCGGCGAGGAACCCTGTGGTCGTAACGGCCAAGGGTGTTCACCAGTATGTTTGGATGGGAGTCCAGCTTCTCGTAGATGGTGCGGAACCTCTCCCGCACCACGTCCACGATGTAAGGGATCCCAGAATAGGTATGGAGGATGTGGGACGGAAATCTACGCCCGGTATTGTAGATCACTCGCAGTGCCCTGTTCTGGACGCACTGTAGTCTGCGGATATTGGTGGGAGCCGCTGATCCCCAGACTTCGCAGCCTTACGGAATCAGGGGCGGTATAATCGCCCGATACAGGCGTAGTTTGAGATGCGTAGGCATGGTGGATTTGAGTATTGGGTATAACTGCGTTAACGCTGCATGCCCTTGTCCGGCTTTGACCCGGACATGAGGTGCGTAGGTGAGACCGCGATCCAGGTGGACACCAAGGTATTTGGCAGTGGGAACCCAAGGGATTTGCCTCCGCCTCAACCTCAGAGACCAATCCAGTCGCCTAGCTCGGACTTTAGCCAGGAGAACAGCAGAGCTCTTCTCGGGGCTAATGGCCATCCTCCACTTCTCACTCCAACGGTCAATGGCTCGGAGCTGGCGCTGCAGCGGAGGATGACAATATCTTAGGTTTTTGTTACGCGCCATTATGAGGACGTCGTCAGCATACTGGCACGTAACAGTCTGTGGTTCTAAGGGGAAGTCAGAAATGTATGCCGCAAAGAGTAATGGGGACAGTACACTGCCCTCTGGGACACCCGCGGCTATTGGTCTGATAGATGACAACCGTCCTTCCACTCTCACCCTGAACATGCGATCTCTGAGGAAACCACTAATCAGGGCGAGATAGGGAGGAGGTACATTGGCCTCTCTGAGTTTGTACAGTAGGCCTTGGTGCCAGGTTGTGGCAAAGGCTTTCTCTACATCTAGCAGCACCGCGACTGTCTTGAGGTTTTCCTGGAATCTCAGGGCTGTCCTCTCGGCCAGACGCAGTAGCTGCAGGGTCGTGGAGTGTCCATGACCAAAACCAAACTGGTGATTGGATAGGAGCTGCCTTTCCTCAAAAAGAGGGGTCAGGCGGGATAGGAGCAACCGCTCAAATAGTTTTGAGACAGTTGGGAGAAGACTTATGGATCGGTAGCTAGACGGCAAGACCGGATCCTTGCCAGGCTTCAGGATGCACACCACTCTCGCCTCCTTCCAGCAAGCCGAAAAGTGGCGGAGGTGGAGGCACGCATTGAAGATTCGCGTCAAGTGGATGACGGCCCTTTTGGGAAGGTGCTGGAGCATGAGAGCACTAACGCCATCATGTCCAGGGGATTTGTTGGGTTTCAATTTGTGGATTTGAGCAATCACCGCCCTTGGGGTGACTATTGGGATGTGGATCGCCTCATGGCGTCGCCGTGGCTCCTCATAGAGGTCTTCCACAGCAGCCTCCATGAGGTCAGTGAAGTCTTCATCCTAGGGGTTCTCCCTCGGCTCGAATTGGCTTTCCAAATGATCCGCAAAAGCTGTGGCCTTATCTTGGGGCTCATAAGCGAGTCTTCCGCAAGTGCCATGCAGCGGATGCTGGTAAAGAGTTTTGTCCCTTCTGAGGGACTTGATGATCTTCCAGGGGTGCTTTTCCTGGAGGTCGACGTTTCGGAAAGTGTTCTCCCAGGCCACCTTACAGTGGGCACGGAGCAGCCGCCTTGCCAGGGATTTGAACCGCTGGTAAACTGCTCCTATCCTGGGATGACGGAAACGCTGCCATAGCTTCCGAACAGCTGCCTTGGCATTTAGCAGCTGCCGCATCTCGTTGGGGATGGACAAAGGGTTAAGTGTGTTTGTGGGATACGGTGAGTGTGTGCACTCACCGCTTGACGGACTTGTTGGGAGAAACTCATCGCCGCAGCCTCCAACGCCTCGACATCGTCAATGCGTGGACGAGGGTCGATGGTTTGGTTGAGTTTGAGGATGGCTGCATCCCAGTCGACCTCGAGTTCCCAGTCTGAGTTTAGCAGAGCTGGCATGGTGACGTCGGAATCGACCGTGACAGGGTCATGGTCGGAGTCCAGTTCGTTCACCGCCGAGAGGTCCAGGTGAAATGGAAAGTTCTTTGTGATCATGATGTCGATGACATCCGGGCTGCCGCGGGCCGGATGGAAGGCTGGGCCTCTCGGTCCGTGCGCGGCGAGATTTGGGTCACCGCTTATGAGGCGGTAGAGCCCTTGTCCCCTCTGGTTGCTTGTACGGCTGTGCCAGAGCCCGTGTTTCGCGTTGAGGTCTCCTGCAATGCAAACCACTGGGTGCAGATTGAGAAGGGTAGTGTAATCAGCTTCGGAGAAGTGATTACCAGGTGGGTCATATGTCGCTATCAACAGGGTTTCCCGTCCGCCGACTGAGAGCCGGACGACGCAGGTCTCCAGGTGCTGCAGGGCAGGGAGAGGAACAGGGGTGTGCGTGATGATGTTTTTCACGAGTATAGCTGTACCGCCATCCCGCCGACCGTTACGATCGGTGCGGTGGGTGACGTAACTAGGCAGCGAAAAGTCTATACCAGCATGCAGGTGCGTCTCGCAGATCATTAGGATGTCAATCCCGTAGGACTGTACAAACTCCAATATTCCAGGACGCTTATCCCGTGCACCGTTTGCGTTCCAGAACGCAGCACGTAATGGTCTCCTGACGAGTCGGGGGGGGGCCATTACTCATCAGTGCACGGGAAAAGCTCCTCGAATGTTTGGAGGAGGATGGTGTGTTTTTCGAGGAAGTCTAGCCTCGGGTCTTCGATCTTCTCCTTGCAGTCCCTAAGGATGGGGAGAACTCTCAAAATGAGGTCGCCGAACCACAGGGAAAGCTCCCTGAATTCGTCGACATCCCTCGCAGAGATGGTCCCCCCGAAGGATGCAAGCGCCGCTGCAGGTGCCCTCGCAGATGCAGGCGCCCTGTTTGAAGCAGGTTCTGCAACTGGTACCGGCGCTGGCGCTGCGGCCGGGCCGGTAGACTTAGCTGGGGCCTCCTCCCTGGTGGGAGGGGCTGCGGCCTTTGTGGCAGGCTTGGCTGTCCGTTGCGCCTTGCGGCCCTTTCTCGGACGCTGTGGGCGCGGTGCCTCCTGTGGAGGTTTTGGTGCAGTGGGCTGAGGAGCCACCTGCTGTGCTACTTGCAGAGTGCGCTCTGCCCTTCCGAGAGCTGCCGCGAATGAGACCCCGGGACGGACACTTGCCAATCCCGCATTGCCTCCGCGGCGACTCTCTATGATTCTCTGCCGCGCCACGCAGCCCTTGTAAGTGCTGACGTGATCCTGGCGACAGTTCGCACATCTCTTCTCCTCAGGCGCTTTATCGCAATCCTTCAGGAGGTGGGGCCCCGCACACCTCAGACATGCGAGTTTACGCTCGCACGCCATGCTGGAGTGATGGAACCCCATGCACCTGTAGCATTGGACCGGTCCCCCCTGACCGTGAAAGCGCTCAACCTTCACGACAGTGTGGAACAGCACCCGAACAGCGTCGATGGGCTGAACCGCCTCTCCAGGAACCTTGTCCACTACAAGGAAAAGAGGCATGGCTACACGCACAGAGCCTTCCTCTGTGTGTACTATCTTCCTCAGTTGGGCAACAGCTGAGGCCTTGATTCCGTGCTCATGCTCCAGAGCGAGTTTTAGCTCCTCTGGCGGGCACTCGGAATCCAGTCCCCGCAGAACCCGTCTTTCGACGTTGGGTTTCTGGAGGGAGTAGTAGTAGAACTGTATCTCAGTCCCGCAGAACCTGCTTTACAGCCTCGAAATCCTCGGGACTGCCGGTATGGATGTAGACCTTGCGAGGCTTCCTCTTGGCCTCGAAGGAGTGCTTCAGCGTGGCCGCCAGCTTTCGCATGACGCCCACGTGGTTCTTAAAGCTATCCGCTATGATGGGCGGAAGCTTGGACCCCCTTTTGGTTAGGGGTTGGGGCGCCTGTACAGGTTGGCCCTCTGGCTTAGGACCAGAGTTGCTCCGCCGTCGCCCTTGGACGACGGTGAAACCCTCCTGGTCGGTGGTGTCATCCTCTGACTCTGAGTCAGGCAGAGGGGGATACTGGGTCACAGGAGCTGGTGCCTCCGTGACCGAAACAAGGCCCTGAGGAGGTGCCGAAGCTTTCCTCCTCTTGGATCTTGTCGTGGTGGTAGGTGCCACGGGATCGGGTGCAGTTGAGGTAGAGGGTTGCTGCCCATCGTCCGACGTGAGTCGT
The DNA here is from genome assembly GCA_030765055.1 of Mantis religiosa. Classification (NCBI taxonomy): domain Eukaryota; kingdom Metazoa; phylum Arthropoda; class Insecta; order Mantodea; family Mantidae; genus Mantis; species Mantis religiosa. Next base: position 164,336,664 of record CM060957.1, read on the forward strand.
GTCAGCGCAGTTGCCCTCCGGCAGTCCGCAGAGGACCGGACCCCCCTGAGGGAGGCGCCTGAGCGAGTCATCGACTCTGGGTTTTGGACCATTGGTCCGAAAACCCTTGGTTACGGTCTTGCGGACCCTGCTGTCACGTGGTCTGTCAAGTCTTTTGTCAAGAAAAATAGATGATACTGGTCGCTGCTCAGTAAGCCAGATCTGTGTTTCCTGAGTCTCTTTTTCGAAATTTAATGCCCAGCATCTCGGTTAAGAGTGACTCTTCCGAGATAGTCAACGCCTCCTTAACTCTGCGCTCCCAGTAGCCACTGCATTTTGCCAAACTAGTGGTGAGACCGAAGTTAGCCCTATGGTCTTCCTGGAAGCAATGTTCCGCCAGCCCAGACTTTTCAGGTTGCAACAGTCTGATGCTTCTATCGTGTTCTTTGATCCTGGTAGCTACGGTCCTGCCGGTTTCTCCGATGTACGGCACTCCACATTCACATGGAATGCGGTACACCCCCGGAACATTTAGTTGTAATTGGTCTTTGACCGGTCTCATAAAGTGTCTGAGTTTTACAGGCGGTTTGTGAATAGTTTTTATGTTGTGTCTTGCCAGTATTCTGCCGATTTTTCCAGACAGATTGCCGGTATATGGGATGCAGGCTATAGCAGTTGGCTTTTCAGTGGAGCTACACATGTGAGTTCCGGCTCTTTTGGCTTTTCCGAGGGCCCTCTTGACATCGGAAGAGCCAAAAGAGCTAAGTCATCATTTATTTCCGATTTTCCATTTCCGGCTCGATTCTAGGGAAGCATCACGCAGCATCACGCCGAAGACTCCGGGGGGAAACACATCATGGGAAAGAAGAAGGCATCTTCCAGTAAACAGAGCCAGGCAGCAAAGCCTGCACCGCAGCTCTCGCCAGCCTGCTCTCGAGCGCCGACTCCCGCCTCGCTGCCGCTGCCGGCAGTCGAGAGGGAGCCCCTCGCCGCACCGCAGGGGAAGTTCTGGGCAGCCAGGCCCGCTTCCCCATCACACTGGATGCCCGCCCGGAGACCGGCCATTCGCCGCATCACCGGACTGCTGGAAGCAACAGTGCGAAGCTGCCTTCATCGCAGCTCTCGCCAGCCAGCAGTCGAACGCCGTCTCCCGCCTCGCTGTCGGTGACGGCAGTCGAGAGGGAGCCTCCCGCTACTCGGCAGGGGAAGTGCCGGCCGGCCGAGCCCGCTTCCCCCGGCACACTAGATGTCCGCCCGGCACCTAGTCGATCGCCGCGCCAGGACACTCCACAGTTCATCGACGCAGATACCCAGCCGCCAACACCACATCATCCGACTACAGCCACCTTCACAGCAGTAGTTGTCAGAGCACCTCGAGACCTCCCTGCCAGATTCGTCCTCACAGCGGCATCGCAGAAGTGGCCCTCAGTTCTGAGTGCCACTCGTATCAACACACGAAGGGGACCAACCGCATGTGTGCGCCTGCGGTTTGCTGATCTTCAAGATAGCAACGCTGCCTTGAACTCGGGCCTGCCCATACTGGGCCAGCGCCTGAAAGTAGAGGCCAGCAGACTGCAGCACCACACCCCGTGCAGGCACTGCTGTGCCTACGGACACAGCGCCGACACGTGCACCGCGCCTCCACGGTGCCACTACTGCGGATCCCCTTCTACGACAGTATCCTGCAGAGCCCACGATCTCCGCCGCCACCGCAGGTACTCCGCCACGTGCAATGGCCTCGGCCATTTCACAGGACAGGCGAAGTGCCCTGCCTATCCACGCGGGGACTCACAGAACACAGCACCCCCGAGGTCAGCCGTCAACGAACCTACGGGATGGCAGCAAGCCATTGGTTGCCTCCGAGAGGACCTGCAGGGTGTCACCAGTTTACTTCACACCCTCAAGGAGCTGCTGCCAACCACGCTCCACGCCGCAAACCATCGGCCTCCAGCGGAAGAGGTTCAGGACCTCCATTCAGAGGTCCTTAACCTCAACATACGCCTGGGCAACATGGAGGAAGCCGTCATCGCTGCAGCCCAACGACAAGACGCCCATCACGCCGCTCTCATTGACGTACAAGACCGACTGACTTCCATCCACGGACTCCTGACGAACAGGACTACCACACCGGACCGACTCTCCCCCACAGTTACTCAGCTTCAACAGACAGCATAACAACCCAACTACAACAGACTGAACAACATGCCAACGAGCAACAAGCCATCCTAGCCTCACTCCAACGTAAGTTACAACGCATCGAAGTTCAACTTAACGAACGACCTCACGACAATTTGGACGCCAAACTTGCACAGCTACCCCAACTCACCAACATGACCTCACTCCTCGACACGATCATCTCCACCCAGACTGAACTCTCCACACGACTGACACTACTGCAGCTGCAGACTCCAACCTCAACTGACAGCGCACAAAGACTACACCACGGACTTGAACCCTACCTTACTAGAGCCTGGAAACCGCCCCCTAGACAGAACAATTAAAGTGCCTTGACTGACAAACGAAACCCCCGGCTCAAGTAGCCGCCAAAGCCCCTATTATCCACGCACCACGGTCAGGGCCTTCGGGTCATGGCCGTCGCCTGGCCTGCATTCCTTTACCTGCAGCTGCCATGGGCAGCTCGCAACGCAACAGCACCTAGACCAATGGGGGTGCTCTTAGCGGAACCCCGACAGGCTGATATAAAGCTGCTAATCAAATAAACTAAGTACCCCATTAATACCTATAAAATAAATAAACATCCCAAAAAAAACAAAAAAAAAACCCTAAGTCATTCAACATCCTGAAGATGGGAGAGATGTATGCTCCCGAAACGTCGATGTCTCAACATCTGCTTACCTGGCTCGAAGCCCGAGAACGTCTAGAACATATACGCCGCCAAGAAAGATTAAGCTCATATTACTCGTGTTATTCATATCATTTAAATGATTTACAAATGTATGTAATATTACACCTTTGCTAAAGTTTCTTTGTAATTAAATGAATTAGCCATGTTTCATCACTTTTAAGTGTTTTGAATTATAACTACAGTGTTTAACTAGTATTGTGCTATAGATTCTTTATAATTTAGTTGAATTACTTATGTTATTTAAGTAAATGTCAAATTAACTTGTTATGCTTGTGAGCTAGAATAAAAGGAAGCAGTAACTGTCAGAACAATGCTATTCAATTTTCCTGTCATATACCACATCCTATTGTTAATTCCTTGAAAGTTCATACAAAATTTTGAGGTAATTGAAGTAGAAAATAAAGTACAGGTGGGATGCACAAAATTCACTGCAAGACTCAGCTGATTGTATGTTCTAATACTGGATTGCTACAGATCAGATCATATAATTATGTAAGCTTTTAGAAAATGCAAACTTTGAAACTGCAGTCACAACTCTCAAAGCTCACGTAATTTCTTTGTGCATCATCTGTAGCAATGGGGTATTGGAACATAATCACCAGCTGACAGCTAAGCAGCTATGAAAAATACAGCTATAGTATTCCGGCGACGTAAAATATTTGGGCATACGATTTTTCATAATTTAGTCTGCCAACCGAAAATAGGGATGCTGTGATCATCAAATATGTACATATATATGTACTAAAAATTTTCTTGTGCTAAAAATGTTGAATTACGTACATATATATATATATATATATATATATATATATATATAATGCACACATATTTGGTAAAACAGAACATATAAAAATACATTATAAATCCTGGATTCACAAATTAAATTATTCAATTTTTTTTATCCTTTCACTTGTATTTATTCCTTATTTCTGCCAGAATAACAATATGCCACAAAATGTTTTAAATTTTCAAACTTGAAACTTCTCCTGCTGTATCGCAAAAGTGATTTATATTGGCTGAAGCTTCGTTCTACTGCACATGAAGTGATTGAAGCGTGTTCAAAATTCAGTATGTCAGCAGGCGATATATCTGATTCTAGTTTTATATTTGACGAACCACTTAAGATAGCACTTATTTTCCACATTTCCTCAAAGCCTGGATTTTTTAAAAAAGCACGTTGTCCACTTTACACGTGACAAGACCAGCTAAATGTCCACGTGCACATTTGTGTTCATGAATCATTTTTTTCAGAATATAAATGTTTTCAGGTAATGTGAGATTATTATTTTGTAGTTTCTGAATTCTTTTTGTTATATTACACAAATTTCATTGAATGTAACACAAATCATTTTTCACACAGTCGTCACTCAACAAGGATTTCAGAACGTTAATAGAGGCAGCACTTTCTGAATTAAAAGAATCAACCACACTCCTGATGGCTTCACAGTTCAAGTAATACTCCACAGCATCCAACCATCTACCCCATCTGGTTAGTACTGGTTGCGGTGGCATAGGTATGTTGGGATACATTTCCTTCAAGAGTTGAATTCTGCTGGGGGCTTTCAGGAACACTTTCTTTCCACAAGAAATTAATTGGTCCACTTTTGGAAAATTTACCCTGATTGATTCTGCAATACGATGTAAGGCATGCGCTGTACAGGTTAAGTGGATCATTTTCGGAAATTAAACCCTTAAAGCTTCCGCTGCTTTAATCATATAGGAAGCTGCATCAGTCAAAAGTAGCAAAACTCAGTCATGTTTAATACCACTAGGCCACAGAACACCCATTGCATCGTTAAATAATTTTGCAACTGTTTGGTTATTGCAGTTTTCCATTACTTCACATAGCAAAATATAGGTTTGGAAGAGGTCTCACTGTTAATGGAACCAATCACAACATTGCCGATACATCGTCCTTCTACGTCTGTAGTTTTATCTACTGATACCCAGATGGAATTTTCATCTATCTCCGTTCTTATCTTCTCCAGAGTTTCTAGATACACCACTTTACAACAATTTTTACGTAACGTTGACTGATCCGGAATGTAGTGAGTAGTATATTTCTCTAGAAACTGTCGCAATGATGGACTGTTGGCTTTCCAAAGAGGTATATCAGGTCCGATGAGGCCACGGCAGAGATCAGTGTTGAATTCAGCCTGTTTACTTGTTGTGGGTTGCATCATAAAAGTTTGATGAAATCCGGTGTATCTTTTCTTGCCAGCTTGGTGTTTTGTGGTAGAAATATACTGATTAATTAAAAATCGCTGTTTTGAGTTCACATTAGTCTGACATGTATTGCAGAATAACACATTTCCAGCTGTTGAAAATCCTTCATCTTTGAACTCGGTAACAATTTTTTAACTTTGCAACTGTAGATCTTGGTTCTTTAGGCATTTTAGAACCAGACCAGTTTAACAAATAAACACTGACTGAAAGGGTGGGCTGATTCTGAATTTGAAGAAAAGATTTACAGCTACATATGACACCAATGTTTGGAAAGAGAAAGAAATACTCGCCATCTCTTTCTAGGCTAGAAAAACCAGTGGCGGATGATAATACTTCCTCTGTCCCATTCTCCAAATTTGGTTCTTGATTTTCCTCAGGAACAATATAAATCACTAGAAAATGGGTTTCATAGATACTCCTGATAAAAAAAAGTCCAACAAATTCTCAAATTCTAAAAAGCGTTTAGTACGTTAACATCAAATGCTTCCAGAGTAACAACGCCACTGATGTCTCCTTGCCCTCATAACAGCGGAGGTAATTAGTGAGTACAACTGGACTTTAACTGGGACCACTTAAAGGTGGAAAATGCAGGGATTTCCACAAATCATTATATGTAAAGGAAGTAGAAAAAGTGCCTAATTATATGTACCTTGTACCCTATTGTAACTGTAAGCTTATCCTTATTATCACATTTTTGTCACGAAAACAAAAATTCTGTATAGTTTTTCTCTTAAGAGTAATATATGTACAAGTATTGCATTAAGATCACTAAATATGGACAAATATTAATTTTACATATAAATATGTACTGTCAAAAATATGGAAAAATGTGTAAAATAAATTTGTTTAATTTGAATAGAGGACAACATGATGGATGGATATCAGTTAAAAAAATGTGTCTATCAGTGAAATTAAGAAATATGTATTTACATATAAATCCTAGCCCTACTAATAAGTATATGTTCTGTGTCTGCCCGCACCAGGAAGAATTAGTTAACATCCTAGTACATCTAATAAATGCCTCTATAGGGGAAGGAATTTTTCCGAACTGTTTAAAAAAGGGGGTTGTTAAACCATTACACAAAAAGGGTGATGTTACTAATGTGAGTAATTATAGACCAATTACTTTAACATCTACTTTTGCTAAACTACTGGAAAAAGTTATTTTAAAGAGGATTTTAAGTTTTTTGGACAAACATAAAATTTTATCTAATTCCCAGCATGGTTTTCGAAAAGGTTATTCTACAATTACTGCTGCGGTAGAATTTATAGACGAATTAATTAACAAAATGGAAAATGACAATCAAGTAATGGGGATTTTTCTTGATTTATCAAAGGCCTTTGATAGTGTTGATCACCAAGTCTTATTACAAAAATTGGAACATTATGGTATAAGGGGGACTGCAGGTAAATTAATTAACACATACTTACAAGACCGGGTACAAAGCACAGAAATAATATTTAACTAAACCAAATAGAAACAAAATATGAATCCTCATTAGCAACTGTTAAATATGGAGTCCCACAGGGATCTGTGCTTGGGCCTTTACTATTTACATTATACACTAATAATTTACCTGTGATTAATAATGTTAAAACTGTATCATATGCTGATGACACATCTATAATTTGTTGGGGAAAAGATCTAGACAACTTAACCAATAATATACACTCAGGTACAGATGTAATACTTAAATTTCTTGCTAATAACAACCTAGTTAATAATTTAAACAAGACAAGCATAATATATTTTAAAATTAGTAATTGCATGTACAACAATATGAAAATTAAAATTGGAAATGAAGAAATAGATACAACAGATGATCACTTATTTCTAGGATTGAATATTGACAAAAACTTATCATGGACAAAACATGTAAATTATATATGCAATAAAATAAGTAAGGGTATCTATCTATTAAATTACGTGGCACACTATTTGGATAAACCTAATTTAAAATTGATTTATTATGGAATAATTCATCCTCATTTGAATTATGGTATTGAGTTATGGGGTACAACGTCTAAAGAAAATTTGAAACGATTACTGGTATTGCAGAAGAGGTGTGTAAGGATTGTGTATTCATTAAAATCAAGGGATTCATGTAGAGAAATTTTTAAAAAAGAAAGAATTCTTACAGTTGTTGCATTATATATTTTTAGAGTTATTTTACTAGATAGGAGAACTACAAATATAAGGAGTAATAGCAATATACATAAATATGACACAAGAACTAAAGAGAATATGTATAGGGAAGCAAAGAGTAAGAAATTTTTTGATAAAAATCCATTTGTAATTGGAAAAACTTTATACAATAAGCTGCCAGCCACAATTAAACAATCAACTGGTTCCAAGTTTAATAAATGTTTAAAAAATTACTTAATTGAGAGGGCCTTTTATGACATAGATGAATATCTGCAATTGTAATTTCAATGTTTTTTTTTTTCCCCTCCTGACACATGTAATTTGTATATATTTCAATGAGGGTATAAATGGGAGATCAAACTGTCAATCTGTCTAGTAATTTCAACAAGTGAGTATAACCTTCAAAATATATTTCTGAAATCAGCAAATAAGTACATATTTATAAATTATTATTCTTATTATTACTATTATTATTTATGTTCAATCATTATATAACAAATAAGAAAATACTAATACAGTTTATTACATCTTCTGTTTCATATTACTGAGATCTTCACCTTATGACCAATGGATAGGAAGAACTGCGAGACCCTCCTCAAAGAAAGTGAAAACCGAAGATCGTTTTTTTTTTTTTTTTACCATAAAGACAGTTACATTATTTATTAATCTCTGTATATGCTCTGTAAAATTTGTAAATCTTGATGTATATAACTAAATATTGTAATATGTAAACTTTTTCGACGAAACTTGAAACATGTATGTCATGTCTATAAGTGAATAAACCATTATCTTATCTTATATTATCTTATCTTATCTTACCACACCGTAAACCCAGCGCTCAAGAAAACATGCGCGTAGTATACATAAAACTACTAGAGAATCCTGAAGTTTTCATGAAACTTTTAAAGTCATTCTTAAATACTTACTCCCCATACAATATGGATGAAAACTTTAACATTCCTTTCAGCATTTAAATTTGCAATACATAGGGCATGTACATTTCCAACTGTTTATGTGATTCTTTTATATTAATACTGACCAACTGTAATGCATGTTCTGAGTTAATGCTAAGTGCATGTTCACAAATACTCAATGTTGATACATAAAGTAAGATTAAAACAAAGACAAAGTTATAGCTGCCAGTATACTTGTGGTGGTGGCTATATTACTAATACATGTAACATAAATGTAAGACACGTTCAATGTTTCTCAGGTTTTTTTCTCTGTGGGTCCTGACAAACAATTAATTACATTGTTCACATTAGAAATTGGAGGTAACCATAACATACCATTTTACACATTTATCACACTCATCTGGTCAATAAAATGTACCTAGCAGGATCAATATAAGCTGAAATAAAAGTTAATAACATTAATTAAATTATCTTAAAAATTGCTTATGGTGCAAATGTTATCACTTCGGAATCCTGCAACCTAGGCACTCCTCTAATTTATAAGGTTAACGTTCATTAAAAAAAAAGAAGAAGTTTTGAAGACGAGAAATCATTCGCTATAGGATATTGCAGCTGTGAAAGCCGTTTGAATAGCACGTAAGAAGCTAATTTCCAATTGATAAAAGTACTATTACACCATAAACCTAAGATTTGTATGACTTTTGCTCATGTTGGTACCCATCATACAATCAAACAACAAATATCATGCCTGTGAAAATACTAGAACCTATATCTTTTAATTCATGCACTCCTCTTTCTGAAAGTAGAAACTTGAATCATGGTAAATGCTTAATCTTGGGATATAATTCAAGTAAACACACTTCGGATATATATAATTTCACTTTGGTCACTATTTCGTTTACAAGGCCGTGATATGATCAAATGGGCACTTGTTTTAATTAAGCCTGTGTAAATTACGGTAAATTGATTTAGCAAGCGGATTTTAACACACGAAAAGAAGAAAATAGTCATGTGGAAAATATCAGCACTGTAAGGGAATATGTATCAATGAGATCTGCTATTCAAAGTTTTAGTAATTTTGGCTGAGTGTTCTGGCTCCAAAGTTGTACTTCAGGTTAGAGTAATTACTGATGTTATTTGTATGCTGGTGCTAAAAAAAAGTGATGTTTGGATGTATGGCGGCGGGTAAAATGATATCTGTTGATTTGGTGAGGCTGTTTTGTGTATGACAAGTTCAGTGACGGGACCAACGAACAAAGCAAATTTATTGTGTTATCCTCATTGTCCTGAACGGGCTTCACAAATTGCTAAAGGTACACTCTGACGGCGTAGATTTATGTTGGTAAGGAATGACGTCACGGAAAACGCAGAGTGTGATATACGCGAATGCAGAGAAACGTTGCCAACACGTTTTCTATTTCTTATTATAAACTAACGATACGTAATGGGAATACTACGTAGTAAGCTTATCGTCATCGCCATCATCATCATCATCATCATCATCATCATCATCATCATCATCATCATCATCATCATCATCATCATCATCATCATCATCATCATCATCATCATCATCCTTTCGTTTATTCATACCGAATACAGAGAAACGCTACCAACAGTTTTCCATTTTCATTTTTAATTTTTTTCTTTTTCGAGTGGAGGAAAAATCAATTTATGGATTTCCACTGTGTTGGAGGGCACAGACGGGTATGTGGGCTTCACCTCAACGGTACTACTCCACTAAAAAAAAACCTCCACCGGATTGGGAAGGAGAAATGTGCAGCGGTACCGCCTAAAGCACCCGTGCATTCCAGGAGGTTATGTTAACTGTCTCGCAGTGCGATTCAGCTGAGTGGGTTTCTGATGCAGGGATACAGGTTTGACATGAAGATAAACTAGCGATACTGTAATGGGAATACTGTGTAGTAAGCTTATCATCAGTATTACTCTTATTAAACTGGTGATACTGTAATGCGTAAGAAAACTGGCAATGTATAATGATGATAATAACAAGAACAATCATATTAATAACAACCTATTTTCTATCATTATTATCGTGAAGCTATGAAGACTAGAGTGGACAGATCCACTGTTACAGTCTGCTTAGGTAATGTTTGTATTTTTCGCGAAAGCGTACTTTGGATGTTGGCAACGTTTCATAAACGACGTCATGCCTGCCATATTGTTACGCTATCCAACAGCATGTTTACTAAGTGAGTGGAACAAATAGATTGTGTTAGCCTCATTGTCCTGAACAGGTTCCATAAATCTTTTTAAAACAAGTTTCTTTTTATAACAATACGTTTATTTTAAGTTTGCTGGAGTTCATGTTTTTATTTTGTTATTCAAAATTGCGCAAGTGCAATATCCTACAAACTGCATTTTTTACTGTCTTCACAGTGTTAGTTTGTTGGTTAAGTTACAAGTTTCTCAGCTGGTAACCTTTACTCAATTACTCAGGTAATATTAATATATTTTAAATGTATCGTGGACTGATGTATGTTGCAAATTGACCTATTTCAGGTTTCAGAAAGTCTTTAACTTCAAAATAAGTAACTAACTAACTCAGGCTTTCAGAACACAGACTTTCAGAACTTCATCTGTGGTTGTATGTAATTGTTAGGCTTCTGCTTGCAGCAGTGAGGCTGGGACATAGATAGCTGATGCTAAATACGCTTTGGATGTGGAGAAGGCGTTCTCTATGACCTGGCATGCAGGTTTACTCCATAAGCTAATCTAACTGGGACTCCCAACACAATTATACAGGATCATACTATGACTTTGGTGGGTTCGTAAAATTAAAAAGAGTTCAATTACACCACTCAAAATGTTCTTTATTTCCACCTTATTCCAATTACAGTTTAATGTACACAATTACAATTTAATTTACACAATTAAATCTTGCCAGTTCGTCTTTACACGTAAGCTCAACTCAACTACACGTCCGCCCGCCGCGACTTACTTCACTCGACTCACTACACCTCCGCCCAGCTCACAGTCACTCAACTAACTGTCGCCTCGCTTGTATCGATCGCCCCGAAGCCCCCGAATCTTCCATTATGGAGGGGGAAATCATTCTGGAACCTTCGTGCACCTTCGCGCGGTAGGAGGAAGGGCCACCCCTTGCGTCTCCCCGCCACCGACAGTCCGCATTATCGATCGGCAACGCGAGTTCGCTGTTTGCGTGACACTGCTCCCTCCTCAAGGCTGGTCGTCCCGAACAGCGCCATCGTAGCGGGCCCGGCGGTCCAGGTGCACCACCAGCATCTTTCCTCGGTGCGATGTCCGCCCAGGTTGGTCTCGTCCCTGCCTCCACTTCCCTCAAGAGTGGCCCCAGGTCTGCGTCCGCCAACTGCTCCCTCAGGCCTGCGCCATCCCGGCCATCCGCAGGCACTGCCGTGACTACTCGAACTGCTATGGCACGCTCCTGCCCCTCCACTCTTGTTCAATGGCTGCACTCTTCTGGACAGGGTCTTCGGGACATAGCGTCCGCGTTACCGTGACTCCTCCCTCTGCGATGTTCCGAAGTGAAGTCGTACTCCTGCAACCTCTGAACCAAACCAGCTGTCTGGCCTTCCGGTCGCCCCGTCACCATCACCTCGCTCCTCACGGGGACAACCACGTCTTCGTTCAAGATGACCCTACCGTTTCCAAGGCGCTCTTCGGGTTGACGGAGTATGACCTCTTCTCCGTCGAGCCGCAGGACCTTCCTGCCGACGTCGACAGTCGCCTCGTGGCTCCTGAGGGCATCTAGTCCCAGAATCAGCTCCTCAGCCACCTTCGCGACGAACACCCACAGACGCACGGCACTCCGTCCCAAGGTCAGCTCCAGCAGGGCCTCCTTCTCCACAGGCATGGTGTCGGCCGATGCCGTCACAAGCTGGTATGGTCGGCTCGGCTTCCTCGTCGGCAAACCCTTCGCCAAGTCAGGTCTGATGATGGTCACGGCTGCCCCAGTGTCCACCAGCACGCTGCACGGATTTCCTCTTACCCAGCCGTCCGCGATGAGGTTGTCATCCATCCGCCGGCTGACGGCGCGGATTGTCACTCGAGGGGATGGTGGTAATGGCGCCGATCTGCCCATCCCCACGCCGGGCCTTACTCGTTCTTCCGGCCGCTCTTCCTGGTGTGGGCAGTCTCTCTGCAGGTGTCCGGGCTGTCCACACTCCCAACACACGCCACTAGGTGTTCGCCGGCGTCCCTCAGCTGGTCTTCTGTCTCCGGCGTAGCGGACACTCCTCGTTCTCGACGTCGGGATAGATGCTACCTTGGCCGCCTCCATCCTTAATGCCGCTGTCAGCGCCTCGTGGATGGTTTTATAATCGCCGAGCATTAGGCGCTGACTCCGTGTCCCGTACCCCGTCGACAAAGTTGTAGGCGGCTTCCCGGGATACGAACTCCAGTGGCAGGTCAACCAAGGCCTTGCTAGCCAGCTGCTCAATCGCTATGGCGAACTCCTGCAGCGTCTCCCCCGGTTGCTGTGACCTTGCCTTTAGTTGGCTGCGGTACGCTGCGGCTAAGCGGTGGTTCCCGAAACGATTCTCCAGGGCCTCCCAGATGTCCTTGGGCGCCGCCGTTGTCTGCACCGCGTTTAGGACTTCGGCAGCCCGTCCCTGGAGGCTGGCTATTAGGTGTGTGGCCTCCTCCTCCGGTGACCATCTGTTGTGCTTGGCCACTGTGTCGAACTGGCGGCGGAAGACCTCAAATGTTGACGCGCCGTCATATATTGGCGGTTTGACGCGCGCAGATGTTGTGTCGCCCTTCAAATCCTTCAGTTTCCTGCCGACGACGTCCTCTACTATGGCGTTCAGGGACTTGACGCTGCTGTTGGCCTTTCCCTCGAGGTCGTCAACGCGGCTCGCCAGGTCCTCGACGCGCTCGTCCACTTGGCCCATCCGCTTGCCCAGCTCCGTCACGTTATCTCTCACGCCGGCCAACTGTTCTTCAAATTTAGCGGCGAGGGCCTCGTTCGCAACCTTCATTTCTTCCAGCTTTGCGGCCAGGTTGTTATTTGCCGCTTCCATCTTCTCGGCGATGTTGTCGTTGCCCGTCTTCATTTGTTTCAACTCGGCGGTGAGGTTGTTATTTGCCGCTTCTGTTTTTGTTAACTCGTTCATCTTTGCCAAAAGCATTTCCAATGCCGATTCCATGGCCGTACTGTTCGGTGATGTTATCGTCCCGCTTCCTGACACCAATTGTGACTTTGGTGGGTTCGTAAAATTAAAAAGAGTTCAATTACACTCAAAATGTTCTTTATTTTCACCTTATTCCAATTACAGTTTAATGTACACAATTACAATTTAATTTACACAATTAAATCTTGCCAGTTCGTCTTTATACGTAAGCTCAACTCAACTACACGTCCGCCCGCCGCGACTTACTTCACTCGACTCACTACACGTCCGCCCAGCTCACAGTCACTCACTCAACTAACTGTCGCCTCGCTTGTATCGATCGCCCCGAAGCCTCCCGGAGGGGGAAATCATTCTGGAACCTTCGTGCACCTTCGCGTGGTAGGAGGAGGGGCCACCCCTTGCGTCTCCCCGCCACCGACAGTCCGCATTATCGATCGGCAACGCGAGTTAGCTGTTTGCATGACAATACACAGTTATCTAAAACACTGCACTTCCAAAGGCACATTCAAGGGGAAACATCAACACTTAGGCCTATAAGAGGCAGAGTCCCAGAAGGCTCTGTGCATTCACCAATGTTATTCAGCGTCTATATGGCAGACTTCCAAAACCTGCTGGATGTCATAATGGCCCAGTTTGCTGATGACGTTCTACTTTTCCACACTTAAACACCTACTCAGCAGAGCCTTCAACCTTATTCAGAGGCACCTCCGCCTCATCCAAGAGTGGTGTACACGCTGGCAAATATCTGTTAACCCAGACAAGAGCCACTAATTCTCTTCACAAACACCACATCCCAACAACGGTCCACATTCACCTTTAGAGGTCGCAGAATTAAATGGGAGAATTCCATCACTTATCTAGGAGTTAGGCTGGATATGGGTCTAACTTTTCGCGAGCACATTTGGAGTTTTTCTGTGGGGGTGTGGGGCACTTACCCCATTGTATCCCATGCTGTGCTCTGGAATGCCTGTTCGTCTAAAGCTACATCTCTTCCGTGCCTTCATCATTCCTCAAATGCTGTATGCCTGTGAGAGCTGGAGCATGGCTGCAGACAGCTGCCTACGTTACCTCCAAATGGCGCAGAATAGGGGACTCTGTTCCATATACTCTGTTGACTGCTATTTTCCTGTGAGACAACTTCATGAATTACACAAATATAACTATTTGTAACAAAAAACTTCACTTATCTTAAGAAAAATGATGTCAATTTTTCATATTAGTTGAATTAGTTGAAGTTGAAATTGATTTCACGAACCCTAGTTCGTGTCGTCAGTCAGAGAAAACCACAGGAGAAAACACATTCGCCGTTAAGGAAGTTACTATGTTATTATATTTTTTCAGTATTACCAAAATCTGAAGACGAAGCAAACTAAAGAACAGAATCAACTGCCTTTATTTCAAAATTCATTATACAATGTTTATTTTTTAAAATCAGTATCTTTTCCCAAACCATTAAATCTATTCCAAGATTTAATTGTTTTAATAATTTAACTTCAGAATTTGTATTATGGTTAAATGACCAAAAATGATCTGCTACGGCCGGTTTATCAGTTTGTTTATACTTAATGTTACGAAAATGTTCTTTTGTTCTGGTTTCCAAATTACATTTCGCCCTACCAATGTAAACCCGATCACAATGTAAACAAACAAATTGATAACTATCAGATTTTTTATTATTAGGAATTTTATTTTTTTTTGAGAATTGTCGTAAATTATTAATACTATATTTTTTATACCTAACTGTTTAAAAACTTTTTGCAATTGTTTATTAAACCAAGGATGGTAAGTACATTTTTTAAAATTATAATCGTCTTTTATTTTTTTAAGGGTAGAAATATCATTAACAGTTTTTTGATAGATACATTTTTCAATCATCTTTTATATAAAGTCTTTATTAAAACCATTAATTAAAGCAGTATTAATAATATGTTTATATTCTTTATTGAATTTCTCTTTATTCAGGGGTATGTTTATTAATCTATAAATCAGACTATTAAAAACAGCAAATTTATATGGAAAAGGGTTAAAACTTTTATTTTTTATGTAATTATTGATATCAGTAGACTTCCTGTACATACTTCCTATAAATATTGGTACAGCAAGGGTTTGTGATACCGATTTCAACTTCAACTAATTCAACTAATAAGAAAAATTGACATTTTTTCTTAAGATAAGTGAAGTTTTCCGTTGTTTAAGGACTATGATACAATGAAGCACAAAATTAATACAATTTTGAGTCGAACTAATACTCAATGCTCCATTTATTGCTAGTATTTACCTAGAACGCGTTTCGTTAGGATCTTCATAACATAATCAGCTGTTGTTGACTAATGGATGCCGGTTCAGTGAACTCCTCGGAGGTGATAGGTGCGTCTCTGTCTCTATCTTTATGAACTTGAAATTTGGGTTTTCTTCAAAGGTAGTATCGAAATTAAACAATTTACTTTCATATTTCTTTATAAAGATTTTTTCCCACGTGGTTAATGCAGCTGGACCTTGGACACTTTTTAGTAAGTGAATTTCTCGTTCCATATCATGATTTTCCTTCCAAAAATGGTACGCTACCGCCGAATTGTCTATTTCTTTATTCCTGATGTTCCTAAAGTGCTCTTTAAGCCTAATGTTCACGTTCCTTTTTGTTTTTCCAATGTAGAATTTGTCACAGCCCTTGCAATTTATCCGGTACACTCCTGATTTTTTGCCTGTGGGTATCTCCTTTGTATTATGTGATTTCAAAAGGTGTTGTACACTAAATTTGTTCTGTGATGCCAAAGTAATATTGTGTTCTTTGAAGACTTTTTGGATAAGGTGTGTAGCTCTGGGATGATACGTAAATTTTCTGTATGAGGTTTCATTGCTAATTGGGGAGAGAGTAGTTACTTGTTTGCATCTTAGTTGTCTTTTGAATTTATCTATTTTCTTGTTGACCAATTCAGTACTGTATCCATTGTATTCTGCAATGTAAATGATATTATTGTACTCTTTGTTATATTCTATCTTGTTTAAAGGTGCATTAACCAGCCTGTAAGTTAAACTGTTGATAACAGCACGCTTGTGTTGTCTTGGGTTATATCCATCTGATTTTATGAAATTTTCTGTGTGTGTTTCCTTTCTGTGTATGCCAAATTCAAGTTTATTATGTTTTCTGGTAAGTTTCAAATCTAAGAAAGGGATTTCATTGTTTGTCTCTTTTTCTTTGGAGAATTTTATTGCAGGATTTCGTAAATTAAGTAGTTTTAATGTATCATCCACTTGTTTCTCATTTATTATTGCCCAAATGTCAACATATCTGTACCAATGCTTAAAAATGAGTGGGAATGCCTTTGTGATGTGCGTTTCCAAAAAGCTCATGAAGAGGTCTGCCAAAACTGGGGACAATGGGTTGCCCATAGATATTCCTGATTTTTGTTTGAAAATTTTTTTATTGAATGTAAAAAAGGACTGTTCAATGCAAATATTGGTTAATTGAAGGTATTCCTCTATGACGTTTTGGTCTATTTGTAGGGACTGAAGCCATCTTTTTGGAAGGAAAATCATGACACATAACCAGAAATTCACTTACTAAAAAGTGTCCAAGGTCCAGCTGCATTAACCACGTGGGAAAAAATCTTTATAAAGAAATATGAAAGTAAATTGTTTAATTTCGATACTACCTTTGAAGAAAACCCAAATTTCAAGTCCATCAAGATACAGACAGAGACGCACCTATCACCTCCGAGGAGTTCACTGAACCGGCATCCATTAGTCGACAACAGCTGATGGTGTTAGGAAGATCCTAACGAAACACGTTCTAGGTAAATACTAGCAATAAATAGAGCATTGAGTATTAGTTCGACTCAAAATTGTATTAATAAGTGAAGTTTTTTGTTACAAATAGTTATATTTGTATATTACTTATTGCTTCACTGTAACTAACTTCATTTTCTACATAACTATTTCATGATGCCTCTTCTCTAGCTTATGTTGAGGATGAAATTAGGCACCAGTCCAAGAAATTACACGACCGCTTATCACAACATCAAAGTGACTTCGTTAGGTTGTTTTTGTTTGTAATTTTACGTCCTCCAACGTTAAGTCATATCGGACAATGAATGGAATAGGTGAAATGATGCTCAAATGAGTCCGAGGTCCATGGAGCTTAGGGTTACTCAATATTCGTCTTTCTGGATAAGGGAAAACCCTAGAAAAAACCTTATCTAAGTAACTAACCCTGACTGAGATTCAAACTCGGGCCCTCTTGAACGTGAGGTAGACACCTACCACCACACTACCGAGGCGGGCGCCCTCGTTAGGTTTATAGGGTAATGTAATCCCACAGAATGCTGCTTCAGGCGTTATCGAGTACTCCACATGGCATGTGGGCACCTGAGATAACACTGGAGAACCTTCAAACAGCAGCAAAAGCTGAGCACAATATTACCAATTAGAGAGCAGTTGGTCTCTTAACATAAACAAATCAGAATACTTTATTTCTATGTACATGAAGGTATAATGGGTTCTGTGTTCTACCACAATAGCTTGGAAGGGCAATAAGCACCCTCCTCACCACTATCAACCTGAAACAAAATAAAGTCACCCTACAAAACCCCATCCAAAAATTTTCCTACCTGCAATAAAATCCTATTGGGTACACAGCAAAATCATTCTGGCTTACTAAAGCCTGCCAGCAGTGACCGACAGATGGACGGATGACAATCTTAAACTCTCAGTATATTGTAAATTGTAAATATATAGAACGGGAATTCTTTCTTCTGTTTCATTTCGGTTGTTCCTTCTTATACTCTGAAGCTCTACACAATTAATACATTTTACCAGATTTCCCATTATGACATCATTGCAGTAAAGTAATATAACAATACATGATTACTGCTCAAAGAAATGAATATACAGACATTGTTGTATTAAATGTGAAGTTCATTTTGTTGAATGTCTCTTGATGTTTGTATAACATATATCGCTCCAACTATGGCACCTGACATTGTTGTAGATCTCAAATGTAGCTGCAGTTTGCAACCTAACATGGTGCCTGTTTGAGTTACATCCATAGTTTTATGAAATGGTATCAATCTGATTGAAGATTGTTTTTGGTTAGATGCGTAGATGTTTGAGTGTTTCAGAACTACAGATACTAGCATCTACTCTGAGGGAGATATTGCATAAATAATGAGGAAATCTAACAATCAAATTAAATCATGCATTTCGTATAGCAAATGCTGAGCTAAGGTCAAAATGGAAATTTCATCTATCTAGTAATTCACACTAGAAGTGAGCAAAGTCAATTAAAGACATCTATAGTTTTATATATCTAAACACGGAAATGAGTATAAGTATTTTTCTTAAATTTTTCATTCAACACATCATACATTTATGGCACTTGCATAAATATACTATAATCTTTGCTAAAGTTAAATGCATATGGAGGCAGGCCATACTGCAGACTCCAGCCAATCCTAAGCTTGCCCCGCCTAGCAGTGTTGCCAAATGCATATGCATCTCACGTGCATGAACTGAGGATATTATATTAATCATGCTGGATAAATGTTTGAAAAATGACAGATGCCAATCTTATAATAAGAAAGAATTCTATTTTCTGATCGTAAACGTACAGTAATCCTGTCTCTACGATACTTGTAACATGAGCGATGCACCTTTTATCTTGACATGGTTATGGTTACACCTAACATTCATCCATTCAACACAGATAAGCCTGAAAAACAACATTAATTCCTCATAACATCTATCTCAAGCATAAATAAATAATGCACCTACTATTAAAACATAATTCACACAGTTTTAAACAGAGTTAATTTTCATGGATAGAGTCAACATGAAAAATTCAATGCCATGGCAGGGATTTGAACCAAGGATCTCCTGGTTTCCATCCAGTTGACTCATATATTTCCCCGGTAGACCACTAGGGGCTCTCGCATCTGAGATACACCGTTTGTGGCGGCTTACTATTGTAAGTACTTAGTCCCAGGGTTCATCATTTAACTATTATTATTTTAGTTCATTGATGGAAATTAATCATTTCTCCACACTAGCCGTATATAGGCTAAGGTATTTGATGGATAGAGTCAACATGAAAAATTCAATGCCATGGCCGGGATTTGAACCACGGATCTCCTGGTTTCCGTCCAGTTGCTCTTAACCTTTGAGCTACCATGGTCAATGTGCCGTCCTGACATTAAATTCTCCAGTTGACTCATATATTTCCCCGGTAGACCACTAGGGGCTCTTGCATCCGAGATACACCATTTGTGGCGACTTACTATTGTAAGTACTTAAGTCCCAGGGTTCATCATTTAACTATTATTATTTTAGTTAATTGATGAAAATTAATCATTTCTCCACACTAGCCGTATATAGGCTAAGGTATTTGATGGATAGAGTCAACATGAAAAATTCAATGCCATGGCCGGGATTTGAACCACGGATCTCCTGGTTTGCGTCCAGTCGCTCTTAACCTTTGAGCTACCATGGTCAACGTGCTGTCCTGACATTAAATTCTCCAGTTGACTCATATATTTCCCCGGTAGACCACTAGGGGCTCGCATCCGAGATACACCGTTTGTGGCGACTTACTATTGTAAGTACTTAAGTCCCAGGGTTCATCATTTAACTATTATTATTTTAGTTAATTGATGGAAATTAATCATTTCTCCACACTAGCTGTATATAGGCTAAGGTATTTGATGGATAGAGTCAACATGAAAAATTCAATGCCATGGCCGGGATTTGAACCACGGATCTCCTGGTTTGCGTCCAGTCGCTCTTAACCTTTGAGCTACCATGGTCAACGTGGCGTCCTGACATTAAATTCTCCAGTTGACTCATATATTTCCCCGGTAGACCACTAAGGGCTCTCGCATCCAAGATACACTGGTTGTGGCGACTTAAGTACTTACAATAGTAAGTCGCCTCAAACGGTGTATCTCGGATGCGAGAGCCCTTAGTGGTCTACCGGGGAAATATATGAGTCAACTGGAGAATTTAATGTCAGGATGGCAAGTTGACCATGGTAGCTCAAAGGTTAAGAGCGACTGGACGGAAACCAGGAGATCCGTGGTTCAAATCCTGGCCAGGCATTGAATTTTTCATGTTGACTCTATCCATCAAATAGCTTAGCCTATATACGGCTAGTGTGGAGAAATGATTAATTTCCATCAATTAACTAAAATAATAATAGTTACCGTGCTTGCTGTTTCACTGCTGTGATGTGTATTACGGTTAGATCTTAATGTTTTAGTAATATTCAATGTGTTGCTTAATTACGGGAAGAATAGCCAAAACCTTTGCTGGCGGGTAAAACTGCTCTTATGTTCAGAACCTCTGCAGGTGCACATACTATGCTTGGCAACAGCCCTCCATTTGAGCATTGGCCAGCATTCATATGCCTTTAACTTTTATAGTAGTCTGGTACCTTTATTGTTTTTGTATCTTACATTATGTATTATCGGTAAACTTTCCTGCACTAACAACATTTCAAACATTCACCCCAGAAATGAAAAATTGCAATTGATTATTTATGGAGGCTCTTTAGCTTTGTCTCATCATCCCATTCTATATTGGACATGAAAGACTGCTTCATCTTGCTCAAATGCATCATTATCATACTGTAAATGTATAAAAATGGACCAATGGCTTTACTTCCCTTCTAAAGGTAGCCATGCCAAGAATTTTTACACCTGATAAAGTCCATTATCTTCCATCGGTTTGTACTCATACCAGCGGCTAGTGCATTATCCCTAGACCATGTAGGATGTTACTAATGTCAGAACATGTACAGTACGTGCATCTTTTCTTGAGCGCTGGATTAACCTCGAAGTTGATCAAAACGAAGTATGGCACACATGATAAAGCTTAACGTATTAGCCACTAGATGTCAGTGTATAGTGCATTTCTGATTTCATAGTTGTGATCTATGTTTACGGAGTTAAACGAAAATTACAGAATGAGGACTTGGAACCCGATCGCTTTTCTTATCGCGTGCATACTGTATTACTGAGTGTCATTATTGTGATTTCGTGGGTTGGTAGAATCAAAACTCTGGTTTGCAGAACTTTAAAACTCTCTTTATTGCAGTAAACAGAAACTTCGTACAACCTGCAGCAGCAAAAACAAGATGTGATATTGACAGTTAAAATAAACAAAAGAGATCATTGCAGTACAGTCGCAATAATCATCACACAACTGCAACACAACAACTCCTTCTGACACTTTGCAGCTATATATATCTCCCATTCATTGTTTTAGAATGCTGTAGACTTCCCGAGATCAATCACGGTGGCAAGAGAAAGACGGAATATTCCAGAGCCTCTCTCAGTCTCTCGCTTCCTCTTGGCAAGCGTCCAGCTCTCCTACCCACACACCACTCTCTGTCTCTCTCTCTCTCCTGCCCACACACCACATTCTGTCTCTTTCCTTCCTGCCCATGTGCCCAGCTCTGGCTTTGTGGCAGCTGCACAACAATGCAGTTGGTGACACTAATGTAAATGACCACTTCTTGCAGTAGGAGCTAAGTATTTGAAATTTACTTGCTGAATAAGACATTAATGAACATCACATTTTAGTAAAGGAAGTGAAATCAGTCTTAACAATTATATATTGTTTAGGATTACTGAATTGTTTCGGGTAGAATGGAAGGTTACTATAAATCTTTATTGCAAAAGAGTAATACTTTTTGAAACATAAGCTCTTTGCCAGTCAGTGCTGATTGCTTGCTTTCCCCTTGCTGTGGTCCTACAGAGCAGTAAGATAGCTAACAGAGAACATATGTATACACCACTAATGATAAACATTAAAGAAGGGCCTACAGAAAATAACATGTTGGCCCTTTTTGTAATAAAAACAGTTGCTTGCTGTGCATAGAATCACCCAAGAATGTAATTTCCATTTAACAAAAGAAAGTGAAAAACATAAAATATACTATTATTTGAAGCAAAAGGTTAGAATCAGTGATGTATTTTTCATTTGAAAGTAATGAGTCGGTAATTCAAACACAAACATCACTCAAAATATTCTTACTTGGACATGTTTTGGAGAACGGTTTGTCCCCATCGTTAGCATTTATCCGACTGGTTGGATCCGTCGTTTCCTGAGGTGAGCTGGTTGTCTGTGGTGGCATCTGTTGACTGTGAGATGAACTTCCAAAGAGAGTTTTCAGGACGCAGTTAAATTTAAGGTATACTGTTTGTTTTTTATAATTAGCAACTTTTTCCAAATATCAAGGTTCGGCTGCATTACTGGCTGGCTTGAATTGTTTTATATTTGGTACAATTTCATGATTGGTAGGCAAGAAATGGTGGGCTATTGCTGATTTGAATATCTTGTTTGAATTTATGATGCATTCTGGGATGATATGTGAATTTCCTGAACTGTGTCTCAGTTTTTGATTCTGTTAATGTGTTGCTAGGCTTTGGCAATGAAGCCATTAGCTCTCTTGCTCTCCAATATTTCTGTGTAGTGGGTCCAGCATGTAGAGCTTCGCAGGTTAAAATATGTTCTTCAGTCATTTCCTCTTCTTTGTTGCACAGAGGACAATTTGGACTTGTACAAATTCCTATTCTGTGTAAGTGTTTGGCCAAATATTCATGTTCTGTAAGTAATCTAAAATTTGGTACTGCAGCTTTTTATGGGATTTCTGGAATAATTTCTGGATCTTTAATTAACATTTTCCATTTTTTATCTTTGGCTTTGTTAGATATTGATTGATTTTGTTTGTTTTTATATTTGCTTTTCATTAATCCTTTTATGGACGTAAAGGATAAGGTTTTACTTTTGTTCTGAAATAAATTTGCACCTTTTTTGGCAAGAAAATCAGCTGATTCATTTCCAGCAATTCCACAATGTGCAGGTATCCACTGTAATATAATTCTTTTCTGTAGTTTTTGAAGTTGATGGATCATTTTATGACATTCTTTAATTTGGATTGACCACATTTTATATGAACTTATTGCACATAATGCTGCTTTAGAATCAGAAAGTATGACTGCATTTTTGAATTTATCTATTCTGTATAGAAGGTGTTAGAGTAAAATATGAATGGGAATTACTTCTGCATCAAAATTTGTTGTGCGGTATCCTGCTGGTTGGTACGTTGAGAACAGTACACACTTAATGCCTGCTCCTGAGTTGTTGTCCAAGTTAGATCCATGTGTGTAGATATGTAACCACTCTTCAAGTGGGTATCTATTGCTCACAGTTTCTAATTATGTACTTTTAGTACAGGTTTGGAAGTTTCAGATTTTGTAACTATTTGTTTTAAATCTAATTGAATATTAATTGGTTCAAAGGTCAGTGGGTTTTCTTTGATTAAGATGTTTTCTTTAGAATTAGGAAGATTCAGATCTGTTTTTAATTCCATAACTTTGTGTAGGAAACTTGTTTGTGTTTTCATCTTGATTAGTTGTAGTAATCTTTTCTCCCATTTTGTTGTTTTTAACCACAACATTTTTTCATGTTATATTAGTGCCTGCTCCTCTAAAGTTAGATGTATTGGATAGTTCTGAGTTAAGGTTTTCATTGCCGTGATTGGAGTTGATTTTGGTGCACTGGTTATTAGTCGCAGGGCCTGATTTTGGCATACTTCAAGGTTTTTTATGTTAGAACTGTTTGCTGTGATTATTACCTCTGCATTACAAAGAATTATTGGCTTGATGAATGTTTTGTATGTGGTTTTCAGTGTCTCCCGATTACTGCCCCACTTGACTCCAGCTAATCTTTTCAAAATTGCAAATTTTTTTGTTGATTTGTTTACCACTGCTTCAATATGATGTCTCCAAGATAATTTTGAATCAAAAATTGTTCCTAAATATTTTGTTTCATAGCTTTGTTTTCTTGAACTGCAGATTTAGTTTAGGGATTTTCTTTTTTAAGCTAAATATTTGTAATGTTTTATCAGTATTTATTTTCATCAAATTGTTGTCAGTCCACTTTTCTAATAGTATTAGAGCCTTTTCCATTGAAGTTTTGGATTTCTCTATTTGTGGGGAAGATGTCCACATGATCATGTCATCTGCTAAGAGTGCTGTCTTTATTTCTGTGTTTGATACAGCCGCGGGAAGATCATGCTATTTCACCTCTTCCCTGGCCTGTCACGGCGTACAAATGTTCCACAATTGGTGCTTGTGAGAAAAGCTGATGGACTTTAAAACTCCTCCTGGCCAGGTCCGATGGACCCATTAACCAAAGACAGGTGTGGCCCTCCAAACATACTGGGGGTTCAAGTGAGTGGATGATGTAACCACCATTACATGCAACAGTTTGGTGTCCACTTAAAAAATGGTTACATTTATGCTATTTAAAGCATGATTCTCTTAATTTTGTAGTGTTCAATATGTGTTTCTGTTTCTTGAATTTCCAAATTTTCTTTTCCATTAAGTGTTTACTGTATCCATTAATTGCAGGTATGTTAATCATGTGGTTATATTCCTTGTATTCATTCTGTTTCAATGGGATGTTGACTAGTCTATGTGCTAAGCTGTTCAAAACTGCATGTTTGTGGGGTGTAGGGTTGTAGCTCTCGTTCTTAATGTAATTATCTGTTTGTGTTGGTTTCCTGTAGATGCCAAAAGATAAGTTATGTAGTTCATGGGTTATCTTTAGTTCTAAGAAAGGTAGGTAGCCATCTTTTTCTATCTCTATTGTGAACTTTATTGCTCTATTCTGTATGTTCAATAATTTTAAGGAATCTTGTATGAATATGTGTGGAACATTGGCAAAAATATCATCAACATATATGTACCAGCATTTTAAGATGTATGGTAAAGATGATGTAATATATGTTTCATAGTAGCTCATAAAGAGGTGTGCTAGGAAAGGTGAAAATGTATTGCCCGCTGTTAGGTCTGAGGTCTGTTGATAGAATGTACCGTTGAATGTAAAGAAATTTTCATGTATGCATAAATGAGTAAGTTTTATGAGATCTTCTATTTCTTCTGCTGAAATGTTAGACTGTATGAGCCAGTTCTTGAGGATTAACATGAGTTCATCTTTGAGTTTGATTTATGAGTCACTATGTTTACACTCAAACTTCACTTATTTCTATAATTGAAACGTTTTCAAGATTATTCAATCTCATTCTCAGCTGTTTGGTGACTAAATGAACATTCCTCTTCTTCCACTACTGCGGTTCTCTGATCCCTCTGCCCTCTGGTGTTAGGGGCACTAAGTTTTAATACTTCATTTAATGCCTGGATTTCAAAATTTATAACTTTATTTATAACAACATTAGCCATAACATTAAACTGTTAAAATTTTTAAGTACACCCATAGAATTGGATATTTGGGAAAAAATATTTATAACCAAAAACCGTGATAAAGTTATAAATTTTGAAATCCCGGCATTAAATGAAGTATTAAAACTTAGTGCCCCTAACACCAGATGGCAGAGAGATCGGAGCACCGTAGTAGTGGAAGAAGAGGAATGTTCATTTAGTCACCAAACAGCTGAGGATGAGATCGAATGATCTTGAAAATGTTTCACTTATACAACAACAAGTAAGTGAAGTTTGAATGTAAACATAGTGACTCATAAATCAAACTCAAAAATGAAGAATACTTCACTGTTAATAAGGCTTCTGCTTTTAATATTTATGAGTTCATCTGTTGGAATACTGGGAAAAAGCGAGGTGACATCAAATGATACTAGTTTGTCCTCTGTGTCCAAGTGCAAATTTGAAATCTTGTCTACTAATTTTAATGAATTTCTAATGGTAGGCTGTGGAACTGTAGCAGTGATGAAAATGTATGTGCTAGATGTTTGGCTAACTTGTAGGTAGGTGCGTCTATGTTGTTGATTATGGGCCTCATTTTATCTCCTGGTTTATGAATTTTCAGCAATGCATAAAGTCTCAGTAACACTGAATGGTCTGGTTTGACTTTAGATTTCTGTATATCAGACAATATGTGGACTTCTTTTAAGGTTCTCTCGAATTCTTTCATACAGAGTTTTAGTGGGTTACTTTCCAGTTTTGTGAATTCATTACCTTGTAACTTGTTTTCTACTCTAGAGATGTAATCTGATCTATTTAAGATTACTATTTGGTTGTCTTTGTCTGCTTTTGTGTATATTATTGGTTTTGATTTGAGGGCCTTGATTACTTGTTTGGAAGGGAAATTATTTCTAACGTCTTTCTG
Source organism: Mantis religiosa (assembly GCA_030765055.1). Lineage (NCBI taxonomy): Eukaryota > Metazoa > Arthropoda > Insecta > Mantodea > Mantidae > Mantis > Mantis religiosa. The sequence continues at coordinate 164,363,070 of CM060957.1, forward strand.
TATTTCCAGTATGGCTGTTTCACATTCTTTACGTACGGCAGAGTGCATCATAAATTCAACAAGATATTCAAGATATTAAAGAAGTACATCACCTTAGCCCCAGTATATAAATTCAGTTTAAAAAACTTATTATGTAACAAACTGAAGGACCCAGTACCTGAAAACAGAAAATGTGGTATATACAAAATCTACTGCTCAGACTGCAATAAGAAAATAGGAAAATCCAATAGAAGTTTACAAATTAGATTATAGGAACATATGAGATGTGTGAAATACAAACAAGTAGAAAAATCAGCAATAGCCCACAATTTCTGGTCTACCAATCATGAAATTGTACCAAATATAAAACAATTAATGCCAGCCAGTAATGCAGCCGAACTTGATGTTTGGAAAAAGTTGCTAATTATAAAAAAAAAAGCAGTATACTTTAAATTTCGTATTTCCTCCTGAAAACTCTCTTTGGAAGTTCATCTCACAGTCAACAGATGCCACCACAGACAACCAGCTCACTTCAGGAAATCATGGATCCAACCAGTCGGATAACTGCTGATGATTGGGACAAACCGTTCTCCGAAACCTGTCCAAGTAAGGATATTTTGAGTGATGTTTATGTTTGAATTACCGACTCATTACTTTCAAATAAAATATACTGTTCTTAATACATTTTGTCTGAGCAGATTTGTTATATTTCTTAATGCTTAGCAAACAGAGCTAAGCTTTCATTGCATTACGTTTATTTTTTTGTTCTGCAACTGGGATGTGCTTCTTTTCAGAAACCAAGAAATTTTGTTTGAGGTAGTTCAGTGTGACCGTTGCATCTGATTGATAATTCCATTGCCCACTTATGCTTTATTTTAAACTTATAAAGTTCATAGTTTATTTGCTTCAAAGCAAATATGAATTTTGAAAAGTTTTGACAGGTCTCTTAATTGCTGATGTCACTTTCCTGATATAAGTACACTAATATCATGTAAAAAGAGCATATCCATTGGTCCCTTGCTAGGTTTTAAATGGCAAGCCATTTATAATTATTACAAATAACAATACCTTGAAGACAAAGGCTTGTGAGACAGCTTTTATAATAATGCAAGATTCCAAATCATATCCATTTGTTATGGTTTCCTGGATTCTGTTAAAGAAATATTTTAACTAGTTAATAGGCATCTCATTGAAACCATCTAAATTACTTTTATCCAATTGGTTCACCTCACATTATGTAATAGTATTATTGTAATAACCAGTAAGAACACCTATTATGTAATTAAATTATAGAAGAGTCGTATTTATTACACTTCAGCTTCACTTACGTACCTATATTGAGGACATGTTTCGCAAACTATCCTTCGCATCATCAGCTCTAATGCGACTAAAACTTGATCCAGTGATCACCATTTTTGGCCAATTTATATATGAGCTTTTTCGAAACACATATAACTAAAGCCTTTCCTCATAATTTTAAAACATGGTACACATACGTAGATGAAATATTTGCAATATTACACTACAAACAGATAGATGATGCTTTGAAACTACGCAGCTTTCAAGAATTTGGCATACAATTCACAGTAGAAACTGAAGAGGACTGTACTCTGCCTTTTTCTGGACCTTAAAAATCACAAAAAACAATGGAAAACTGGAATTACATTAAAAACTTACTTAACAGTAATAATAGTGAAGTGATAAAACCAGAAGAAAAGTCAGGCATTTACAAGATTAGGTGAAAAAATTTACATAGGAAGGTCAAAAAGAGACATAGGCACTAGAAAGAAAGAACATTTTAGGCACCTAAGTTACAAAAATATTGAGAATTCAGAAATAGCAGCTCATTTCTGGTCCAAAAATCATGAAACTGAAAATAGCATCAAATTACTAAAATACGTAGAAAAACATAGTGAGCTCGTCATATAGGAGAGAGTATACGTAGAAAAACATAAAAACCAACTAATGAACTTTGGAATCCCGCCAGAAGACAACCCCGCATTTAAATTCATCACAAAATCAACAGATGGCAGCAGCAACTCCAGAATAACCCACACCAATGGATCAAACTTTCGTAACATTACAGCTGATGATGAGAAGAATAGTTTGCGGAACATGTCCTCAATATAGGTACATAAGTGAAGCTGATGTATAATAAATACGACTCTATTTTTAGCACAAATAATTTACCTAATACAAATAAAATACTATTGTATTATAACCATCATTGCGCACTGTAATAAAATCATTATTCATTGGCATATACAAGGGGCATCCAGAAAGTAAGTTCTGTTTCATTTGATCTCCGCTGTAGCGCTGTGACCGCAGTTCCACATATGCGCAGTAGACGCTCTGCATCAAGGAGCAGAAACATGCGCCATTCTGAGATCGTTGTCAGCCACATATGCTTTGTTGTGTTTGTTTACAATGTCGGTGTTCATTGAAAATCCCACCGCTTGTGAATTCAGATCTGTGATTCGTTTTCTGAATGCTAGGAAAGTGAAACCAATTGAAATTTATTAGCAAATTTGCGATGTCAAAAGGTGTTGTGTTTCTTCACGACAATGCACGACCACCCAATGCAAATGCGACGAGAAACATCCTACAGGGATTTGGCTTGGAGGTGTTTGACCACCCCTAGTACAGCCCTGACCTCGCTTCTAGTGACTTTCATCCGTTTTTGCCTCTCAAATCTTTCCTAGGCGGTCAACACTTCAACAGTGACGAAGAGCTGAAAGAAAATGTTTCCAACTGATTGAAGACATAGGTGGCAAACTTCTATGAAGATGGTATACAAAAACTTGTTCCTCGCTATGTCAAATGCCAGCAAATTTCGGTAGTTATGTGGGAAGGTAGTTTAAGAGTTGTAGCATTTTGTGCAATAAATAATATTTCTGTATCTGTACACAGTTTAATTTTATTACCAAACAGAGCTTACTTTCTGGACGTATCTCGTATGTACGTACATATATTTGAAATTACTCTGAATTGAAACGTAGACATTTCACATGATGTGATACAAGAAGTATGTACTTTGAATAAGTCAAGATGTTTGTTAAATTCGATGAGAGGAAGCAATACACTGGTAGAATGTGTCTGGTCACATCTCTTTGTTTATGAATGATTTGTAAGCTCTATTTACTCTAGAGAGTTCAAAGCAGTATTATTCAGTTATTCTTCCATTTAAAAACCATGAAAATGTGTATCAGCTTGCAATACATTCTCGTATTACAATCCCTCAGTGAGACGACTTTCTTTCCTCGGGATAGAGACATGAAGATCCCTTCAGCTTCCCCGTTACTGCGATGAAGTAGTCTGGATAAATTGCCGGTAGCTTCGTCAATGAGCGATGAGATCTTTAATCCAGGGCTGTGGTACCGCGCCAGCAACGGAATGGTGAATGGTAGTAACCAAAATTGATCATAAAACACTGCTTCACTTATTTTTTTTTTATATAAGATGTTATTTTCTCCCTGTATCTTTACACAGTCAATGCTTTGTAACAACATTTGCTAACATATTTCATGATAGTAATGGCGTAGCATACGCAGCATCGTGTCTAGAACTGTATCCATTATACGTCTCGCCGGATCAAAAGAACTTTCAGGAATGAACTTTATCAAGTGAAAAAATTAAATTCAAATTTTTTACTGATATCTGATTGGTTAATTTTGCCATTTCTTGTTACTAAGGGACCAATACTTAAATTGGATTGGCTTGACGTCAGATTTTGAATTTCTATGCGATCTAATACGTCACAAACAAAGCCATCTTGATTTAACCTCTTTCATCAACTTCAGAGGACCAGGTTTGTATTACATTTCTATATATGGAAATTTTAATAAATTTCTCGAATTATATGGAAAATCAGCTTCAAGCTGGATCAATGAGACAGGATGTACCTTCCTCCTTACTACTACCAGAAAAATGCAATTGAGTTAATGTGGGCTCAAATTATGTTGCAAACAGAAATAATATTTTTAAGCTGCCTGACGTTGAACAGCTTATTCAGGAAGAAAGTGACAAGGAACACAACAGGACTGGGAAAACTGCGTGAGAGATCAGATAAACTACAAGAAGACAACTTTTGGACAGAAATATCATGTAACGAAATTTTGTAACATATCTTCATAAATGTGCAGTACTCAGACGATTAAAACAATGACAATGACAAATTATTATCTCTTAACGTAAGTAACATTCACAGCTATACGGATGCACCCCTGACATTTTTGTTGGATTAGAAAAAATATAAATCATAAGATATGATGACCATGACCATGACGTGCTGGCTGGCTGTATATAGCCAGAAGGTTTTTGCTGCATGCCCACCTGTTAAGGGTTTTACCGCAGGCAAGGTATTCGAATGGGATTTTGTAGGATGGATATGGTGCAGGTTTTGAGATTTGAAGAATTTTGTGACGTTACAGTTATTGTACCTTCAGGATGAAAGGACAGGATGCAATTCCCTGCACCCTGGTGTTTTTAATTTAGTTTTGGGTTGGGGTGAATTTTGTTGCCAAACAACTTAGGAGATTATGTGGAGCTCAGCTTTAGCTGCTGTTAGGATTAGCTCCTGGGTTATCTTGGGTGCCTGCATGCCAAGCTGGGGACCCGATGTTGTCTAGAACAGTGTCTAGTGGGGTCATAATCTCCCAATGATCTAACAAGGGCGCTTCTATGAGTTGGTAAAGTTGCGTAGAATTTTGATGCCCGGCGACTAACTTTGTCCTCCACATATGGAAGTCCCGAGGCTTCGTGAAGCAACCTGGTAGGAAAATAGCGACCCATAGAATAGATAGACCGTAGCCCTCTATTCTGTGCATGTTGAAGCCATGCCAGCCAGCTATCTGCGGCCATGCCCCAGATCTCGCAGGCATATGGCATCACGGGGATTACCAGCGCCCGGAAGAGGTAACCTCAGGCCAAGCGGCATCGAGCTCGACTCCAGCATAGGATACAGGGAAGCGATAGCTTTTATAAGATATGATTAATTTTGATCTAAATATTTAAAACATGTGCGTAATATATGTAGTTATGTGCATAAAATAGAATATCCATGTTGTGATTATTATTTCAACAGCTGAATTATTATCAAACTTTGGAAAATTCAGTTTACGTTTTCTTACATCTAGCGCCAGTAAGACTTGCAAGTGTGTGAGGAAGAGGGAATTAAAAAAAGAGTGAGGATAATGAGGTGGCAATGCTGAAGTCTCTAACATATCTGATTTGCTAAAGGCGAGAACTCTTCCCATTTGAAACACATAATAGTATGTTTTTTAATCTAGAACAAAACTGGGATGATGGGAGTATATTGCTTAACCCTGTGTGTACTATAACCCAGTTGAATGCTGATTTCTCCATTATTTTATACAAAACTGTTGGTAGTGCATTAGTTTACTATTGGAAGTCAGCACAGAGGTTCAACACTTTTTTTTTTTTTTTTTTTTTCCTTTAACATCCCTGACAATAGAGAATCATATATAGCTAAGAGTCTTTCTGCCATGGTAAGATATGTTGTAAAATATATTTGCAAGTTATGTAATCCCAAAGTTAACAGATTCTTATTTTTAATGAGGTAGTAATCTATTTCTTCTCTCTGGAAGTTGTATAATCAGTTTCAAATTTACAGTTAATTTTCGGATATACTTTGACAGAGTTTTAAGTGCAATTCAGTTCGGTTAATTCTGTTTGTTTGGCTTTTTGCTACAAGAAGAGTATTAGCTATAACAGTAATTACTGACTTGTTGGTTTCCGATGATGAATGCATCAGTTATACAGCTTGGAGTAATAGTTCCTGTTTCTGTTTATATTTCATTCCAGACATGGGATTCAAAATTCATAGTTGTTAATTCAGTCTAAGTTCCTTTAAGCAGAAAATAACTAAACTAACAGCTTTGAGACATAACTAAAAACTCACTGGACATTTTTCCATTTTTGAATGAATACAGAAGACAGATTCATGTATCCAAAGACTTAAATGTTTGTCAAGAAATTTGGCTGTATATTTTCTAGAAAGATGTGGCAAAGGAAATATAGACTGAGTGAACTCTGTTCTCATATAATGGCTCTCATAAGTAAGTGTGGAGGACATTGAAGTTGAGTTTCATTTATGCACACCCTTTAGCTGCTGTTGTTCTCGAGATTTCATTCTGTATTGAATGATAAATTGTGTAATTCTGCTAAGGGACCTCTTTATTAGAACTTAGGTTTTTTTATATGCCAAAAATCTATGGTACTGGACCACTGCCCCCCCCCCCCCCCCACCCAGGGGCCTACTTTGGTTGGTATGAGATTGGTGATCTCTGGGTCCCAAGCCCAGGATGTGAGCACACCTATATTTGGTTATTTTTGGTTATTTTTAGACCTGAAGAAGGTCGAAAATTTACTACCATGAGCCCGTTTATTATTCAGAAGGGCTTACATAATATTGGTGGTCCCGTAAAGTCATGTACTCGATCTCGCAATGGCACGCTCCTGGTGGAAGCAGTTTTACCGATGCAGGCTGCAAAACTTATGAAAGCCAATATGCTTGCAAGCTATCCAGTGCACGTTAAATTGCATAGGACTCTGAACTCCTCGCGTGGTGTTGTAAACACCAGCGCATTGGATGGTATGTCCAATTAGGAGATTCAGAAAAACTTGGCGGGACAAGGTGTGACAAATGTATATCAAGTTCACCGCATAGAATGAAGTGAAGTAGTGCCCACTCGTACCCTGTTTCTTACCTTCAATCAGGTAGAGCTCCCGAAGAGGATTAAGGCAGGGTATAAAGCTATGGAAGTGAGGCACTATATGCCCAATCCATTGAGATGTTATAAATGCCAGCGCTTTGGCCACATGAGTGATTCATATAATGGAGTTGCTACTTGCGTTGACTCTGGGGAGGTGAAACATGATGCATGTACTTCACCTGCAACGTGTGTTAACTGCAGTAGCAATCATTCATCGAACTCCAGAGAATGCCCACGTTTTATGGAGGAAAAGGCGATCCAAGAGATCCAGGTAAGAGAGAGAGTGTCTTTCTTGGAAGCCCGGAAACACTTGCGTATTCGTCAGCCTTCTGGTTGTAGGACCGTTACTTACAATGAAGTTGCAGCTAAGCCGGCACTTAGACGTGAAATCACAACACAAACTATCAACATAAATAGGGCAGTAATATCCGAAAGAACAATTTCACCAAGATCACAGCCAAAGCAACAGACACCAGCACGAACAGGTGACCACACCTACTAAGTCCAGTCGTATGAAGAACCTTCCAGCCAAGTTACTGCAGAAAGCATCTAGTTCAAGAATATGTGAATCAGGAATATATAATAGATCGTCCAGTAAGTTCAAGGCCTCATATGAAAGAACTGACTTCCTCAGGAAGAATAAGAAGTCTAGTACCAAGTTAAAGAAGCATAAAAGTCTGCGACCATCTCCTCTGAGAACATCATCTGATGCATCATCTGGAGAGGAATCAGACTAGCATCTCTCATCTTCGCCGATCTTCGCCACTGCCAAAACAACAGTGAGAAGAAGGTCGGATAAACCTGCTTAAAATACTAGCCGAGCCCCTAAGAAAAGGAACAAGTTGATTCAGTCGCCACTGAGCAGCTAGTTTGTTTTTAGTGGCAAGTTAATATTGGAAATGGCATTTTTTATACCTTCTGGTGTTTTATTGTTAATTATAGTATTTTATTGGTTTTTTGCCCATTTGGGTTTATTTATTTTGTCATTTTGTTTTGATTTTTTAATTTTCAGTAATTTTTCTCTGTCTATTGCTGTGATTTAGTTTTAGTAAGGGCGCTGATGACCAAGCAGATGAGCAACCTTATATATAAATAATCATCATCATGGACCGCCGACTTAACTCCCTTATTAAACAAGCCATGTTACCTCAGTAATCAGATGCTAGCAAGTTTCTTATGGAATACAGAGATGCATGTATGTCTCCAAATATCAAAACTAAAGAACCAAACTGAATGGAATTTCAAAGGTATCACATAGTGACCAGGAAGTTTTGAATATTACTTAAAACCTGCTTATTCCCACATTTCAGTGCACTGGCATGAAAACAACCATTTCTACAAATATTTATACAGTAGATAAGCATTTCTGGTAATAGTTACTGGAAGAGAAGAGAAAGTCATGTAAGTGTCATATATACTGTTTGTATGGCTGACAATATTCTGTAAACTCAATATTGGCAATAATCAATATGTAGCCATTTGTTGGGCTAAATATCAAAGTTCTGTCATACTTGAAAAGCGATGTTCTCTAAACTATGGTGTCTATACCTCTCTGAGAGGTTCTGTTACTAGAACGGATATTGCTATACAAGTATTAAACTTCTTGATTGATTTAAATATTGCAGTACAACTTATGACAATGTCGAAAACAGAGATGTCATTTCCCAATGTTGACTTGTAATGCTGCGGGTACTTTATAGCTATACGGCATACAGTTTTAGAAGACAAAGGAGCAGAACCATTGCCTGCTCACGGTGGCTACCCTGTTATTATCTGTTGTATCACAGAGTGGAATGTAGGGGAGTCAGTGGGGAAGAGATTGAAAATGGAGGCCAGGGCCTTTGAAACTAGTCTCTCATAAATATATGAAAAAGTAAGTGACGAGTGTCAATAAACCAACCACAAATAATTTTTATATTAATTTTGACGTCACTGTTACTAAATTCCTCCAAACACACATCAAGCTAATATTTGTCGTCGGAACAATTGTCAGAATGTAAACTTACGCAGCAAGGTATAATTATTATTATAAAGTGTAACATTCAGTACTAACATGTTTATAGAAATAAAACTATTTGTAACAGAAAGCTTCACTTATCTTAACAAAAATGATGTTGATTTTTCTTATTAATTGAAGTTGAAATAGATTTCACAAACACTTGTTTGCATCGTCAGTTAGAGTAAACCACAGGAGAAAACACATTCGTCCTTAAAGAAGTTACTATGTTATTACATTTTTTCAGTATTACCAAAATTTGAAAACGAAACAAACTTAAGAACAGAATCAATTGCTGTTATTTCAAAATTCATTATGCAATTAATAAACCACCTACAAATAGTTTCTGAAATCATTATGCAATGTTTAGGTTTTAAACTAAATATATTTTCCCAAACCATTATATTTATCAGGACATTTAATTATTTCAGTAATTTAACTTCAAGATTTATATTATGGTTAAATGACCACAATTGATCTGCTATGGCTGATTTATCAGTTTGTTTATGCTTAATGTTATGAAAATGTTCTTTTGTTCTGGTTTCCAAATTACGTTTCGTTCTACCAATGTAAACCCGATTACAATCTAAACAATCAAATTGATAAATACCAGATTTTTTATTATTAGGAATTTCATCTTTTATGGAGAAATGTACTAAATTTTAAATACTATTACACAAATATAAATATTTGTTACTAAGGCTTCACTTATCAACGGAGTTTGTGGACTGAAGATACAAACGATCTGTTTGTGAAATCGATCTCCATTAGAAAAAAGTATTAACACCAATTTCTTAAGATAAGTGAAGCCTTAGTAGCAAATATTTATATTTGTGTAATATTTATTGCTTCACTGTAGCTAGCTTCATTTTCTACATAATCAGTAGTTATTAATACTATATTTGTTTTGTGGAATGAAAGTTATACCAAACTCTTCAAAAACTTTTTGAAATTGTTTATTAAACTAAGGATGGTAAGTAAATATTTTAAAATTATAATCATCTTCTATTTTTTTAACGGTAGAAATATCATTAACAGTTTTTTTATATTTAAATTGTTCAGTCTTCTTTTGTATAAACTGTTTATTAAGTTTAGTATTTGAAGCAAAAGGTTAGAAACAGTGATGTATTTAACATTTGAAGGTAATGGGTCGGAAATTCAAACACAAACATCACTTAAATTATCCTTACTTAGACATGTTTCGGAGAACGGTTTGACTCCATCGTCAGCAGTTATCCGACTCATGATGGGGACAAACCGTTCTGCGAAACATGTCCAAGTAAGGATAATTTATGTGATGTTTATGTTTGAATTACCGACTCATTACTTTCAAATGTTAAATACATCACTTTTTCTAACCCTATGCTTCAAATAATATTAATCTGGCCAACAAATCAATCAAAAGTAGGTTTTCTGGTCTGGTTCACCACGTGAAATTTCAAACAAAAAAATGGCGGACATGAAGGTAAGACCAGAAATAACTGCTTTTAAGAGTCAGATTACTGCTGAGGGTGGGGACAAACCGTTCTCCGAAACATGTCCAAGTAAGGATAATTTAAGTGATGTTTGTGTTTGAATTACCGACTCATTACTTTCAAATCTTTATTAAGTCTTAACTGTACACTTTAAAAGTATTATTTCTGGCCTTGAAGTGCCGTATTTTGCCCTTAGTATCACCACTAGTACCAGGCTTTGAAAACGACATTGTTAACAATTCAAAAAACATAATGCAAACATGTGAATTTTGTGCTTAGTGTCACACTTACACTAAGCACCTTACAATCAAATTTGCGTTATGGACTGGTCTTGAACTGAGCTTCAAAGAACATGATACCCTCCTGGACTGCAGTGAGCCATGGAACTAAATATATGCAGTTCCTAACGATACTTGATAATGCCTTATTGAATACCACATAGTGAAAAGGAATAAGATACGGCTAAATTGGAAGTGGAAGCTTACCTAACCATAAAAAGGGGAGGCAGGTGCAATAACTCGAGGAGAGAAATCTTGTTGCTCACACTTGTGCTGTGCATTCTGAACTAGCAATGCTGTATGCGTATGATAGGACTGTTGAACTATTTGAACCCACTCTAGCGCCAACTCATATGCCTTCTAATACCATACGCCTTATAATCTTTGTTACATTTAATCTTTGAAAGTATTACCTGCAGATGAGTATTCTGGAACAACATTTAACAAAATGCAAACAAACCATAATAGTTGCTAACATGTTTAAAGTTCAAAGGAATCTCAGATATTAAGTATATCCAAAACAATCAGCTTGGAAGAATGTAAGTTAAGTGATGGAAATTAATTATTTGTTTACACTAGCCGTATGTAGGCTAAGGTTTTGAATAGAATATATATATATAGTGCTAGGGATCCACAGCGCCCGCACCACGGTAGCTGAAGGGGACGGATCCCTCCCCTACGGGAAGATAGAGTCAATCAGAAAAATTCAATGCCACAGCCAGAATTTAAGCCATGCTTCTACTGGTTTCTGTTCAATCACTCTTATGCATTGAGCTACCATGGCCAATTTGCCGTCATGCCATTAATGTAATGTTTGATTGCCATCAATTAACTTAAACAATAAGAGTTAAATTATGTAGCCTGGGAGTACAGTACTTACAATAGTAACTCGCCACAAACGGGATATCTGGAATGCGAGAGCCTCTAGTGGTTTACCGGGTAAATATATGAGTCAAATGGAGAATTTAGTGTTGTGATGGCAAGTTCGCCATTGTAGCTCAATGGGTAAGAGTGACTGGATGGAAACCAGGAGATCCGTGGTTCAAATCTCGGTCATGGCATTGAATTTTTCATGTTGACACTATCTAATCAGATTAGGAGGTTTAATGTTGGTGCAGTATCTCAGTAAACTAGTTGGAGTGTTAATCACATTGGCATAAACAGACAAGTATCTGTTGCTTGAGTTCTGGACATGTCTTTTGAGTTTGTGGCTCAACTTTCTAGGGATTTGATTTTATGATAAGAGAACTGTGATGTGTAGTGTGGTTTGAACAATTATTCATGGATTCAAAGAAGGTGATGGTTAAATTTATCGATTTATATATATCTTTGTTCACAGATTTGTTTGTGAAAATAAGATCTCCATCTGATAAGACAGATACTTGAAATGGATAACAAAATAAAAATCAAAGAAGAGGATCTCCTCACAGGCGACATAGCCTCACAGAATCAGAGAGAGTTTTTTCAGAAGGTTGTTTCTGTCAAGACAAGTACTGATGCTGTATTTCTGGATACTGATTGTGACATGACAGTCAAAACAGAAATTAAGTCAGAGACTCCTTTTATTAAAGATCTTTTCAAGCAGATTAAGAGTGAACCTGCTACCAGCAGCTACAACTGGGAGTTAGAGTGGAAAACAGAAATTGAACAGACTCTGTTTTCAGACAGTTCACAGAATGTGGGAGAATTTCTTCCAGAGGATCCTGTAATAATGGACAAGATATACAAGAGTGATCAAGATATACATAACAAAATAGAAATTAAAGAAGAGCCTTTGTGGTTGGAAAGAGAAACTTCATCATTCCATGATAACATTGAGGTAAGTTATGCAGGAACCTACTCTAGTTTGACTGAGAAATGTTTGGTAATAATCCAAATATATTCTGTGCTATTGCAGAATATTACAGACTACTATACTTAAAATAAATGAAGTCCAGGATTTGAAACCAATAGGTGACCCAGCTATAAACCTTAAAACCCATATTGGAACAGAATTTCTTCGTTGTAGAGGTGTTTCCAAAGGTGGGAAGCCATATCTCGAAATGGTCTCTCACCTCCTTTGCTGTTCGAGCGTCATCTTTCTATCAGCTGTCCAGGATATTGCTGACTATTCCACAACTATTTGTTAATTCTTCTATTGTATCTGGTTACATGAGTCATAAAATCCCTTCTTTTCAAGGGTGGTTACTAGTGAAATAAATAAAATATGTATAAGTTAAACTTTATAATGTATATTTCAGTTTATTTTCCACAACTTTGATGTTTCCAAATGTAATCTAAATTAATTTTCAACCAATTTTAGTAAAATGATACTTCACAATACAATATGAATCCTTTAACCACTACTAATCTCAAATATAACTTAAATCTTGAAAATATTAAATTGATGGATTAAAAAAAGGGTCTGTTCACCCCTGAGTATGTTGATCAAAAGATTATTACCCTTCAAGCTTCTTCAGCAAGATTATTGATTTTTTTCCTGATTTCAGTTAGAGCGGCTGGACGGAAACCAGGAGATCTGTGGTTCAATTTCTGGCCATGGCATTGAATTCTTCATGTTGACTCAATCTCTCAAAAACCTTAGCCTATATACATCTAGTATGAAGAAATTATTAATTTCCATCAACTAACTAAAATAATAAAAGTTAAATTATGAAGCTTGGGATTCAAGTACTTACGATTGTAAGTTGCCACAGTGTGTCTCGAATGCGAGGGCCCCTAGTTGTCTACCAGGGAAATATACGAGTCAAATGGAGAATTTAATGTCATGACGGCAAGTTGGCCATGGTGGCTCAGTAGGTTAGAGCGACTGGACGGAAAGCAGGAGATCTTTGGTTCAAATCCTGGTCATGGCATTGAATTTTGCGTAATTTTGCGTGTTGACTCAATCTATGATTATTGGTATTTGTATTTACTGTTGAGCAGAAGTTTTGTTTTTCAACAAACAGATCAACAATACTGCATTGCATTATAAAGCTGTGTACAAGGACAGCACATCAATGTGTGATGTTATCACTGCTTGGCGCATACATGCTAACCCAACCACTAAATGCAGAAATGAACTTAATGTACTTGAGGTACATACTGCTCTTAGCAATTTGCTATGCAATATGGTTTGTGTCTTTGGAAATCTTTAGATAGATGTATCATGCTTGGAGGTTCAATGTCCTTAACCCACTAGACTTTATTATGGATCCACTTGAATGGTGGAGTGTGCCACTTCTGTAGTATGTGGGTAACATGATTGCCTCACATTCAAGAGGATCTGAGTTTGTAAGTCAGTCAAGATAAGTTAGCTGGATGAGGTTCTTTTTTCAGGTTTTCCCTTATTCTGATTTAATTTCGGGTAACCAGAAGCTCTGGGACCATGGGCTCATTTGAGCATCATTGTCCCATTCAGTTCTTCGTCCAAAATGAGGAACTTAAGAGAATGTTCAATAGAAAATTAGAATAAGGAAAGAGTAACCTGAAGAAGCATAGTGTAATGCTCTGTGGCATGGTCTAGGAATCACAGAATTGATTTAGTCATGTTGAGTCAATGTGGACATCTTCGGCATCTGTGGTGCACTGTTACCAGTATATTCCTATTATCACTTAAGTTCATAACTCACAAGAACGCATTGTGTGACATATGTAAATGGCATTGTAGGTATCAGCTCCTATGTGTGACCTAACAATTTAGATATATCCTAGATATCATTATATATAAGTATGTAAAAAGAATGCACATTGGCACTTCACTAGGGTTTTGCCATTCCGTGCATTTTAAGTACAATATCCATAAATCCTGTCATGGAAGTGTTGTTGTATAAATTAAATTTATTGACAGACAACTACATAAAAGCTAATGGCTACAATCCAATATCTCACAAACAGGCAATATTTAATTGTTTAGCACACAGACTGGTCAACATCGCTCTCACAGCAGAAGTTTACAAAATAGAATACAACAAAATAATTGAAATAGCACAGAAAAATGACTTTCCCAAATCACTAGTAGACAAAAAAGTGAACTTAGCAAAAAAGAAGAAACCACTAAAGGAAACCACATCCCTCTCAGCTACAGAAACTAAAATAATCTTCAAAAAATTCACTTACCATCCATGGGCCTTTGATAAATTCAAAAAAGTCTTCAAAAAACAAAACATTCAACTAGCACCAGCGAACCATTACTCCTAAAAAACCTAATTTGCCCAAACATCAAAGATGTCATTCCATCTAACAAAAAATCTGGTATATATTGAATTGAATGCTGTGGCTGTAGTCAAATTTATATTGGAAGAACCAAAAGAAATTTAGAAACAAGAGCAAAGGAACTCTTTAGGAACATAAAATACAAACAATTAGAAAAATCAGCAGTTGCCACGCATTTTTGGAAAAAAACCCACAACATATATCCAGAACCAAAATTACTAAAACATACAACAGGAAAACAAGAACTGTCCACATGGGAACAAATCTTCATTTCAAAAAGTAGGAACAAAGTATTGAATTTCGACATCCCCCAGAAAGATTTGTTCAGCAAGTTCCTCGAACTGCCACGAGAGGAAACTGATGACAAAATATTGCCAGCTACACCAAGGAGAACCAGTCGATGTCCGGCTGAGGAAAGAGGGAAGGCCTCTGAAACTAGTTCCGGGACAATTTAAAAGTAAGTGTTGTTTAGTGTCATTAATCGACTCCCAATAAATTTAATACAATATCCATGTTTAAGTGTGTTATGTTTTTGAGAAGACCTGAATCCAGAAAGCCGTTTGGATTACTCTTTTATCATTGATCTTGGTACAAATTGTAGTGACCAATTTGCCAGTTACATAATGTATGTCATGTCCAAATATGTTACTGGTGTAGATGTACCGAATATGTTAGCCTTTCTTTTCTTTGACCATTTTAATGATATATTTTGATTTGTTAAAAATTTCTTTGACCAGTTAACTGTCCTAACCAACCATTTACATACTTTTTCCACTACCTGGTTTCCTTTAACTCATTACATAAGATATTGAATTTCAGCATATTCTTTAACCATGTTACATTGGATATTTAATGTTATTTGGATAATTACATAGAAGTGTACATTTGATTTGTTCTGTTACAGGATGAGGACCTTCCTCCAGTAAAATCTACAAGGTAAGACTTGACTCTTTTCAATTACAAACCTATTTCTTTCGTGTTACATTTACTTTTGTTTTTCTATTCCTGTCATATTTTTACTTAGGACATGTCTCATTGTGCCCTTGAACTGATGCAAATTGACATATAATAAAACTTGCTCTAATTGGAATCTTATGGGGCCAAAACAAATTTTCAAGTTAGACTAGTTTCCAGATTCCACAAAATTCAATAGATAATGTATATTCTATCAGTTTTTTTTGTCATTTACGTCCTCCAACGTTAAGTCATATCGGACGATGAATGGAAAGGATGGAATGATGCTCAAATGAGCCCAGGGTCCATGGAGCTTGAAGTTACCCGACATTCGTCTTTTAGGATAAGGGAAAACCCTGGAGAAACCTTATCCATGTAACTCACCCTGATCGAGATTCGAACTCGGGAGCTCTTGAGCGAGAAGCAGACATGCTACCATCTACGCTACCGAGGCAGGCATCATACATATGAAGGGGTGGGAGAGATATAAATGGAAACCACAAAATATAAATTTTTGAGGAAAGCATTTGAAAAGGTTGAATAAATCCATAAATACATATCAGCTTTTCTGGATATCAAACAAAAGTAGTTTATTTCTTCAATGAATATGCAGGCTTCCATGGGCTGATGACCAAGATGACATGGCCTTCTCCAGTAGCTAAGGATACCCATTATTTCTCCAATATCTTAACATTCATGTTTGCTAGTTATGTGAAAAATGTTACACAATATAAATAAAAAATGTTATTGCTGGATAAAATAACATTGGGCTTTGGCCTATCTCGTACTAAAAGAAGAGAAGGTTTATAAATTGTGAACATCAACATGTAACATAACTTAGAATGTTAGTTAATATAACACTTCAAACAGTATAAACAGTTTCCGTCACCTCTGTGCCATTTTCTTCCTTTGTTTCAGTCAGATTTTGTAAGTATCCCTTCGAAACATTGGTATATATGGCGTTAGTGACATAAGATTTTTCAGTTTTTCTTACAAATTTGGATGGGTTTTAAATCTTAAAAACTATATGTAGTTGGTTTTTCACCCTTCGTCACTTACATTTTATATTATCGATGGAGTAGTTTCGGAAGCCATCAGTTCCGTTTTCAACCTCTCTCCAACTTGGGTTTTAAATATTGCCTTGACAATTGCAGTGGATTAAGCTTGGGATATGCTTGCCCTATACTAGTGATATTTACAGTTCTGAATTCTTCTAAATTGGTGTATTGATATCTCACTTTTAAATGTATTTGTGGCTGCTGAGTATTATAGTTTTGAAGGATTCTGCCAGCCAGAGCTGTATAAAATGAGAATTAGCAAAGATAATTATTTGTGATAGCTCTTTATTAGCACCTTCATGTCCTTCCTACTCATTTTTGGTTTCTGTTAATCTGTATCTTGTGCTGCATATGGAAACTGAATTTAATTGCCTAACTAAAATGGTACATCCAATTTATGTTGTTTTTGGCTTGTTAATAATCACTTTCTTACGTATATTTCTATTTGCCAAAAGTCATAGACAGGAATAGCTTATAAAATATATTGAATAGTTGCCTTTATAGGAAACTGTAATCATGTAATTTTCCGTACATTGATGTTGATGTAATTGGCAGTTTATTTAATAAGCACTGCTTATATTGCTAGAAACCAAACTTATTACCATATTGCTCATTTGAAAGATTTGATTATTTAACAATATTTTGCATTAGCAAAGTTAATTGTTATAATAAATGTCATGGTTACTTTGCCTAAATCTATTTAATTAGAGTTGTCATAGATTTCTGAGCATGTCCTAAGATACTGTTTTGAAATTTTGTTACCTTATTATTCTAAATGATGCTAACTCCAACATTTCAGATTGTACACTGAAAGATCTGCGGGTGTAGTTAACAAATCTCCATTGCTCTCTGCGGAACTCCCATCAACAGACACAAGCTTCTCTAGTGGAATTGATCGTGTTGAAGAGGAATGTAAAAAATGTGATGTTACATGTGATGTCCTAACCGCTAAGGAACATGTTGACTCAAATCAATACGACAAATATAGTGATGAGGCTCGCAGGCATATACAGCCATTATACTTGAAGCACAGGAGTTTGGGGCATACGTCAAAAACAAAAAAACTGCGTAACATTTGTGAAAAGAGCAGTATATGTCTCTCCTCTTCGGAAGCACATACTCTCATTCCTGATGGTAAGAAACCACCCCAGTGGAAAACTTGTCATTTGAAAAGACATAATTTAGTACATGATGGTAAGAAATCACACCAATGTGAAGTTTGTAATAAGAGCTTCACTAAGCTGTCACGTTTGAAAGCCCATCATTTAACTCATGGTGATATTAAACCATACCAATGTAAAGTTTGTAGTAAGAGCTTCACTCAGTTATCAAGTTTGAAGAGACACAATTTAATTCATGATGGTCAGAAGCCATACCAATGTAAAGTTTGTAATAAGAGCTTCACTAGGTTGTCATCTATGAAAACACATAGCCTAGTTCATGATGGTAAGAAGCCACACCAATGTAGAAATTGTAATAAGAGCTTCATTTGGTTAGAAAGTTTGAAGAGACATAATTTAATTCATGATGGTGAGAAGTCATATCAATGTAAAGTTTGTTATAAGAACTTCATTACGTTGTCACATTTGAAAACTCACAGTTTAATTCATGATGGTAAGAAGCCATACCAATGTAAAGCATGTGATAAGAGCTTCACTCAGCTTGCGAGTTTGAAGAGACATAATTTAATTCATGATGGTAAGAAGGAATACCAATGTAAAGCCTGTAATATGAGCTTCACTTGGTTGGCAAATTTGAATAGACATAATTTAATACACGAGGGTAAGAAACCATATCAATGTAAAGTTTGTAATAAGAGTTTCACTCAGGTCTCAAATTTGAAAACACATAGTATAATTCATGATGGTAAGAAGCCATACCAATGTAAAGTTTGTAATATGAGCTTCACACAGTTGGCAAGTTTGAAGAGACATAATTTAAATCATGTGGGTAAAAAGGCATACCAATGTAAAGTTTGTGATAAGAGCTTCACTCGGCTTTCATCTTTGAAAACACATAATTTAATTCACGAGGGTAAGAAGCCATACCAATGTAAAGCTTGTAATAAGAGCTTCACTCAGTTGTCACATTTGAAAACACATAGTTTAGTTCATGATGGCAAGAAGCCATACCAATGTAAAGCTTGTAATAAGAGCTTCACTCGATTGGCAAGTTTGAAGAGACATAATTTAAATCATGAGGATAAGGAGGCATTCCAATGTAAAGCTTCAAATGTCAAATTTGAAAACCCATTGTTTAGTTCATGATAGTAAGAAGGCATACCAATTTAATGCTTGTAATAAGAGCTTCACTCAAAAACCCATTGTTTAGTTCATGATAGTAAGAAGGCATACCAATGTAAAGCTTGTAATAAGAGCTTCACTCGATTGGCAAGTTTGAAGAGACATAATTTAAATCATGAGGATAAGGAGGCATTCCAATGTAAAGCTTCAAATGTCAAATTTGAAAACCCATTGTTTAGTTCATGATAGTAAGAAGGCATACCAATTTAATGCTTGTAATAAGAGCTTCACTCAAAAACCCATTGTTTAGTTCATGATAGTAAGAAGGCATACCAATTTAATGCTTGTAATAAGAGCTTCACTCATTTGGCAAGTTTGAAGACACATCATTTGTTTCATGAGGGGAAGAAACTGCACCAATTCTAAGTTTAATAGGAGCATCGCTCAGTTGTATTTAAAAATAAATAATTTAATTCATGAGTGTAAGAATATCATACCAATGTAAGGATTGTAATATGAGCTACACTGTAAGAAATGAAGTATATGTGTTGTTTTCAAATGCTAGGCTTTGGCAATAAAGCTCTTAGCTTTCTTGCTCTCCAATATTTCTGTGTAGTGGGTCCGGCAGGTAGGGCTTCACAGGTTGAAAGATGTTCTTCAGTCAGTTCCTCTTCTTTGTTGCACAGAGCACCATTTGGACTTGTATAAGTTGCTATTCTGTGTAAGTGTTTGGCCAAACAATCATGTTCCATAAGTAATCTAAAATTTGCTACTGCAGCTTTTCGTGGGATTTCAGGATTTTTAATTAAAATGTTCCATTTTTTGTCTTTGGATTTGTTAGATATTGATTGGTTTTGTTTGTTTTTATATTTGCTTTTGATTAATTTTTAATTGATGTAAAGGGTAAGTTTTTACTTTTGTTCTGAATTAAATTTGCACCTTTTTGGCAAGAAAATCAGCTGATTCATTTTCAGCAATTCTACAATGTGCAGCAATATAATTTTTTTCTGTAGTTTTTGAAGTTGTTGGATCATGTTGTGACATTCTTTAATTTTGATTGACCTCATTTTATATGAACTTATTGCACATAATGCTGCTGTAGAATCAGAAAGTATGACAGCATATTTGAATTTATCTATTCTGTATAAAAAGTGTTGGAGGAAAATATGAATAGCCGTTACTTTTGCATCAAAATTTGTTTTGTGGTATCCTGCTGGTTGATAGAATGAGAACAGTGCACACTTAATTCCTGCTCCTGAGTTGTTGCCCTTGTTAGATCCATCTGTGTAGATATGTAACCGTTCTTTAAGTGGGTATCTATTGTTCACAGTTTCTAATGCTAGTGCTTTTAGTACAGGTTTAAAATTTTGTAACTATTTGTTCTAAATCTAATTGAATATTAATTGGTTTAAAAGTCAGTGGGTCTTTGATTAAAATGTTTTCTTTAGAATTAGGAAGATTCAGATCTGTTTTTAATTCCATAACTTTGTGTAGCAAAATCTGCCTTTATTTCTGTGTGCTTCAGAGGCAAGTTTATGCTGAGAGCTTTAATACTTATTAAAGGCTTAAGAAATAGAGTAATTTGAAGTGTTTTCCCATTTAGTTTGAGTGGTTCTTTGCTTGTTTCTTTCTGACAATGCTACTTATATATCTGTATACTTTTTGCATCTTTTCTATAATCAGTTTTTTCAATAAATTCACTGAAAGCGTTCTTTTTGGCAATATGAATTTCTTTTTTACATTTTGCTGCCTTCACCATTGCTGTGTATCTGTTGGGTTATTGGACAATTCTGATTTTTTTCCTTGCTATGTCCCTTTCTTCTTTTAACTTTGATAGTTCTGTATTCCAAAAGGGTTTGTAATTTTTAGTTTTTCCTTTTGGGATCCATTATTTTATTTTGCTGCTTCAAGAATTATATTTATTATTGTTTTATTCAGTTTATCTACAGATGCTTCATGTTGATTGGAGTAAAGCTTTAGTTCAGTTTCCTCAGTAAATTTTGACCAATTTGCTTTTCTAAAATTCCAAGAGTATTTCAACTTTGGCCTGCTAATATTTTATTTGTCATGAAGTGTTATGGATGCAATAACTGCTCTATGATCAGATCCAATGTCTTCAATGATTTCACGTGTTGTCTTATCTTTTAAATCTGAAGATACTAATAATAGGTCTGGATTAGTGCACTGGCCAGTATAGTCTCAGTATGTGGGGCAATCCCCATTCTTGTAGATAAGATCTTAAGTTTTAGAATTTAATAATCTTCAATAGTTTTGCCACAGGCATTCTAGTCTCTGTATCCCCATTTTGGTGAGTGACCATTGAAATCATCAATCAAAATTGTTTTACGGTGTATATTTATTCTATTCAGAAAAGGATTGTTATTTCGTGGATTGTATATACCATATATGGTGTAACATGAATTTCTTTTCCAGATTTCAATTTCGATAATATCTATTTTATCTTGCTGCATTATTAAGCATATGTAATAAAACCTACACTCATGTGCCCGCATTGGAAAGTTATAATTTACTTCATGAGTGTAAAGTTACATGGTAAGTAAAATAGTAAGTGAAGCATGTGATAGATTCTCACGCAGGTGCAAAAATTTCCAAACCTGCAATTGGGTTTATGAGTGTAAGAAGTGATATACTTAACTCGTTTCAAGGATGTAGTTGTGGCATAATTTTAAAGATTGAGTTACTGTTAACTAATGTAAATTTGTGTAAAATTACCTATGTAATTGAGCTATTTCTAGTCAGTTTCAAAATATTTGTCTTACCAGTATACCGTCGGCAATGTCATTTGACTAAATGGCTTTATAGCTTGGTATTCTCACTTCCCATTCAGTTTGGTTTCTCCAGCATCTAACGTTTCATCCTAAAATATGATACCGATATAATTTCAGATCTACTTAATCAAAGAGCATCTGCTTGACAAAAGGCTGTTTGTCCTCTGAATAGCATAATTCAGAAACTAAGTTGGTTAAATATCAAACCTAGTATATAAGGTCAGCATCAGCCAAGAATGTGGCACAGAAGTATTCATGAACATCCCTATGATCTATTTCTCAAAATGAGTTTAATGGTTTTAATTAAAATACAATATATGTAACATATTTTCCATAACAAAGAAATATATATTTTAATTTTCTTGAATTCTGAATCACTGTAAGCTGAGAGAGATAAACTAAAACATCCTATCAAAAAGTGCATATGGCTAATGCTCACAATTTCATTAAGGTCTTCCTTGTTTGCTCCCAGTTCTTGATTTATCAGAATTTCACTTACAATCAAGGATTTATTGATGCTCCTCATGTATCCCATTCCTGGTGGTGGTGTGTCCTGATGTAATAGATGAGATTCTGGGGTCCCAGTTACAGTGGTGTAACAAGCCCATAAAAATGTAGAATATGCCTTTTACACACATACTGTGTATATACTGCTTGTCACAGCAGTGGAAACTTTCTTTATCTGGTAAATGAAGGAAAGGCTGGTTATGTCCTAATGAATTGTTAAACGTGATACAAAGGTTTCGCAATTCAACCAAAGGCTCATTCTATATACAATATAAGGGTTAAAGTGAGACAGAATGCCATATCTGGTTAAAATATACAACTTGATGACCTGTTTTTATGGAACTATTAACAGCACAAACATGAACACGTTATAACACATTATGTGGTCCTTAGAGAAGCTACTCATTTCCAATGAAGCTTTCATTTACAGTTTGAAGCAATATATACTCTCTTTCATTATTCTTTCTTGATTTCTAGCCTGCAAAATTTTGCAGGCTATTTACAGAAATGTTTTATATTTGAAACACCCTGTAGAGGGGATTTGGTAAGTTACACTGAAAAAGAAATACTTTTGCAGGCTCCTAGATGAAACAGTTCTGGACATTTCTGCATCTGACTTTATAATGATTAATATTTTAAAATAATTGCTAAATGTTTTACATTTCTACTTCGAATAAGTAGGAAAATTTGTCCTGTAGCTTCACTATGAAATTAAAGTCACCGTTTGACAGTAATTTATTACAATAATTATGTTCAAGTTCTCGGGAGACAAGACAGGAGATAGGACGTTGAGAAATCGACATTTCAGGAGCTTACATCTCTCCAAGCTTCAATATTTTTAAAAATGTTATAACCACAAAATGTATAACTGGATATCGCACAAGTAGTAACAATATCCAGATAAGTTCTGCTTATAATCAGCAATTTATTATATATGTTGACTTCGGAATGTGTTAATAACAAGCAATATATTTTTCTATACCAAGTTCTTTCTTCATTGTAACATTTGCCTTCCATGAGGTTCACATCAAGTGTCATGCCCAAGTACTTGGTTTCATTTACATATGGAATTACTTGTTTATTTACAAATCTTAGTGCCTTATTTAATTTTCTGTTGGAGAAAATTATATGAGTTAATTTTGTCTCTTTAAGTTTAATGGGCCGGCATTTAATCCAGTCGTAAGTTTAGTAGTTGCTTATTCTTCAGTTTCCCACACAGCCATCATGAGTAAGGGTGGGTACTGTTATTTCCTGAGTTTGTGGTATGTCATTTGTATGCAACTCGTACAATATTGCTCCTAGCACACTTTAACATAAAACTATCGCTGTTTTAAAATTGTATGAGTCAAATGAATGAACGACATAACCTCGAAGACTAGGAAACGGGTTGATTATCTGTGGTTTCCTGAGCAGAGAGATTCCGGGATGAGTGATCAGCCCAACGTCAGAAGTTAAAGTGCGAGAGATGAGATAATTGATCAAGTGGTGGAACGCTGGAGGTGAAAACTGCGGTCACCTGGGATGGAACCCGGGCCGGCTTGAGAGATGCGAGCGATCTCACCACTCAGCCATGGCGCGGCCTGTGTACATTTGTGGGTCTTGGCCTTCTGAAGAAGTTTTCCCCATTCTATCCTGTTAACTGATGTGCTCCTCCAGTTCGTGATACTAATTGTCCTTAAATCCTCTCTCACCCCCTCTTCCCGCCTTAACTTTGGTCTTCCAACTCGCTTACTCGCCTATGAGGATTCGCTGATATGCTTCCCTAACACAATTTACTGTTTGTTTGCTGGGTTCTGAAGAGCCTTGTGGATGGTAATGATGGTCATACGTAATATCATGAGTAGTTTTAAAATTATCGATTAATTCACAAGCGACAATGTCGTGAGGAAGTTTAGGTATGGAGGGTCAAAACCACGAGTTGCATTTATGGATACTCACGAGTAAAATAAATTGTTATAAGCAATATATCAAGTTATTTGATTCCCTAAATCACAGACCTACATTACCACATGAATGAAACTTAACCACACAAGTTAGAGCATACAAGATTAATAGGTGTTACATAACCTCTTCATGAGATCGTTATACCCAACATTAAAGGAACATATAAATGCTGAGCAATACTTGTCCTTGGTGTACAGTTCCCGATTTAGAGATAAGGGATTGGTTCTTATCTGACGAAACATAGCACTTGACTGATCTAGTACAGGATAGTAAGGTATGTGTGAAATAGGCATGTAAATATTGACTTAAGAGGTTGCAACATATTAAATAATATTGGTAAAGGTCTTTCACTGGAGTGAGGAAATGTAAGTACATTAATCATGAATAATATCAATAATGTAATTAATGAATAATAGAGTACGTTGAGATTTAAAGTTCTATTCTGGAATTTTTCAAACCACAAAGTTACAGACAGTGAACATTCTAGGCGTACACCTAGAATCATTATAGGTAATATAAAATGTTAAGAATAATAATATCCAGTTTATCTTATGCAGCGTCTATGTTACTGGTACGGATTTCTAGGAAATGCCAATATTATACACAAATATGTCCAAGAGCAAATAACAGTCACCTCTCTCATTTGTTGCCGGTGCATATTCATCAACTAGGAAAAGCAAAAGCAGAAATTTAAGCATCCAGACAAAAAATCTTGGGTGATTGTAATTTTGCTTAGGCCGTAATGGGGATCATATGGTTACCGGTGGTGTCCGCATGCCATGCGAGGTAGCCGATCTTGCTTTAAGCGACACTTCCGTGGTACGTAGTCGCAAAGAGATCTGACAAGGGCGCTCTGATGTTGAGGCAAACTCTCGTAAAATTTGGAAGCTGGTGCCTAATTTCATCCTCCACATATCGGAGATATGAAGCCTCGTGAAGTAATCTCTCGGGGAACCTTCTGCAAATAGAATAAATAATCCGAAGACATTTATTCTGTGCACGCTGGAGTAGTATCGGATTTGTGCCTGCGACCATGACCCAGACTTCAGACGCGTAGAGCATGACAGGGAGTACCAGATCCAATGAGAGGCGCAACTTCAGAGATACAGATCGCTGCAAAGGGTATAGCAATGCCGAGGCACCGCACAACCGATGCGATAGCTCCCAGATGTGCTACCGAAAAGTTAGGCCCTTATCGAGCTCTACTTCCAAGTATTTGATTCAATTCTCCCACCGAATCCTTTGCCCAAAATAGATAAATGTGGGGAAATTGGCGGGAAAGCGGCGCATGGTGAACAGGATCACTTGGTTTTTCTCCGGCTTAACCCTTATATTGTGCAGGGAGCATGCCTTCGTTGATCTAAGGAACAATTGGATCAGGCTTGGCAAGTTATTAGGACATAACCAGCCTTTCCTTCACTTACCACATAAAGGGCGTTACTACTGCCATGACAAGTCAGCACAAGTCAATATGTAAATGGCATTTTCTCGATTTTTATTGGCCCAGTATACCACTCGGAAACGAAAGCGTCATCTCTTACATCACGACGCACCACCGTCGGGAAGATAATAGCATCTAAATGGGAGAGACCACAAGAGGCGCGTTAATAAATCCTTGTATTCCGATTGTAACTGAAATTCTCATCAATAAAGATCCAGTTTCTGAACACTGGGCGGAAATGTTCAGTTATCAAAGAACAATTATAAAATTCGAAGCATAAAGTTTATCTGTTACACTTTGCCAGTCACTCGGGATGAAGAGAATTTCTGAGATATCCAGAAAATTTAGATATACATTTCATTTTTATTGAAAATATTGTGTCTTTGTGGGTCCGTGAAATTAAAATTCCAATTGCACAACTCAACAATGTTCTTTATTTCCACCGCATTACAGTCGGAACACTTGCCGATTACACAGAATTACGTAATGCACACAATTACAATTCACCAGTTCGTCTGTCACCGGTCCAGTCTGCACTCGCAATCACGCACTACTCCGATTCACGTACGCAGTCTTCCGGTCCATTAACTTACAGGGCGCTCGTCACTGCTGCTCGCCAAAAACAAGAACTCTCGGTCGCATCGTCCCTCTACCTATAGGTGGCTAAATGTTTCTAGAGAATTCTTTCAGGCGTTCTTTCAGGCGATGGGGGAGGGGGAAACGAAGATTCAGCCACCATTGTGGTTTCCCCTCCCTCCAATCTATCACGCCTCTGCAGGCGGCAGCTGACCGGCGAGTGTACGGTACCGATGCCATACGCTCCCCTCTATGGGTCTTCCCCTCACGTAGCCGACCGCAATTTTGCCGATTGGGTAACACTGCTCCCTCCTCAAGGCTGGTCGTCCCGAACAACACCATCGTAGCGGGCCAGGCGATCCAGGTGTACCACCATCTTTCCTCGGGGCACATTCTGGAAGCGGTAGACCACGTTGTTAATCCTCTTCACCACACGGTACGGTCCTTGCCATGGCTGCTGCAGCTTCGGGCAGCGTCCGTTGGTCCGGGTAGGGCGTTGCAACCAGACAAAGTCACCTTGCTGGAACCCTTGGCAGTTGGCTTGCCTGTCGTATCGGGTGTTCATGCGGTCGCTCGCATTGTGGACGTTCTGGCGAGCCATCTCGTGCATGTCGTGGAGGTGGTCCACCAGGTTTTCCACATACTCGGTTGCTGGCTCTTTAGGCCCCGGAGAACTTCCAAAAGCAAATCACAAGGGAGGCGTAACTCTCGGCTGAACATTAAGCTGGCTGCCGTCATCCCCGTGGTGTCATGTGTTGAGCGGCAGGCCAGCAAGAACAGTGGCACCTTGACCTCCCAGTCTCGCTGATGGCTGGCCACGACCTTCCTCAACTGTTCCTCTAAGGTCTTGATGTACCTTTCGACCATGACATCCGACTGGGGATGTAGAGGTGTTGTGCGGGTCTTGTTAACCCCAAGTCTCTCTAGTGCCTCCTTCATCAGGTTAGACTCAAAATGTGTGCCTTGGTCACTGTGCAGGACACTTGCTCCACGAGGCAGCCTGTGATTGTCCTTGCCTCTTGGTTCGGGATGGAATACACCTCCGGCCACAGTGAAGTAGCCCACGACCACCATCAGGTACTTGTTGCCTCGGTCAGATATTGGGAACGGTCCAGCAATGTCAACGGCGATCCGTTCGAATGGCGCTCCGACGTTGTACTGCTGCATGCGAACCCCGGCTCCCAGTCTGCGGCCGCAACTCGCCGCGCACACGTGACACTGACGGCACCATTCCTCAGGGTCTGCTCGGAGCCTCAGCCAGTAGTAGCGCTGCCGTAGTTTGTCAATCGTTCGATTCGCTCCCAGGTGTTCTCCTGAAGTACCGGCGTGCACTTCCTCCAAGACTTCCGGGACCTTACTCCGGGGAAGTACCAACTGTTCTTTCTGCGCCTCCCAATCGGATGATTCCCATACTCGGAACAGCCCCCGTAGGGGAAGGGATCCGTCCCTTTCAGCTGCCAAAGTGCGGGCGCTGCGGACCCTTAGCACTCGTGGTACCTCTGACGTTACTAGAGGAACCTCGGGCCGAACAGCCGAGTCCCTCCTTCGGGAGTTGTTCGGATTGGGATGGCTTCGAGGGGACAGTGTGTTCCCGATACCCGTGGGAGATTGGGTACGTCTTCGGACGGGGTTGAGGGAAGCCATTAAGTTTCCGGGTACTAGCCTGCTAAGCTAGTAGAAGGTGTGCTATATCACCAGGCGGCCCCACCGAGGTCATATCGGTAGTCTTCACCTTGATTGTTGACGCGCGTAAGTGGCGTATCCACTTCCATTCCGTCTTGTGTCCGTAGGACCAGATGGGGGGCTTGTTAGGTAACTAGGTCTTGCAATACGGAAAGCCCCACGGAGGATGCCGAGCGCCCTTTGGGATAGCTCGGATACTCCCTGGTTGAAAGAGGCCCGGGTCTTGTTCCTACGGGTTCAAGGCTAATGGGAGTGGAACCTCTGGACTCAACCCGGAACAGCACGCCCTCTCTGATTTTCACGAGTCCCATTGGGCCCAGTACGAATTGTAGGTGGCGCTCCTTGGTGCAATATCCTCCCAGGTTGGTCTTGTCCCTGCTTCCACTTCCCTCAAGAGTGGCCCCAAGTCTGCGTCCGCCAGCTACTCCCTCCTCAGGTCTGCGCTATCCCAGACGTCCGCAGGCACTGCCTTGACTACTCGGACTGCTGCGGCATGCTCCCTCACTACCACTCGTCTGCACTGACCGCACGCTTCTGGACAGGGTCTTCGGGACATAGCGTCTGCGTTACCGTGGCTCTTCCCTCTGCGATGCTCCGAGGTAAAGTCGTACTCCTGCAGCCTCTGGACCCGACGTGCTGTCTGGCCTTCCAGGTTCCTAAAGCTCAATAGCCAGGTTAGGGCGGATGTTTAGTTCTCAGGTGGAATAGCTGACCGTAAAGGGACTTGTGGAAGTGCTCCAAGGTCTTTACTACCGCCAGTAACTCTCTTCGGGTGACGCAGTAGTTCTTCTCTGCCTTGGATAGCGTCTTGCTGTAGTAGGCTATCACCCGCTCATGGACGTCCTGGATCTGTGATAGGACACCTCCAATGCAATGGTTGCTGGCGTCGGTATCCACAATGAAAGCGCCACTCGGTTGTTGGAAACCCAACATTGGAGCACTACAGAGGATCTTCTTCAGGTGCTGGAAAGCGTCTTCGGCGTCCTCCGTCCAAACAAAAGGCCGGTGTTCCTCTGTAAGACGGGAGAGGGGTTTTGCGATGTTAGAGAACCCCTTTATGAAGCGTCGGTAATAAATGCACAGCCACAGGAAACTGCGCAACTATTTCTTATCATTTGGGTGAGGCCAATCTCTCACAGCCTGTGTCTTCTCCGGGTCTGTGGCCACTCCGGTTGCTGAGATTACGTGGCCCAAGTAGTTTTCTTCCTTCCGGGAGAGCTGGCATTTCTTCGCGTTCAGCTTCAAATTGGTCGCCTGCAATCTCTGTAGCACCTTACTCAGATTCTCGAGATGGTCTTCAAAAGTCTTACCGACGATGATAATGTCGTCTAGGTATAGCAGGCAGGCGTCGTAAGTCAGTCCTCTCATCACTGACTCCATCAGGCATTGGAAGGTAACTGGTGCATTGCAGACGCCAAAAGGCACAACTGTGAACTGCCAGAGCCCTTGGCCTGTCGATAATGCGGTCTTCTCCTTGTTTCTCGGGTCTAGAGTTACCTGTCAATAGCCCGACTTCAGGTCCAGAGTCGAGAACCACTGCGCAGCAGCTAGCGTGTCCGGGCTGTCGTCAATCCGGGGTAAGGGGAAACAGTCCTCCCAGGTGACAGCGTTCAGCCTCCTGTAGTCCATGCAGAAGCGTAGCTCACCGTTCTTCTTCGTCACCAAGACTACAGGGTAACACCAAGGGCTGTCAGACTCTTCAATCGCTCCCCTGGATCTCATGTCCTCCAGCATGTCTCGTACCGCCCCTTGCTTCGCCAGCGGAACGCGTGTAGGTGGTTGCCGAATAGGGGCGTCCCCGATGTCGATGCGGTGAAGCATTTTGTCCGTGCGGCCGTAGTCACTATCGCCTTGGCTGAAGACGCGCTGGTAGCCCCTCAGTAGTTGTCGAACTTTCTCCAGCTGCTCTGCGGTTAGGTGGTCGGCCGCCCTCTCCAGTAGGCCTTCTAGCCCGGGCACCAGGTGTTGCGTCGGCACCAGCTCCTGCGTCTTGTCGATTGCTGTTACGCTTACCACGGGCTCGCGCGTTCCCAACTTCGTCCCGGCCTGGACGTCGTGATCGGTGTCCGTTTAGCAGTCTCACTGGTACGTCCTCTCGGAACGGCAGCAATGCCCTGGCTACACACAGTCTACGTACAGGCGTCTTCTGGTACAGCCTCATGTTCCTGGTTCTCTGGCTTTCTAGTCGCACCGTCACCATCACCTCGCAGATCACGGGGACGACCACGTCTTCGTTCAAGACGACCCTGCAAATTCCAAGGGGCTCTTCAGGTTGACGGAGAATAACCTCTTCTCTGTTGAGCCGCAGGACCTTCTGGTCGACGTCGACTGTCACCTCGTGGCTCCTGAGGGCATCCAATCCCAGTATCATCTCCTCAGCTACCTTCACAACGAACACTCACAGACGTACGGCACTCCTTCGTAAGGTCATCTTTAGCAGGTCCTCCTTCTCCACAGGCAAGGTGTCACCCGATGCCGTCACAAGCTGGTATGGTGGGCTCGGCTTCCTTGTCGGCAAACCCTTCGCCACGTCAGCGCTGATGATGGTCACGGCCGCCCCGGTGTCCACCAGCACGCGGCACGGCTTTCCTCTTACCCAGCCGTCGGCGATGAGGCTGTCGTCCATCCGCCGGCTGCCGACGCGCAGTGTCACTCGATGAGATGATGTGGACGGCGCCGACGTGCTCCTCGTCACGCCGGGCCTTACTCGTTCTTCCAGCTGCCCTTCCTGCTGTCGGCCGTCTCTCTCTAGGTGTCCCGGCTGTCCACACCCCCAACATAGGCCACTAGGTCTTCGCCGGCGTCCCTCGGCTGGTCTTGTGTCTCCGGTGTAGTGGGTGCTCCTCATTCTCAACGTCGGGATAGCTGTCTCCTTGGCCACCTTTACCCTTAATACTGCCGTTAGCGCCTCGTGGATGGTTTTGTAATCGCCGAGCATTAGGCACTGACAAATCTCCGTGTCTCGTACCCCGTCAACGAATGTGTAGGCATCTTCGCGGGATACGAGCTCTGGTGAGAGGTCGACTGGGGCCTTGCCAACCAGTTGTTCAACTGCCAGGGCGAACTCTTGCAGCGTCTCCCCTGGCTGCTGTCACCTTGCCTTCAGCTGGCTGCGGTACGCTGCGGCTAAGCGTTGGTTTCCAAAACGATTCTCCTGGGCCTCCGAGATGTCTTTGGGCGTCGCCATTTTCTGTACGGCGTTCAGGACTTCCGCGGCCTGTCCCTTGAGCCTGGCTATTAACTGTGTGGCCTCCTCCTCTGGTGAGCATTTGTTGCGCTTGTCCACTGCGTCGAATTGGCGGCGGAAGACCTCAAACGTTAACGCGCCGTTATAATTCGGAGGGTTGACGAGCGCTGATGTTGTGTCGCGTCCCGGTGCTTCGGCCTTCAAATCCTTCAACCTCCTGCCGACGACGTCCTCCACCATGGCGTTCACGGACTTGACGCTGCTGTCGGCCTTTCCTTCCAGGTCGCTAACGTGACTCGCCAGGTCTTCGACGCGCTCTTCAAGCTCCGTGACGTCCTCCTTTACGTCGGCAACGCTCTTAAAATTTTGCGATTAGGACCTCGGTGGCTGCTTTAATTTCCTTGGTTAATTCGGTCTTAATTTCCTTCATTTCCGCGGCCAGGTTGTTATTCGCTGCTTCTGTTTTCGCAGCGAAGTTGTCATTTGCTGCTTTAATTTCCGTCATCTTCTCCAAAATCTTTTCCAATGCAGCTTCCGTTGTGGTAACATCCTGCTCCGTGCCACCAGTTGTGACTTTGTGGGTTTGTGTAATTAAAAGTCCAATTGCACAACTCAACAATGTTCTTTATTTCCACCGAATTACAGTCAGAACACTTGCCAATTACACAGAATTACGTAATGCACACAATTACAATTCACCAGTTCGTCTGTCACCGGTCCAGTCTGCACTCGCGATCACGCACTACTCCGATTCACGTACTCAGTCTTCCATGCCGTTACCTCACGGGGCGCTCCTCACGGCTGCTCGCCAAAAACAAGAACTCTCGGTCGCATCGTCTCTCTATTTATAGGTGGCTAAATGTTTCTAGAGAATTCTTTACCATGGAGAAGGAAAACATTCTCGAGGTTTCGCGTTCTTTCAGGCGATGGGAGGAGGGGGAAACGAAGATTCAGCTACCCCTGTGGTTTCCCCTCCCTCCACTCTGTCAGGCCTCCGCAGGTGGTAGCTGACCGGCGAGGGTGCGGTACCGATGCCGCACGCCCCCCTCCACCGGCCTTCCCCTCTCGTAGCCGACCGCAATTTTGCCGATTGGGTAACAATATCTTACACATATGGTAATTTAATTAAAACAGTTAGAGCTACGAATAGCCATTTATGAACAGTTCAACAGTTTGAAAAGCTGTTCCGCGTAAAACTAGTGTGATGTAGCGATTTCTAAGAAATCTTCGTGCTCAATTCCTGGAAGATGCTCACTCTATATACCAGGTTTCATATTAACCAAATTCGTTTCTTAATTTGCTATTGAGAAGACAAACAGGCATTTCCCTAACACAGATCTGAAAACGTACATTCGAAATGTCAATCACGGCATAATATTTTAAGATGAAATACTCTAACTGCAATTTACGTGATGCAGAAAGTAAAATGGGTAGAAAGCGAGAATTGCGATCCATAAAGTACACATTGTAGTCAGAAGACATTGTCGATGGTGTACTTAAACAAGGAATATTTTGAAATTTGCTAAAAATAAGTGCAGCATTATTTGATATAACACACAAATACATTAGTTGCCTTCAAATATTTGTTTGAATATTAAATTATACAAAATTAAATCAGTTAAAAGTGCTTCACAAAACAGGCTTGGTTAAAATTGTCACTTCACTCAGGTAGTTACTTCAGTGATTAGTGTGTTATTCTAGAAGAAACCCTACTGTTAGAAACTGCCATTTCCTTACTCAGTTTACTGTTCTACGATTATAATGCTTCTTGTTTTAAATTTACATTTCAGTGATGGTACCTACTTAGCTTCAGAACATTAACGGTAACAATTTTGCTTCCAAGCAAAACAGGGTGTAAGACTATGCCATATATGCCAAATAAGCCTGACAAATATGGACTGAAATTCTGGATTGCTGCTGACGTAGCATCAAGATATGTCTGAAATGCCGTCCCTTATGTGGGCAAAGATGGCAGACGATCGGAAATACCAACTTTGGGAGATCGCTTTGTTATGTGCCTCATGCAGCCATTTATAAATCAAGGAAAATATGTAACAACAGAAAACTTCTTTCCATCTCTTCAACTTGCCAAAAAGCCCCAATCAAAGAAAACGTTATTGGTAAGAAAAATAAACATATCTAAGCGTGAGATCCCTCAGGAGCTAAAGAAACCCAGTGGCAAATTATATTCCAGCACTACTTTGCGACAGGTTGGCAACAGAAACTGCACCCTAAAAGTTTACCTGGCAAAGAAAACTAAGAACACAATGGTACTTAGCATTTTCTATACTGATATAGCAGTGAGCAAAGAAACAAAGAAAAAATCAGATACAGCTGCTTTTTACAATACTAGCAAATTTGGGGTAGATATCATAGACTAAATGACTGGTAAATATACTACTAAAGTAGCATGCATATGGCCAATGCATGTTTTCTGCAAAATTTTAGACATTTGGTAGATAGAGTTAACATGAAAAGTTCTATGCCATGGCCGGATTTGAACCATGGATCTCCGTCCAGTCGCTCTTACCCATTGAGATACCATGACCAAATTGCCGTCATGACACTAAATTCTCCAATTAACTCGTATATTTGCCGGATAAACCACTAGGGGCTCTCGCATTCGAGATACACCGTTTGTAGCGAGCTACCATTCGTAAATACCTGAGTCCCAGGCTTCATCATTTAAATCTTATTATTTTATTTTATTGATGGAAATTAACTGTTTTTTCACACTAGTTGTACAAAGGCTAAGGTTTATTTTATAGGTAAATACGACTAGTGTGCAGAAATGATTACTTTCCATCTATTAACTAAAAAACATAGTTATTTGATCAATACACATGTAGTGTATAGAATGCTGCAATGTATCCATGGAGCAAATCATACAAAAAATATCAATATGTCATTTGATGCATTATTATACAGTAAAACTTGATGAAAGCGAAATGTGTATATTTCGAAAATCAGTCTAAAGCATACAAATATAAGACAATCAAAGCTAGGAATGACAACTCAAGAACCACATAATATAAAAATTATAATTCATGTTCTTTTTTCATATTAATGTTATTATTACAGTACTTTGTTGTACAAAATACCTGCAAATATGTGGACCTAAACAGTACAGCGATTGAAGTATGTAATTATGGGCATATTCACAAATACGTATAAATGTATGAGGCATGGTAATTCTAACCTGGAAAATTGCTTTGTACGCATGTGATTCCAATTAGAGAAATTTCATTGTATACACATTTGTATCAGTTCATGAGCTCAATGAGACATATGCTAAAGCATATATGTGACAGTTATATACGATGGCTGTTCAATAAAGAATGATCACAATTTTTTGACAACCTACCTTTACTCATCCTCATAATTTTGGTGGTCCTTCTCAAAATAGTCTCCCCTGAATAAGATGTACTTGTCCCAGCGTTTCTGCCAGTCTAAAAAAGATATGCTGGAAAGCATTTTGTTGAGAGATCCTTCAAAATCGCCTCTCGGCCTTCACCACAGTTTCTGATGGTGGATAATGCCTCCAAAGAAGACGTTTATTCAAGTTAGGGAATAGAAAAAAGTCACAGGGGCTATATCCGGACTATAGGGAGGGCGAGAAATACACTTCACTTTGATTTTTGAAAGATATTCAGCAACCAAATTGGCAATATGCAGCCGTGCATATCGTGGTGCAGCATCCAGCCTGCTTCACGCAAATGTGGTCTTTTGCACCTGATATAGACTTGCAATGTTTTCAGGACATCCCTATGGTATTTTCCAGTTACTGATATGTGTACAGGTACAACATGCTGATAAACCATTCCCATGAATATCAAAGAATGAGATGACCATAACTTTCCCTGCAGGAACAACAACTTTTGCTTTTTGGGGAGTTGGTGATGAAGGAGATTTCAACACTGAGCTTTGCAGTTTGCTCTCAGGATCTAAATAATGAAGCCAAGTTTCATCAGCAGTGATACGTTTCAAATAAACTCCGGATCTTCCACTATTATCAATTTTAACTGCGTGCAGACAGACGTGAATGCGAATGTCCTTTTGTTCGGGAATCAACAGTCTTGGAACACATCGCGCACAAACACGTCTCATGTGTAATGTTTGTGTCACCAATGTATGGGTGGTACCCAATGAAATGTTCAGTATTTCAGAAAGTGATCTTAAGGTAATTCGTTGATCCTCTTTCACAATGGCACCAGCAGTGTTGATCTTCTCTTCCGTAAGAGCAGTAACTGGAACACCGGGTCCACCTTCCCTTGAAACTGAATTTCTCCCCCCTTTAAACATTTTAAACCACCTTCGAGCTTTGCGTTAGGGAAGATAAGACTCTCCATAGGCCTCCTGTAACATTGTATAGGCCTCAACTGAAGATTTGTTGAGACGAAAGCAGAATTTCAAAGCCGCATATGTTCCTCGTGTGTTCCCTCCATTGCAGCAGTAGACAATGCTGAACATATCTGAACTTCTCCAGTTCTCACAGGCGAGAACCAGGAGTACCAACAATGAAACTACTACGGCATGTTTGTTTCACATTGAGCTAATAAAATATAATAAGTTTGAATTTTAGTGCGAAAAATTATGACCATAAAAATTATGATCATTCTTTAGTGAACAGCCCTTGTAGAAACAACAATAAACATAAAACAAAAGCAGAAATCAATAAGTTTTGAAAATGGTCGTCTTACTATATGAAGGTAGCCGAATAATTGTAACAGAATAATTCAACTATACAGTTTCACATAATTATCTAAAGTTTTAAATGTACTACGTAACATTGTTAGAAGAAATACTGATATTAATATTTTATCATGTAGTAAGGTACAAGGAAACCAAGTAGTGGAGGTTTTAACTGTATGATTTAAAGGGCAAAGGACTGAAAAAAGAAATGATTCATAAATCAAAATATATTGTTAAAATAAACAAGTGTCTGGGACAATTAAGACATATGTAGGACACGACAACAGGAGGGAAGTGAAGGCTAACATTTTGAGTTCATCTACGAGGGTCGTTTCATAAGTCTGGTAAATTTCCATGAAGGGATTGAAATTTTCGTTGCATCTTTTCTGTGGTAATTGTGCAAAACATTCAATGTGCTACAATATACATTTGATTGTTGACAGCCATCCAGACTGGACAGTGCGAAGCTGTGATTGAAAATGAAAAAAAAAACAGACTTTCGTGCTGTTGTTAAACATTTTCATTTGAAGGGCTGAACTGCCGCGTAGGTCCAAACTGAGCTGGATGAAGTTCATGGACACTGTGCACCAGCATTGAAGACCATTTACTTTTGGATCAATGAATTTAAATGTAGTCGTAGAAGCACCGCAGATGAATCAATCTGGTCACCAAATTGAGGTCACCACACAAAACACCATTCAAACAATCCAGGATCTGGTTATGCAAGATTGCCAAATCAGAATTCGTGAGATTTCTAAGGCTTTTGGTATCTCAACTGAGTGAGTGCACTATACCCTACATGAAAAAGTTGTGTGTAAGATGGGTGCCGTAATTGCTCATAGTCGATAAACAGCACATCCGGAAGAATACTTCTACCGAGTGTCTTGCAATGTTTAATTGCAATTTGTAAGACTTTGTGAGCCAATTTGTGACCGTAGATGAAACTTGGACCCATCAGTACTCAACAGAATTAAAAAGTCGTACCAAACAATGGACAAAGGCTGCTGAAATTGCACCAAAGATAGCAAGCTGGCGAGGTGACGGCCGCTGTTTTTTGGGATTCTCAAGGAATAATGGATGATGTATTTGTTTTAATACCTGATAAATTATATTGCACAGGACCAGCTACATCAAAAACACGCTATCATAGAGTTAATCTTCCTTGAGAAAAAGGCCACACTTTACATCTTGGTTAAGGACTGGAGCCATATTGAGAGGGGTTTCACCAAGGGAGTGCATTCTTTGTGGAAAAAAAATAAGTTTAGAACATTATGTAGTGGAATGTAGAGAAATTGAAAACTGGAGGAAATTAATATGGAATAAGAACTGGGAATATAAAGGGGCTTACATAGTTACAATAAAAATGCTTACGTTGAAAAGAGAGAAAAGATTAAGGGAGGGGGGAAATTTGCTCATAAAGTCAAAGAGAAATGGTTGAGAAGGGCAAGGAAATAAGAGGTAGAGAAATAGAAGACACAATCATAATTAGGTCGAGGTCGTATAAGGGCTAGGATAGAGATTAACGGCCAGGGAGCCAACACCACTATCAGCCCGTAATATAAGCAGCTGACAAATGTGTACCTAGATTACAATTGTAAAGCTTATTATTGAGGTTGTAAGATATTGAACTATAAATATTATTATTAGATTAAGTACAAGAGCAATCTAATTGAATTACACAGACCTGGCTTCAATAAGTGAAACATGTTCTCACTTGATAACTGATGCAGTTTACTTTTATCTAGACACGTCGCTCTTTAGTTTCTGGTTTAGTGACCAGAGCGTCAGTCCTGTTTGCATTCTGGCCAGCATATACCTCCTGACCTAAGTACCATGGCCAAACAACAAACATAATTGAGAGAACGTAAGCTTTCACGGCCGGAGTCCATAATGCAATTGGTTATTTCCGGGCTGCTTTGCCGTGGTCTGTTGGAGTAAGAACCAAACGTTTCATCTACAACTACGGCAGACATCATCAGTGGCGCGGTCGAAGCTTTCTTGCAGAGAGTTTGGCTGCGTCTGAAGCGTTCAGCAGCAGATTTTTTTTTCTTTTTTTTAACAAGAAATAGAAAAGGACAGGAGGAGAGAAAGAAAAGCCAACAAAAGAAGTTCAGGTAATAGAGGGGAGAAGGTCAGGAAAAATATCCGAGTCCCGCAACAGCACCTCCGTTAGTGTAACGGTTGATGCTATATCTGTACAGGAAAGGGTGCACAGTACAGGTTGGCTTCCCTGGCTCATGGCCATGACACAAGGCCCTGACCATAGCCAGTGGAGTAGCGGGGAATAGGAAGGTTGAAAGAAAAGAAGGGATAAAGAGAGGTTCAAAGTTTATTTATTCATAGAGCAATTAAAGTGCACCATTGGTGCTTTGGTGGGCATGTGACACCTAATGGCGTCTGTGTCTGTGAGATGTGTCTGACGCTCTGGCTATCTGGATGTTCAGGTTGTGTAGGGAATCAATGGAGTTTTGTAGTCTGTTGAAGTCCTGTGATAGTGTCTCAGTGACGAAAGAGGAGTTTGCAAGTGCTGTCTGAATATCATATATTTTTTGATGTAGTTTCTCTAGGGCTTGCAGCATGTTGATCTGATTGGCAAGGCTGGTGTTGCAGTTTTCTTCCCGTTTCTTGGGTATCTTCTGTTGAACGGTTGCAGTCTTGGTGGTTTGTGACAGTTGATCCTGAAGTGCTTTGAGCTGCTGGGTTGCGGTGGTTATTTGGTCAGTGGTGAGTTGCTCTAGCTGTCTTGTGCTTTGGTCAATGGCGTCTAACGTCCTGGTGTGGTCGGCGTTGTGTGTGTTGGTAACTGCCTCCTCCGTCAGGCGAGGGCCGAGGTTAAGAACCTCCGAGTGGAGGTCCTGTATTGCCTCGCCGGAGGGCCCACTGGATGCAGTTGTGTTGGAGTTGGTTGCGATCTTCAGTTCGATGGCAGCCAGTCTGGCTGAGATGTTGCTGATGCCACTGCGGAGGTCCCGCAAGGCCTCCACGAGCGGTTCTGATGCTGTTCCCGTGGCCGGTGAAGGGCTGGTGGCGGCGAGTGGTTGCAGTGGTTGCCTGTCCTTCGGGTAGTATGGGCACTGCGCCTGTCCTGTAAAATGGCCGAAGCCATCACAGGTGGCGCAGTATCGACGGCGGCGTTGAAGGTCGTGCTGGCGACACTGCCCGGTTAGTGTTGGAGCACCACAGTAATGGCATCTTGGCCGGGCAGTGCAACTCTCGGCGGTGTGCCCGTAGCAGCAGTAACGCCGACATGGAACTCGTCGCACCGCTCTCGCAGCTTCGACGGAGAGGTGCTGCCCTAGCAAGGGCAAGGCTGCTGCGAAGGCTGCTTCGTAGTCCCGGTGGTCGGCGAGTTGAAGCCGGACAAGCTGCGAGGGTCCGTGCTGCGTGTGGCTCTCAGTGCAGAGGGCTACCGGAGTTGTGCGGCGTTTAAGACGAACCAGTCGGGCAGGTTCCTCGGGACCCCACGAATGAAAGCGCAGAGGGAAGTAGCTCGTTCATGTGCTGTTGTGAGTTTGGCTGCACTCCCTGAATGCCAAGTGGGTACGGCGGCAGCGGCGGCGTAGGATAGGTGGCGGCTGGTGACAGCGGTTGAGTAAGCAGCAGAAGAGGGCACCTCTGGCTGCTTGTCTGCGGTGGCTAGCTGAGCTGACGTGTGCTGGCCGAGAGGGGAAGGCGGCTGCGAGGCTCGCCTCTCCGTGGGCTCCCCCTCAGCTGCTGATGAAGGCAGAGAAGCGGGAGATGGTTCCCGAGAGGTGGCTGGAGAATTCTGCGTTGGATGTTTCGCTGTTGTCCTGGTCGTTTTTCTCTTTTTCCCCATGGTCTGTGCTGATCCTTCGGGTGACGAGTCGAGCGAGAGGAGACTATTATTGAGACCCCTCTTGACGAGACCACGAATCCCCCTCGAAGAATGAGTGAGACAGTTCAGCAGCAAATTTTTTTTTTCGAGTGGAGGAAAAATGCATTTACGCACTAGCCCCGGGATCGGAGTGTGGGACTACTCTGACGGAGAGAGATCCGTCAGCCCTACCCACTAAAAAACCTCCACCGGTGAGAATTCGGGAGAGGAAGTGCAGCAGTACCGCTATTGCACCTGCGGATTCTGGGAGAGGATATTACGGTCAGGCAAAGCCTAGGCCGGGTGTGGATGGCGCCAGGACACAAGCATGACCAAGGTCCTACTTGCGACCTTGGAAATTCAGGAGTGGAATTGGTTTATGCAATATTGTTGTGCCTCGGGACGGAGGCACCGTCTTACAAGATATCTGTGAGGTCCTGAAACATAAGGACGGTGTCATTAATTGTTAGTGCTTAAGAATAAGTTGGATAAGATATCAGGCCAGGAGCGGCGCTGAGTCTGGCGTCAATTTGTTAGACATTGGTTTACATGCATTCAATGTGAAAATGAATATATTTAATGTAACTTAACTAAATAACAACCAAATATTTTGGACATATGCTCAGGATTGAGTATGGTCTCCGTCATGAGAGCTAATCTTGCTAGATTATTGTTTTGTTTATACATCTACAATTGAGCTGTCTTCTCATGTCCATGTGTGATGCTTTGGTCATTTTCACTGGTCCCCAGAACGACCCTTAGCAGGGACTTCCAGGGCCACTGGTCTGTCAGTAGTGTTTTCGCTAAGCCATGGCTTATGATTAAGGTGGTACTAAGTTGTTTAGGTAATCTTGAATGCTTATTTCTGGTTCCCCCAGGACAAGAGTTCTGTCAAATAGTGAGAGCGGTCTTTTGTGTACGTCGTGTTGTGTACCGTATGCGCCTAAGTCGCGAATTAGAGGGTTTTTGTTTTTTGCCTTTCTGTCATGTAAGTTATAACTGAGTAGTTTAATAAATTGTTCGATCGAGTGGAGCTTCAGTTCCTCGTGCAGCCAATAAGCTGGAGCTACTATAGGAACCTTTGCAATAATTCGTATTATTCTGTTTTGCAGTGTCTGCAGTCTGTTTATATGTGTTTTCGCAGCGTATCCCCAGACAGGGGCTGCGTACGTCAATATTGGCCTGATTAGTGTTTTATATAGCGTAAGACCCATATTGAGTTGCAGTTGGTTATTTAAATTAATCAAAGGGTAGAGTCTGTTCACTTGTCTATTTGCTTTGGCCCTGATATTTTGAATGTGTTTTTTCCATGTGAGACCTTGATCCATGGTGACCCCTAGGTAGGTAATTTGGTCTTTCCATTCGATTCTTTCGCCATGATACACGAGAGGTGGCTGTCTGTGCCTGGGATGTCGATGTTGGATTCTTTTTGTGAAAATAATTGATTGGCACTTTCTGGAGTTTACTGTTATTCTCCATTTTCGAAACCATGGTTCAAGATCATTCAGGGCATTCTGTAGCCGCAGGTGTATTATCCGTGGTTGAGTGGACTGAGTTACCAGTGCCGTGTCGTCGGCGTATATGTATTTTTCAGTGCGAGTAAGTTCTGGCATATCGTTAACATACAAATTAAAGAGGGTCGGTCCTAGCAAACTTCCTTGTGGGACTCCTGCCTTAATAGTCTTTAGAGAGGAGGGAGAATCCTCCACAGTTACTCGGAACCGACGCTCGCTTATATAATCTTTAATGAGGGCAAGTGTCGAATCAGAGAAATTGTATGATTTGAGCTTGTAAAGTAGGCCCGCATGCCATACTTTATCAAAGGCGCGTTCAATATCTAAGAAGATGGCACCAGTCGATTTGTTAGTATTGTATCCTTTAGATATGGCTTCCGTAAGGCGTAGAAGCTGCTGTGTTGTAGAATGCTGGGATCTGAAGCCAAATTGTTCAGAAATGAGAATATTGTGTTTTATAATATGGGAATTTGTTCTCTTTAGAGTTATTTTCTCCAGCACTTTACCAAAGGCGTTCAGTAGGCTAATTGGCCTATAGCTGGAGGCGTGAGATAAGTTTTTATGTGGTTTTGCAATCATTACTATGTTTGCTACCTTCCATTGTGGTGGGAACCTGCCGCTGTCTAGAGTATAATTGAAAATCTTTGCTAGAAGCTGTAAAGCTCTACGTGGGAGATTTTTTAAAACGATGTTGGGTATTTTATCTCAGCTTTGGCCTGGGGAGTTTCTGCAACAGTGTTGTCATGTATGAGTGGTGGTATGCTTGTTTTAGCTCTGGTCAGGCGCTTAGCTATACGCCAAACAGAGTTAGAGTTCGGATTTAAGCTCGCAGATTTTGATACAAATTCCCTAGTTCGGGCCATTACGACCTCTCTGGCATCAAGGTAGTCTTGTTTATGTAAAGGATTTCGCGTTCGTTGCCATTTACGTCTTAGTCTGTTCCTATTCTGATGTAAGATTTTTATGTCTAACGGATATTGGGCGTTTACTGATGGTGCAAATTTTTGTGGGACACACGTTGTGGTTGCTACCTTAATTGCCAATTCGAGTTTGTATACAGCTTCGTCGTGTTGCTGTGGTGAAATAATTTCGCTTTCCGGTAAGTATCTTTCTAAAACGTTATTGAAGTCTTCCCAATTGACTAAATTATAATTCAGTTTTGGGGTTTCTTTCTTAAACTTCAAGGGAAGTGTGACCTCAAGGAGTACTGGTAAGTGATCAGATGTCAGTTCTTGCATTACTGTGCATTCGATGTTAAATGGTATATTGTTTAATATGGCTAAGTCTAATACGTCTGGGGCGTGATTGTTAACATGAGGTATGTGGGTGGGCTCATTGGGCCCCACAATAAGAAAGTTAGTGTTGTTGATATAATTTAATAGTTTAGTCCCTTGAGGATTGGGGTTCGTGCTGTGCCACAAATAGTGCTTACAGTTGTAGTCCCCTGCCGCTATTACTCTTGGTCCTAGCTGCATAATTTTTTGGACATCTTCGGTGTCGATGTCACCTGGTGGGTTGTATATAGCTATTAACATGATCTCTCTACTGAAGGTGCTAATCTTTACTGCTGTCGCTTCTAGGCGGTTTAATTGGGGTATATGTACTTGATAGTGAC
This sequence comes from Mantis religiosa, assembly GCA_030765055.1. NCBI lineage: Eukaryota > Metazoa > Arthropoda > Insecta > Mantodea > Mantidae > Mantis > Mantis religiosa. The sequence continues at coordinate 164,405,764 of CM060957.1, forward strand.
TGATGCTCGTTTGTGTTGCTATTGCTGTCCCTCCTCCCCTACGATTACGATCGGTCCTGTAAATAGCATAGTTAGGTATTGAAAATTTATCTACGTCCCCTAAATGGGTTTCGTTTAATAGGGCTACTTGTATTGAGTTGGCGTGAAGAAAGTCTGTTAAATCTTTGCGTTTACGGCGTATTCCCTGGCAGTTCCAGTGTATTGTTCGTAATGTGTCTGTTTCAGCCATGGCTGTAGCTGTGTAGGTCATTCAGTAGTTCGAGTAGCCAGTGTAGTGTAAGTGTGGTGTCTGTACCCTGTTCTAAACAAGCCCCGAACATTGCTAGGTGTTCCTCAACATACTCCTTGGGAACAGAGTCTCTGGGCAGACCCAGGACGTTCAGCAGCTTTGCCAATGCTGCTTCATTGCCTTTATGTCCCTTACCGCGGGGGGCGAGCGACTTTGTGGCAGGAGGGTGAAGCCCTCTGGCCCTGTTTTGCTGGACTTTGTGTGTGTGTGTGCTTGGAGGATTGGGGCGTCGCTCATGACCTGCTGGGCCCTCCTCGGTGGCAGGCCGGGGAGCCACAGCTGCAGGGGGCTCGGCTAACGGGGCTGGTCGCTGTCGACCTCTACTATCCCTAATGAGCCACCCTGCGTTTTCCGTCCTAGCGGCAGCCTTAGCATATGTTTTAGGTGGCATCGAGGGGGGTCCCTGTGGCTGCGCGCGGACATGAGGCATATTTTTAGTGCACTCTGCGCGATATACGGTGCAACCGCGCCAAGTTGCACCGTGGCCCTTCTGGCCGCATAACAGGCAGAGCCGTTCCGCGGGCGGAACGGAGCACGTACCTGATGGGTGTGGTCCTGTGCATTTGGCGCATACCCAGGATGGGGACCTACATTCGCTTTGCAGGTGCCACAGTCTCTGGCATTTTCTGCATAGCTTAGGTTCGGGGTCTGATCGGTACCTTTCTACCCTGATTCGGAAATGTGCTAGGTGTGTGAGTCCTAAAATTTTGGCTTCAGTTTCGGGGGTCCCTGCCACCTCTATGAGGAACATTGGCAGGGGGTGCGCTGCCAATTACGTTTCCGCATTTGGACAGCTCTCAGCGCCTCTATCCCTAAGACGGCCAGGTCTTCCTTAATCTCATCACTGGTGATTTCGGCGTACAATCCTTTAAGTACGAATCTAGCTGTTCTATCTTGGGGGTGGGGCAACAGGTAGAAATGTACGCCGGCTTGCTTGAGGTATTCTACGAAACTTCCGTAGTCACTCAAGCATTGCAATTTAACCATAAAATCACCACTGTTCCTGGCTATGGATACGGTGTATGTGTGTACTGGTTTGAGACTGTCGAAGTCTCGTGTAATCTTTCTAATGTGTGTTGCCTGGCCTTTGTTGATCATGACCGGCGCCAGGTCAGATCTTTTAGTGTTAAGTGTATCTGTGGGTTCTTTGTGTTGTGTGTCTGCGTTTGGTTTGTTGTCCTTTGAGGTGCTGGCAACTGGAGAGGATGTGGTGGTTGCCACCGGTGAGGTGGGAATGGTTGGTGTGGGTTCTTTGGTGTTTGGTGAAGTGTTTGGTGTATCCAGAGGAGCAGGTGTATTCGGTTTTTTGGTGGATTTGCCACGTAGCGTCCTGGTGGTAGTCTTTGTTGGTGAAGTCGTGGGTGTTTTGGAGTTCCCTGCCATGTTGTTAGTGAGTGAGTATGCTGTGTGTATATGTGTGTGCGTGTGCGTGAGTATGGGGCTTAAGCCTAATAGAGTAAGAGGAAAAGAAGAGAGGAAGAGAGAAAGAGCTGTTAGCGAGCGCTAAAAAGCCCGGAAAACAGAGGGTCGAACACGCAGGCGCTTAAGCGAGTCTTGCGACTGCTTGCTATGACCGTGTTTTCCTACTCGTCTAATCAACTAAGCGCTATACTCAGAGAGCAAGCGAAAGGCTTTGGTTTACACCACGGCAATGCCGAGCCGCTCCAACGGTGGCTGCTTCTTTGCAGCGGACCGCTTCTTCTTGCTTCTGAGGCTCCCCACCTTCATCCATCCACAATGGAAAGCGACTCCGAGGCTAGCTCGTCGAACATCGACACGGATGTCGACGAAGCAGAATTTCAGGAGGTGACTTCTCGGAGGAAGAGAAGAGCTGCTTCAGATGTGCCATCTACTGGTGGACCCAGGATTAGGGAGCCACCAAGACGACACAGCCCACGGTCAGCTTCCTGAAGGAAGTCATGCCGACTCTCTCGGGGTCATGCCTGGTGAATAGGCGTAACAGCAGGTTTGTCTTCCAGGCAAAGAGCGTGGAAGACTATCAATTGCTGATCAGGGCTTTTGATAGCAAGTCCGTGCCCTATTTTACATTCGGCCTTGATAAGGCTCGAGACATACGCAGGGTTATCCGGGGCCTCCCAGTGGATACCTCTGTGGGGGATATTGAGGACGACCTTCGACGTCAGGGCATTTTCCCACGAGTAGTCAAGCAACTCACAAAGCCAGCTCCAGAGGGCCAATCTGGCCCATCCCAATACCCCTATTCCTAATAATAGTGGAGTGAGCTAAAGTCCCTGAGGGCAAGCTGGATGGTGTCAAAACCATCTGTTACCTCAGGGTAACTTTGGAACACGTCAGGAGTCCTGGCGGTCCCCCCCCAATGTCACCGTTGCTTAGGGTTTAATCACTCTAGCCACTTCTGCCGCCGTAACCTTCGTTGCTTGAGGTGCGGCGAAGCCCACACAAAGGAGGAGTGTCCGAGGTCCACCACAGAGGTACCTACATGAACTAATTGCAAGGGTGAGCATGTGGCATGCTACGGAGGCTGCCCGGTCCGAAAGGCGGTTATAGCCGCCAGAAGGCCGAAGCAGACCGTCAGGCCACAACGGGCACCATCAGCACCTACCAGCCGAGAGCAAGGCTTACCGCCTTCTAGAAGCACCAGCGATTGACCAAGGCTAAGGTTTTGAATGGATAGAGTCAACCTGAAACATGCAATGCCAAGGCCAGGATTTGAACCACGGATCTCCTCGTAACTCTGCAGTTGCTCTTACACATTGAGCTACCAGGCCAATGCGATGACGGCACGTTGGCCATTGTAGCTTAATGGGTACTAGCGACTGAACGGAAACCAGGACATACGTGGTTTAAATCCTGGCAATGACATTGAATTTTTCAGGTTTACTCTATCTGTTCTATTACCGTGTTTCTAAATTACGCTTTTGCTGGAGGTTATAAATATTTAAGTAAAACTACAAATTATTGTACCTGGGATAGTATGAAAAACTACTTCCATTAAAATATGCATGTATGTGCCAGTGCATCTGCGTGTCAGTGTGTGTGTGCGTGTGCATTTGTGCTCCGTTTCCCACTTTCTTCCCCCTACGAAATTTGTAGGTACCATGTACAGTACACGCAAGATAAGCTCAGCTCTGGAATTACAGTAGGGTGCAGGCAGCGGCGAATAAGTGAGAGCTAATGCTCCTTTGTTTATGCAGTGTGGTCAACTTTGTAAAACTCATTTCAGCGAAATAGTGTGTAAGATAAGCGAAGATATCACAAGTAACATTGCATCCTCTGAAAACATTCCTTAGTTTTGCCCACGCCAGCTCAGTTGCATTCAGATCACAGCTATACGGAGGTAGACAAATAATAATGAGTCCCATTTTGAGAGCCATAACATCCATAAATGTTAATACAAATATAAATTATTTTCAAGTAAATGCTGATGTACATTGCCATCACACTCGTCACAAGGATAAACTGGCAATTCGAGCGCACCAAACGAGCCTTTATGAAAGAAGCTTTCACTACAAGGGGGTAATGTCATATAATAAACTTCCAAATTCATTTAAACAAGCTGCATAACTAAAACACTTTAAGAGTAAGGTTAAGAAATTTTTGCATGCACACTGTTTTTATACGGTGAATGAATGTTTAGAACTATAATCATTTAAATGAGTACTGGGAGCATAGTACATTCACAAACCTGTAATATTTATATTATGACATTTCTTGTGGTGAATTAGTCTATGCAAATATCACATGGAACCAGAGATGAGCTGCTTACTGTGTATATTGTATGTAATGTATTTGACTTTATTTATATACCGTATTTATACATTTTGACGTGTCTCATAAAATGTATATGTTGCCAAGGACGAACTAAAATTCTAATTCTAACATAAGATTGTTGTAAAGTGGTTAGCTAATTTACATCTAAATTGATCGAAATGAAATATGGCGATCATGATAAAGCTTTGCGTATTAGCCACTGGATGTCAGTGTAAGGCGCATTTCAAATTAAAGTTGTCATCCATGTTTACGGAGTTAAACAAAGCTTACCGACTGAGGACCTGGAACCCGATCACTCTTCTTCTCAAGCGCATATAGTGCAAGGTTTAGTTACAATCATATTAGCACTCAGGAGACAAAGGTTAGAATTCTTTTGGTTCAGTAATCTGGTGCAGTAGACTGAAATATTCTACAACAGCACAGAATACATTGTGACGATTATTACAAAACATTTACTCAGACTAACCGCATAGGTTTCTATACAACTTACCTTAATATTATCACAGACTGATGAATTTTCTGTTTCCAATGTCCAAGGTTCTTCTTTAAATTATTTTTCGTTATAAATTTGATGATCACTCTTGTATTTGTTATCCAACGTAAGAGGCTCCTCCATAAGAAATTTGCCCTCATTCTTTGAACCACAGTCTGCAAACAGTCTGATGAGCTATGTCTGTTTTCCTATGCTCCTCCCAGTTATTGCTGCACGTAGCAGTTTCGGTCTTAATCTGCTTTACAGGATGTTTGATAGAAGAAGTCTCTGATTTATGTTATTTGTGACCGTCATGTCACAATCAGTATCCATAAATACATTATCAGTACTTGTCTTCATATGTACAACCTCGTAATGGAACTCTCTCTCTCTCTCTCAATGAGTGAGGCTATGTTATCTGCCAGAGGCATCTCTTCTTTGATTTCAATTGTCTTATCCATTTCCAACAGCTGTCAAATCGGATATTGCTCTTAAGTTATGATACAGGTCTGTGGAGAAATAAAAAATTCTGTAAAATATGCATAAGCATATCATCAGCTTCTTTAAAGCCATCAATAATTGTTGAAACTGCACTACACACCAGTATTGTCATAGTACAAACAACTTCTTAGAAAGCCGAATAAGACTTAGAACATTCAAAGACATGTCCAAAATTCAAACTACAGATACTTGTGTGTCTATGCCAATGCTATTATCACTCCAGCTAGCGGAACGTACAGCTATTTTTAACGTAATCACTATTGCGATCGATGCACATTTCCATGCGCTGTGGCTGCTTTTGTATACCCTTGTGATAGCACTCTCCGCCAAGTTACGCAGGTAGCGCTCAACCTCTTTTTTCAAATCATCGTCGGTCTGGAAATGTGTTCCACCCAGATGTGACTTCAACTCAGGAAACAGATGATAATCACTAGGTGGTAAGTCTGGACTGTAGGGGGGATCGGTGAGGATGTCCTATCCGAACTGGACCAGGAGATCGGCCGTTGCATTTGCAGTATGCGATAATGCAAATGTTCGGTGAAAATCTTGTCTATGGTAGTATTACTAACTTCAGGGATAAGTTCGCACAGCTCGCGAACTGTCACACTCCGATTTTTAAGCATTTCTTGCTCCACTTTTGCAAGTTTTTCGGCAGAAAACGAAGGTCGACCTGAACGCTGTTCGTCATTGACCTTTGTACGTCCGTCTTTGAACTCTATGACTAACCTTCGCACGTTTTTGACGTCCATACACTGTGGCCCATAGACTTTGCATAATTGACGATGAATATCAGTGGGGGCAGTGACCTTGTCACTGAGAAAACGGATCACTGCACGCAACTTGCACTTGGCAGCGGAAGTGAAAGGAAGCTCCATTCCAAACGGCTGCCCAGCCAAGTCTAATGGCTACAACGGGTTCGTTGTGGTGGAGATTTGAAAGGGCGAAACCAAGCCACACGCCAGTGTTGCCAGATCTCACGTAATAGCGTTGCTCACGGCTCCAGCGCCTTGGATAACTTATTTTACGGACACGCCACGTACTACACTAACATTAAACCTCATAATCAGTTTAAAATGTCAATTATATTGTGACTTTGTGGGTTCATAGATTTAAAAGTCCGAATTGCATAAATTAAAAATCTCCTTTATTTCCGTCAAAATAAACTGTTCTATTTACATCGCATAACAACACAATATTCCAAGGTCCATGACAACAACAAACACTTCAGGGCTGAATCTCATTTTACACACAACTATTGTTACGCAACAACTGTCTTGCTGGCATGTCACAATTCCTTTTATATCTCCATTCATAACTCGAGTACCTTCTAGAGCAAGCAAGAAAAGCAACCATTCTCCGTCAATCGAGACATCTCTAGAAACTTCCAGACATGAAATCCTATCTGTGTTGGCAAGTCCTTTATCTGAGGTAACATTGTTTGCCGGCTTTGTGATCACTCGCCCCGTTATCGTTAACTGCTTATGCAAGCTCGTGAAACATTATCCGCCGTATATTATCTATTTGTTCCAAAACGTTTATGCCCAGAGCCACGACACTGCTCCCTCCTCAAGGCTGGTCGTCCCGAACAGCACTATTGTAGCCGGCCAGGCGATCCAGGTGTAACACTAACGTCTTCCCACGGGGCACCTTCTGGGTGCGGTAGACCACGTCGTTAATCCTCTTTACCAACCGGTACGGTCCTTGCCATGGCTGCTGGAGCTTCGGGCAACGTCCCTTGGTCCGAGTAAGGCGGTACAACAAGACTAGTTTACTCTACTGGAACCTTGGCTGTTGGCTTGCCTGTCGTATCGAGTCTTCATGCGGTCGCGCGCCTTCTGGATGTTCTGACGAGCCATCTCATGCATGTCATGGAGATGGCCCTCTAGGTTCTCCACATACTCGGTTGCTGGCTGTTTTGCGGCCGGGGGCTTCCAAAAGCCAGATCACTGGGTAGGCGTAACTCTTGGCCGAACATTAAACTGGCTGGCGCCATCCCCGTGGTGTTGTGTGTTCACGAGCGGTAGGCCAGTAAGAACAGTGACACCTTTATGTCCCAGTCTCGCTGATGGTTGGCCACGACCTTCCTCAGGTGTTTGTCTAAGGTCTTGATATATCCCTCCACCATGCCGTCCGACTGGGGATATAGGGGTGTGGTGCGAGTCTTGTTCACCCCAACTCTTGTTAGTGCCTCCATCATCTGGTTGGATTCAAAATTGGTGCCTGGTCACTGTGGAGCTCTAACGGCATCTCAAATTGGCAGAACACTTGCTCCACAGTACAGTTCGTGATTGTCTTCGCCTCCTGGTTCGGAATGCCAAACACCTCGGGCCACTTGGTGAAGTAATTCACGACCGCCATCAGGTACTTGTTGCCTCGGTCGGACACGGGAAATGGTCCAGCTATGTCGATGGCGATCCTTTCGAATGGCGCTCCGACGTTATACTGCTGCATGCGACTCCGGCTCCTAGGCTGGGGGCCGAAACTCGCCGCGCACACATGACATTGACGGCACCATCTCTCAGCGTCTGCTCGGAGCCTCAGCCAGTAGTAGCGCTATCGGAGTTTGTCGATCTTTCGGTTTGCTCCCAGGTGTCCTCCTGAAGTACCGGCGTGCACTTCCTCCAAGACTTCCGGGACCTTATTCCGCGGAAGTACCATGGGTTCTCTCTGCGTCTTCCCATCAAATGATTCCCTCACCCGGAACAGCACGCCCTCTCTTGTCTTCAACGGTTCCCATTGGGCCCAGTACGACATGTAGGTAGCGCTCCTCGGTGCAATGTCCTCCTAGGTTAATCTTGTCCCTGCCTCCACTTCTCTCAAAATTGGCCCCAAGTCTGCGTCCGCCAGCTGCTCCCTCCTCAGGCCTGCGGTATCCCAGCCATCCACAGGCACTTCCGTTACTTCTCGGACTGCTTCCGTAGGCTCCTTCTCTTCCACTCTTGTGCATTGGCCGCACTTCTGTGGGCAGGGTCTTCGGGACATAACGTCTGCATTACCATGGCTCTTCCCTGTACGATGTTCAGAGGTGAAGTCGTATTCCTGCAGCCTCTGTACCCAGCGTGTTGTCTGCCCTTTCAGGTTTCTAAAGCACAGTAGCCAAATTAGGGCAGAGTGGTCAGTTCTCAGGTGGAATGGCTGACCATACAGGTACTTGTGGAGGTGCTCCAATGTATTTACTACAGCCAGTAATTCTCGCCGGGTGACGCAGTAGTTCTTCTCTGCCTCGGATAGCGTCTTGCTGTAGTAGGCTATTACCCGCTCGTGGCCGTCCTTAACTTACGATAGGACGCCTCCAGTGCAATGGTCGCTGGCGTGGGTGTTTACAATGAAAGCGCCACCTGGTTGTGGAAATCACAAAATAGGAGCACTGCACAGTGTCTCCTTCAGGTGCTGGAAAGCGTGTTCAGCGTCCTCGGTCCACACATAGGGTCGCTGTTCCTTTGTCAGGAGGGTAAGGGGTTTGGCGATGTTAGAGAACCTTTTATGAAACGGCGGTAATAACTACACAGCCCCAAGAAACTGCGCAGCTCTCGCTTATCCTTTGGCCAAGGCCAATCTCTCACAGCCTGTGTTTTCTCCGGGTCTGTGGCCACTCTGGTTGGTGAGACTATGTGGTCCAAGTGGTTAACTTCTTTGCGGAAGAGCTGGAACTTCTTCGCGTTCAGCTTCAAGTTGGTTGCCTGCAGACTCTGGAACAACTTGCTTATGCTGTCGAGATGGTTCTCGAACGTCTTGCCGACGATTATTTCGTCCAAGTATGGCAGGCATGCGTCATATGTCAATCCTCTCATTACTGATTCCATGAGGTGTTGAAATGTGGCTGGTGCATTGCAGAGGCCAAAGGGCATAACTGTGAACTACCAAAGCCCTTGACCTGTCGAGAATGCAGTGTTTTCCTTGTCTCTCGGCTCTAGAGCCACCTGCCAGTAACCCAACTTCAGGTACAGGGTCAAGAACCACTGTGCACCAGCTAGCGTGTCCAATGTGTCGGCAATCCGGGGTAAGGGGAAACTGTTCTTCCGGGTGACGGAGTTCTACTTCCTGTAGTCCACGCAGAAGCGTAGTCACCGTCCTTCTTAGTCACCCGAAATAGAGAGGAACACCAAGGGCTGTCAGACTCTTCAATCACTCCCCTGGATTTCATGTCATCTACCATATGCCGTACCGCTGTTTTTTCGCCAGAGGAACACGTCTAGGTTGTTGTTGAATAGGCCGGGCGTCTCCGGTGTCGATACGGTGCAGCACTTTATCTGTGCGGCCGTAGTCACTGTCGTTTCGGCTCATTTCTTGCTCCGGCTACCGAGCGGGACGGACGTCTTTGGGAGCAGCAGCCAGGAACCAGGCTAGTGAATAGTGCTGAGAGTGATTTTGGGATTAGTTTGAGGAAGTAGTGTCAAGAAATAGTTTTAAATTTTTAAAAATATTTAAAAAATGAGGTTGCACAAGTTTTTGGTGGAAAATTTTGAAAATTTGGCCAAAAACGGCAATTTTATTTGAGCTGGTATTAGGGTATTAGGATATCCGCAGAGGTGGCAGTATTTGGAGAATAGTAGTAAGGATCCCACTGATAATTTGGAAAGTAGTATAAATTTGCCGTTTTTTGGTCCTATTTTCAATATTTGCATTTAATTGTTTGAAATTGTGGTGACGATTTGTTATTTATTGGATAAAGTGGCGCAAGTCAATACGTCTCGGAGAGATCATGTAGGCAAAGAAAATGAAAGTCAAGTTTTTACACCATCAAGAAGTTTAAGGAGGTCTCCTATTCTTGAAAGAAAAAGCTATAAATCGCAAGAAATGATGGAGGGTGATAAAGAGAAATCTGGATCATGTTTTCATGGTCATCGGTCTGATATAAGTACTGTAATAGCTTTGAAAAGATAACAGTGGATAAGAAGAAAGACATGTTTGCTTTATTAGGTAACAGCGGAACGCATCTGTGTGGTTGCCGAATAGGCCGGGCGTCCCCGGTGTCGATGCGGTGAAGCAGTTTGTCCGTGCTGCCGTAGTCACTGTCGCCTTCGTCTGTAGCGAAGTGTGCAAAATGTCAAGATTTGGACATGTTGCCAAATTTTGCACTAGATAAGAGGTTTGTGTCATTGTGGCGAATCAGATCATGATAGAAAGGATTGTTCAAAAAATAAACAAGCTGCAATTTGTATTCCATGTGGTTTAAGAAACAGTGAGGAGGAAGGAACGAATGTCCTACTTATAAACTATTCTGGGAGAGGACAATTAACAGAACTAATTACGACTAATGGATCAATTATTTAATATGAATGCTAAAAAGAAGCCTAAGAGGAATACTCCCAGTAGAATTAGAAGAAATTTAAAACGTGTTATTGAGCATAAACTCAAGTTATCGCAACAAAATACTAGTAATATAGATGACAAGGGAGTCCAAACGGACATTCCTTTTGTTAAAAGTTATGACCAAATAGATATCAATACATCTTCCGACCATCAAGACAATTCTCGTGATCTTCCATGCACCACCTAAATATAAAATGAATAAAAATTTTGTGATGTAAAGATAGAAAAAGCGATATAAAGAACTGTGTTCTTTGTAGATGAAGTTATTCCAAAACCAAAATTAATCTTTAATAAATGTGATATATTAGCATCGGAATTAAATAATCCCATAAAGGTTGGTGTGGGTTCTTTTCTGTTCGTTGTCCTTTTGAGTGCTTTGTTAGGGATGGATTATGAAGAGTTTGACGGTGAGATGGAAAGGTTGGTGTTTTGTCTAATTGTCGGTGAGCTGGGATCTCTTTCTCAGGGTTCGGTTATGAAGATTCGTGCTTACCGTCTCACAATTCCTTTATTTTCTCTAACCTGGCTCTCTTTACTCTCTTGCTAACACTTTCGTTGCCGTCCTAATTTTCCTTTCCCCTTAACGTTTCTTTATGTTGCTTTGCGAACTCCCTTTATTCCCTATATTTGCACTGTCTTCAAGACCATAACTCTAATTCGGACTGCAACATCGGATCCTACTTCTCTGCCAATAACACGTCTTCTTCCTGTCGTATTAAGTACCAGAGTGACGCTCTTTCCCCCGTCGTATTCTCAGCTTATATTCTAGATTTCTTCGCCTATCACAGCCCATTTTCTATTCCTTTACTATTTTACCCCTATTACGTGGTTTACTCTACATTTTATTGGCAGGGTTTATTTCTTTAATTTTCTCTTATTGGTCACCCCCGTCTGTCTTTCCTATGCGGCAGTAATATTTTCCACCCCTTTGGGTTGTATGACCTCTCAGCGTCATAGCGGTATTCTATCATGCTTGGCTGAATTTCCGTTAAGCTTCGCATACCTTACTGGCGTCTCGATGTCGGGGTAACCTTCGAGGGTTTTTGTTCTATTGTTCTGTTTCCTGCCTTGTCTCTGTGCTCAGAAGCAACTCCTGTCCGATTTTGCCTTCATTTACACTATATTGCTGTTTCGAATATTCTTTCTAACTTTATTTCATATATAATTTATTCCCTTTTTATTCCCATTATGCTTATTTATGATCTCTACTGTTGTATTAATTTCTAGTTATCTTTTCCCTCTTGGAACCTGAGGTTTCTGCTTCAAATGCCCTTCGGAGGAATATTGGTATTTTCCTCACAAGTTGGGAAAAGTTTCCAATTCCTTCGAAAGTCCCATTAAACCGCGACCTACAAAGTTTAACTGGCGTGCTAACGCTGACAAATGTTACCTAGTTTCTCCTCTTTCCCTTCCTCAACGTAAGTGCAAGCAAGGACTTTTAGAGCGTTTGTTTGTTTGTTTGTTGTTTTTACAATAAAATACATACATACATTTATACCCCTATATACATTGTTACATATTGTTTTAGTTTTCAATTTGTCCAATATTTTACATTACGTTATCAATCTGATTTTGCATTTTTGGATTGTCTCTGATTTTCTCTATTTATTTACATTATTTGTTTTGTTGTTGTCTTTCGGGCTTTACATTGCCTCTTTAAGTATAGTGGACCTTTAACGTTTCATACACTGTCACTCGCGTCACTTCAATGTCGTGCTTGCTTTTGTGTTCGGCACTTGTATTATAATTCCTTGTATGTTCCACTAACTTATTCTAATTACAAATTTGTTATTGTTAGTATAACCAGGTGTAGCATTTGTTTGTATTATAGTTAACTTCCCTCACGTTTATTCTTTATGTCCGTTATTCTTATTTCTATGAAACATGTGTATTTCTTCTATTTGGAACAAAGTGGTGTTTACTAATAACCGGTGCCGTACATTAATGAGTTCAGTGACTCCAGTTCGAGTCAGGTAATGGTTTGAGTATGTGTGATTTCCAGTTCTTTAAAGGGTCGTAATAGTGCTATGTTATATCTACCTATGTTTTTCTTCGTTTTATAGTCTACCAGCCCAAAAGAACGATCACCGAACTTCGCAACGATCATAGCAGGCCATTCCCAAAGGATATGCAGTTTTTGTGATGTTTTGTTAAGCATTGAAGATTTGTTGTGGGTTCTCACCAGCACTTTATCTCCTATGTTCGGCGTCCATTTCTTTTTGTGTCTTTTCTTCCTTTTATATCTAGTTTCTGCTCGTCTTCTCAGGAGTTCGTAGGCTTCTTGTATTTGCTGGATTTCGTTCATTTCGTCTGTGTTAATTGCTCTTTTTAAACCTGGTAAAATGCTTTCTGGCGTTTGGTATAGGTGTAGCTTGACTGGAGCTATAGCAGTGTTAGTTTTAATTGTGTTGTTCATGATTCTTTCTATTAGTGGTAGTTGGAGGACCCACGAGGTATGTCTTTTGCGGTATGTTAATATTCGCAGGTAGATGGATAGATCCCTCATCGATCTCTCGCACGGGTTACTTTCCGGGTGGTATGCTGTTGAAATATATATTTTGATACCTGATGTTCTTATTTTATTTACGAAATATTTGCCTTTGTGTATGGACGCGTTATCAGCCAAAATGGCGCCCATTTTACCATATTTCGGTATAAAATCGTCTAAGATTTTTCTTGTACACAATTCGCGCTTGTTGGCCTCTTCATCGGGTATAATTTGGTGAATTTGCTAAATACGTCCACCATTACGAATATGTACTTCATTCCAGCCGTTCCAGTAGGCATTGGTCCATGAGCATCTATTGTGACGAGAGCTGGGGGTTTGTCGCGTAATATTGATATTGGTGGAGTGTCGTATTTCACGTTCATGGGTTTTGCTTTTTGGCAGATAATGCAGGCAGATATACGTTGCCGTAATTTGTGTTGGAGCCCAGGGATATAAAAATATTCCTCTATCGTCAAACACGTTTTTTCTGTTCCCCCGTGGATAATTGCTGTATGAAATGAGTCAATTATAAGATTTTCAAGGACGCGTGGGGCGTATGTTCGCCATGTTGGATGGTGTCTACCTTGAAGTTTATAAAGGATTCCACCACGTTTGCCACATAATCCTTTTTGTCTTTCTGAATTTCAGGAGCTGTTGTTAAAATTTCAGCAAGTTTGTCGTCTGCTTGTTGGATTTTCTTAATGTTATTTATTTGTCTGGTTAGTTCTTTGTTGGCCTGCAGGTCTAGTTTCAACACGTGGACTTCTCTTTGTGTGTTACCTATGCATTCAGGTATGTCGCCTTTTGTGTTCAACCGTGACAATGTGTCTGCGAAGATGTTTTGATTTCCTGGAATGTGTTTGATGGTGACGTCATGCGACATAATTTCATATATGTATCGGGAAATTTTGGTGCTTCTCAATTTACAATTATTTATGAAGCAGAGGCTCACATGGTCCGAAAATATTGTTATTTTGCAGTTAAAGATGAAATCCTTAAATTTTCGAATCGCGAAAAAATGGCTGCTATTTCTTGTTCTGTGACACAGGCTATCTTCTCCGTGTGTGTCAGGTTCCTCGATGCCGTACTTATGAAACATTGGTTTCCTTGGTCCTCTAGTTGACACAGGATTGCTCCAAAACCTGAACTTGATGCGTCGGTGTATATATAAAAAGTTCTGTCGCTGCGTGGGCGTTCTAGCAAGAATGCTTGTCCAAATAGCTCTTTCACCCTGTCGAAAATTTCTTGGTGTGCGTTCGTCCATCACCATCTTGTGCCTTTCTTTAATAGTGCTCTCAGAGGTGCTACCTCCTTCGCATAATTAATTAGAAAGCGTGCCTCATATTGGAAGATGCCCAATACTCCAATACTCGTCGTAACTGTCTAATGTTTTTCGGAGGTGGAATTTCCCTGATTGCTTTAATTCTGTCTTTGTCTGGAGATATTCCTTTCTCCGAAATGTCGTATCCCAAAAATTTTGTTTCCAACTGGAAGAACTTTGTCTTCTCTAAATTCAAGGTCAGCCCATTTGTTCTCAGTTTTGAGATGACATAATCTAAATGTTGTGTAGGTTCTTCTATTGTCCTGTCGTGAATAATAAAGTCATCGACGTACTCCGTCAAGAATTCTTGCGCATTATCTTTAAATATTGCATACATGGCTCTTAAGAAACCACTTGCCGAAAGGCAATCCCGTGAATTCTAGCACGCGGCCTTGGTACAAGAATCCAGTGAATTTTCTTAGGTGTAGGGGTATGGGAATTTGTAAATATGAGTTTGTAAGATCTATTGAGGAGAACCATTTCTTTCTTCCTATGCTGGCTAGTGTTTGTTCTATACTGAGGGTCCTAAAGCGGTCTGGCATAATAAATTTGTTCAGGTGTCTGGCATCTATGGTGATGCGTGCCTTCCCATTACTTTTACGTACAATGCACAGAGGGTTTATGTAGGGCGTATTTAATTCCTGTATAATGTTCTGTTTTAGCATTTGTTTGATGGTTTCATCTACTGCTTGTTTTAAATTCATAGGAATGTTCCTACATTTGTAGCGCCAGGGATTTACTTCTTTTATGTGAAATTCGTAACAGAATGATGTACATAAGCCTGTTTCTTCTATAAATGCATCTTTATTCTTCCATAAAACGGAGAAAAGAGTTTGTTTTTAGCTGTCTTTTAGTTGTGTGGTTCCCTGCACTTTGTCATTTATTTTGGTCCATATGCTGACATACAGATCTGGTATTTCGTGGGAGAGGCTAAAGGTTGATTCTGTCTCTCCTTGTTGGAAAGGTTCATTTTCTCTTACGTCCAGAGAGCCGTTTCTTATAGTGATGTCGTGTGGATAACTGGTTTCGTTTCTGCTACCTGGGTCTTCCTTGCTTTCGCAGCTGTCTTCAAAATTATCCTCAACTTCATCGTCTTTGTTTACTTCCTGGATTCTAAGTTCCGCAATGTGAACACCTGATTTCACCTGCACGTATTGTACAAAAAAGGTTTCTTCCTCTAATAGGTTTTCTGCCTCTGTTAAGTTAATGACCTGGTCAGTCAGCTGAGAGGACCAGATTGTTGCCTCTTCGCTGTCTCGTCGTAGTTAAATTCCTGCCTGCATAGTTGATGTTGGCTTTAAATGCCTCTAGGAAGTCACTTCCTAAAATGATTTGAACTGCCAGATGTGGTATTATTAAGAAAATGATTTCAACCTGAATTTGTCCTATACGAAATGGAATCATTGTTTGTTTTTGAATGCGTTTTTTTCTGCTGATGGCTGTCAAAATATATACATTCTTTGTGGGTAGTGTTTGTAGACGTAGACCTTTCATTTCTAAGTCGTTAAAAAAATTTAAACTGCATACAGAAGCAGTTGCTCCTGTATCCAAGGTTGCCTGATAAGTTTCTTCGTTTATGGTAATTTCTATTTGTGGTGTTTCTACAATGTCCGGTTGTTTTATTTTTCCAGTCGTATTGTCACTTTCCGCCTCTGCCTCATCTGCCTGTATTTGTAATATTGCTACGGCTTTGCTCTTGTTCCCATCTTGTTTCACATACCTCGGGGTCGAATTCGGGAACGGTAACCTACCCATATCTAGTTTTCCTGGTTGAGTGTGTTAGTTGCGCCGTTTAGAGATGTGTGTGTAGTTGGGACGAACGTCTGATTTGCAAACCATTTCTGTCGTGTCACTGCGCCATTGTTATTATATACTGTCGTTGGAGATGTATTGCCTGGGTTTTCTTGCCTCGATGTTTGCTGGTTTTCCCTACTGTTCATGTGTTCTGTCCGGTTGTCTGTCACGGCGGGTCGGTTTTCCTGGTAATGTCCATTATTCGTCCAATTACGTCCTGGTGGATTTTGTCGTGGTATGTCGTTCGTTGTGTAGTTTTGGTTCCTGAAAATGTTGGGGATTTTCTCGGGTTTCTCTTTGGTAGCGTGTATTGTAGTTTCTGTGTTGAAAGGCGGGTACATGGTCTCTGTATGGTTCTCTATTCTGGGCGTTGTCATTTCTCCGGGCATTTCCTGTGTTGTATGCCCTGGTCCCATTAAGATTCGGTTCATTGTATACCGGTCTGCCCTCTCGTGGTCCTGTGTTTGAGTCCGTCATCTGTGGTTGCAGTGCCGTCAGAAGTTCGATCGTCTCGTATATAGTGTTCGGTCTTGCTACTATTAAGTGGTTCTTTATGTGTTCTGGAAAATGTTTTATCACCAGATTAATGAATTCGTGTTCCTCTATCGGCGGATCAAGCATTCTACTCTGTTGTGCTAGGTCTAGAAAGTAGTCAACCATCTGTGTTCCCCTGTGCAGATATTTCCCGTATTTATTTTGGTCCGCACAGCATATTGTGTGGCACCATTCCAATATTTGGTGAGAAAGTTTTGTCGAAACTCTGCATACCTGGTATGGTCAGCAACTGCTAATCGAAACCACGTGAGTGATCGTCCCTGTAAGCCTTTCTTAATAATAAGCATTTTGTATTCCTCTGGGATGTTTTTAAGAGTGAAATATGCCTCTACGTCCATTATATAACGCTTCGCGTTGTCCCTGTCATCATTGAATGTTGGCACGGTTATTTCATTTAATAGGTTAAAATGGTAGGGGTATCCTATATTTGCGCAATTATTGAAAATGCTACCCTGATTCACACTATTACATTTATCTGTGGGGCTGATGAAGGCGTGTTCTGGCACGAGTTCAACATCCCCTGCCTAACCGGTACGTTCGGAATGTCAGTACTCTGAGGCTGATCATTTGTTATTCTGAGGTCGTTAATGGCCTCTTTGAGCACTGTCATTTCTCGCGTATGGTTTGCAATGGTTACTTGAGTTGACCGGTGAGCTGCGGCCGCCTGCGTCAGAGTTTCTTTAATTATTATGAGTTCAGACTGTGTCTGCTCTTGCCATTCTTTTTATTTTCTATACTGGCTCAGGTATTTCGCATCTCATCGCTCAACTGGGCATGCACATTATTACTATTACTAGACATGTTATTTATCCTTTCTCTTATATTTACAATGTCCTGCTGTGCACCATGCATTTCTGTACGCATGTGTAGAAATTCTGCCTGAGTGGTGGCCTGTCCTAACCTAATGTTTTCTAGATGTCTATTTTGTTCTATTAGTTTACTTTCTAACTGGTTTCGTAAAGTTTGCGTTTGTTCTGCTAATTTATTTTCTAGGGTCTAATTGTGCTCTATTATTTTAGTTTCTAGTCTTTGGGTTTGTTCTCCTAGTTCTCCTAATCTTGTTTCTAGGTTCTGACTTTGTTCTCCTAATCTATTTTCTAGGGTCTGATTCTGCTCTACAATTTTAGGTTCCAGTCTTTGTGTTTGTTCTCCTAGTTCTCCTAATCTAGTTTCTTTGTTGTTCTGAAATTGTTGTAGCATCTGTTGCATTGTAGTTGTGAGGCTTACTACTGCTGCAGTACTAATATCTTGTGCTGGGCTGTTCATGTTTTGCTCCTGTGATTGTTCCGCCATTGTTACTTTTATCGTTCTACCACTTCTCAGTAGCATATACTTATTGACAGTCTACGGATGTACTACTTGGCTGGCCCTATGTCTCTTCTCCTTGTAGAAAGTTGTTTAAGGTGTACTTACTCGTGCTGATGTGTTGTTTTTACCTCCTTTGGCTCTGATGGTTGTGACGTCCCTGTTGTCGTGGTGGATGCCCTCGTCCTTGGCGTTCTTCTCCGGTGTCGTGATGCTGAAGTTGTAGTTGTTGCTTCCTGTTGTCCCCGTGGTCGGTCCCCTGGTCCTCGGCATGCGTCTCCGGTGTCGTGATGCTGAAGTTGTATGTTCCTCGTTGTCGCGGTGCCGAACTTCAGAGTTGGTTTAGGACACGCTGGGTGCGAGTTTGGTGTGGGTTCTTTTCTGTTCGTTGTCCTTTTGAGTGCTTTGTTAGGGATGGATTATGAAGGGTTTGACGGTGAGATGGAAAGGTTGGTGTTTTGTCTAATTGTCGGTGAGCTGGGATCTCTTTCTCAGGGTTCGGTTATGAAGAGTCGTGCTTACCGTCTCACAATTCCTTTATATTCTCTAACCTGGCTCTCTTTACTCTCTTGCTAACACTTTCGTTGCCGTCCTAATTTTCCTTTCCCCTTAACGTTTCTTTACGTTGCTTTGCGAACTCCCTTTATTCCCTATATTTGCACTGTCTTCAAGACCATAACTCTAATTCGGACTGCAACATCGGATCCTACTTTTCTCCCAATAACACGTCTTCTTCCCGTCGTATTAAGTACCAGAGTGACGCTCTTTCCCCCGTCGTATTCTCAGCTTCTATTCTAGCTTTTCTCGCCTATCACCGCCCATTTTCTATTCCTTTACTATTTTACGCCTATCACGTGGTTTACTCTACATTTTATTGGCAGGGTTTATTTCTTTAATTTTCTCTTATTGGTCACCTTCGTCTGTCTTTCCTATGCGGCAGTAATATTTTCCACCCCTTTGGGTTGTATGACCTCTCAGCGTCATAGCGGTATTCTATCATGCTTGGCTGAATTTCCCTTAAGCTTCGCATACCTTACTGGCGTCTCGATGTCGGGGTAACCTTCGAGGGTTTTTGTTCTATTGTTCTGTTTCCTGCCTTGTCTCTGTGCTCAGAAGCAACTCCTGTCCGATTTTTCCTTCATTTACACTATATAGCTGTTTCGCATATCCTTTTTAACTTTATTTCTTATATAATTTATTCCCTTTTTATTCCCATTATGCTTATTTATGCTCTCTACTGTTGTATTAATTTCTAGTTATCTTTTCCCTCTTGGAACCTGAGGTTTCTGCTTCAAGGTACCCGTTGATTACGAAGCTATTATGGATATAGAAGAAAACGAACATGACGTTGGTATAAAATCAGACACATCATCAGAATTCCCCATAAATTTTTATAATGGCACTGAAAATGCAATGCAACTTAGTAGATTGGAGGAAACAAAAATATTATTAGCAGCATTACAACATGTGGTAAGGAAACTACACGAGAAAGGGGAATCAATTGTTTTTCCGTTACCTGATGCCATTGACAGAATGGAGTTAAGGGTTCATAATATCACAACAGATCCGGAGGAATTATAGTTAGTTACTAACACTCCCCACATGGCAACCTTGGCTTTCGGGGTAACCTCACCCCACCAAGTGATGACCGGACCCATTTCTCAGGTGGAGGCACCCAGAGGGCGGTGTCCATTACCTCCGATGATAGGGTGATAGTGAAGATGGCGGTGAGGTGAGAGGACCTACAGTTTTTACCGTGGACTCCGAACCACGTTGGGCATAGGGGATACTTCACGTGTGCTAGACAGAGGTGAAGGCGTGGATAGGGCCGACTTAAAATCGCCAACCCCAGAGCCGGGAATCGAACTCGGGACCCTTAGAACGGGAGCCGCGAACGAAACCACCGCGCTACCCCGGCGCCCTCCGGAGGAATTATTAAATCTGTTATATACAGTCTTCAGTAGAAGGAATGAAGTCTTTGACCTTGAAGAAATTTATAGCCATTTTGTTAAATGCTATGGTAAAATAACAATCATAGTCAGCCGTGGCCATATTGCTATGCTCACATTAGACATGATGGTTCCACTTATTCCAAAATTATTCAATCCAAGACTCCTACATCCATCACTCCTATTATCCCAAAAGTATCAAATCCATGTACCAGCACTCCCTTCAAAAGTAAACAATTCTCTCTTAAAACAAATTCCTCTAAATCACAACCCTCTAAGAATGGTACCAATGTTTTTAAAACACTTGTTATAGGCGCTACCTATGAATCCCATAATAAAAATAATTCTGCATCCAGAACATTCAGCCCCAAAAAGTAAAGTAAATCCTTGAAAACATCAGCACAGTCTCGAAGTTCGAATAGTCTACATCAAAGTTCATCCTCCAGCAGATTAGTGGGACAAAATATGACAAATATGATTAAGGAATATTATCAATCAGCAGAAGGGCAGTATGCAGCGCATAGTAAATATGAACAATTTTAGTAAATCTATTCACTGCCTTGAATCCTGAATGAGGCAAATTGGTGATGGCAGAAATAAGAGATTTGATTAAGGAATTAAATCTTGATATTATTTGCATTCAAGAACCCTATACAGTAAATGGAACATTAGTTTATTTGCCTGCAATGGCTAGGGTAATAACTGGAGATATTAAACCCATGGCTGCAATTGTAATTGTTAATTCCAAACTTCATGTCGTGAACATTACACAATTTTTCGATTCGCATACCAACTGTGTGGAAATCTCACATGAGAATGGTAAGTCAGAATCAGTAGTTATAATGTTGAGTTAGATAGCTAGTTACGGATTTTTTGGAATATTATAACAAATTCAAATGTATATCACACAAAACTCCTGCCCGATGGGGAAAAACTGTAATTATATTTGAATTCAGAACCAAAAATACTTTTAGAATCTGTTGTTTTAATTCTTGTGAAGGAAAAAAGGTTAAATTTTGTCGACCAGTGTTATCGAAGAAAGGATTATTGGACCACAAAGTTGAGAGCGAACACCATCAGTGATATGTCAATGGCAGGAAAGGGCTGTTGAAATGTTACACAAATCATTTGGTAAGAAAAGTATAGTGTCTAATTTAGAATCCTTCTATTACTTCTCTTTTCTCCCTTAAGAAAATTCCAGTACTTAAACAACGATTACTTTCATTTCCATTCATTGACAGCTTTCGTCTATTACAATAAACAATGGAACAAATATGTTGAAGTCTCTGCCACGTGTACAGAAGTTATGGTATTCCTCCCAACAATTCTATATTGAGATTTCACTGAAAATACACGTTGTGAGGTCTCCAGAATCGAAAACGTTTTTGCAAAAACATCCATATGTTTGTGTTTGTCATCCACATGTCTGTGTTTATGAATTCGGAACACCCAATCTTGGCATTCAAGTTCATCTTCCAAGGATACAACACGTAAAGTTTTGAATAAATTCCTTAAACTACCTTTAACAATGAAACACTTAAGAAATTTCTAATTTTCTCAAACGAACTTTGATTATTTTTATTGAAATACCATAACTTTAAAATAGTTTTGCAATACTTGATTTGTAAGTTAATCATTTTGACACGATTTGGTTTTGTAAGCTAAATTTACAATTCATTTGTCAATTGTGATGTCAACAAGGATGACACAGACATTAATACTTAAGAGTTCTAATTTTCAATATTTACGTTACCAGAAGGAAGTGTTAACTTTAGCAATCATTTGTCTGATGTCTTTCTAATAATATTTACCAATTCTAAATTAACTTAATGTCAACAAAACTAACTACTACCTAATACATTGTGACTTTGTGGGTTCGTGAAATTAAAAGTTCAATTGCACAAACTCAAAATGTTCTTTATTTCCACCGAATTACAGTTGAAACACTTACCGATTACATAGAATTACTTAGCGCACACAATTACGTACAACTCCTCTTATATACGTACACCGTCTTCCAGTTCGTCCACTCACTCGGCGCTCCTCACGACTGCTCGCCAAGAACTGAACTGACCTGCCAACTGCAGCCCCTTTTTATAGGAATATCACTGTTTCTGGAAGTCTCGCGTTTCATTGAATCACCGCGAATGTTCCAGACGGCAGGGGGAGGGGAAAGAGACGGCCAGTGATGTTTTTCCAACCATCTCTTCATTAGCGCTATAAGACAAATGGGTAGGCGTGGGCGAATACCTCCCGGCCCTCACCCAGTCGCCAGTTGGTCGCGCCTTACGATAACTGGGTAACACTACTCCCTCCTCAAAGCTGGTCGTCCAGAACAGCTCCATCGTAGCGGGCCAGGCGATCCAGGTGTACCACCAACATCTGTCCGCGGGGCACCTGCTGGATGCGGTTGACCACGTCGTTAATCCTCTTCACCACCCGGTACGGTCCTTGCTATGTCTGCTGAAGCTTCGGGCAGCGTCCCCTGGTCCCGGTCGGACGATACAACCAGACCAGGTCACCTTGCTGGAACCCTTGGCTGTTGGTTTGCCTGTCGTATCGGGTCTTAATGTGGTCGCTCGCCTTCTGGATACTCTAGCGAGCCATCTCGTGCATGTCGTGGAGATAGTCCACCAGGTTCTCCACATATTCGGTCACTGGTTGTTTCGCTTCCGGAGGGCTTCCATAATAAGGGAGGTGGAACTCTCGGCCGACATTTGGGTGACAATATTAACCAAAATATAATACCCAACAACATAATACTTAGGCTAGCAAAAGTAAACGACGTAATACCCAACAACGTAGTAACCTGATAATAAGTTATTAGTTAATTCTTAGCAAAATATACAAACGTATAAACTATTTATTGATTGAAATATTAAATGAGCAATTGGAAATATTAGCATTAAAAATTCAATTCTTTTTATTTATTACATCTTGAGGACTCTGGGAAGCTGGCGGAGTCCAAGCCATTGTTTCGAGGAATCAGAATATTCCCCTGATTACGCCTAAAATAACGACAGATATTCAGTACTTTCAGCCTGTTGAGGTATCAGTTCGTGAAGTGCAGATCTACCGTTTTTGTATGATTTCCAAAATGTCTTAATGTAGTGATGTATGTTATGCTTTCATGTTCCACGTTCTTCTGAAGTCTTACGTATGATTTTTACAGATTTACTCACAAATCTTGGAGTCTACCTTCAATATTCCATACCGTAGGTCCTCCAGAACGTGGTAAATATTTAGTGTTTTCGTCTGTATTGTCAACACTGTGGAACTACTGTTATTCCACAAGTCCAGTAACGTTATTCCCCACTACACATCACATATTGTTGAAGCTGCGGCAGCGGCGTTTTTAATCCTGTTTCCAGAAATGATTTAGAAGCACTGTAAGTTAAACTTTGTTATCTCCATCTTGTGGTTGTTTAATAAAAACTGCAGACTGATGCATGCTCGCAATGTACGAAACACAAGACATGGCATCCTGTAAATGGCATAGCCAAACCAAAGAAGCTCAATAAAGTCCTCAGAATACCAAAAAACTGACTTTACTTATGAAACCAACTAATACAAATGTCGACTGCAAACCGCAGATGTTTGAATAGTATTTAATGGATAAGTAGTAACATTTTGTAAAGTTGATCAAAAGGGAGGTAATCGTCACTAAATGGGTTGGTGCCACTTTGTACACCGTGGGCTAGTGTCGCATTTTGCGCCAAGTACACTTCGTAGATTTCTCTGTAAGTGTTAGTATAAGCTCCTAAGAGTAACCCTGTAACATCGGACCACCCCGCTAAGTTGGGGTGCGGGCCGTTCTTATATACTAAATGGAATGTCCGCTCTTTGTCCGAGAGAGCCTATATATTTTGTGTTCCTTCCTATAAATTTACGCCTACATAGTTTTAAAACAGTTTTACAATTTATAATAACACAATTAATTTTAAAACGTTTTATAGTATTTTTACTTTCTAGAGCTACTTATATAAAGAGTTCAAAGCCAAATACAAACAGGAATGTATTGGAAGTATATTAACAGAATTAACTCAGGTTGAGCTACACAGACACATAGAAACCTTCCAAATTTAAATAATTAACTGAATAAGCTTGACTGTAAGAAACCGCAGACCTGATCATCACTTTTTAACATGATATCCAATTTACGAAATTCCAAATGTTCTTTATTTCCGTAGAAATACATTGTTCAGTTCTCAGGTAACAACATTACGTCACGTACACACCTCAATCTACCAAGGTCGATGACAATAACAAACAGCATTCTCATTACAACAATCTACAGCTGTTTACTGCTCGCGACTCTTTATTACTCTTGGCGAGGCGTCGTCTTCTTAAATGCCTCATTGATAAATTCTAGATATTTCTGGAACAATAAAGAAATCGAATAATTTCTGTCAACCAAGACGTCACCACAAATTGTCATTTATCTCAGTTTGTTTGTTTCGGCAAACATTTATCTCACGCTATCTTTAACTGCTTATAAAAGCTATTTATTACCGTGAAACAGGATCCATCTGTTATCTATTTGCGCCCAAAATTTTATGCCCGTTGCCGCGACACCGCTCCCTCCTCCAGGATGGTCGTCCCGAACAGCACCATCGTAGCGGGCCAGACGGTCCGGGTGTAGCACCAGCATCTTCCCTCAGGGCACCTCCTGGATGCGGTAGACCACGTCGTTAATCCTCTTCACCACCCGGTAGACGATAACTAAACATGTCTAAGGTGTCTGCATGGTGGGTTCCATATCTGCTATCCCCTTCAAAAGCAAACAAGGCATGACCTTTCAGGACAGATGTTGATGCTGTAGCAAACGGATAAATATGAGTTTTTATCGTCTGATAACCATGGAAGAATCCTGGATCTATCAGTATGATCCACAGACAAAATCCATGAGCATGGAATGGGAACATGCCGATTCCTCTCTCCCGAAAGGACAAAGGCACAAACGTCAGGTGGGAAGGTCATGCTGTCAGTTTTCTGGGACTGTCGTGGAGCCATCGTTACAAATTGTCGCCAAGGGTCAAACCATCACTGACAGATACTACTGCAATCTTCTAGACAAGTTATGAGCAGCTCTGATTAAGAAACGACACGGTATGTTCTCCAAAGATGTTCGTCTTCTGTCTGACAATTCACCAGTTCATTCATCTCAAGTTACAGTTGACAAAACAAGGGAAGGTGGTTTTGAGACCTCACAGCATCCTCCTTATTGACAACACAAATGACGTCTTTAATGACGTGGAAGAGTAGTTTATAGCGAATTCTGCAGATTTCTACAATCAAGGTATTCAGAACAAGAAACACTGGGGAAAAGTGTAAATGTGTATGGTGACTACATAAAGAAGAACTAACAAACACATACCAACACAAACTCTATATCACAGTTTTAAAAGGTGACACTTAAAACTTCACAACAGCCCCTCGTATGCATGTCAAATTAAACTTTAAATCACATTAACCATTACCAGAATAAACACAAAACATTCTTTATCACAGATTTTGGAAATGCCATCCATCAGAACCAATAAATACGTAAAATTGAGGCTAGTAGCACTGAGGCAGCAGAACTACACAAATTTATAATGTAACTTATCTTTAAAGTAATTGATGGAAATTTCAAGAAATTATAAGTTTACAATTTCCTAAACATTTGTTTAATTATCAAACACATTCAATGTGGTTTTTGTCAATGTTACGGTCACTAGAGGTCACTACACTATTTTAAAATAAATACTTTTTCCCAAACCATTAAGTCTTTCAGATCATTTAATTGTTTTAATAGTTTATATTCTGGATTTATAATGAAATGGCCAAAATGATCTGCTATGGCCAATTTATCTGTTTCAATCTACTTAATGTTACGAAAATATTCGTTCGTCCTAGTTCGTACTTACAGTTGGTCTTTCCAATATAATCTTGATCGCAATATGAGCAACTAAATAGATAAATGCCAGATATTTTATTATCAGCAGCTTTACCTTTCTTAGAGAAATGTAGTCAATTAGTTATATTACATAATATAGTAATTATTATTGTAATTAAATTTGTTTAAATTATCATTAAATTGTTATTACTTCGGTTCTTCAAAATAAAAAATTACTATAGTGCTCTACAAAAGATAAAATTTCCAACAACAACCCAGTATAAAGACATAACAGACAACAGGCAACCCAGTGATTAACCTTTAACCTGTTGAGAAATTTAAATCAAATTTTCAATTTGTCAATAAGTATTACATGCATACAGTAAGTTATCTTGATAAAACAGTACTTGCGTGGACTTTGCAAGTGCCAAGTTATGTTGTATTTATTTACAAAGTGCAAGAAAAATGAAATTTGATGTCAATTTAGTAAGGCAGATGAATTCTAACCTTTGTTTCTTGAATGCTAATATGACTGTAACTAAACCTCATACATGTGTAAACTTGAGGGGAAGAAAGTCTTTGACATTGTTGGGCAACAGAGCACGCACGCACGCACGCACCCACCCACCCACCCACACACACACACTGTAATGAGAGTAAGGTTTCTATATGCATTGCAAGTCTAAATATTTGTAGCTCCCAGAGAAAGTTCATTAGTTCATTTAGAAGCGTGGTAACAGATCCTTACTTATATGTAATTTGCTGTTATACATATTAATTATCAATGAAATCCAACCGAGCTTTATGTCATTAAATGAGCATATGACATATGCTTAGACGCTTATTTTACGTTTTTAAATTTTAAACATTTATTTAGAATTGTTATGGAAAGACTAATTTGTATGGGAATGAAAGCATAAAATTAGGATATTCATGAGATGATGCAATGTGAAACATCATTTCAATGTTGTTATCACAATTCTTTCTCTTCTCGTGTGAGATTTTGTGGCTATCAGTTTCTTCTGGTCACCAATTGCATAACCTTGTTGTAAATAAGAGTCATGAGATCTCTCGTTTTCAGGTTTGGTTCAGAGTTAAATAAATACAATTTTGGAGAAGTCCAATTTTGTAACAAATAATTTAATTGTATTATCTGGATTACATTTTACTTGAACTTTCTTTCCTAGTCAATAATTGCAGGTTACGTCCAGCATATCAATAAATTCTTAATTCTATAATAAAAAGATTCCATTAAATACATAAAACTCCTTACTCCTGCACGTCTACTCATCACTAACAAGATTACAGGACACATATCTCCTTATGAAGATTATTGATTTTCCTCTTCAATCCACAACTTTTCACCTTTTCACAATCAAGCAAGATTATTGATTTTCTTTTCCATAGCAAACGTTCATCATTTCATGGCCCACTGATATTCAGATCAGAATACAAAATTCATTTCAAACCAAAAACTCCCGTTACAAATGTGAGTGAAATAAGATGTAATATTGTTATTATTGGCAGCTGCAAGAATTGATTACGTAATGTGGTGATGTGGACCAGTAGGACGTTAGTTATTTGGTTGCTATAGCAACATAGAAAGAACGGAGCAGGAGATTATCTGCAATTGGAGTTCTTCTGCATCAGAACTCCCTAGGAGGAAGATGTGTATTTGAGTCTCTCCGAGCATGTGCGGAAACAATTATATGTATATGCATTTATGATGCATTAATTAGTGTAAGTGTAAGAGAAGAATCGTTCCTCTATAGGTCGATCATCGTTTCTTAAAGGACAGATTTCACGTCATTTAAATTTGTATCAAAGTTTGGTAAATTTTCAGAATTAAATATTTGACTTTGAAAAAAGGAAAAGCACTTGTTTATTCCAAATACAGTAATAGTTTTTCCTCCACTCCACGACCATGCACAGAGATAAGATCTCTAACTCCAGGGATGTTGCCGACGAACATACAGGATTACACTACAAGATCTGCACAAAGGTGACAAACAAATCATCATGTTATCCATCCCACAAGATTTACAGCATTCCCATTGCAAATGATCGCCACAAAGCAGGGCTTCTAGAACGACATCTTCAGTATTCCATTTTGCAACATATTTGGTTGCAATGCTATTTGGAAAGAAATGCAATAAACAATTTCATTTTCACTGTTGATGATGATGATGATTTGTATTTATGGGCGCTCAACTGCTAGGTCATCAGCGCCCATTCACTGTTGATAAAGACATATGCTGGTTAGATGGCTTTCCGTAAAACATTAGAAGTCACAATATTAAACACATCAGCTAAAATATAATAAAAATAGAGTGTACCTTACAATTTGTCTCAAGTCCACGTAAAAAGAACAAACCTATTTTAAAATACATCTTGTCATTTGTTATGTTCAGATACAAGTCAGCAGCTATTTCTTCTGTTCCCCCTGACTAAGTAGTTATCAAAATAATTTTGGCATGTTTTCTCAAACAGAAAGGAGCGCTGCATTTCCCAATTGCGTATTCCGCTTGGCTGTTCTGGTCTTTGCTGCAGGATTCAAATTGTCTCCTTTTCAACGATTAAGGTGCGTTCGGCAACTCAACTGATTTTTGTTGTTCAAGTTTATATATCTTTAGAAGCTCTTTGAGACCATTGGGAAGCTTTGATGCTGTTGCTCTTCTTTCTGGCAGTTGTGACAGTAAAGCTAAGGACAACACTTTCAAATATTCCGGTCTGTGGAATATATGTTTTGGTTTACCACAAGGATAACGCTAGAATACTCAACATATGTATAAAATTAGCAAGTAGCACACAATGCATTTATTATTTCAACCCTATATTTAATATTGTAATGCATGTCTATCTGAGACTCTTTCTTGCCAACTTCAACAGTTGGTCTGACAAAACATGTATACCTGAGATCAAAACTACTGTTTTACCATTTTGGAACATATGAATCATTTGCAAGATGGCCTCAGCTATACCTAGGAGATGTAAGACCTCCAGTAAATTTTACAATGTGCTTCCTTCTAAACTATTAGCTGCCATCAACCAGAAGGAAGCTCATGGGACAAACAAGAGACTGAATGAGTAACCTGAACTACAATTTGCAAAATAAAGGAGTCATAAACTAACACTCATTGTAATTTTTAATAGCCAAATTCAAGTTCTGTTCAACAGAAAAGCCATATGTGATCAATATCATACACAGACGAAGGAATATCTGGAGAGAGAAATATTCTCTCAGTGCCTCTATGGAACATTTGTATCAGCTGTGAGAAAAAAGCTCAGGATAAAGTTGGACCTGGAAACTATCTTGACAATGTTACTATTCATCCTGCTGTAGTGATGAAATCATTTGTCTAACCAGTCTGACAGTTGTAAGTGTGTGTTGTTTCATCCAAGCAACAGAGGCAAAATTATACACATGTCCTCCAGTCGCCTTCCTGAACGAAGGTGAAAATGACGCTATGTAGTACCTATTAAGTGTGTAATAAACAAACCACTTGTGTGAGTTCGCTGTCAAAGTAACGAAAGCCTGGAATACAACGAATAATGAAACCGCATTAAAGTGATGCTGAAAGGAGTGGCTACTTATGCTAATTTGGGGCAAATAATGTTAGACAGCAATTCATTTGAATTATTTATTGTCCGACCTGAAGATGATAATCGACAGATTTACATAATAGTTGACTACATAATTACAACTGGTATTAACATCCAAATTAATATTTATTTAATATGAACTAAATAATAATTCTACTACTACTAATAATAATAATGTGATGAGAATAAACACCATCATACAAACTCCTGAGACCAAACCACCCATTCCCTGGCTAATAAGAACTGCTTCCTTGAAACAAGACATGTAGTGCTCTGGTAACATACTCAGTTCATCTCCACTTCATATCCTCATAAATCAAATTATGGGTTTGAAAACTTGACAATGAATATTTAACACATTAGTGAGTGCTGCTACTGACATGAATTAAACTATGTGTTTACAAAAGTGACAAACCGACTATACCTCTTATTAAAAACTTTACATTGGTGTGCTTACTTACATTCATGAACCAAATTATGCGTTTTCAAAGTTGACAACTGAGTAAAGCTCTTATCACATACTGTACGTTGATGTGGTTTCTTACCTTCGTGACTTAAATTATATACTCTCATACGTGACATCTGGGTGAACCTCTTATCACAAACTTTACATTGATGTGGCTTCTTACCTTCATGAACAGAATTATGTATTTTCAAGGTTGACAACCGAGTAAACCTCTTATCACAAACTTTAGATTGGTATTGCTTCTTACCTTCATGGACAAAATTATGTGTTTTCAAATCTGACAACCGAGTAAAACTCTTATCACAAACTTTACATTGATGTGCTTCTTTCCTTCATGAATTAAATTATGTATATTCACATAACACAACTGAGTAAAGTTCTTATTACAAACTTTACATTCTTGTGCCTTCTTACCTTCATGAACAAAATTATGAGATTTCAAATTTGACAACCGAGTAAAGCCCTTATCACAAACTTTACAATGGTGTAGCTTCTCGCCTTCATTAACTAAATTATACCTTTTCAAATTTGACAGCTGAGTAAAGCTCTTATCACAAACATTACACTGATATGGTCTCTTACCATCATTAATAATGTTATGTGTTATCAAATTCGATACAGATGTAGAGCTGTTCTCACTCGTGCTACACTGTTGTGTTGTTTTGCTCCTATCACTTAAGCTACTGTGCTCTAAGTATAAAGGTGCTATATAAGGGTCTGCCCCATCACTACAGTTACCACATTGATCAGAATGTACGTATTCTTTTGCAGTTAGTACATCACTTATAACATCATATTTTTGATGATCGATTCCATTACAGAAGCTTATGTTTCTTGTTGGGACTTCAGCACAGAATAATGGAGACTTGTCAAGAGTCGCGACAGGAACTGTTTCTGGGTATAATCTGAAATGTTGCAGAACATAGTATCATTTAGTATCATTTTTAAAATGTGACATATGAAACTCACAGATAAGTGGAAAGGAGCTACAAGTAATGAATCTATCTACAATTATCATTTTAAATTAATCCGGAAGAGTACAGCCCAGTACTGTTACCTTTGTTCTGCTCTAGACTGTGGTGAAGAAAGAGCAAGTAAACAACTCCATTATCACTTAATGCCCACAGCAAAGTGATCAACTATACCATTCAAGGATTCGGTTATTCTATTACAGCAATGGTAATTCAAGTGTCGCGAAACACTGCACGTGTTTTTCTTTGCTGTCACCTATCAATAACGAGTGAAGGAAGCTTTGAATACTGGTTTACCTGAACAAGCAGAACTGAGTTTCTCGTATTACATTCTTGTTCCTTTGAGGACGAAATAGATATGAAAGGAGAGCATTTGGACAGACTGAGTGAGACTGAGGAATCAATTTCATAGCCAGGATATGAACATGGATATCCAAGTCTGGGTCAGTTGGTGTAACTACTGAGCTATGATATTAATGACATTATGACATTAATTCTCCAATTGACTCGCAATATCCGGGTAAACAACAAGGAATTTCTCATATACATATCAGACATCTCCTTAATGGTGATTTATAACATGTAGGAACCTAAGTCTAGGCTTTATAGTCAACCACTATTATTTGTCAGTCTGACTGAACCTATCCAGAGTATGGCCTACACACGGCTGGTGTGACACAACAATTTAACTAACATTTAGATCTAATAGTAGCATAGCATCCACTCTGCCTCCCATATTTGGTCCACATTTTTTGATTGCCGATCTTCCTTTTCTTATCTACTTCTTTTTAACTTTCCTAAACAAATTTCACATATTTTTATTTCCTCCTGCGATAATACTTAAAGCTATTAACTTGATTCAAATCTTTTGATGTTTCTCCTCCCATAGCGCTAGTTCTCTACTCCTGTCAAGTAATGAACCGTACTTTCTGTTTCTCTACATAATTCACATATTCCTATTGTGCTTCTTAATTACATTAAACCCATTCTTACAAAGACATATCTTCCCCCTCCATCTATTGCATAGTTTTACATATCTTTTTTGTGCTATTCCCTTTTAGATCACAATAAAATTTAATGATTTTTCTATTTTCTAGCCTTCCCCATATCTGTCTTTCTATATCCTCCATTGTGGTTGTAATTATTTTCCATAAAATGTCTACATTTCTATTTTCTATATTCCATATATCCTGAATTCATATTTCTTCCATAGCTCATTTTACTACTGACCTCTCTATTCCTGTTCCCTACTTTTTTTGTCAATTTATATACACCTCTAGGATTTTGTCTTGTCTTTTGTCAAGTATTTATAGCAAACTCTCAGGATTCTTTCAAATATTGTACCTGCTACTCAGGCTATTCCTAATCCCACTAAGGAGCTAATCTCTTTACTATTACTTACTTTTGACATTCTATAGCAGAGACAAGGATATACCAACATACAGACCTATATAGAAAATGGATTTAGCAGCTTTGTAGGTATTGGTTCAAAAGTTTAATAAAGGAAAGGTGAATCTTAGATATAATATTAAATTGATCTTCTTTAGCCTCAACTGGTTACTTTTATCTATCTTATACTATTAATTACTAAATGCTTAGTGTCATATGAACACAGAAAGGTTTTACCACATATCTTGTGGTAGGAAAAAGCAGCTTATAAAATACTGAAACAATGGTAACATTTTCGGAAGTGCTTGATTATGAGCTGAAATTTAAATTCAATATCTCCTCTATGATAAACAAAAAGAAATTGGATCCTATAAGCAAACATTCTGCACGTTGTTGAAGTCACGCAGAATTCAAATGAATTGTTTAGTGGAGAGAGGAACTTATGTCATTTTTTTTAACTTTTTAGGGTAGACAAAAAATGTTTAGTTATAAACTTATTTTCGGAAGGTTCTGTTTTATGTATTCCGTATTACAGTACAGTAAATATATATAAATGCACCCAATTAATTCTCTCTAATTATTGAAAAAACTGATTCTTTCTGTACTTGATCAGTTTAGCAGTTTAATGTCTTTAATTACTTAAAAATATAGTTTTTTACTACAATAATGATGTTCAGCATACTGAATAACATAATATTAAAACTGCATAAAACACAAAATGAAAAAGCACATTAACTTTTGTAGTGCATCCAGAATACCCGTAATTTATAAATTACTGTTATATGGGTCATTTAGATGTCCTCAATGTTCTGAATGCCACTCTCAGTTATGGATATGCTGGCTCCAGGTTCATGAGAACATTAGTATGCATTTTCAGCAAATCGAATGTACTGTCAGACAACTATTAATAAATTGATGTGTTGCTATTATTCCAAACAAACTCCTTACTGGGAAATAGCAAATGATTCTTTCTTATTCCTTGAAATATCCTTACCTGCTGTTTCCATAGAAATCACATTTTAGTAAAATTGTGGTAGCCATTTGTTAATATTTGTAATTAGTATTCCAAAATATATGCAATATAACCCTGAAGATATGCACTAATGGAGTATCAAATGGTGCTAACATGCAGCATTATAAGGAATCTCTTACAGCACTTAACCTAAGCAAGATACAAAACCAGCAGGAATTACTTTCTGTGACCTAAATCCTAATTAAATATACTAAATATACAATGTTGTACTCACTCCTTTTTGCAAATCTGACAGAACACCACACCATTATTGTAGCTCAGACATGAATAATCCCATATCCATAGCTTGTGTCAATGGTATTTTAGAAATTATTTCCATCAGTATTTTGTCAACGTTACATGAACCACAACAGAGTAAGAACCTGAAAGTACATTTGCTCTTGCATAGTCAGAATGCACTGAACAGCATTGCTCTCGCACTAAGGGAGTTAAAGCTGAAAGAATCATGAAGTGCTTCAAAACAACGAGATGATGAAAACGATGCTCTTGTACTTACTGAAGCTGAAGAAAATGCAGATAAAGTGCTGACTTAATTAGAATGTGGAATATTTCATGTAGTCTGAAGTGCTGCATTAGAAATGATTAACTCCTGTAAACCAAAGTAACTTTAACTTTGCCAACAGATCCAATAGAAATCCATAATGCAGATGACAAGAAACAGAATGAAGATGTGCAGAATATACATACAAGAAGCAAACACGTGCATAAATAAAATCATGGCTTGACATGGTACACTAGTTCTCCAAAGATGTTGAAACAATCTTGAAGTGCAAAAAATTTGCTTAGAGAAAAAGAAATGTGACCAGAAGTTTCAAGCACACTTTCCTCCAAGTAGCCAAAACAGCCAGTGACATATAAAGCAAAGATGGGAATAACTACACACGAATTGCATAATATAAGCTACAACTTCTTATATGACTTTTCTGCTAGTATGATATTGTAGTACTTTATGGCACAAAATACCTGCAAACAAGTTAACATCTACAGCACAGCAGTTAAAGTACATAGATTTGTATATGCATTATTACAAATATAATTTGTTGATTTTGTGGACAGAAACATGTTCAACGTGGACATTTGTTTTGTCCTATATGATTTTGCTTAGAGCATGTTCTACAGTATATCTATCTGTATTAGTTCAAGAGCTTGATGACACATGTACTAAAACATAAATGCTAGAGTAAACATAAGGCTTATAATTGAAAAGAGTCAGGACTTACCATGAACATTTTATTGGAGGAAGGACCACATCCTGTAACAGAATAATTCAAATGTATAGCTTTCACATCAATATCTACACATTGTTAAATGTTCTGCTAAGATATTTACAAGAGATGTAGAGACAATATTTGATATTTGATCTTGCAATAATGAGTACAGAAACCAAGTGGAGAAAGTATTTTTTTGGCTTAGAGAACACAGAACTGGAAACAGAAATGTTTAATAAATCAGAATATATGATTAAAATGGTCAAGCACTTACAAATATTAAGACAGGAACACAGACAGGAAAGAAAGGTTAACATGTTAGATTAATTTATACCAATAACACATTTGGTAATGACATCAGTGAAGTAGCTAGTAGATTCCTCACTACAACCTGTACCTAGATTAATGATAATAATAAAGCAGTAAATGCAAATTGCTTTTAGTATACAGGTCTTCTCAAAAATGCAATCATATCTGAACATACTTAAGCATAGATACTATATTGTATTTAAAATGTAAAAACCTGGAAGAGTGCCAATTGCCATTCTTTTTGTATACATACTTGTATGAAATGATATCCAAGATATCTATAAGGTTTTGGTTCATACTCCAGGAGCTTATAGCTATGAGAGTCAGCTGATATGTCCTGGGCATATGCTCAAAGGTTTATGACTGAGTCGACTGTTGTCTTTGAATCAATGACATCAATTTACTCTTTATTTAAGCACAAAAGATTATAATATTCTGCAATAGTACACAATATATTGGCAACATTATTACAAAACATTGCTCCGTCTAACTCAGCAGGTTTCTCCATAACTTACCTTAGTATTATCACCAATGATGAAGTTTCTGTTTCCAGTCACCAAGGTTCTTCTTTAATTTTTATTTTATTATCAATTTCGTGAATACTGTGGTATTTCTTATCAATCATTACAGGATCCTCTAGAAGAAATTCTCCCTCATTCTGTGAACCAATGTCTGAAAATAGAGTCCGTTGTAGAATTTCTGATTTCCCATTTATGTTGTAGTTGTTGCTCCATGTAGCAGTTTCGCTCTGAATCTGCTTGACAAGATCTTGGATAAAAGGAGTCTGATTTAATTTCTGTTTTGACTGTTATCTCACAATCAGGGACATCATCAATGTTTGTGTTTGCTGTAACAACTTTGTGCAAGAGCTCTCTCTCAGTCTGTCAGGCTGTGTCGTCTTCAAGGGGATTTTCTTCTTTGATTTCTATTTTCTCATCCATTTCAAACAGCTGTCGAATTGGCTGTTGCTGTTATTTCCAGAAATAAATCTGTGAAGGACAAATCATATTTTATTTACCAAAAACTATAAGTAATTTTAGCCATCAGCTTCATGAATCTATCAATAATTGTTCAAACCACACTAAATACCACTGTTCTCTTATCATACAAACAACTTCTTGAAAAGTTGAACCAGACTTAGGAAACTCAAAGACATGTGAAGATCTCAAACTACAGACAGTTGTCTTTTTATGTCAATGCTATTATCACTCTAGCTAGCTTACTGAGATACTGTACCAACATTAAACCTCTTAATCTGTTTAAAATGTAATGGATAGATATCAAAGCAATCTCAGTTTTTTGATATAACTAAACAAACTGCTATGTGACAATTACTAATATCATAGTTTGTATTCTCTTACTGTTTTTCTAAAGTTTGCTGTGATATTTAATTAAGCAAGCATGGCATAACAGTTCTAGTAATAAAACATCCACGGAGGGCAAAAAATCATACAGTGTGGTATTTTGTGTCGTACAACTTTTTTAATTTAACACTACAGGAACCAAGGATGCCAGAAAAGACAAACAATTTTCCTTAAGATTAAACAAGTAAGTGATGTATTGTTATTAATCAACTCAATGGTACAAGGGAATATCAAATATAAACGGGAAGTTTGATGTAGCACTGTCGTTGGTAATAATTTTGAGGAGAAACTTTGTCAGTATGTTGCGGGGGGGGGGGGGGTTATCTACAGAGAGGGTATTGTGTGTGCATGCACTGCAGCGAATAGGGCTGGGCCATGACTGAGTAAGAGCTGCACATGTCTGTTACACAACGCATCATCATCAGTTTTCTTGCAAAAAAAAGGCACCAAGCCTTCGGAAAGTTTTAGACAGCTCTGCGCACAGTTTGGGGAAGAAATAATTTTGAAGACTGGAGTGTATGAGTGGGCTAAATATTTTGTGGCGAGAAGAGAAACTGTAGAAAATGAACCTCAAAGGAGCAGATCAGGGACAAGCATTACTGCAGATAACATTGTTCCCATTTGTGACATTACTGAAGAAAATCGGTGCATAAAGGAATCCGAAATTGGTTCTTTTTTTTTTATTTCACAAGGACAAGTTATGGAAGTATTTAATCATTCGAGATGAACTCCATTATAGAAAAATGTCTGCCAGATACGTGATTTGTGATGAAACATGGTGCATCATGACACAAAGCAAAGCAAGAACGGAGTGACAGCGAGGAGACTAAGCAAGTCCAGTCGAGGTCAGAACATGTCCATCTGCTGGAAAGGTGCTAGCATCCGTTTTCTGGCACTCCGCAGGCATTTTGCATTTCTTCACTAATGAAGGACAACCAATGCAGCCTATTACTGTCACATTTTGGATTCATAAAAAGCTGCATATTGCAAAAAGCGAAGCCGACAGCCAATCCGAAACGTGATTCTTCTCCATGAACATGCGAGGCCACATACTGCATTGGACACCTCTGGAACACCCTCCTTACAGTCCTGCGACTAGCATTTTTTTGGACCACTCAAAAAAGACCTAGGAGGACAGCGGTTTGATGATGACACAAGTGTACAACAGTTCATACTGGCAACTGGCTCTGCATGAGTCCTTCTTCTTTCTATAAGTATGGCATCAAAAATTTGCCAATCCAATGGAGAAAATATGTATCGAAGGCAGGACACTATGTATAAAAGTAATCTGTATATGAGCAATTTTTGTTTGTTGATACAATAAATTTCAAAACATAATTCCTGTTTATATTTGATCCACCCTTGTGCTACATTGAGATTCAGTTAATGATATTATCTAACAAAAGTAGGTTGCCTGAATGACAATGTAAAGTGTAAGAGACTCACATTGTCACTAGAATTTTTATCCAAATGCTGACTTACAATCACTTTTACTATTTGTAAATATACAGAATGAGCACATTAATCAAATGCTCTATCTCGCTAACCTGTACTGATGGAACAGAATGAGCACATTAATCAAATGTTCTATCTCGCTAACCTGTACTGATGGAACTTCTACACATTCACTACTGACAGACCAATACCCAATACTAACGACACAACTGCTCCTGCCAACTGATTCTTAACAACTCTGATATTCACTGGTACAATCATAACTAGCAACTCAACTGAACCTGACTTTACACTGCGTTTACAACCTTCCATTCACAAATTAAATGTTCCAGAAACTAAAATTATTTGAGCCCAAGAAAAATCATCTAGATCTTAGGAAATCAAATGGTCTCACAACAATACAGAAAGATAAAGGCTGCTTTATCATTAGTGACTGTCCTCAAATATTGCATTTTTCCCTTCTTCCATGACAAGAATTAAGATAGCAGAATGTGTTGACTAGCGTTTGTCATCACCAGGGATGTAAACATTCTAGCAATGTCTCTTCGTTCAGGAGTTGAAACGCAAATGATCCTGAGAGACTTGAACCTTTAATTATGTTGCCAGATCTCACTTTTTAAGGGAGGCCTACACTGTTCAGCTTTCATAACTAAAATTTCATATATAAATACAGAAAACCTTTGCTTTATAACGAAAAAATGCATTTTGCTTATCTCATAAAAACATAAGATGGTTACACAAAAAAGTAGAGGAGTCATGCATACATATTCACAATTTAAATTATGTTATCTCAATAAATTACATAACAAAGTACCAAATGACATAAGAAGAGCTAAAATTGTACATTTCTATGGCTCCACAATTTGTAAAAGTAGATTAGTGCTAAAATATGACATAATGGCATATGTCTATACTAAGAGAAATTTGATGAATTTCTAAACTAGATATTATTATTATTATTATTATTATTATTATTATTATTATTATTATTATTATTATTATTATTATTATTATTATTATTATTATTATTATTATTATTATTATTATTATTATTATTATTATTATTATTATTATTATTATTATTATTATTATTATTATTATTATTATTATTATTATTATTATTATTATTATTATTATTATTATTATTATTATTATTATTATTATTATTATTATTATTATTATTATTATTATTATTATTATTATTATTATTATTATTATTATTATTATTATTATTATTATTATTATTATTATTATTATTATTATTATTATTATTATTATTATTATTATTATTATTATTATTACTATTACTATTACTATTACTATTACTATTACTATTACTATTACTATTACTATTACTATTACTATTACTATTACTATTACTATTACTATTACTATTACTATTACTATTACTATTACTATTACTATTACTATTACTATTACTATTACTATTACTATTACTATTACTATTACTATTACTATTACTATTACTATTACTATTACTATTACTATTACTATTACTATTACTATTACTATTACTATTACTATTACTATTACTATTACTATTACTATTATTATTATTATTATTATTATTATTATTATTATTATTATTATTATTATTATTATTATTATTATTATTATTATTATTATTATTAAAAACAGCAGGTTTATGCAGTTTATCTCCAATTGTTTTATAAAGTCATGCCCAATATTTGCTATGAAAAATAGGGAAGGCTCAGAGGCATTCCGGGGAGAATTAGACAGCAAACGGAATGGCATGTTTATCTTTTGTTGAGAAGAGAACTCGTGGGCACATGTGGGTAAGTTTCACACAGAGAGGAGAGTGACATACCGATCGCTTGGCAGTAATTATCTCAGCAATGCGAACATCGTCTTTGTAAATCAATTTTAATTTCAGAAGGACCTATCTTTTATCCTGTGAAGCCCGACCCGCCTAGACCCACTACACAGAAATATTGGAGAGCAAGAGAGCTAATGGCTTCATTGCCAAAGCCTAGCATTTGATTTGAGAAGGACTTGCTCTCCGCTGTGCAGTGAAGCTACCCATCATTAGTAGAGTTTTATTGCAACAAGATAATGCAACACCCCATTATGGCACAAATAACCATTAACCATTGTTTTTTCACCGAATTCATGTGTTGATCTCATGATATCTAATTTAAACAGGGAATGTTATGAAACTAGAATAATAAGAAAT
Source organism: Mantis religiosa (assembly GCA_030765055.1). NCBI lineage: Eukaryota > Metazoa > Arthropoda > Insecta > Mantodea > Mantidae > Mantis > Mantis religiosa. The sequence goes on from CM060957.1 coordinate 164,445,395, forward strand.
GGAATAAGTGACCATTATGGCAAACAAGTAGATAAAAAATATTAGGTAAAATAAATAGTAAAATAAACAGTCTGGTAGAATTTAAAATAAAAGTAAACAAAAACCCAGAAGTATTAAAAAACTATATCAAAGAAACATACACTTCTATCATACACTTATATCGAAAAATACAGAGAGACTCTTAATAAAGTAATAAACAAGGCAAAAGTGCAACAGAATAAAATACTGATACAAAATGCAGAAAATAAAACCAAAGCAACATGGAATATTATAACATGTTTTCTTTAAGGATAAACAATGTTAAACAGTTAAGGATAAATAGTTTTCAGTGTTAAAAATACATACAGCAGTAATAAACTGTAACACAGTTGATATTATATAGAATAAAAAGAAGTATTTCAGAAAGTGGATTGCCATTGTTACTAAAATTAGGCAAGTGAGTCAACCTTGTATATACTTTTTTCCACTTACAAGTTTTTTATGAAGACTAGTTTCTGGGGACTTCCCCCCTATTGCCAGTTCTGTGGTTGACTGATGATGCATCCGGTGTCTGCATCTGGCTTGGTGTTGTGCTGCCATCTAACGTCCTGGTAAGTTTGATGACGTCATCTACCGCGGGAATTTCAAAATTCATCAAGAGGTCCTGTTTTTTCGTAATAAATATGTTTTCCCAAATCTGTAGTTCCAGAGGTTTCTTTGCCTGTTTGATCAGTTATATTTCTTGTTTTATGTTGTGATTCTCAGACCAAAAGTGATGTGCTACGGCAGACTTGTTTATTTGTTTGAATTTAATATTTCTGAAGTGTTCTTTCATTCTTGTTCCTAGATTCCTTTTGGTCTTACCAATATATAGCTTGTCACAATCCTGGCAATTCATTTGGTAAATGCCTGATAATTGAATTTTCGGTGTGCAGAAACTAGTCTTCATAAAAAACTTGTAAGTGGAGAAAAGTATATACAAGGTTGACTCACTTGCCTAATTTTAGTAACAGTTGATATTACCTAACAATAAGGACAGACGGTACTTCCGTGTCTCTCAGTAGAGGGACTGAGATGTCATGATCATGAGAAGATTGTTACAAATCACACAGATAAAATTTATATCATATATAAAAACTGATGCCTTCCCTTCACTATCAAAAGATACATTCTGCTTATATCATCAAAGCTTAAGAGGGTTACCACTAAAATGGAGGAGCTAAGTGTACATGTACAAGACTTAAATTGTAATATGTTCGTAATTTGCTAACAGAGCACCAGATAACACAAGCAGAGTTAATAATGTGAGTAATCGTAGGTACATATTATGTTCCAGAACTAGATTATGTTATATAGATGCAAGTATATTTGTTAAGAGTTCAATAAAGTTCACAATCATACATGTTGCATCTTTTTGTGAATAGCACAATTTGAATGCAATTCACAAAAGTAGAATTTGGTACAAACTGATGTGTAACATAAAGAAAGCACAGGACGCTCTCAAGTATTTACAAACAGATCACAAAGATATATATTAAAACTTATTACTCTTATTGTTGAAGAAATATATTTTCTTTTATGGTATCTTACAAATAATTATAATAACTTGACAACAACGCTTGCTGTGCATGACCACACTACAAGAAATACAGGCAATCTCATAGAAAACAAATAACTTAGAACTGTTCAAGAAGGATTGTTACTATTCCACAATAAGAATTTGCAACAATCTTGTACACTACTTAAAACTATTAGGTAAATCAAAAGTCTTCAAGAAAGTTTTAGTCAGTCGTATATACTTACTGCTCGTACAATATGAAGGAATTCTTTAACATTCCTTTAAGCATTTAAATTTTTATACACACGACAGATGACATACGACTATGATTTGATGTTCTGCTTTATTACTGACCTACTGTAATGTATGTTCTGAGGTAATCTTCAAATGTTGGTGATTCACTAATTTCCAATGTTAATACATAAAGTTAAAAACAAACTTATAGATGTCAGTGTAGTTGTAGTGAAGAGTATATTACTAGTAATAATGCATGTACCATAAATGTAGGACATGTTCAATGTCTCTCAGTTTTGTTCTCGGTACGACCCGACAAACAAACAGCGGACATTGTTTACATTAAAAATGGGAGATAGCTATAGCATATGATTTTACACATTTATCGCACTCGTCTAGTCCAGAAGCGGTCAATATAAGGTCAAATAGAAGTTAGTACAAAATTGAATCAAGAATATATTGACACATTGCTTCACTCACACTGTTTATTCACAGGACATGTTTCAAGAGCTCTTGCTCCTATCCTCAGCTGGTACTCGACTAGTGTAAGTTGTAGTGGTTTCTTCTTTCTCCGTATTGTCAATAGATGGCGTGATGTACTTGTCAAAGATGTCCGGTGGTGGAGTTTCAAAATTCATGACTCTATGACGATTTTTGTTAATGAAGACTTTTTCCCATACGGAAAGCTCTATGGGGTGATTAACGTATTTTATTAGAGATGTTTCCAAATTGATGTCATGTCTAGTATTCAAAAAATGAAAAGCCACTGCTGATTTTTCTGTTTCACCATTTTTAATGTTTCTCATATGTTCTTTAGTTCTGATGTTAATATTTCTTTTTCTTTTTCCTATATAAATTTTAGGGCAAGTTTCACATTTGATCTCATAGATTCCTGGTTTTTCTTTGGTAGTGATTGAATTTTTGGGAGGGCCTTTTAACAAATTTCTGATATTAAACCTATTTTGAGGTGCAAGAGTTATGTTGTGTTTTGAGAAGATTTTTAGGAATTTGTTATAGGCTGATGGGTGGAAGGTGAATTTTTTAAAATTTTTTTTCTCTTTTTCTCTTGTAGGTTCTAGGGTGGTGGTTTCTTTTATTTTTTTAGCTTTGTTGAGTCTGTTAACTGTTTTGTCTACTAAATTTGGGTTGAAACCGTTGGATATAGCTACTTTTTTATGTGTAGGTATTCTTCTTGATAATCTTCTCTGTTTAGTGGAAAGTTGATCATCCGAAAGATTAAACTGTTGAAAATGGCATGTTGGTGTTGTTTTGGGTTGAAACTGTTGTTCTTAATGTAATTATCTGTGTGTGTCGGTTTCCTGTAGATACCAAAGGTGAGTTTGTTGTTCATTTTTTTGATCTTGATGTCCAAAAAGGGGAGCACACCATCCTCTTCTGTTTCCAATGTAAATTTTATAGCTGGATTTTGTATATTCAAAAGTTTAAGACCATCTTGTATGAGTTTTTTAGGTACTATTGCAAAAATGTCGTCAACATAGCGATACCACACTTTGAAATAATTTGGAAAAGCTTTTGTGATATGTGTTTCAAAAGCACTCATGAATAAATCTGCCAAGAAGGGAGACAATGGGTTGCCCATAGCTAGGCCCGTTTTTTGTTTATAGATCTGTCCATTAAAGCTGAAAAAATTTTGATTGATACAAATTTCTGTAAGTTGTGAAAGTTCTTCTATTTCTTCAGGTGTTATTTGTATTGATTCCAGCCATTTTTTGAGAAGTGGAATAAGGTCATTGGTAGGTATACTTGGATATAAAGAAATGACGTCAAAGGAAACTAAAGCATCTGTAGAGTTGATCTTTGTGTCCTTCAGGAGATTTAACAATTCAAACGAGTTTTTGATACTTAAATTTTCAAATTTTGTTAAGGATCTGAAGATTTGAACCAGCCATTTTGATAGTTGGTAAGTGGGTGCATCAATGTTATTAATTACTGGTCTGAGGGTAATTTCAGGTTTATGTATTTTGGGTAAACCATATATGTATGGTGCTTTTGGACTGTCTATTTTATTGTTCAATTTATCTCTTTTAGTCATGATTTTACTGTTTTTAATTGCTAATTCCACAGATTTGCATGCTTTCTTTAATGGATTGTTTTCTAGTTTAACAAATTCTTTTCCGTTTAAAAGGTTGTCCATTTTTTTGCGATAGTCTTCTTCGTCCAATATTACTATTTTGTTACCCTTGTCTGCTTTTGTGTAGACTACTGGTTTTTCATTTAAATTTTTGATTAATTTTTTTATATGAATATCTTTTTGAATTTGCATTTTGAATATGATCTAGAGTTTCTAAGCACTGTGTTCTGATCGTAGATTTTTTGTTATCGGGCAAATTATATATCGCTATTTCAATGTCCGCGATATAGTTTTCAATGTTTTTTGTGTAATCTACACATGTTTTTAGGCCTTTGTTTAGAAAATTTCTTTCTTTCTCCGTGAAGTTGCATGTGGATAGATTCGTTACATTGTTAGGTTTTTGACATGAGAGTAATAAATCGTGCTTTTCATGTGGATTTGGTTCTTGCTTCTTTTGAAGATTCATGAATTTTTGTTTCAAAATGGCTGTTTTCTTACGCATTTTCAAATTAAGAATTGACAGCATATTATTTTCTAAGTTAGACCACATGGCCGGGTTCATACATTTAGAAATTTTTAAGTGTAGTTCGTATATTTTTAATTCTGTGGAATGTAACGAATTGTAGTGGTGGTTTATTTCCATTTTAATTACACGTTTTTCTGCTGCTTTTTGTAGTTTGCTATTATTCCTGTGTTTAACAATTTTTCTGACGAAGATAGTGTTATATTGAATTTCAAACATATTTTTAGAAAATGTATGTCCGCAAAACTATTACAATAATTAATAACATTGATGCACCCACTTACCAACTATCAAAATGGCTGGTTCAAATCTTCAGATCCTTAAAAAAATTTGAAAATTTAAGTATCAAAAACTCGTTTGAATTGTTAAATCTCCTGAAGGACACAAAGATCAACTCTACTGATGCTTTAGTTTCCTTTGACGTCATTTCTTTATATCCAAGTATACCTACCAATGACCTTATTCCACTTCTCAAAAAATGGCTGGAATCAATACAAATAACACCTGAAGAAATAGAAGAACTTTCACAACTTACAGAAATTTGTATCAATCAAAATGTTTTGAGCCTTAATGGACAGATCTATAAACAAAAAACGGGCCTAGCTATGGGCAACCCATTGTCTCCCTTCTTGGCAGATTTATTCATGAGTGCTTTTGAAACACATCACAAAAGCTTTTCCAAATTATTTCAAAGTGTGGTATCGCTATGTTGACGACATTTTTGCAATAGTACCTAAAAAACTCATACAAGATGGTCTTAAACTTTTGAATATACAAAATCCAGCTATAAAATTTACATTGGAAACAGAAGAGGATGGTGTGCTCCCCTTTTTGGACATCAAGATCAAAAAAATGAACAACAAACTCACCTTTGGTATCTACAGGAAACCGACACACACAGATAATTACATTAAGAACAACAGTTTCAACCCAAAACAACACCAACATGCCATTTTCAACAGTTTAATCTTTCGGATGATCAACTTTCCACTAAACAGAGAAGATTATCAAGAAGAATACCTACACATAAAAAAAGTAGCTATATCCAACGGTTTCAACCCAAATTTAGTAGACAAAACAGTTAACAGACTCAACAAAGCTAAAAAAATAATAGAAACCACCACCCTAGAACCTACAGGAGAAAAAGAGAAAAAAATTTTTAAAAAATTCACCTTCCACCCATCAGCCTATAGCAAATTCCAAAAAATCTTCTCAAAACACAACATAACTCTTGCACCTCAAAATAGGTTTAATATCAGAAATTTGTTAAAAGGCCCTCCCAAAAATTCAATCACTACCAAAGAAAAACCAGGAATCTATGAGATCAAATGTGAAACTTGCCCTAAAATTTATATAGGAAAAAGAAAAAGAAATATTAACATCAGAACTAAAGAACATATGAGAAACATTAAAAATGGTGAAACAGAAAAATCAGCAGTGGCTTTTCATTTTTTGAATACTAGACCTGACATCAATTTGGAAACATCTCTAATAAAATACGTTAATCACCCCATAGACCTTTCCGTATGGGAAAAAATCTTCATTAACAAAAATCGTCATAGAGTCATGAATTTTGAAAGTCCACCACCGGACATCTTTGACAAGTACATCACGCCATCTATTGACAATACGGAGAAAGAAGAAACCACTACAACTTACACTAGTCGAGTACCAGCTGAGGATAGGAGCAAGAGCTCTTGAAACATGTCCTGTGAATAAACAGTGTGAGTGAAGCAATGTGTCAATATATTCTCGATTCAATTTTGTACTAATTTGTGCTTCACTGTCCCTACGCTTCTTTCAAGTTTATACTTTCAAATAGAAGTTAATAACATTTATGAAATTACCTTTAACAATTGGTAATAGTCTAAAATATCACTTCGAAAACCTGCAACCAACGCACCCGTCTTACTTATAAGGTTAACTTTCATAACAAAATTACGTTTTGAAAACTTAAAGCTGTGCCATATGTAGGAATTAAAAGTCCAAGCTGCAGCTTTTCAAAACGTGCTTTACTTCGGTGGAAATACATTTCTTACACCTGGGATAACAGCAGAATTACGCAACACACATGTAGGCAGTCCGGCTGCCACAGGTCCACACTGCAACTCCCCAACTCGACTCCTTGCCGAAAACTGCTGTATGTTAGCAGACCAGCAGAAGGGACGAGTCACCCAGGTTTACCTGGGTGGATTGTTTGCTGCACAGCATCTAGCCACTTTGTGCCGTCTGCAGTGTTATTTATATACGGCCCACTGTTTCTGGAAGTTTCCTAACATCTCCGAAGCACCACGGTCTTTTACGATGCGACGGAACTGTCCTGACATTTCTCTGGTCCTTTCTCTCCCCACTCCTTCAGCAAGTGCCAATCTGTCGCCGCAGTACGCATGGCTAGGACGCTGTGTGATTCTTTCTTTCCTGAGAGCTGGTTTTGTAGTTACTTCGACGATCGGGTGACACTGCTCCCTCCTCAAGGCTGGTCGTCCCGAACAGAACCATCCCAGCGGGCCAGACGATCCAGGTGGATCATGGGGCACCTTCTGGATGCGGTAGACCACGTCGTTAATCCCCTTTCCCACTCGGTAAGGTCCTTGCCATGGCTGTGTAAGTTTCGGGCAGTGTCATTAGGTCCCGCTTGGGCGGTACAACCTGACCACATCACCTTGCTGGAATGCTTGGCTGTTGGCTTGCCGAGTTTTCATGCGAACGCTCGCCATCTGGATGTTCCGAAAAGTCCACTCATGCATGTCGTGGAGATGGTCCACCAGGTTCTGCACATACTCAGTTGCTGGCTGTTTTGCATCCGGAGGGCTCCCAAAAGCCAAGTCACAAGGGACGCGAAACTCTGGAACGTTCCAGTCTCGCTGATGGCTGGCCACGACCTTCCTCAGATGTTATTCATAGGTGTTAATGTACTTCTCCATCATGCCATCCGATTGCGGATGTAGGGGTGTTGTGCGGGTCTTGTTCACCCCAAGCCTTCGCAGTGCCTTGTTCATCCGGTGAGATTCAAAATTGGTGCCCTGATCGTTGTGGAGCTCTAGCAGCATCCCAAAACGGCAGAACAGTTGCTTCACGAGGCTCTGTGTAACTATCTTCACTTCCTGATTCGGGATGGCATTTACCTCCGGCCACTTGGTGAAGTAGTCCAGGACCACTATCAGGTACTTATTGCCTCGGTCAGACACTGGGAATGGTCCAGCTATGTCGACAGCGATGCGTTCGAATGGCGCTCCAACGTTGCACTGCTGCATGCAACCCCGGCTCGTAGTCTGGAGGCCGCAACTCACCGCGCACACTGATATTTACGGCGCTACTGCTGACCTCGGAGCCTCAGCCAGTAGTAGCGCTGTCGGAGTTTAGCGATCGTTCAGTTTGCTCCCAGATGTCCTGAAGTACCGGCGTGCACTTCCTCCAAGATGTCCGGTACCTTACTCCGAGGAAGTACTAACTGCTCTTTCTGCGTCTTCCCATCGGGAGATTCCCATACGCGAAACAGCACGCCTCTCTGATCTTCAATGAGTCCCATTGGGCCCAGTACGACTTGTATGTGGCGCCTATTAGTGTGATTTCCTCCTGTCGGTCTTTTTCCTGCCTCCGCTTCCCTCAAGTGTGACCCCAAGTCTGCGTCCACCAGCTGCACCCTCCTCAGGCCACCGTTATCGCAGCCATCCACATGCACTGCCGTGACCACTCGGACAGCTGCGGCACGTTCCTTCTCTTCCACTCTTAGCACTGGCCGGAATCTTACGGGCAGGGTCTTCAGGGCATGGTGTCTGCGTTACCGTGGCTCTTCCCTCTACGATGTTAAGAGGTGAAGTCGTACTGTTACAGCCTCTGGACTCAATGGGCTGTGTGGCCTTCCAGATTACTAAAGCTGAGTAGCCAGGTTACAGCGGAATGGTCAGTCTTCATGTGGAACTGACCATACAGGTACTTCTGGATGTACGCCAGTAAATCTCGCATGGTAGCGCAGCAGTTTTCCTCTGCCTTGGGTAGCGTCTTTCTGCAGTAGGTTATTACTCGCTTGTGGCCGTCCTGGACTTGGGATAGGACGCCTCCAATGCAAGGGTAGATGGCGCCGATATGCATAATGAAGGTGGCGTGTGGTTGTGGAAATCCCAAAAATAGGGGCACTACAAAGCGTCTTCTTCAGCTGTTGGAAAGCGACTTCGGCGTCCTCCGTCCACACCTAAGTCCGGTGTTCTTCTGTCAGGCGGATGAGGTGTTTGGCAATGTTGGAAAACCCCATTTTGAAATGGCGGTAATAACTGCACAGCCCAAGGAAACTGCGCAATTCTCGCTTGTCCTTCAGGGGAATCCAGTCTCTCACGGCCTATCTCTTTTCCAGGCCTATGGCCACTCCGGCTGGTGAGACTATGTGGCTTTGACTTCCTCGCGGAAGAGTTGGCACTTGTTTGCGTTTAGCTTCAGGTTGGTCACCTGCAGTCTCTGTAACACATTACTCAGGTTGTCAAGATGGTCTTCGAAAGTCTTGCCGACAATGAGGTAGTCCACCTATAGCAGGCAAGCGTCAGAAGTCAGTCCTCTCATTACCCACCCCTTGAGGCGTTGGAAGGTAGCTGGTGCGTTGCAAAGACCAAAGGGCAAAACTGTGAACTGCCAAAGTCCTTGGCATGTCGAGAAAGAGGTCTTTTTCTTGTGTCTCGGGTCTAGAGCCACCTGCCAGTAACCCTACTTCAGGTCCAGGGTCGAGAACCACTGCACATCAGCAAGCATGTCCAGGGTGTCATAAATCCGGGGTAACGGGAAACAGTCCTTCTTGGCAACAGCGTTCAGCTTCGTGTAGTCCACGCATAAGCGTAGCTCGCCGTTCTTCATCACCAGAACTATGAGGGAACACCAAGGGCTCTCAGACTCTTCAATCACTCCTCTGGATCTGATGCCATGCAGCATGTTTCGTATCGCCGTTTGTTTTGCCAGCGGAACGCTTCCTGCGACGCTTCCTGCCGACGTCGACCGTCCCCTCGTGGCTCCAGAGGGCATCCACTCCGAGTATCACCTCCTCAGCCACCTTCGCGACCAACACCCAGACGTACAGCACTCCGCCCCAAGGTCAAAATCAGCAGTGCCTCCTTCTCCCCAGGCAAGGTGTCACCCGATGCAGTCAAAATATGATATGGTGGGCTCGGTTTTGTTGACGGCAAACCCCTGGCTACGTCACCTCTGATGATGGTCATGTCTGCCCCGGTATCTACGAGAACGCAGAACGGCCTCACATTCACCCAACCGTCCACGATGAGAGTTGTCATCCAGTGTCACGCAGTGTCACTCGAGGGGATGGTGGTGATGGCGCCAACGTGTTCCACGGCCTTTACTCGTTTCTCTGGCTACTCTATCTGGCGTGGGCAGTCTCTTTCTAGGTGTCCCGGCTGGCCACTCCCCCAACACACGCACCTAAGTCTTTGCCGGTGTCCCTCGGCTGGCCTTCGGTCTCCAGTGTAGCAGATACTCCTGGTTCTTGACATCAGGGTAGCCACCAACTTGGCCGTCTTCATCCTCAATGCTGCTGTTAGCGCCTCGTGGATGGCTTTGCAGTCGTCAAGCATTAGGCGCTGAGGAATCTCGGTGTCTCATACCCTGTCAACGAATGTGTAGGCAGTCTCTCACGATAACAACTTGGGTGTGAGGTCGAGTAAGGCTTTGCTAACCAGCTGCTCAATTGCCAGGGTGAACTCCTGCAGCGTCTTCCCTGGCTGCTGCGACCTTGACTCCAGCTGGCTGCGGTAGGCTGCAGCTAAGCATTGGTTTTCGAAGCGGTTTTCCAAGAACTCCCAGATGTCCTTGGGCGCCGCCGCTCTCTGGACCATGTTGAGCACCTTTGCGGCCCGTCGCTGGAGGCTGGCTATGAGCTGTGTGGCCTCTTCCTCTGGTGACCACTTGTGCTTGGCCACTGTGTCGATTTGTTGGCGGAAGGCTTTGAACGTCAACGTGCCATCGTACTTTTCTGCAATTCAAAAATTGCAATTTCTTTTCTGAAATTCAAAACGTTTTTTACTTCCGTGGAAATGCACTTTGTACACATCTGAAAACAGTAGAATTACGTAACACATATGTAGGCAGTCCGCCTGCCGCAGGTCCACACCGCAACTCACTGACTTGGCTCCTTGCCGAAAACTGCTGCTTGGTCGTTTGCAGTGTTATTTATATACGACCCACTGGTTCTGGAAGTTTCCTGACATCTCCCAAAGCATCACGGTCTTTCATGATGAGACGAATCTGTCCCGGCATTTCTGTCACCACTCCCTCAGCAAGTGCCAATCTGTCAGTCCAGCAGGCATGGCCTGGATGCTGTGTCTCTTTCTCTCCTGCCAGCTGGTTTTGTCGTTACTTGGACGATTGGGTGACAGTATTTATAATGATAGGAATTGGAAGAACCATTCCACCATCTATCAATTGCTGCTGGCAGCAGGTTTTAGTAAGCCTGAATAACTTTGGTGCATGTCCACCATTAATAGAGTTTAACTGCAGGTACGAAAATTCAAGTATAGGTAATTGTAGGAAGTTTGGAAGTATGTTAGAGGTTAGTTTGCCCCTCTGAAGTATCCTTGTAGAACACAGTACCCATTACACCTTGGTGTAAATAAGTTTTTGCATTCTGATGGGTAGACTTTATGACCAACTCTCTCTGATCGGGGATTAATGGAGCTCAGCTTTAGCTGCTGTCAGGAATTGCTCCTTTGCTTAGTCGAATGCCTGCATGCCATACAGGGTACCTCGTGACACCTGAGGCGGCATCTAGTGGGATCATAGTCCCGCAGAGACCTAACGAGAATGGTTTGATTTTGAACTAACCTTCATTAGTTTTTTGGCCCTGTGCCTAATTGAAGTTTAAAGCTGCCTAAGTCCATTCTTTTACCTACTTGTCCATAATGATATCCAGGATATATTTTACATTGCTGAGGCACAGTGTAGTAACACGTCTACAATGCTAGAAACATGTCACACTATGCATTGTTGCTGTTTATATGCTAAAGTGACAATAGGCATACACTGCTAACAATGCATCACATGTTCACAATGACTAAACACAGACCAATCAATCTGCTCAGTGATACCTAGATCATGTTACACAGCTTTAAGCTATACTGTTCCAGGACACACACTTTTAGTCTTTGCACTTCGTTTTTATTGAACATCTCCAACACAGCTCATAAAAGAAGCTAAATGAAATGGGAAAATGATGTTCAAATGAGCCAAGGGTCCACAGTACTTAACCCTAAATTCATCTTCCAGGATAAGTGAAAATCATGGAAAAATACACTATTGGACATCACAACTTGTAGCTCTTGAATTTCAGGCAGACACATTAACACAACACTACAGAGGTGGCAGGTTATTCACTACATAACACTCCATTCAAGTGTATCCAGAAGGTAAAGTCTTGTGGGTTAAGGTTACTGAGGCTCCATGTTCAAGCCATCATGGAAAGATTTCCAAAAATTGGCATAGATATAAAGTGAAATGCATTGTTATACAAACCATATAGCCTAGTGAAAACTACTAGGGCACATTATGTTCATCTCCCCATTTAACTGCTGTGTTAGCATGCATGGACCAAGCAGTGATAATATCATACACTGATGTGGTGCCATATATGTAATAATAATAAAATATAACGCAAAGCAGTCTTGTTCGTGATCCAAGTAAACAAGCAAAATATCAATTTAATTATGATCACGTGGGTGAAAAATAGCCTGAAATAATTTCTATACCCTTAAGAGCTGGTATTAGTACAATGTTCTGTCACGATGAATATGACACTTGGCTTATATGGGTCACTTATATTAGCCCATTGTCCACATGTTCTTTTATGGCAGGGCACCTTCATAGGCAGAATGTGTCAAATATCCAGTACAATGGCTGCTGGCATGACATATGGTTTCAATTTGTAAGGTATCACCAAAAAAATGATCTAAACAAGGAATGTGGCAATATAAGACAAATTAGACATAGACCTTACTCGGGTCCAGCTACTTGAAAGACACTCTATACTAGAATTAATGTACCTCAAGACAAAGATCAAAGTTTAGCTTAGTACATAATACATGCATGTTTGTATTCTAACAGATATCACCTGACCTAAGCTCCATGTCTGGTCGTCATACACACTACTTCAAACTGTAGATACAACAGCAACACTTCCTTACCCGAATACTGTAAAGTGAAGGCTTTTTGTAGGTAGTACTAAGTAGGTAACAGCTAAATTTGAAACTCTGCATTCTCAATGAAGGTGGCATTAGTGCATAAACTCACTATTCCTCTACTTAGCATGAAAAAGGATACTGCAGTTGCCGTAGCCAGTAGTCGTTGCTCTCTCTCAAGATGTCCAAAGGACTTGCAGACAAAACATCAGCGTTATCTACTCAGCTGGACCACGACTTACAGGACCCGAAATTATATTGTTGGATTACATCATTAGTATTTACTTCATATACAAAACAATGTAAGCCTTGTGGTGTCTAGAACACACTTTAGCACCCAGTTGTATATTTATCTAACTCAACAACTTAAAGTTATATAACTAAACATAACAAGTTACTCTAATTGTGACGTGCAGGTAGAATCATATCTTGTATCAACTAGGTTTATAACTGGGTTATCAGTTGTCTTCGAATCCTTTACTTGATTTGCCATTCATTTTACTTTTTAAGTGTAGCAGATTGTAATATTCTACAATAGCACAGAATATATTGGGATGATGATTACCAAACATTTCTCTAAGTAGAATAGATTTCTAGATAACTTACCTTAATATTATTACAATCTAAAGATGTTTCTGTTTCCAACTGCCAAGGTTCTTCCTTAATTTCTATTTTGCTACACATTTCATGATCACTGTTGTATTTCTTATCCATCATTTCAGGATTCTCTGGAAGTAATTCTCCCTCATCCTGTTCAACTTCATTGGTTCTATCCATATTGCAGTTGTTGCTCCATATAGCTGTTTCAGTCTTAATCTGTTTAACAAGTTCTTTTATAAAAGAAGTCTCTGATTTAATTTCTGTTTTGACTGTCATGGCACAATAAGTATCCAGAAGTACAGTATCAGTACTTGTCTTCATAGAAACAATCTTCTGAAAGAACTCTCTCTCATTCTGTGAGGCCATGTCGGCTGTGAGGAGATTCTCTTCTTTGATTTCTAGTTTATTATCCATTTCAAAAAGCTTTCCAATCAGATGTAGATCTTATTTTCAGAAGCAAATCTGTGAAGAAAGAAACATATTACATATACTACAAAATATGTATAAATTTAACTATAGCCTTCTTTGAGTCCATCAGTAATTTGTTCAAACTGCACTACACACAACTGATCTTTAATTATACAAACAACATCTTGGGAAGCTGAACCGGACTTAAGAAACTCAAAGATATGTCCAGCTCAAACTACAGACAGTTGTCTCTTTATGTCAATGCTATTATCACTCCAGCTAGCTTACTAAGATACTGTACCAACATTAAACCTCCTAAATTGTTTAAAATGTCAAGGATAAAGATCAAAGCAATGTCAGATATTAGATATAATGAAACAAATTGCTATGTTGACAACTATTATATTTAGCTTGTATTTTGTAAACTGTTCTTCCACAATACTCAAGTACAGGAAATAATTTGAAGATTAAACTTAACAAAGATTATCTGTAAAGTATCTGCAGCATTACAAGTCACATTTGGGACATATCTCTGTATTTGTTATTTGCCTTAAGGTTTACTGTGGCAGCTGAGATGAAAATTTCAGTGCCATAGCCGGGATTTGAACCACGGATCTCCTGGTTCCCGTCCAGTTTCTCTAACCCATTGAGCTACCATGGCCAATGTGCTGTCCTGTCATTAAATTCTCCATTTATTATGGGTGCATTATAAGTTGGTGATTGACGGTTGAAGGAGTGGGGAAGGAGAGGGGATAGCGCCGTTGCCACTTTACCGTTCCTCTCCACGTGCTAGGCAACGAAGATGGCGGGTAGAGAGGAGGAGGAAGTTCGACTGCGGTAATGTACACGCACATATTCCTAGAAATTTGCGTATTGCAGTATTAATCATAAGGCTGCCGTAAGACTGTCTACACGTTTAAGTGAGCTTTTACCTAATTACAGCATACAAAATCTTCGGAATTAATAAAAACTAAATGGTTGTATACAGTTAAGATTTAGAGAAACAAAAGTGCCATACCTGCACAGAATTATGCATTATATTCCAACGGAAATATGTCGCTTATCTCAGAGTCGCTGCTGTCATTGGAACTGCTTTTCTGATCGTTGTCACCGTTGCCGTCGCCATCAGAGCTACTGCAATCTCCCACGGAAATCATGAGTTCTTCCACTTTCTTCCAAAACATCGTCGTTTTCGCATGCTGCTACTATAACTTTTTTGTGTGACAAACAACATCTTCCCAATTTTTAGCACTTATTTTTGCTATTGCTTCTGTTAGTTTTATAACAGATGTTATAGTGAAATCTGTATTGTTGCGCGCTACATATTCCTTTATTTGGGCCCAAATCAACTCTACTGCATTAAAATGGCAATGGTAGTGAGGAAGTCTAATAATTTTGTGGCCTTTTTCTGCAGCAATTTCATAAAGTATATATTTTGGGAACTGCGGTTTGCTTTTACCGGTTCAAGCAATTCATACCTTTTTAAATGGTCTTGAACACACACATATAATTTCCCTTACTTGTCCTTTAATTGGGATTCTGTACCCAAAAACATTTTTGGCGGTCTTCACAGATAATTTCTTTCTGTCTGTTTCTGTAGCACAAGTGTTTGTGGCAGGCATTAGTAACGATAATTAGCTAAATATTAAAGTTACACTGAAACACTAACGCTGATCACTGAAACACACGAATTATGTTGCAAAAATGTAAAGCTGTTTATACCCTGTGAAACATTCATTACTTGAAGCAGTACACTCTTAGTTTGGCAGTGATGACAGGGAGAAATACCCTAAGTACCGTAAGGGTTATTCATGTTAGAACTGGACCGGACAAAGGCAGGTAAGAAGGGTTGGTCATTAAACTGAAAAGGTTGGTCATTTAGCCAGAAAACCTCATAAGATATTCCTTGAAACTAAATCCACACCTGTTCCCTTCCAACAACGCATACCGTCTCATACTAAAGGGCAACAAACGACGACAGTATTGCAATACCGCTGATTCATATGCGAAGCAGCAATAGTAGCAGTGCCTGCTTATTGCAAACCTCAACATGCCGATAGACTAGCGTCATGCATAAAGCACGTGGTGTAGTGCGATAGAGTTGGCAACGTAGGATAAGGGTGCCGGGTTGCTATGGAAACAGTTTACTTTTTATTGGTGGATTGTTGGTTGCTAGGCGACCGCAATGACGTGTCAGTGACGTGTTTATTCCCTCTCTTTGTTTTCGCAGCTGAATAGCACATGGAGGCAAAACGCCAATCACCAACTTACGATGCGACAGTTATAACTCATACATTTCGCTGGTAGTTCGCTAACAATAGCTTAACCACTAGCTTGTAGTCTACATAAGAGAACCTAAGATCCAATAAAGAGATCCGTTAGTAAAATTATGCAATTTGTCATGCATAAGGTAGAATGACATAAGAGAAGTACAGAGGTCGAAGAGTATCCATAAACAAAACTTACTTTCTATGTCTTTGATACTGATTTATCAGAGGCAATATAAGAGAGCAAAGTTCAGAGAATCTGTATTTAGTAAGTTCAAGTTGCTTTCTCATATCCTTTCAGGATATTTCTTGAGAAACATCTGAGTCTTAGAATATATGAATCTATATTCCATTAAATGAACATTGCATTTTTAAAAAGTAAAAAGGTGTAGCTAACTGTTGTTGCAATGATAGAGGAAGCTATGATGATGCACCACGTTCTGGCACTATCTTGAAGCAGGATAATTTGAGATGAAGGTAACGATCTTAAAGAAATCTAGAAGTTTCTCCTACAGCGCAGGATAATTAGGCACATCTGTAACTGCCGAGCTGTATTACAGGGCTGATTAATTTAATATTACAATTGTTGAAGACTGGACAAATAAGACTTTCCTTGTTCAAAGATGGAAAATTGACTCCTCATAAACATTTTAAAATTCTTTGATACAGTTACAAATATTACTGCAGTGGTTTTACAAATGGCATTAGATGTAACAATGAACTATTTCTTTTCTTGTGCACATGCTACTTATGCATCTTTGATACACACACAAAATTATTTCAGCACATACTGGGAAAGACAAATGCATGTCTTACCTCTAAAACTTTCATATGCAGAAGAACACAAAACATTTAAGAACTTCTTCTCATGTAAGATTGTCATGGTTACACCATTACCTACTTTACATTATTTCTTTACTTTATTACAAATACTAATTTCTTTGACTGTCCCTAACAAAACATGAAATGTCTAAAATAACTGCTACAAAGGACACATATATGATGTGTAAGAAATTTCAGTTGAAAATGAAATGGAAAGTCAAAAGTGTGAAGCAAATTCATGGAAAATGACAAATCTCTTAATCAACAACACTGCTTCCAAATGTCTGCTGTCAACAGATCAACTTCAACATACGAGAAACAGCTTTGCACATATAACTTCATATCACAAAACCACAAAACATGGAAAGCAGAGTTTCATGTGGTATAGGTCCAGGTAGCCAGAGGAGCTAATGAAGTAGTTTCTTCCATGTTAAAATATGTGAAGGAATTTTCAAAAAATACACTTATATACTGAAGATTTCTGCCAAAAACAAAATAAGAATAAGCCTATAGGTATGATGGTCATCACTGATGTTCATAGGATTTTCAGCTTGTAGTGCATTGATGATAATACCATAATAAATAAAAAAATCACAAATAATGCCATATAGAAAGAAATGTTATTATAATGGGCTCAACCTGTTCATATTACTGGAAGAAAAACATTTCATTACTCAGAAATGTTCAGTAGCACTCCTAAAGAAGGATAAGATTTTAGGAAAATCTGAAGAAGTATTAAACATGAAGTGATTTCATAAACCATCAGCTTCAGATGGACACAGCAAATGGAAAATGTGTTGCAAAATGTCCTATAACTATAATCTGTGGAAGATAAATCTGTTGATCATCTCTGGGACATATTCAAACTTCTATAGAACACTGAAGTCAACCTGGATGTGCACAACATAACTGACTTTGAAATAATTAAGGTATTTATGTACAAAGAATGTGTTAGAA
Source organism: Mantis religiosa (assembly GCA_030765055.1). Lineage (NCBI taxonomy): Eukaryota > Metazoa > Arthropoda > Insecta > Mantodea > Mantidae > Mantis > Mantis religiosa. The sequence goes on from CM060957.1 coordinate 164,463,000, forward strand.
ATGTTTGTAAAACTAAACACTTTTATAATAAATATTACATTAATTATACTTTATTGTAATACTTCTATTGCTTTACTGTTGTCAGCTTCTGCTTTTACGTAATAAATACTGTTGCTTATATGATGTGTGACTAAAGTCATGTAACATTACAGATTGCAATGTTCAGGATCTCTACAGTACATAAAATACAGTACAAATGTTTAATCTGTATAGATTTCTACAAGTTATAAATCGTATGTATTAAAGTGTCCATGAAACAGCATTTTTTGCTGATTTAAACTATGTATTTTAAAAATAGAAATGGCATTCCTGTTGAAAGGTTAAAAATGTCTCTTCACAAGTAAAACTGAAGCACTAATTTTGAAATACAAACATTTAAAACATTGTATGTTAACAACAGCTAAATAAGCAATGAATGCTGTAGTAAGAACAACACACCAGTTTAACTGAATCCTGGCAACTCATTTGGTAAATGCCTGATAATTGAGTTTTCGGTGTGCTATTTTTTAGAGGGTGGTTTAGTAAGTTGCGGATGTTGTGTTTGTTTTGAGGGGCTAATTTTATGTTGACGCTCTTAAATATCTTTTCAAATTTTTTGAAGTATTTTGGATGAAATGTAAATTTTCCATAGCTGGTGTTTGGGTTTTCTAGTTTTTTTAACGTTTACATTTCATTTACATTTCATCCAAAATACTTCAAAAAATTTGAAAAGATATTTAAGAGCGTCAACATAAAATTAGCCCCTCAAAACAAACACAACATCCGCAACTTACTAAACCACCCTCTAAAAAATAGCACACCGAAAACTCAATTATCAGGCATTTACCAAATGAGTTGCCAGGATTGTGACAAGATATACATTGGCAAGACCAAAAGGAATCTAGGAACAAGAATGAAAGAACACTTCAGAAATATTAAATTAAAACAAATGGACAAGTCGGCCGTAGCACATCACTTTTGGTCTGAGAATCACAACATAAAACAAGAAATAGAACTGATCAAACAGGCAAAGAAACCTCTGGAACTACAGATTTGGGAAAACATATTTATTACGAAAAAACAGGACCTCTTGATGAATTTTGAAATTCCCGCGGTAGATGACGTCATCAAACTTACCAGGACGTTAGATGGCAGCACAACACCAAGCCAGATGCAGACACCGGATGCATCATCAGTCAACCACAGAGCTGACGATAGGGGAGAAGTCCCCAGAAACTAGTCTTCGTAAAAAACTTGTAAGTGGAGAAAAGTATATACAAGGTTGACTCACTTGCCTAATTTCAGTAACAATGGCACTCCACTTTCTGAAATACTTCTTTTTATTCTACACCAGTTTAATTTTGACTGTTTTAGACAACAATAATGCTATTTTCTACATCAATTTCATTCATTCAAACAATAGCTTATATCAGCAATAACAATATGTTTATATTGTAGGTATAAAGCTTAATAAAAATGTTATATAAAGAATAAGTTTAACTTATTCAGTAGTACATACAGCTGACAGACATTGAACATCTGTCTGCATATTTCCAGCAGCACTCTGTCACAATGCATACAGATAAGTAATTAATTTATTTCAAAAATGTTTTAGAGATCATTAATAAGTGTTTAAGGCCAGCTAGGTCTCTTGATTTTCGCAATGTGTGATTCTTATTTATGGTGCAATATGAAAAATAAGGTATACAAAACTATGTAATTCACACATAGGAAGCTGAACTACCAAGTAAATGCAAAGTTCCATATACCATACATGTATGGATTCATATGGCTGGCATTTCCAACATCTGTAATAAGGTATGCTTTTTAATTTTGTGATAATGGTTAATGTGATCTGACCTGCATGCACATGTATTGTTGTCATATTGCATTCCCTGTAAGTGGGTGTGATGAGCGCGAAGTAAAAAGTACTATTTGCACTAAGACAGAAATGCAAATGTTGAGAAAAGTGATCCACAAAGAAGATAGGAAGATAGACACTACTCCTGAAAAGGATCCCCATGAAACTCTAATAAAGCCCAATATCACATTTATAATGAATGTAGCGCAAAATCAAGACTAATCTGATTCAAAATTGATAAAGCAAATGTTTAAACTCATTAAAACTGTTACTTGCACAGCTTTCAGTTAGAAATATTAATAAAGACCTACTTAAAGAAGTAGAACTGTGCACGCTGATCGTATGACCGTGAGACCAGGATGCTTTTGATCATGTTTGTACTTTCTAGTGTTTGCGTGACAGAGGAAACAGTGGTTCACCCTTGTTTCAGCTGTCTTTGTGTAGTGGAGTAAGAACACCAGTAGGTGCAACATAATAATGGGCAAACAAAAGAAAGAATTACAGAAATGAGCTTCGTCACACTGAGGAATGAAGGGTACAAATAAGTAAAAAGTGAAGCTTCCTAGGTCTACAATGTATGATACTGTCTGGAGACATGAAGAAACAGGAGAAAACAGAACCTGGCCACATCTGGTAACGCCTCAAGAGACATCAGAACAAGAGGATAAGTACATTGGTTTGAAGCAAATAAGTTATCATTATACTATGAGAAATAAAGTACAATCTGGAAATGGAATTAACAATCAGAAAAAAGAGTCAAACTAACGTAGCTCATACAAAATTTCTTAGGCTCGGAAATGAAGAACATCAGATTAGCACATAACAAATGGTTGGTTGGTGTCTAATGTTAAGCAGTTGGCAATAAATTCATAGACTCTCTTGGAATACATATTTTACTTTGTGATGGTATGTTGACTAAAGATTGGGCATTAGAGCAGGTGGTTGCCATTCAAGTCTTTTTATGTGTATAGAGAGGACACAAAGGAGATCTCACTATACCAATCCTGAATAAATGTTTATTGATATAGGCATGGTCTGTTAGAAGTTTAAAAGTTGCTACGGAGTATTTTCTTGGTAGTGTATTCAAACTAGTCATGCTGTTACATTAATTTTCCCAGCTTTCCTTTTGTTTGTAATATGTTATCTTCTTTAATTCTTTGATTATATGTTGATATAGTTATTCTTTTAAGAGAGTGATAACTAAGTGTCTGAAATACATTTTAGGGCAGGGTGCTTTTGAACCATGTTTGGACGTATGTATAGGGAAGAAAAAGGAATAATCCTCTAGGCGTCAAATACCATTGGGTTTAAAGAAAACCAGAGTTGAGTCTATGACAGCCACATCCAACTTGCTTGCTGCGATGCATGTGCTGGGCTACAAGCACCATGCTGCTTCAGTGCGTGCTTCACACGGTTTGTTTTCCGTAGCAGTAGCGGTCCGTACTTAGGTGTCAGTTTGATATGGAAGGTCACTCATTAAAGCAAAGGGCACCCATGCAGATACAGTATATCAATCCCGAATGGAAAGCTGAGTACTTCTTCATGAAATATGGTGGTGGTGCTATTTGGTTAATTTGCCAGAAAAAATTTCAAGTGCAGAAACAATTTAATCTTCAGTGACATTTTAATACATTGCATGCTAATAATTTTTCGACCCTACAAAAAATAGAATGCACTGCATAGATACAAAAGCTCAGAGAAGAGATAATATCGCAGGAAGAGGAACAGGAAGAAGTGGAGGCGCAATGGCAGAAACCTCAGTTTATGTAAGTTATGAACTAGCACTAGAAATTGCCAGATCTTCTAGTAGTTTTTCTGATGGTCCACTTATTAAACAATGTATGCTTATAGCTGCAAATAAATTCAATCCTGTCAGTGTTCACCAGTTCGAGAGTGTGAGTCTGTCACGTCATACTATTTCACGCAGAATGCAAGATCTGGCGGACATTTACATACAATTTATTGAAATAGCAATGGCATTCTTTATTGCCATTGATGTGAGTACTGACTTATCAATTATGGCTCAATTATGTAGTTTTATTCGTCGAGTAAGTGAAAATTTGGAAGTTGTGGAATAAATGCTAAATCTGGTGCCAATAAAAGGCACAAGGGCAGGATCAGACATTCTGAATTGTGTAGTAGAAGTTGTGGAGAATGCAGGGCTTCCATGGGATACATTCAAATTGGTAGCCACCGATAGTTCCCTCGCTATGGTTGGTTCACACAACAGATTTTTGACGCTCTTGAAAAATAAACTAGCAAAAGAAATAACAGCAGTTCATTGCATAGTTCATCCGGAAAACTTATATGCTAAAACAATGAATCTAAACAATGTAATGAGGCTGGTTGTTAAGATTGTAAACAAACTTAATCCCATGGTCTAAAACACAGACAATTAAAAAGCTTCTTAGAAGATTTAGAGCATGCATATGTATCATATTATACCATACAGCAGTTAGGTGACTCATTTGAGGTGAGGTTTTAAGCAGATTCTTTGAATTATTGTATGAGATATGTTTGTTCATGGAAATGGGTGGAGAACCTATTGAAGAGCTCACAAATGTTAATTAGAAATGTGATCTTGCATTCATGGCCGATATAAGTGTACATTTGAATACTTTGCATGTTTCACTTCAACGGAAAAACACATTAATCACAGATATGTTTTGTAGCATTGAAGCTTACGAATATATGCTCTCATTATGGGAACGTCAACTATCAAATGGTGATCCTTGTCATTTTCCCAGGTTCGAAAGTGTGATCCGTGATTGTGATTACCTAGAAGTAGGATGTTATGTAGGAAATCTGCGCATGCTTTCCCGTGCATTTGATGAAAGATTTCACTATCTCACCGGCTTAAAAATAGATTTTCATTTATTTGCTACACCATTTGACATAAATATTGATGATACTTCCAAAGCTATTCAACTGGAGCTTATCATCCTGAAATATGACATAATTTAGTTGACAGTTACAGAAACAGAGGAGGTTTGCTAGATTTCGACAGGAGATTTCCTAAATCAAGATTCGCTAGACTACACAGGCGTGCGACATCTATGATTGCAATGTTTAGTTTGACCTATATATGTGAATCCTTATCTTCAGCTATGAAACGCAAGAAAAGCCCTCCTAAAGCCAACATCAGTGATTATAACTTGCAGTGTGCATTAGGGGTTCAGAATTGTGTCCAAATGTGGTGAATATTGTGAAAACCAGAAGATGTGAGAAGGCAAGAGTGCATACTGAAAGCTGAATGCATAAAATTCTTAATTGAAATGCTTATATTCGTTTAATATGAAGTATTCTGTGTAATATTATCACTATAGTGTAAATATTATTTTGCATTTTTAAATTGTTTCAGGGTCAAAATTGTGCTAATTTCCATTAAGTACTATTTCGTTCTTATAGTTAAAAATATTGCTTTCATATGCCATCATTTGGTTGTATGGAATTGAAGGCTCTAATAATCTTACTGCTATTGGGTTGTTTTACTTATAATAACAAGTACTATTCACATATTAAACCATGTATTATAGTTTCTGAATTGTCCCTTCACTACTATCGGGTCCTTTATTTTTGGTAACGGAAGTGCAGAATGGTAATGCCACTGCATGAGATGTATCTCCCTAGCACTCGCCAGCAGCGACCAGGCATGCCAGCACCTTGTGAACTGTATAGCCAGACCATGCATGTCAGTTGGTGGAGCCGGGTCTAGGATGACTGGATATGGAAGGTAACACAGAGGATCTGATATACGGAAAGGAAGAAATATCAGTCCAGGTCAATAACTCACCAAGTTGACCAGTGCAGTCCTTCCCTTAAGTTCAACATATCTTTGTTTGTATCAGTCCCTGTAAGTTTTCAGATTACATATGCAATTAAAGAGTTACTTTTCTGAAAATAAAGTACCTTAAGAACTCTATAATTGTGTGTTTTCAGTTCCTGTTATACTTAATTATCTTGTTAGGTAATTCAGTGCATAGAAAGCAACTGTTTTTATTACAAAAGAGGCCATCATATTATTTGTGGTGCATGGATTTAACACTCCTCTAGCCCCTTGTTTAATATTTATTGTGAATACGTATATCATCTGTTAAGCTACCTTCCTGCTCTGAATGACTACAAGAAGAATGTTGGTAATTTGCATAGACTGGCACATAGCTTAAAACTCTTCCAAAGAATATATTACTCTTCTGCAATAAAAATGTAGATTATCTCTCCATTGTACTTGAAACAATATAACATTTTCAAGAAAGGTTTAAAGTCATTCTTATATACCTACTCCCTATATAATATTGAGACATTCATTACTGCTCCATGCAGCAGTAAATTTTAAATATTGTCCGACAGCAAGCAAAGTTAATTTGGTAATTTACTTTATATTGAACTACAGTAATGCATGTTCTGAGGTTAATGTTTGAAATGATGAATGTACCATAAATGTATGATGTGTTGAATGTTTGGTCAGGGTATTACCTGAGCAATGAACAAAGAAACAAATAAACCGAACTTACACACATATGATACGAGGGTTTGAGTGATTTGGATGATCCTGAATGAAGATGTGTATGATTATTTGGAACTTGTTCATGCATTAAGTTTCAGTAACTGTACTACAAATACTTGTACAAAAACTGTAAATACAACATAGCTACAATATAAAATGCTGGATAATATTAAACCCTCCCATGATCTAGCATGTAAACAAAAAATGGCTTGCTCTATGGTAAAGGCAGCCTCACTGGCACCTCCTCTCGGCACGGCAGTAATGTCCTTCAGCTTCCGTGGTGCGGCCGCTGCGGACCCTTAGCACTCATACCTCTGACGTTACTAGAGGAACCTCGGGCCGAACATCTGAGCCCCTCCCTCCGGGAGTTGTTCGGAGGGGGCAGTGTGTTCCCGATACCCGTGGGAATCGGGTACGTTTTCGCACGGGTTTGAGGGAAGCCATTAGTTCTCCCGGGTACTAGCCTGCAAAGCTAGTAGAAGGCGTGCTAGATCGCCAGGCAGCCCCACCGTGGTCATATCGGTAGCCTTCACCTTTGGTGTTGGTGCGCATAAATGGAGTATCCACTTCCATCCCGTATTGTGTCCTTGGACCAGATGGGGGGGGGGGGCTTGTTTGTAACCAAGGTCTTGCCCTATGGAAAGCCCCACGGAGGACGCCGAGCGCCCTTCGGGACAGCTCGGATAACTCCCTGGATTTAAGAGGCCCGGGTCTTGGTCCTACGGGTCCAGGACTAATGGGAGTAGAACCTCTGGACTCAAACGAAAATGTCCTGGCTACACAGAGTCCGTGCACAGGCGTCTTCTAATCCAGCATCATGTTCTTCGTCCGCTGGCCTTCTTGTCGCACCGTCACCACCACCTCATTTCTCGCGGGGACAACCAAGTCTTCCTTCAGGTCGACCCTGCAAATTCCATGGCGCTCTTCGGGCTGCCGGAGAATCACCTCTTCTTCACAGAGCCACAGGACCTTCCTGCCGACGTCGACAGTCGCCTCGTGGCTCCTGAGGGCATCCAGTCCCAGTATCACCTCCTCAGCCACCTTCGCGACGAACACCCACAGACGTATGGCACTCCTTCCCAAGGTCAACTTCAGTAGGGCCTCCACAGGCAAGATGTCGCCCGATGTCGTCACAAGTTGGTATGGTCGGCTCGGCTTCCTCGTTGGCAAACCCTTGGCCACGTAAGGTCTGATGATGGTCACGGCCGCCCCGGTGTCTACCAGCACGCGGCACGGCTTTCCTCTTACCCAGCCGTCCGCGGTGAGGCTGTCATCCATACGCCGGTTGACGGCACGCAGTGTCACTCGAGGGGATAGTGGTGATGGCGCCGACGTGCCCCTCTCCACGACCGCCATTACTCGTTTTCCGGCTGCTCTTCCTGATGTGGCAGTCTCTCTCCAGGTGTCCCGGCTGTCCACACCCCCAACACAGGCCACTAGGTCTTTGCCGGCGTCCATCGGCTGGTTTTCTGTCTCCGGTGTAGTGGACACTCCTCGTTCTCGACGTCGGGATAGCTGTCACCTTGGCCGCCTCCATCTTTAATGCTGCCGTTAGCGCCTCGTGGATGGTTTTGTAATCGCCGAGCATTAGGCGCTAACGAATCTCCGTGTCTCGTACCCCGTCGGTAAAAGTGCAGGATACGCACTCTGGTGGGAAGTCGACTAGGGCTTTGCTGGCCAGCTGCTCAATTGCCAGGGCGAACTCCTGCAGCGTCTCCCTTGGCTGCTGTGACCTTGACTTCAGCTGGCTGCGGTACGCTGCGGCTAAGCGGTGATTTCCAAAGCTATTCTCCAGGCCCTCCCAGATTTCCTTGGGCGCCGCCGCTGTCTGGACCGCGTTCAGGACTTCTGCGGCCCGTCCCTGGAGACGAGCTATTAGCTGTCCGTCCTCTTCCTCTGGTGACCACTTGTTTTTGGCCACCGTATCGAATTGACGGCGCAAGACTTCGAAAGTTGTCGGCCGCGCCGTGGCTCAGTGGTTAGACCGCTTGGCTCTCACCTAGGCAGCCCGGGTTCGATCTCAGGCGACCGCGAAGTGAGATTTGTGGTGGACAACACGGCGCTGGGGCGGGTTTGCTCCGGGATCTCCGGTTTCCCCCGCCATCTCATTCCACCGGTGCTGCAGCTTCATCTCATGTATCATCAGTGTCACCGCCTGCGGTGCCGTATGTAGTAAAAGCGGGCGTTAAACACTACACATTTCGAAAGTTGTCGCGTCGTCGTATTTAGGAGGTTTGACGCGCGCAGATGTGTCGCGTCCCGGCGCGTCGACCTTTAAACCCTTTAACTTCCTGCTGACGACGCACCATGGCGTTGAGGGACTTTGCGTTGCTGTCGGCCTTTCCCTCCAGCTCGTCAACGCGGCTCACCAGGTCTTCGATGCGCTCGTCCGCTTGCCCAGATCTGTAACGTCATTTCTCACGCCGATCAGCTGCTCTTGGAACTTTGCGGTGAGGACCTCGTTTGCCGCTTTAATTTCCGTGGTCAACTCGGTCATCATTTCAGTCAGATTGTGATTTGTCGTCTCCAACTTTGCGGCCAGGCTGTTGTTTGCCGCTTCTGTTTTCGCAGCGAGATTGTCATTTGCCGTCTTCATTTCCTTCCGGCCAGGTTGTTATTTGCCGCTTCTGTTTTCGCAGCGAGTTTGTCATTTGCTGCTTTCATTTCCGTCATCTTCTCCAAAATCTTTTCCAATGCAGCCTCCATGTCAACCCACTCCTGACACCAATTGTGACTTTGTGGGTTCGTGAAATCAAAAGTGCATGTTACAAACATCAAAAATCGCACTTTATTTCCGTAGAAATACGCTTCGTACACATACACAATACAACATACAAGGTCAACAAACACAGCTGTTTACCCGCAGGGGTTTAATTACCAACTAACTCCTCTTTGGCAGGCGGGCTGCCTTTTTATAGTTTACTTACATTCCAGAAATTTCTCAATCGAGAGACGGCTAGAACAAAGGCGAACTCTCGAGAAATCCGTCTCCTTCTCCCCTGCCGTTTCGGCGAGCTTTTATCTACACACTGCACAGTGCATCCCTTTGAATGCCTTGCCACCTCGATCAACAATGGCCTGGTAACAATATCCAGAGACACTGCCATGGTGTATGCCTTATCCTGGAAAATCAGGGCTGCAGCCTCTACCACACACAGTGACTCCTGGGAAGTAGAGTAGCCTATACGAAAACCAAACTAGTGAGGAGGAATGGCTTGAGTGTCTCCCAGGAGACTAAAGGAGTGATAGTTGGCTGGATGAACCAGATCTTTCATCAGCTTCAAGATGCATATAAGCCGAGCCTCAGTCTACTTGTGTGGAAAGTAGCTTTGGAAGAGGCACATGTTGAAGACTCGTGTGAGAAAGAGCGAAGCATGAGAGGGGTTGGCCCATCAGGTCCCGCCGCCTTTTTAGGATTGAGATGCCAGAATGTGCCCTGGATGACTTAGGATTCCAGAACTGTGCTGCTACTATGGATTTATCTGTTTCTTTTTGCTTGATGTTCCTAAAGTGTTCTTTTAATCTGGTTCCAATGTTATGTTTCATCTTTCCAATGTATATCTTATTGTAGTCTGAGCAATTCTATAAATGCTAGATTTCTTTACCAGTGGAATTTGTCTGTTTTTGGTTTTTTGATGAGGTTTCTGATATTGAATTTGTTTACTGGTTCCAGAGTGAAGTTAAATTAACTGTTTTTAATTAATAGGCTTTGAAACTTCATTTTCTTCATGTTACGATGACACGCAAAAATTATGTTATAACTTCCTATTTAGAAAAGTACAAGAGGAGAGGATAAAGTTTCTGCATGGTTGCACAACAATGTTGCCATTAAGCTCACTAGTTCTTGCCCAGACTGTACATGCAGCATCCCTTGGTAATAAAAATGAGGGACAAGATGACTTTCTGTAAACTTACAGTGCACAGTTTAAAACTCTGAAGTGAGTGCATGTTTTGCAGCAGCTGCAATTTTTCCTTGTATTGAAAATACCATCTTAATGTGAACAAACAACAAACATCAAATTTTAATTTAAGCTCAGTAAAATTGCAAAAAATGCTAACAGCAGCTTATGAGAAGAAGGTAACGGGCAAAATGCTAATGTTTCAATGGTTTTTCGAAATTTAAAAGTCACATGAAATTAGTAGAGATGTGTACTGCTTTGAGGTAATCCTGTTCCAGCAAAGCTGCCGGAAATATTCATAAAGTGAGGGAAATTGTATTAAATCTACATGTGAAAAATTGCTACAAAATTCATGTTCCCTCCTTTTAAATGACTGAAAGGAAGGCTGTGTACATGTATTAAAGATCAGCTTCAAAATAACCCATAGTTTATAGTGAAAGCTAATACTAGTGATGAAAAATATATTTATGGATATGATCAAGAAGCTAAGCACTAATCTTCTTAGTGAAAGAGTCCTTCACCTTCAAACCCCAAAAAGGCCATACAAGCTTGATCTGAAGTGAAGCCAGTGATTTATTTTAGCATTAAAGGAATTGTACATAAGAAATTTGTACTGCAGGGTCAATCAGTCTAGCAAGAATGCTTCAAACAAATGTTAGAAGAATTAAGGGGCAGTTTACAATGCAAACAGCTGGAGGAATGGTGATGGGTTTCTGCATCAAGAGCAATGCACCTGCACGCAAAGTTCTTTCTGTCTGCCACAGTTTGGGTAAAAGTAGGATGAATACTATTCCCCATATTCTGTAGTTTTTGGCTCCAACAAACTTTTTTATTTTCCTGCAACTTAAAACGGTGCTTGGAGGACATTGATGTTATCCATTACAAATTGCTTAAGCTTTTGAACAATAATGACTTTCAACAATGGCAAAATAGCTAGTAGAAGTGTATCAGTACCCATGGAGTCTAATCAAGGGTGGTAGTGCTGAGCAGACAAATCCAAGTGTTATGTTGCGCTAATGGGCTTACTCCAGAAGCTTTATGACTACATGTTGTATGTATTTGAAAATTGAAACCAATAACAGGAAATAACTCGGAAATGGTTAATTTCACATTTTTATGTGGGTACTTCACATAAAAAATATGATTTAACTAGATTTATGTATTTTATGTAATAATTGTCTCTCTCCAATGATTTATCATTTATGCATAAAGCATTCATAACAAATGAGACTTCAGTGGATATTCCCAGAAAATTGAATATATGTATTTTGAGATAAAGGTGGGATATATATGAGGCGCCTAGATGCAAAACCCGTCAAGTCCACTTCCTTTACTTTTGAGCTGTATACGTCATTGTGTGAGTTGTGAAGAGATCTTTAGTTATAGATTGACAGAAGCTAGCAAACCCGCCATTTTACACTAAAATCCAACATTAAATAGTAAAATATGAAGCTATTAACAGTGAAGCAAACAAATATATACAAATATAATAATTGGTAACTTAAAACTTCACTTATAAGAAATGATGACACTTCTCTTATAAATTGTACGGGATCATGATTTATGGAAATTGTGCCACATCATCAGCCGGAACCACAAACATCATCATTACATGTCGTCATCATTACAAATGCTAGATGTTAATATGTTCTTGTTAGTACTATCAAAATCTGAAAAAGAGACAAATTTAAAAATAGAATCGACTGCCGGTATTTCAAAATTCACTACGCGATATTTGTTTTTTAAAATAAAAATCTTTTTCCAAACCATTAAATCTATCGGACCATTTAATTGTTTTAATAACTTCTGGATTTATTTCATGGTTAAATGACCAAAAATGATCTGCTACGGCTGATTTATCAGTCTGTTGATACTTAAAGTTGCAAAAATATTCTTTTGTTCTGGTTTCTAAATTACGTTTTGTCTTTCCCATATAAACTTTATCACAATCGAAACAATTACATTGATAAATACCAGATTTTTTATTCTTAGGAATTTTATCTTTTTTGGAGAAATGCAATAAATTTTTAATACTATATTTATTTTGAGGAGCTAAAGTTATGCCAAACTCTTTAAAAAATTTTTTGAAAATGTTTATTAACCCAAGGATAGTAGGTAAATAAATTTATTTCACATAAATTTGCTGTTTTCAATAGTTTGATTTATAGATTATAAAATATACCCCTGAATAAAGATGAATTTAATAAAGAATATAAACATATTATTAATACTGCTTTAATTAATGGTTTTAATAAATACTTTATAAATAAAAAATTGAAAAACTTAAATATCAAAAAACTGTTAATCATATTTCTACCCTTAAAAAAATAAAAGACAGTTATAATTTAAAAAAATGTACTTACCATCCTTGGGTTAATAAACAGTTTCAAAAAATTGTTAAAGAGTTTGGTATAACTTTAGTTCCTCAAAATAAATACAGTATTAAAAATTTACTGCATTTCTCTAAAAAAGATAAAATTCCTAATAATAAAAAATCTGGTATTTATCAATGTAATTGTTTCGATTGTGATAAAGTTTATATTGGAAAGACGAAACGTAATTTAGAAACCAGAACAAAAGAACATTTTTGTAACATTAAGTATAAACAGACTGAAAAATCAGCCATAGCAGATCATTTTTGGTGATTTAACCATGAAATAAATCCAGAAGTTAAATTATTAAAACAATTCAATGGTCTGATAGATTTAATGGTTTGGGAAAAAATATTTATTTTAAAAAACATACATCATATAATGAACTTTGAAACACCGGCAGTCGATTCTGTTTTTAAATTAGTTTCATTTTCAGATTTTGATAGTACTAACAAGAACATATTAACATCTAGTGTTTGTAACAATGACGACAGTTTTGTTTGTGGTTCCAGCTGATGATATGGAAGAATTTCCATGAAATCGCGATCCTGAACAATTTATAAGAAAAGTGTCATTAATTCTTATAAGATAAGTGAAGTTTCAAGTTACAAATTATTATATCTGTATATATCCAACATTAAAGTTTGTCATTAAAAGCAAAAACTACCAAGTCCACAGGAGCCAATCATAACTCATCGTGTTTTACATGACTTTTCGCACCATATTCCTCATAGCTGTGAGTGTTAGTGGCACATGTAACATTAACTGTTGCTAACTTCGCTGTAAAAAAGATAAGCGAACATTCAAAATATGGCTGAATGTTTGTTGAACATTAGTCCATGCAATCCAGGGCAAAGTAGGAAGCGAAGGAGAAACCTAGAAGACACAAATGTGAGGAAGAAAAGAGGTAAGGTTTGTTGAGTTTATGTTTTTCTATTGCTTTGGAAGCACATCTAAATGTGCTTCCAATTTGTGTGAAAGTTCAAAGAGAAAAGCTTTCTGACATTGAAAACCTTCTGAGAAATCACTTTGGAACTGAATGACAAGAGATGAAGAAACTAAACTTGTACGAGGACTGATCAACAAAGACTGAGACTGATCTTTTCCTGTAGCTTGCGCGATAGTTTTGTATCTGTAACAAATATTTGAAAAGAGCAGGTTTTTATGTATAATGTCGGTAGGTGGCAGCACTCTTGTATTGGTAGGTTGGTAGTAATGCCCTATTTTGTAGACCCTACGTGCATTTCGCATATCATACAGTGGAGGTGACACGAGAGGAGCAGGACAGTGTAATAAAATTCTGTTTTCATTTAAACTACGAGGGCTATCCAGAAAGTAGATTACGTTTTGGAATAAAAAGTAAACAAAGTATAGGAAACAAATTTTATTACATACAGATGAAAGCCACACTCAAATACTACTTTTCGACATAGTCACCATTCAAATTAAGGAATTTATCGTAGCGATGTATGAGCTTGGAAATTCCTTCGTCGAAAAATTCGGCCGCCTGCGCCTTCAACCACTTCGTTACCTCTTCTTGCAGCTGTGCGTCGTCATCAAAACGCTGCATAGCCAGCCACTTCTTCATTGCTGGGAATAGGTGGAAGTCGCTCGGTGCCAGGTCGGGACTGTACGGCGGATGAGGAAACAACTCCCACTTAAAAGATTCAAGAACTTCACGAGTGACATTTGCCGTGTGGGGCCGGGCGTTGTCGTGAATCAACAAGATCTTAGAGCTCAACATTCCTCTGCGCTTGTTTTGAATTGCTCTTCTGAGTTTTTGGAGAGTTTGGCAATACCTTTGAGAGTTTATTGTAGTGCCTCTTTCCAGGAAGTCCACCAAAATCACACCTTTTCTGTCCCAAAAAACAGTCGCCATCATCTTCCTTGCCGACATTGTTTGCATGCATTTCTTGGGTTTTTGGGGAGAACTTGTGTACCCCCACTGAATTGATTGCAATTTCGTTTCACAGTTCACGTGTTTCACCCATGTTTCGTCACCAGTAACGATACGATCGAGTAAAGAGTCACCATCCTTATGGTAAACGTCTGCAGCCATTCGCTGATTTTTGTGGTCCTCTGTCAAGATTTTTGGAATCCATCTTGCACAAAACTTGTGGTAACCAAGCTTTTCGCTGATGATTTCGTGCAACAAACTTCGCGAAATTTGTGGAAAACTCAAAGAAAGTTCCGTTATTGTGAACCTTCGATTTTCACGGACTTTAGCATCGACTTTTTGGACAAGTTCGGCAGTCACTATGCTGGGTCTCCCACTTCGATCTTCGTCGTGAACATTGGTTCGGCCATTTTTAAATCTGATGACCCACTGACGCACTCCACCTTCAGTGATAATGTTGTCCCCATACACTTCACAAAGCTGCCGATAGATTTCTATCGGTTTACAGTTTTTTTGCAGTCAGAAACCTTATTACTGCACGCACCTCACAGCTCGCGGGATTTTCAATTAACGCAGACATTTCAAACCATCACAGTATCTGAACGGAGCACAGCACGAACCTCCACAGCACGGCTAGATGCCGACTGAGCTGCGCAACGCTCTGACCCCAAGATGGCCGCGCTAGCCCCGCCCCTAGCGGAAACAGACGAAAACTTAATCTACTTTCTGGATAGCCCTCGTATTACACAGAAGCAGTGGCTCTATTGTTGTTATTACTTTGAGCAGCACATCAATAATTGTTATATTACTTTACTACAATGAGGTCATAATGAGAAACCTGGTAAAACAAGTTAATTTTACAGAGTTCTACAGAATAAAAAGAACATCAAACAAGAAGAAAAAGAAAGGCAAGAATTTCTGGTTAAGCCGCAGGAAAACAACGTAGATATATGGCGGGCATGACTGGAGGGTTGCAAACTGTGATAACATGCTTTTGCGGAAAATTCGAACACTACACTACCCATATAATACGTAAGGAAACTGCTTTTGTTTTTCTTCTTTTTATTCTGATGCTTGTACATACCTTATCCAAGGTTGAGGAAACAATTCATTAAATGTGCTTTAGAGATAAAAACCTCAAAAAAACCTCAAAATGTCCACTGAAGCACTTGCTTATAATTTGAGTGCTGAGCACAACCAGATTTTATATAGAAAAACAATCGAATATAATGAAATTGCTTCAAAAAATAAATTCTTCCGATACAATATGTATTTTTTATATTTAAGCAAGCAATATCTAAAGACAAACACTGCATTTCGACTTTGCATCGTATTCTGAAATGTTTATATGTACAACTAAGATTCCTTTGTTGAAGTTAGTGATAACTAAACATAAGATTGTAGGAAAATGCACATTCACTTTGATTTTTACTTGTGACATCATTTCTCCATGCCTCAGGCATATTTTAACATTTACAATAAATTAATTTTAAATTCACTTATAATTAATTATTTAAACTACTCTTTTATGTTTTATCATCTCTATTATTATACACTACCAGCATCCTTACACATTACAGTATTGCTAATTTATAACAAGAAAATGTGTTGGCAACATCTCTATATTTTGGCATTTTCAACACTTCACAGTTGGTAACAGTTTCCATATCCCATACCAAAAGTCTATACCGTCCACAGATTAATACCAGATGCTCAACTCCGTGTTAAAATCTGAAGACGCATAGGGCGCTCTTTCCTAAATCTTTAGACCCCGGCGACCTTGGAAACTACGGTCGGTGCGGCCGGTAATGTAGTACGCTTCTATTGCGACAGAGCTATGGTGCATTTACTTCCCCTTCCCATCCGCTCCCATTTTCACTGACTGATGGAATCCAACTTCTTTCGAAATCACTTCTCGTCACACATGAATAGTTTACGGCACATATCAACTATTTCATATTAGGATAATACGCGTCAAATACGCTGAGGAAATGTGCGATAAACTATTCATCAGTGTGCGAGATGTGACTTCGAAAGAAGTTGTCCAATTTGTGAAAAAAATGTCAAGAATCCACTTGAACTTTTCCTGTTAAATATGAGTAATTGACTTCCACAAAGCATTATATCTTTATTCCTGTTGCAAATTGATAATTTTGTCTTTAAAAACAATTAAAATTTTAAAAACGAGAGAGTGAGATCACTTAATATGCTGTTGAGATTATACAAGACATCTGTATACCCTTTCCCTCAAGCTTCTTAGTGTAATACTTAAAATAAAGATAACTTAACACTAAAATAATGATTCTGTAGATACAGGAAAACAGGTAAGGATACCATAACGTTATATGTAATGCAATTTCTTTGTACACAGAATGTTGAAAAATTCCCTGGAATAACAGTTAGAAAAAAAAACCTAAAGAAATATGTATGTAAATTTGAAATGATAACAACAACTATGTACAAAAAAATAGCACTATTTCTTTAAAATGACACCAAAGCAGCTCTGTTAATGGTTATATTTAATAAGTATTTTAAAAGCTCAACAGTACATACATTATTTTCAGCACAAGTATACTAAAGTATATTCAGAGAAAAACATGAAATTTGTGATCGATTCATATAAGATTAATAATGTCAAATTAGTACAGAAGTCAGTATTAGCAACTGGTGACATAAATTTCATAAATGGCACTATTTTATATACTTCTAATCACTTTGGTTGAATTAACATTCACAAGTGCAGAATAAATTATGAAAAATAATAATTACATTAAAGCTGTATCATTCATTTAAAATTGTCCTAAGCTTAACTCTGTCTTCACAACACAAGAATATTACAGCGTTGAATTTTTAAATGCTTCAATGGCATGCATATGCACAGTAATGAATGCTGAAGAAGAAAATGTGCAGTTTTAAAAATAAAATTTAATGCACAGTGTATCTTCCAATAAGAGATAATTTCATGTAGTTATCTGACTGTGAAATATAATTTGTTTAATGTGCAGAGCAATTGTTTGGATAAATGGCTTGCTTTAACTTGATAAGACTTTAAGCAATGTACTTTATGACTAAGATGGCAAATGGAGCCCTCTGCATAGTGTAAACCTCTCAGTCCATGACATACAACTGAATGTGTGTCAAATAAATAACTCAATGAAAGATTACACTATGAACTATTAATGCTGTTTGTAGCTTTAGTTAAGAAGTGAAAGTGATGGAACTGTGTGTTTGAGTAGTTAATAAAAAATAATTTAGTAATGTAATTTATTTGCTCAAACATCTAACCATTATTTCTTTTGACAGTCCATAATTCCCTTATGTGTTCACTACAAAGAAACAAGAAGTGCATTATATAGCAAAATAATGTGCAGTTTTATCTACTTTTCAAAATTATTATGTGGCTTCGCATCACTGCATGTAGCAAATGGCTCATATATTAGGTTAAACATCTTTTTCCCATGCCAAAGATTGAGATTTTCATTCCAACTTAGAACAATGAGAGGATGTTTAACAGTGTAGTTTCATGTGACATGTAACATTTCTGTGGGTCACGCTAGTAACGTTATATCACCCTTAAAATGGTTAGCATTACAGAAATTGTGTACCAATATTACTCATAAATGGTGGCAAGTACATGTTGAGAACAGAAATACCACAGAATACATAAATGCTGTGCAAATATCACTTTAACTTGTTATTTTTCTGAACCCATTTGTGCGTGTGTGTGTGTGTGTGTGTGTGTGTGTGTTAACAAGGAAGAGGATTTATAACCTATTATTTATTGTGAAGCTTTAATAATTTGAGATCAAGCCACACTGTGTTTAGGTCCTAGCTAGCTGACATTGTGCATGTTTTAAGAATAACTGGAATATTAGAAATAAAATTAAAAGTGGCATATAATGATGATGACACAATGACATTTTAATCATTTCTTGTAATGCACAATTACACCTAAAAACTTGTAAAGCTTTTTCAAATAAATTCTAATCCCATCAGATCTCTTCAAAGATGGTTATTCAGGTAAATAATTTAGTGTAGTGTGTACAATAATATTGCATAGTGACTACTGTATTAAACAATATAGAACAAATTAGGTTTATGGAATCTCAGATCATACTTTTAATTGCTGTTAAAAGCTGTGACATTCTTGATCAATGATGTAGATATACACTGATGAGTAAGGTTAAGAGAACTTAGTTCTTCAAAATACTTATCATTGCAATTTAAAGAAAAAGTTTATAAAATTCATATCAAGCATCTCGCCCAAATATTTTAATTTAAGCCACCTAGATTATACGTAAACACAGATGATGCTAATTTTGGTATATCTGAAAATTCACAGCTATTTTTTCAGTAATTTAAACTGCATATTACTTACCTTACATGGACTTATATATTACATATATTTTAAATTTAAAACTACAAGTACAAACACAAAAACTAATACACCCAATCAACTGTCTAAAATAACTTCACTTTTCACTTTTCCTTGTTGGCCACAGTGTTCCTCAAAGTTTTTGTTAAATTTTCCACTGATATGAAATGAAACTCTAACTTTCAGAAATATTTGATATGCCACATTAAATTGCTGTATACGCGGGAAAGAATGCTTTGTGCTACATTATTAAAGTTCCTGAAGATCACTGCACATCACCAAAACAAGAAACATACACAATATCCAGTAATCCTGCACTCTGATTTCTGCCGTCGTATTCCTGGTAGCCTGAGATGATGGATGACCTCTGAAAGACAAAAAACAGAAAATCCCATTATTGCAGTAATAAAGTAACAAGGTTAATGAAACTAATGCTTTTGTATGTAAAACAACACACTTTTTTCCATTATAAGGTGCTACATTAATCTAGAGAATTTAACTGTGCATGAACATGTATTAAGGCACATTTCAGGTTATGTCATATTAATTGTCGGTATTTAGTTACATGCTAAATCTTACTTACCAATAGGTCTTTGTGAAAATCTATTCTCCTTCTTCCTGCTGCCCATACGTCCTCGTAGTTCTTTCAAATTTTTACAATTTCACAAATCGATGAAAATTGTATTCAGAACTTAATTTGGCTTGGCCTCCTTGTCGTTAAAACTTTAATTCAAATATTTACAGGTTAGCCAATGTAGTGTCTTATTCATATCGTACATTGAGCTCAAATAAGGTCGATAATAGGCCAATAATATTACGCAAATTACTTCGTAAGTAGTAAAATAATACAATAACTATTAAATTTTGAACTAAGCAGAAGTTATTTTATATATTAGTATGCAACAGGGCAGCCAAAATAATTATATTGGCGGCATTGAATCCGACGCTTGCAGCGCTCAAAATTGTATCTTTAGACCCCGGGTGTTTCGCGAACCTTAATGTGTCTCCTGGTTTCCTATCTGAGTTAGCAGGCCCTGATGCCGTCTTTCTGCAGTTTAACGGAACTTTTGCTCTATATATTTAGAGCAAAGCAATTACAATTTGCAATATATTGAGAATTTACGAGTATCACATTTAACATGAGCTACCTACGTCACAGCCTTACTGTTACTAACAGAACCCTAACCACTTTCATATAACCATGGATGAAGTTACCTCAACTCTCTCCCATATAAACCAGACAAATATTACTGGTAGTGAACCGCCGCCCTTCACTGCTCTTTGAATGCGAGTACACGTGAGAATAACCTAACAGACCTACTTGTACCTCTTAAGGCATTCGCTATATAACATATGTACTTATGAACCATACGAGCTTTTGTATCACTTTGTGATTCTACAGAGCAACAAATAGAAAGTTAATTTTATATCAAATTACGTTAAAATAACTAATATATCATACCTGTGACTCTTCCTTATTTCCTGTACTGCTGCTTCTGTATTATATTGATTTGCTGAGTAATGTTTAACACTAATTTTAATTCAAGTCACCTTAATACTGTGTACATACACAAAAACAACTCGTGGATCTGTACAATTCAAGAGGTCTGCTCTAACTGCCTTTTTTTTATCGCTTCTTTCGAGACACAATTATAAGAACTTCACAGAAAATGAAATACTATAATATTTAATTAATTAAATTGATTTATATAATAATTATTTAATTAATATTAAATTGGTGTTGACTGAAGATGTGGGCAAATGTTCACGAAATATAAAGAAGATAGAAGTATTAAGTGGAAGATAATTACTAAATATTTTTATTTGTATAATAAATATAAGAATACTTGATACAACTTCAGCAATTCAAATATTATGCTGCTCTTTCGAATTCCTGTACCACCAAATTCACATCTGACCTTAAGTTTCATCAGGAATTTTATAGTAAGTTAACTTGAGTTAAAACGTAAGAATAAACATTGAATATAAGATAATTGCAAAATCGCAAAAGTGAAACTAATGGAGGCTAGGCCATTGTAGTTGATGTGTAAACTTTGTATTTTCACTGCCGGCATGATCCAACTTCGTATACATTCATGAGTGGAGTCACGCGTCATGATTTAGTACAGTGCTGTAAGGGATTGAAATAAACCTTGCAATTAGAAATTCGTAGCACACGCAGTAATACAGGTAACAGTATTTATTTATAGACCACCTTGAAAGTACAGACCTTCATTTAGAATCTGCAAATTTTTATTTAAATGAAAACTAGGATTTGGTTAAGTACCATTTTATTTGTGATTTTGTATTATTAAGTTATTTATTTGCATTTTAATATGTTTTATAACATTTCTAAAATTAGTTTGGTGCTATAATTTATATTACTAATTTTAATATGTTCCAGTCCTTTGTATAATAATAGTAGTAACTTGTCATTTGCGTTCTTATTAATACTGCAACCAATTAGCACTTGTTCTTTTGTTACATATATATCTTTCCACAACTATAATATGGATCATATCGTTTTATTTTAATTTTGTACAGTAGTGAGGGAGTTAAAGTTCTTCGTAGTGTAATATGGAAGATGCCTTACAGATCTTTACTAGCAGAAAGCAAACTAATGTAACTGATACCATGTCACTTGTTGCAGACTCACAAAGTGATACAGAAACTTTGTGTAGGTTACACGTATGATGTGTAGTAGTGTTCCGTGTAGCATAAATTGTGAAATCAACTATTTTACTATTGATGCCGCACAAACTTCCGTATCCTACGACTGTGGTTTGTGTCTCTTCCGAGGTTAAGGGCAAAAGTAAACTTTAATATTTGTTTCCAATGAACCGTGAAGAGCAAAATTATCGCGCGTAGAGGTTAAAATTGTGGTAACGTTTATACGATAATGATCCGTGTGTTTCATTGTTGTACTCACGAAAGTTTGACGAGTTGTGTTATAGAACACATAATGAACAAACAACAGAGGATCGTAAGCCGCAAAGCATAGCCGAGCGATGACAAAACGTAGCCAAAATATCAGTGTAGCTAAAACTTAATAATCTTTAACTACTTTTATTAAAGCAGAATGTATCTATACTCTAAAATCACTAATGTAACTGTTTAGTAAGCGTTAGCCATACAGAACTGGAGCGTGTTGTATTTTTAGAAGTCTGGACACTGACAAAACAGAGACTTTAGATACCTTCTTTAATGACCTGAACATATATTATTGTACACTTAACTTACGTTTTAGGACTCTTCATCAAACCTAGCAATAAAGATGATAAATGCAAATAAAAAGCTCCAAAGTTATCATTTCATCCTTTGGTAGGGAACTTACACACCAACCCATAAGTCCACATGTTCTCATGTTGTGTTTTAACTCCTTCGTTATACTAACAACTAATACTAACAGATAAATGTCACTCTCTGAATGCTGAGTTTGCTGTCTCTTTAGCAGGTATGACTTCTCTCTCCCTACAGCAGGCAAGTCTCCTTGGTGCCAGTCGTAAGGGAACCCAAACTGTTATAATAATGTACTTGTTACAGAGTTACAACAATGATATTAGCATATTACACTATACTGAAAATATAAACTTATTGTTTTTTTGCCTAAAGTAATGAATCTGATTCTGCATAATGTTGAAGTGTATCTCAGATACAATAGACCCTAGTGGTTCACCGGGAACATATATGAGCTGATTGGAAAATTTAATGTCAGGACGGCAATTTGGCCATGGTAGCCCAATGGGTAAGAGCGACTGGTGGGAAATTAGGAGATCCATGGTTCAAATCCCAGACATGGCGTTGAATTTTTCAGTTTAAAATTAAATTTTGTAAATTTAATTCACAATGCAGAAAAAAAAGCTAGTCTGCACTAATGTCTTATGTATGACTGAACCAAAATTCATTTATAAGCAAACAGAAACACTCAAAGTTCTAAATTTATCTCCACCTCTCCTGTGTAAGGAGTTTGCGGTAAACTGCTCACACTTTCTTATGGAAAGAGCAATCCCAAACATACACTGTTCAAAGAAACCAGACCATTCAGGCAATTTTTACTCTCATATCCGTCCTTAGTGGTGCAAAATTAGTTAGCTTATTTGGTTTCTGTAACTTTTGTAACAAAGTAAATAATAATAAGTAATATTTATCTGTACTTCCATTTCTTACAATCTGAGTTACAAGTTTTACAGTTCTAATCTAGGTACAAATTTGTCCACTGCCTATGGTGATGTTGGCTCCCTGGCCGTTTACCTCTATCCTAGCCCTTATACGACTTTGACCTAATGTTCTGATTGTGACTTCCATTTCTCTACCTCTTGTTTCCTCTCCCTTTTCAACCATTTCTCTTTAACTTTGTCAGCAAATTTCTCCACCTCCCTTAATCTTTTCTCTCCTTTCAACGTAAGCATTTTTATTGTTACTATGTAAGCCTCTTTATTATCCCAGTTCTTATCCCATATTAATTTCCTCTGGTTTTCAATTTCTTTACAGTCCACTACATAATGTTCTAAACTTATTTTCTTTCCACATAGAATGCACTCTTTTGGTGAACCCCCTCAATATAGCTCCTGTCCTTAACCAAGCTAAACCCTTCCTCTCATATCTCTCACATATGTCTGTATATGTTTTCCTTCCCCATTCTGTCTTTAATTTCAGGTATACATTTAGTGATTTCTTACTTATCAGAATTCCCCACGTCACTTGTCTGTCAATGTCCTCTATCCTATTTGTAATAATTGTCCAAAAACCTTTTACATTTCTTTCACTCTCTTGCCAGGTATCCCCCATCCCTATTTTAACCAGCGTTTTCTCTAGCTCTGCCCACCAGCGGTTTTTACATGTTGAATTCTTCTTTTGTTCTAGACAGATCTTTAATGTATTATCATCATCCTTTTTTATACAGCTATACCAATATTTTAAACATCTTTCTATAATTACCCCACTCCTGCAAGGTCTTCCAAGTTCCACTCTAGCTACTCCAATTGGCGTTTACTTATTCAAACCTAGTATCTCTTTACAGAACTGTTCATATGTTGAACATGATTTCTTATCTTACTGGCCCCCCCAACTCCACACCATATGTCATTTTTTATTCTACTATTGGTCCATAGATTCTTTCATGCCATTTTACTGACACATCTGGTAATTTATATTGACAGTTCCATACCCCAGGCACCGCTATCTTCCCTTTCACTCTTATCTTTCTCCAATGTGCTCCCCAGCCTCCATTATAGCACAGTCTTATCCCTAAATAGACAAACTCCTTTTCCAACTCCACATTTTGGTCATTTAGATAACACTTTTCGTCTTTTCTTAACTTATCACCCTTCTTAAACACTACTATTTTTGACTTGCTTATGTTGATTCTTATCCCCCATTCTTTACAATAGCTGCTAGCAATTCAATAAGCTGTTGTATAGATTAGGGCATACTGCCTTTCATTTGTCTTGAGAGAACAACAGCTGCTTTACATTTGAAGGGCTACCTGCTGAGTATTGGCAAGTAACTACATTATCATAAGGTAAAGGTAAATCTTCATAATTTCACCAGTTACATTTATTCAGCAGAACTGGAGAGTACATTTGTGAAAGTTTGCTTAGAACATTTATTTTTTGCTTAGCTTAAAAATGTTGATATTTAACAAGCTGTTAACTTTAATGCCAGTTTGTGTAACTAATGCTTAAGTAAAAGATTATGTTATGTTTATTTACACAAACTAGCCTAGCATCTGTATGAGCAAATAAGGAACTTCTTTATCTGAAAGTGAGATGTTTTGACAGGAAGCATGATATTCTTGAATGTTGAAACACACTAGCACTCTTTGTATAAGTTGACTTATAACTAATGTGCTCACAGATGTTCTATGTAGAAGCCATTAACTTTAGATCTAAGGTGCTTTCAACTGACAGCTGTTAGACAATTATAATAACTGGTTACGACATGTTTCCATTTAATATTTAAATATTGATTTGCCCTATACAGTAAAAAATAAATAATTGTGATTAGTAACACATTCTGGCTTAAATTCAGTAAATTCAGTTCAGTAGCTACTCTTTAAAAAACTTAAGGTGACATCTCTGCTCTTGTAACTAATGTTGAGCCTTGATGTAACATTTAAGAAGAAATTATTAAATATGCTGGTTGTCACCTTGGGACTTTAGTTCCAGAGTGTCATGAGTTTGGAGGCTTTTACCTGTTTCTCTTTTTACAATATCCAAGTGATTTCTACTTTATTATCTGAATTATCTATAACCTACTGGTAATATGAAACCTTAGCACTCTAATTACACTATTTACGATTTTGTGATGTTTTTTATTGTGACAAATAAGTTTAGTATCACTGCTATGCTTAATCATACAGTAGAGCTTTCTCTTCTGAATGCATAGTATCCTAACACCTACTGTAGTCCATTGTGGTAGCCATATGACAAAATTTGCGTTGCAAACATGATTCATAATGGAGAGTGACAGTTCTGTGAAAGCTGTTAATTCCCCAGTTACATCAATAGGGAAGTACACAGTACTCCATGATTCCTATTGCAATGACCAGGAGATGTTCGCAATGTTCTCTTTATTCACATATCTGAAACTTCTATACAAAATCTTTACTTTGGCTTTAACACAAAAGCTGTTTGTAGGGATCGATTGAGCATTTTGGTCTGAAATCTCATTAATCAGTAAAGATAATATTGTGTAAGAAGTATCCTTTCAGTCACAAAAATATTATCAGTTCCTATTTGCTGTCACTTTTATTGGTAAGTTAACAGCGTGTGCATTATATTAATGATAATGTGGATATGCCTCTCTGTGATCTGAACACTAGCAAATCTACACTTACGTTGCCATATATTATCATGTCTTTCTTTGGTTTATATAATACATACAACAACTTTTGAAGCTTAGCCAAAAACTTTTTAAAGTTACCAGCCTGAGATTGGTACATTTCATAATAATTATGTCAGTTCTTTAAATGTCAAGTTCTACAGAAAATATTTAGATGTCCTGCTCAAAACAACTGCTTTAAAGGTTAAACCCTGTTTTACATACATATACTCCCAAATATTCTCTAAGCACTTTCACAAGTAATAGCTATGAAATAAGAATGATGAGAATTCCTGTTGTCGGGATTGATGACTGGCAATTAAAAATTTATGCTCAGTGCATCAGAAATTGCAATTACTGTGAACATCGGTGATGAACATTGTTGCCATTTGCTTATTCTTATTTTGTTTTTGAGTGAACTTTGAGTATAGGAGAATATCTAGTGAATATCCCATCAGATCTTTAAACATGCAAGAAGCTGATACAAATAGAACAATTTGCAAGAAAAGCCTCACTTAACTTAAAAAATAGTGTTAATAGTTCTTTCTAATTGATATCGATTTCACAAACTCTTGTCTGCATCTTCAGTCAAAGAAAACCACAGGAGTAAACAAATTCGTTGCTAAGGAAGAGACTGTGTTCTTATGTTTTTTTTTTTTTTCAGTATTACCAAAATTGAAAAGGAAACAAACTTAAGAAGAAAATCAACTGCTGGTATTTCAAAATTCATTACACAATGTTTATTTTTTAAAATAAATATATTTTCCCACACTATTAAATCTATCGGGACATTTAATTGTTTTAATAATTTAACTTCAGGATTTATATTATGTTTAAATGACCAAAAATGATCTGCTGTGGCCAATTTATCAGTTTGTTTATACTTAATGTTACTAAAGCGTTCTTTCGTTCTGATTTCCAAATTACATTTCGTCTCATCAATGTAAACTCGATCAAAATCCAAACAATCAAATTGTTAAATAGCAGATTATTTGACTATTAGGAATTTCATCTTTTTTTTTAGAGAAATGTAGTACATTTTAAATTCTATATGTTGAGGAACTAAAGTTATACCAAACTCTTTAACAACTTTTTGAAATTCTTTATTAAACCAAGGGTGGTCACTAACTTTTTTAAAATTACAGTCGTCTTTTATATTTTTTAGGGTAAAAATATCATTTAAAGTTTTTTGATATTTATATTTTTCAGTGTTCTTTTTCGTAAAATCTTTATTAAAACCATTAATTAAGGCAATATTAATAATATGTTTATATTCTGTACTAGTTTCATCTTTATTCAGGGGTATATTTATTAATCTATAAATCAAAATAGTAAAACCAGCAAATTTATGCGGAAAAGGGTTAAAGCTTTTATTTTTTATGTAATTATCAATATGAGTAGATTTCCAATACATACCAAAATCCAATTTATTATTATCTTCAAATCATCAGTTATCAGTTATCATCAGTTATTTGTTTATCAGGAACAATAGCAAAAATATCATCAAGACAGCTATACCAGGCTTTAAAAATCAAGGGGAATGATTTAGTTACTTGCATTTCGAAAAAATTCATTAAAAGATCAGCAAGAAAAGGTGAAAGAGGATTACCCATTGCTAAGCCGTAAGTTTGTTGAAAAAATTCACCACTAAAAGTGAAAAAGTTTTGATCCAAACAAAAATCAGTAAGTTTAAGAAAGCAACTATTAAGTCCTCATGTACATTTATTGAATATAACCAATTTTTTAAATAAATTAAAAGTTTTTCTGTAAGAAAATTTGGAAATAAGGCAGTTAGATCAAAAGATACAAGTTTATCAGTCATATATAATACAACACTGTCAGGCTTTTTAGCTAGTTCAAAAGATTTTTTAATACTTACTCTCTCAAATTTATCAAAATTATTAAATTTATTAAAAACCATTTAGTTAAATTGTAAGTTGGTGAATTTATACAATTTACAATAGGTTTCATTTTCCAGGTTCATGAAGGAAATAAGCTCTAGGTAAACCAGGATTACTAACTTTTACAAAAAAATATTCTCTATTTGATATAACTTTCACTTCATTAAGTATACTTTTAAAATTGAAATATAGGATTGAAATGCTTCTTCATAATTTTTTTTGAAATCTTTGCCTTGAAGTGGAAGTTCTACTCTATTTTTGTAATCAGATTTATCTAAAATTACAATCCTATTGCCCTTATCTGCTTTAGTAAATATTAAATCTTTTTCATTTAATTATTTCGTAATTGTTTATTATTATTTCTCTTAGGTTGGTATTTAACTTTAGTAATATTTTACCACATTTTAATTTAATCAATGATTTATTATTTTCACTTAAATCTTGACTAGCAATTTCTATATCTGCAATATCATCATCTATATTGTTTGAAAAATCTACACACGTTTTTAAACCTTGACTTAAAAAAAATTAACTCTTTTTCATTAAAGTTCGAATTTCATAAATTAACAACTTTATATTTATTACTTTTAATTTATGTTTACACAGAAAATGAAGCTATTTACAGTGGTGTAACAAACACTACACAAATAAAAATATTTAGTAAATATTCTCCACTTATCTTAAGAAGCCGATGACAATGCTTCTATTATGTTTTTGTGAAATTAATTTCATGATCATTTGTCCACATCTTCAGTCAACACACTTCGTTGTCAAGGATAAAAATACAAGGATACTTCCTTGACAACGAAGTGTGTTGACTGAAGATGTGGGCAAATGATCATGAAATTAATTTCGCAAAAACATAATAGAGGTATTGTCATCGGCTTCTTAAGATAAGTGGAGAATATTTACTAAATATTTTTATTTGTGTAGTGTTTATGTTGTTTCAAATGCAAGTTATATAAATTCTTTTTTAATTTAGCACCTTTATTTTTCATATTTAAATTAAGAATGTGAAATAATTTGGATTTTAAATTAAGCCATATTGTGTTACCTAAAATCGTTGTTAATTTTAGATGCAAATCACATAATTCTAGATAATGCAAGAAGCTACTTCGATGGCTCTGCCTGCCTGGACTTCATGACACATCTATGTGCTTCGATGTTTTGCAATTTACACTGTTAAATTCTCTGTCGAAACTTGTCTCTTGTATTATGAAATTGAACTGTTCACAACAGTTATTGGAAAGCATTACAGTAAGTTGAAAGAGTCTCTTCCATTAATTTGATTCAGACATTTCTTTTTTCATTTCATGTTTTAATGATACAATGTTCATTTAATGAAAGATAGATTCATAAATTGTAAGAAACAGAAGATCCTCAAGACATTTGGCTGTATATTCCCTGGAAACGTGAGACTTACTACATACTGTTTCTGTGAAACTTGTTTCCATATAAAGAGCCTCATAAATATTGTCACCTGATCGTCGAAGTAACAATAAAACGAGCTGGCAGGAGAGAAAGAGACAGATAGCATCCAAGCTACGCCCACTCGTGTGACTGATTGACACTGGCAGAAAGAGCAACAGAGGGAGAAAGAGCCGGAGATGGTCCGGACGATTCTCGCTCCACTGCAAGAGTCTGTGAGGTTTCGTTTGGCTCTGTATGACGTCATCAGGTTTCGGGAATCTTCCAGAAACAACAGGCCATGTATAAAAGTGACTAATCTGGGGTAGACGGAGAGAGTTCGGCAGGAGCCGAGAGACGAGTTGCAATTGTGCAGTGCATACGGCAGTTAGACTCAGCAGGCTTTTTATCGTGTTTGTGGACATTTAAAGTGTATCGAGTTGAGAATTGATGAACGTGTGGTGATTTGAAAGCTAATTGTTTTGTCTGTTTACTTGGAGAAGGCACGAGAGACTGTACTGGTGTGTGTTAGGTCATTCTGCAGAGATCAGATTTGTGCAAGAGCCTTTCTGCGAAAAAAAAGAGCATTTTGAATTTCTGCAAATTTGAGTTAATAATTGTGTAAACCCACAAAGTCACAATATGCCTTAAACTCAGGATGGGCAATAACCTAACTTGCAAAAGATATGTATGAGTCTAAGTTGGTAGGGCTGAGTTTAGTAGTCTCTTGTTACAACACTTTACACGTGTTTACTCCCACTCGTAATAATGGATTCATGACAATATCTACCAAACCATGGGGTTTGTTGCTCTCCGTGGATATTCTGTTACTAGAACTGGTATGACCATGCAAGTATTAAACCATCTTATTTGATTTAAATAGTGTAGTGAATATAACAGGCTATTTTAATTAGGACAACGTACCCAAAGATGACTTGTATGGCAGTAGATCCTATATAGCTGATACTTGTTACGTTGTATCTTCAAATTATTTCTTGCACATAGGAAAACACTAACAATATTCCTACATTGTTTGCTTTAGTTATATCTTATATCTGAGATTTTTGTTGTAATTTACGTCCTCCAACATTAAGTCATATCAGACAAGTTATATCTGAGATTGCTTTGTTCCTTATACATGATGTTTTAAGTAGATGAGATTTAATGTGGTTGTAGTAGCTCAGTAATTTAACTGAAGTTATATTAGCATTGACATAAAGAGACACGTATCTGTAGATTGATTCGTGGACATGTCTTTGTGTTTGTTAAGTCATCAACTTTCCAAGAAGTTGCTTTTACAATAAGAGAACAGTGGTATGTTGTATGGTTTTGAACAATTATTAATGTATTCAGAGAAGATGATGGAGATATTCATATCTTTTGGTATATATATATGTTTCTGTTTTCACAGATTTGTTTCAGAAAATTAAGATCTACAACTCAATTTGACAGCGTTTTGAAATGGATAAGAAAATAGAAATCAAAGAAGAGGATTCCCACAGAGACGTAGTCCCACAAAATGATAGAGAGTCCATTCACAAAGTTGTTTCAGTGAAGACAAGGTTTGATGATATGCTTCTGGATGCTGATTCTGATATGACCATCAAAACAGAAATTAAGTCAGAGACTCCTTTCATCAAACATCCTCTAAATCAGAGTAAAACTGAAATGGCTACAAGCAGCAACATCTTTGAGTTAGATAGGAAATCTGAAATTGATCAACAGACTCTGTTTTCAGACTTAAGTTTAATGAATGAGGGGGGCTTTCCTACAGAGCATCCTGTAATGATGGATAAGAAATACAACAGTGATCATGAAATACAAAACAAAATAGAAATTAAAGCAGAACCTTGGTGGCTGGAGACAGAAAATTCATTGGTTCATGATGATATTAAGGTAAGTTAAGTAGAAGTCAGCTGTAGTTAGAGAAATGCATGGTAATTATCATCCCAATATATTGTGTGCTATCACAGAACATATCAGCCTTGTACACAAAATATAAAGAGCAAAATGAATGGTAAATGAAGTCAAGCATTTGAAGGCAACTGACAACCCAACTATAAACCTTATTACTAACATCTTGGACAATTTTAACTTAATACCAATATCTTTGTTTTGTAAGAAAATATTAAACCTATGGAGTAAGATATAGTGATAAAACAGACCTGGATCTAGGTTTACAGCTGCCTTCTGCAGAAACTGTAACAAATAATGGTTTGTTATTTTCAAATGTCAAGAAATTTGTCTTTGATATTAGCTTACTGAGCCAAAATAATTACTTGTTCTTCTCAAATGCTAATTGAAATTTTTCGCAGAGGAAATAAGTATTAGACACAGTTACGCACACACACACTATATTCTTCCTCTACAGAGAATGTAGGTTTATATATTCCTATTTTTTGTCTTTAAGCCTAGTGGAAATGGTAAGAATGGGCTTGCATGTCACAATTACATATACTCAAGTATCAGTGCACACAGAGAGACAGGAAAAGACTTACCCCTCCTAATACAGACATGATGTCACTGGCGCCGTGTTATTATACACAAGTCAAATTCATGACAGAATGATGTATCTCTGAGCTAATAACTTTGTACAGTTTGTATTACATTGTCATTGTTTAGCTTTTTTTAATAACCAATGAATTGAAACCATATCTCTTGCCATCAGTATTTGAATTTATTGTTTTATAAAGTGGTGGTGGTGGTGGTGGTGGTGGCGGTCTTTTTGATGATAGTACATTATATAGGACACATCAAGCACTTATAGATAAAAATTATACAATAAACATACGCAAAACACAACTAGCTAATTCTAACTGTATGCTTTTACAGGATGGAGACATCCCTCCAGTAAAATCTGCAAGGTAAGACTCAACCATTTTAACCTTTCTAGTATCACTGGATGTTTTTAAAACTATTATTATCAAAATGTATGACTTTGTCCCTCTAAGACAGATGTATCCAATGAGGTTTTGTTCTTTTTTCTATTTAATCAGATTAATATTTATTCATGGTTTCGGCACTGAGTACTACTGTGGTCAATATCACCCCAAACTAAATAGCAATTTTGTTTCTTGACTGTTATATTATTATAACAGAATTAAGATCTTTGTCTAGAACAGCCGTTATGCAAAACTCCTCCGGCATTAAACATATTTTCTGCTTTTACACCCATTGTTATGGTTTCTTGTCTCATGGTTGCTGTGCATTGCCTCAGATTGCAGTATATGTAGAAAATGTATGGATTGTTATAAAATACAAGCAATTTGAATAAAGAGGAGGAATTTATTAAAGAATGATCCAATGAAGATGGAGAAATTGGTGCTATAATTACAGAAGGCAGTGAATTAGCTGTAGATTCTGATGATGGAGTTTTGGAAACATTGTTTCTGACGTTGATGTCATCTCAAACCTGAATGTATAGAAATAAGTATAATAAGTATATTTCATGTTTACAACTGCAGTTATGATGTTGGTGATAAAATAAAGGTGTGAAGGAGTAATGTGTTGTTTTCAACTCCAGAAAGGTAAAGAAACTTGGTCAAAAGCTCCTGATAGATTTCACGTTAAGAAGCCAGTTATGAAACATACTGAAGACTGCTTCAGCTCCAGCACAGTATAGTATAAGTAATGTAAGTACTGTGCAGTCAGCATTTGAATAATTTGTGAAGCCCAGCATTTTCCGAAATATTTTGAAGTTAGCCAACACATGTTAAAATTACTTTCAGGAACAAATGGCTAAATGGGGATTAAGAATAATTTGGGTGTTTTCTTGACTTGCATGCACTTGCAGGTGTGTACAAAAGGTCACAATGAAGGCGTAGGGAATGTATCAAGCAAAGAGCATACCTGATCTATTTTCAATAGTTCTATGGCTCAGAACCACTTTACAGATATATCACGCTGTATTCAGTTCGATAATGTACAGCAGCAGCAACAGAATCAGAGTCTGTATTAATTGGCTGCTGTAAGGGAAATATTGGAACATGGATCAGCACTTCATGTGATGCATATTAACCACAAGAGAATATTACAATTGAAGAAGAAAATCTGAAATGTGCCGTGTTTAATGCCCGCTTTTACTACATATGGCACCGCAGGCGAATACACTGATTATACATGAAATGAAGATGGAGCACCAGTGGAATGAGATGGCAGTGGAAACCAGACATCCCGGAGAAAACCCGCCCCAGCGCCGTGTTGTCCACCACAAATCTCACTTTGCGGTCGCCTGGGATCGAACCCGGGCCACCTTGCAATTGAAGAAAAAGTGCATCATCAAACAGTTTTGGATGCCAGAGTCAGCTACAATAGTCTCCTGTTTCCTAAAAGAGGGTAAGATTTGAAAGAAGAAATAGTTGAAAAATAAAGCAGCAAAACCTAATATAGTCCTGGACTATAATGCAACTAAGTCAGACATAGACAATGGGCAAGTTATCAGGACCTGCAGTACAACTTGTATTCCAAGAAGATGTCCCATGGCTGTATTTCATTATATTTTGGAAATTAGTGCCTGTAATTACTAATTCATAATTTGGGTAGAGTTGATTCCTGATTAGAAGAGGAGAACCCAACTATAAAAGAAGAGATGTTCTTCTTGAACTGCAAACATCTTAGTACAGAAAACGAGGGAGATACTTCCTGTTTGACCGATCTGGGGATATTAAGCATGTAGAAAAGTATAAAACATGTTTTTCTTCTGGTTGTAAAACCTATTCAGTGCTGCTTTGTATTAAATGAAATGATGTATAAGAAAAACGAACAAAGACAATTATCTAAAGTTGCACTATACATAGTTTTCATGTTTTTCATTCAGTGATGTCTCCTTATATGTCCATTCATTACAATCAGTGAAATACAACCAACTTGAGTCATTATGACACCAGTGATACTCATTGGAACAAAAATTCCACATACTACAAGTTTTAAACAATGAGTCTCCTACTTCATGCATGATGCTTACTTTTCCTCTTATTTATTGTCACATTTATGTAATAAAAGATTCTATAGGTAAACCACATTTGGAGGCATGATTTACCAGAACGGAAGCTCTCCATCTTTCCACCTCTACTGTCACTTTATGTCGTCTGCCACATAGCGCAAGCAACATATGGAGGGGTGGTAGTTTTGTCATGTTTGGATGTTGAAGGGAGAAGACTGTGCTCATGCATGCGCACACAAACTACACTTTGTTTGCAGTCTATCTGTAGATAAGCTTTTGAATTGATGCAGTGGAAACATAATAATCACTCCATCAAATTACATATTAAAATGTGTTACATAATTCCAGAGGTACTCTGGAGAGCTATATACTGCTCTGAGGTTTGACCAAATATAAATTGTATTTTTTCTTGACCTATTACATACCAGGTGTATTACATACCGCTAAATATTTATTAGAAGTTTTGAGTGTTAATATGAAGTTTTATTTGCATTTTATGAATGCACATTAAGAATTTATAAAATGTAATTTAAAAACAGATTGAGAGCAAGTATAGCAGAAAATTAGAATGCTAAAGGATAAGCTTTGTATAAGAGTTATGCTTCCTTTAGGTATGTAATCCACGGCTTTTAAGTCTATCTTGTCCACAATGGCTCCTCGGATTTATGATATTTTATTTTAGGACAGAAAGCACACTTGTAAATAGGTGAAAGTAAACAGTAGGAGATCAAGAATGTAATATTAGCATTATATTTAATCTTTATATTTCTTTTTCTATGCTATTAAATCAATTGTTCCTGCAATACTAAATCAGGTTTCTACATACATTTGTAATTTTCTATACTTTACACAATGCATTTACATCATTTTGGTGTAAATAAAGTTGGCTAAAGATATTTTGAATTAAGAAAGATAATGCAGTTGTAATTAACAACATAATCACTTGCCATGAAGAGTATCTAACTAGAGTTGTCAGTCATTTCTGAATATCTACCAACTCTAGATACAGTATAATCCGGGCTTCTGGGTCATAGGCTATTTGCCTCCCTCTTCCCAGGTATTTAGTCTCTGACTGGCAGATATCTTCAATGGCACTGTCAGTGCTCCGTGGCTATTGAATCCTGCACCAGCACACCACTACTGCTACTGAATATGTCTGCCACAGTCAAAAGTTTGGGAAGAAGAAGTCCAGTATACCATGACCAAGAACTGCAGATTATACTGCGTATAATACTGACTGTGGTAGTTAAAGCCTTAGCAGTTTCATGTATCAAGACACGTTTTGTGTTTAGCATTATATAGCTATTTTACCTTTTGACATATTCTCCAACATTTCAGATTACTTTCAGAAGCAGTTTCACGTACTATTATTGGAAAATCACCAGTGACTTCTATTGCAGTCTCTGAAGGAGGTGCATCCTTTTGTAATGGAATTGATCCACTTGAAGCTGCATCAAGCTTAAGCATGAAACAAAAAAGCCTGCATCATAAGGGCAAGCCTTTGCATGTGTGTAATTTTTGTGGGCAGCATTTTAAGTACCTAACAGAGTGGGAGAGACATTATTTGAATCATGAAGGTAAGAAACCACACCAATGTGAAGTATGTCAAAAGTGCTTTACCCGGCTGTCAGATTTGAAAAGACATTGTTTGATTCATGAAGGTAAGAAATCACACCAATGTAAAACGTGTCATAAGAGCTTTACTTTGTTATCTAATTTGAAAGCACATCAATTGATTCATAACAGTTTGAAGCCACACGTATGTGAAACGTGTCAAAAGAGTTTTACCAGATTGTCATATTTGAAAAGTCATTGTTGGATTCATGAACGTATGAAGCCTCACCAATGTAAAACGTGTCATAAGAGCTTTACCAGACTGTCAAGTTTGAAAGACCATTGTTTGATTCATGAAGGTAAGAAGGAACACCAATGTAAAACGTGTCAAAAGAGCTTTACGCTGTTGTCAAATTTGAAAAGACATAATGTGATTCATGAAGGTTTGAAGCTGTATCAATGTAAAACGTGTTATAAGGGCTTTACTGACTCGTCATCTTTGAAAAGACATTATTCGATTCATGAAGGTAAGAAGCCACACCAATGTAAAACATGTCATAAGTGCTTTAACCGGTTGTCAGATTTGAAAAGACATTGTTTGATTCATGAACATTTGAAGCCACACATAAGTGAAACATGTCATAAGAGCTTTACCAGATTGTCATATTTGAAAAATCAGGTTTGAAAACACATTATTTGAACCATGAAGGTTAGACGAACACCAGTGTAAAAATGTCATATGATCTTTACTTAGTTGTCACATTTGAAAACACATTATTTGATTCATGAAGATATGACACCAATGTAAAACTTGTCATAACAGTTTCACCCACTTTTCACCTTTGGAAACACATTAGTTGATTCCTGATGTCATATGCGCACCAATGTTAACTGTGTCATAAGAGCTTTACCCGGTTGTCGGATTTCAAAAGTCATTATTTGGTTCATGAAGGTAAGAAGTCACACATAATCAAAAAGGTTTCATAAGAGCATTGCCGGTTATTAAATTAGAAAAAAAGCATTTGAATCATGAAGGTAAGGAGTCGACCAATGTAAAATGTGTCATAAGAGCTTTAGCCGGTTTGCAGATTAGAATATTTATTTGATTCATATAGGCTAGAAGACACACCAATGTAAAATGTGTCATAAGAACTTCGCACTGTTATTAACTTTGAAGGAACATTATTTAATTCATGAAGGTAAGAAGGTACCCTTGTTTAAAACTTGTAATAAGAGCTTTACCCACTTGTCATGTTTGAAGAAACTTAATTTGAACAATGAAGGTATGAAACAGACCAATGTGAAACTTGTAAAATAGACTTGACCCACTTGTTACATTTGACATTTAACTTGATTCATGAATATAGGAATCGGATTAATTTTAACTTTTCATAAGAGCTGTGTTCATTTTTTAACTTTAAAAGAACATTTTTGATTTGTGACAGTAAAATCCTTTACCAATGTAAAACCTGTAATAAGAGCTTTAATTGACTGTCATGCTTGAAAACATTTTCATTCAAGAGAACAAGAGAGCTCATCTTTGCAAAATGTGTTATAAACGCTTTACTTATTTGTTTGTTAGAAGTAATTTTTCTATTCTAGGTTCTATATTGTCTGGTGTTTTATCCCTGTACTGTGAGGGTTTTAATGTCATATATCGAACCATTGTATACAAATTTGTACTTGTTGGTCAACTTCAAATGTATTATAATTAACTCAATTAATTGTAAATGTGGTAATTTGGAAAGTAATAAATTTTCCGCCTGAAGTAGCAAGTTGAAGCTGATATTGCATACATGGACCTATTAGGTAAACATGGCCATCTGTAATTCAACTTAAGTTAATAACTAAGCAGGCCATATAGATGATGCAACAAATGCATAGGTTTATTGAAATCCCCAATTGTGACGTAGGACCAATCAGAATTAAGTATTGCGGTGGCTTAGCAACAAAAACAGAAAAAAGAACCAATGATTTTATTCTTAATTTTTTTTTCTTCTGGATTTAACTCTCGAAGATGGTGGACGTGTTTAAGGTAAAAGACTTCTTGTAACTACGAGAAGATATTGGAGTTCATCATTTCAGAACGTTTAGTAAAAGTTTAAAATATACATCGAAGATGCAACGCTACGATAAATAATTTAAGTAAACAACCGTTGCATCATTTATAAATGAAAGGAGAAAATTAATATATAGTAAAGGGCTATATGCATCAGTGGTAAAAGTCACATGTAAAGAAGAAAATGATGTCAAGAAATATAATTCCAAGTAAATTGAAATGGTGTAAATTATTTTATTCCATAGTTGCCCAAAAGTGAAATCCCTTTTGTATCGATACCATGCCTGAGAAGTTTCACATCTCATCGCTTGCCGCAGCTGCCAGAGAGAGGATTTATGGAAATCTTCGAGAACTTCATCTTCACAGCTTTTAGACGAGAGGTTCATCGCTTCTACATCAAGGTAATTTTTGGCTTCTACATGTGTCGCCACAGTGATGCAGCGTGAAACTTTTGCTTGTGTGGGTCGTAGACCTCACGAAGGGGTGAATGCAACTTCAGATATGTCACCGCATCATGTGATATAAATCCAACCCACAAGAAGGAGATCCGCTCCAAATATGGCGACCATCGCGGGACCTGAATAGATCAAAAGGGTGAGTGGAAAGAAGGAATCCCAGGACGTACAGTGTACATATACGTTTGTTAAGAGAAGAGTGGAGACTGCAAATTCCAAGTAAGAGTGGTAGAAAAACTATTTTTTTTGGTAAATTTATGTTGCCTAAGAAATCAGAACATAGAAAAATGGAGAGTAGAAGAGTAGATAAGTGTAGAGATATAGAGGAAGATGTTGAAAAGCAAAGTACGGAGGAAGTAGGGAAAATTAAAGATAAAGAGATGACGTAGGATAGGTTAGTGAAAATGATGATTAATATGAAGTCAAGGTTAGAAGCTAGTATAAACGATGTAAAATCAAGTTTAAAAGATAGTTTTGCACAGCTATTAATTTGGACACAAATCTGTCAGAAAAAATTGATAGGAATACTAGAGATATAAAAGAATTGGAGGTTTAGCTTACACAGAAACTAAAGATAGAGATAGGTTCTGAGCTAGCTCAAGAAGTGAGAGAAAGTAGGACAGCGTGTAGGGAAAATATGGAAAGATTTGAGGTTGAGGTTAAGGAACTAAGAGAGATGATTCAAGAAACTAGGTTAGGTCAGGACATTGTAAAACAGGAAATCAAGTTAGAAGTGAACAAAGAATTAGACGTATTTATGAAAAAGCAAACAGTGGTAGCAGATAAACAAAAAGATGATTTTGAGGAAAAGTTAGATCAAAGAATTGCTATAATTAGAACTGAGATGCAATTACAACATTAAGAGGTAAAATTTCACCTAAAAGAAATTAAGTTAAACCTTGGTGAAGTGAGTAAAACAAAAGATGAGACAGTTAGTCAGATACAAGAAATCAAAGAAAATCTTGAAAAAGGAAAAAGATAATGTAAATAAATTGACACAGGTTGTAATTGCATTGCAGGCAAATAAGTTAAGTAATGTGAAAGATGTGTCTAGAGTTGAAAATGTTAATGATGGTTACCAGACTGGTAATGTAAACACTAATGCAAATCCAGAAAATGAAGTATATTGAAATAGGAATAATCAAAACGTACCCTCACACACATTTTCACACTCAGGGTCATAATGAATGTGTTAACTGTTCCCTTCACGCCATGGCTCAGTGGTTAGACCGCTTGGCTCTCACCAAGGCGGCCCGGGTTCGATCCCAGGCGACCGCAAAGTGAGATTCGTGGTGGACAACACGGCGTGGGGCGGGTTTTCTCCGGGACCTCCGGTTTCCCCTGCCCTCTCATTCCACCGGTGCTCCATCTTCATCTCATGCATCATCAGTGTCACCGCCTGCGGTGCCGTATGTAGTAAAAGCGGGCATTAAACACTACACATTTCATTTCATGCTTGGTGAAGAGTCCAGTGATAATCCCAAGGTTTTCCTACAAGAACTGGAAGAGTATTTCCACATAAAACGAATTCATAATGACTTTAGAATGATAGTTAAAATATGTTTGAAAAAGAATGCATTAGAATGGCTTAGCTTAACCTTAACTTCTCTCTCGGGGCCCAAATGACCTTGTTGTCGACGGGCCCTTAAACACCACTCACCCTCACCCCCACCCCCTTAACTTCTCATGAAACGTATAACACATTTAGAACTTTGTTTTTAAACAGATTGTGGGGAACAGAAAAACAAAACAGAGTAAAAGTTGAGCTGGCTACCGGAAGATGAGGCAAAGAAAGGGATCTCAATGCCTGAATATTTTCTAAACTTGGCGAATAAGAGTAAGTTAGTGAATCCTGAAATGCATATAGTAAATACTTTGATCAGACATCATCCCCCACACATTAGGAATCACTTAATTGTGGCAAAACCTGTAGACTTTTGTGATGTGATAGAGTTGCTTTCTTCATTTGAAGTATGTAATACAAACAGAAATTCAATCACTAACCCTACAGAAAGTCATGGCTCATATGTAAATAATAGGTTAGCTGATCAACCAAATGGAAGAGTAAATTCTGGTCGAGGTCAAAATCTTGAGAATCTTCGAAATTTCAGGGGCGAGGCACAAAATCATTGAAATTCACGGGAAGAAAGAGACCATAATTTTAGACATAGGTATGAAACCGTTATGCCTCGAGGAAATAGGAATGTACCATCATTTGGGAGGTACAGGAATCAAAATTCTAACACAGAGAATCGATCGAGAGGGTCAGATCAATCACATACAATTTTACAGAAATTATCGGGAACGTAGCAGAAATTTAAAACAAAAGCGTGACATTTCACAAGATCATTCTGTGGGTAACACCTCAACTCAAAGGTTGCCTGAAAATGTGAGAGAAGAACCAGAAAACCGACAAATTAACTCCACAAATTCACGAGATACAGTAAGTAATACCAACTTAAGAACTAACACAAATGTTCAAAATTCTCTTCCAGAAAGCTGATCACGACGTCACTTTGTGCTCTGAAAGGTGATGGGAAAATGGTGAAACACAGCGAAAGTAGAACTATTATCGGGAATACCTTGAACAATATTGTAGTATCAAACCCAAAGAAAACTGAATTATTAAACAAATAGTCTTTCAAGTATGGGAAAAACCAATACCTGTGCTAATAGACACTGGGGCAAGCTCTTCGGTAATTAATTAGCGAAGAATTCTTTAAAACATTGATGGCTAATTATCGAGTTGAACACCTAAGTGTGAGTAATGTATACTGTAACACAGCTATAGGAAAAAGAAAAGATCGCGTTAGACATCAGGCACCGATTGAAGCAAGAGTTAAGGGTAGAATTTAATATAAAAATTATTTGTGGTTGGTTTATTGACACTCGTCACTTACTTTTTCATATATTTATGAGAGTCTCTCATAAATATATGAAAAAGTAAGTGACGAGTGTCAATAAACCAACCACAAATAATTTTTATATTAATTTTGACGTCACTGTTACTAAATTCCTCCAAACACACAACAGAAAGAATTTAAGTTTCATTGCATTAGTAATACCTAACTTAGCTAGAGAAATCATAATTAAAAATGATTTGTTGTATAGTTGGCAAAGCGTAATCGACTTTGATAAACATGAGATTAGGATTAAAGTGGACAATATTATTTGGATATTAAACTATTAGAAGATGTAAGTATAAAAGAGAACGAATGAGATCATTTAAATAATGATAGATTCTTCATCGAAAATATATATCTGCAAGAAAATGATGTTATGTATGATGATACAGATAATTATGACGATACGTGGTATAATGTTAAAGAAAACATGTCCCAGAACATCAATCCTGATAACAATCATTGTCAGTTGTATGGTTTGCAACTAAACGATAGTAAGATTATAGATAAGCAACAAGAGGAAACGAAATTCATTGAAAATCTGAAAGTTAAGTTAGAGAGTACTAATAATCTAAATGAAGCCAAAAAGAAAAATTAAAGATGTGCATCCTTCAACATCACAAAGCATTTAGTTCGAAGCCTGGGCTCTGCAACAAGTATAGACATAAGTACAAAGCTAAAGACGTTGCCCCATACACTCATAAAAGTAGACCAGTTGCGATGTCAATACGTCAACAGGCTACAGACGTCATTAATAAAATGTTGGAGGATGGAATTATTGAAGTGTCTGATTCCCCATACTTACATCCACTATGCTGGGTTCATAAACCTGATGGATTAATAAGGATGACTATTGATGCCCGGAAAATAAATGCCCTCGCACAACCCGATCACTTTAGACCTTGGGAATAGATGAATTATTTTCAACACTGGGGCGTGGCCGATATTTTTCAAAATTCGATTTGGTTTCATCTTATAGGCAAATTCCATTAGAGGAATCGGTGACGAAGTGCACAGGTTTCAATTTTGGAGGTAAAATATATCAATTTAAGACTTGCGGTTTTGGGTTATCTACCAGTGGTAGAGCCTTACTTCGTGCACTATACCATATTTTTGGTGATACTACAGAGGAGTTTGCATTGCAATATATTGATGATTCTTTAATTTATGACCAATATTTTGATGTGCACATTGAGTGTCTGAATTATATTTTTTCCAAATTCAGAGAGAGTTGAATGGCAATAAACTTGGCTAAATCACATGTTCTGGTCAAGGAAATTGAGTTCTTAGGTTATATAATTTCTGAAAAAGGAATGACACCAAATCCTAACCGAATTAAAGCTATTGAAAAGATTCCTCCACCTAAGAACACCAAAGAGTT
This sequence comes from Mantis religiosa, assembly GCA_030765055.1. NCBI lineage: Eukaryota > Metazoa > Arthropoda > Insecta > Mantodea > Mantidae > Mantis > Mantis religiosa. The sequence goes on from CM060957.1 coordinate 164,505,314, forward strand.
AAAAAGGTTCCTAGGCATCCGACAATATGAAAGCAAATTTGTTATAAATTATGCAAATAAACTAGGTCTTTAAGGGAATTAGTAAGGAAAAATTCTGTTTGGAAATGGTCAGAAGAGCAGCAGATAGCTTTCCAAAGAATAAAGGATTTATTTAAAAACACCATCCTCTTGGAAAACCAATTCAAAATTATTCATATAATATATATACAGATGCTAGTATTCTTGCATATGTGGCAGTATTGACACAAACTGATCATGAAGGAAATAGCCATGTGATTGCCACTGCATCGAGAACATTAAGTAAGGTTGAATCGAATGCATGCATAACAGAATTGGAAATTGGCGCTATTTACTTTGCTTAACATAAATTTCGGCAATATGTATATAACACTAAAATTATAGTATATAGTGACTGCATATGTTTGTCATTCATAAAGAAATGCAAACTAACAAGTTCCAAGATATCTCGATACATACACGAGATTACTTCGTACGATATAGAGATGCGTCATATTCCAGGCAAAGATAATATTTTTAGTGATTTGTTATCCCAATAGAAGATTGGAGATGAAATCCCTGAGACGCTCTCCCATCCACATCATGAAATAAAAATATTCAAAATGGAATTCCATTGGAATAAAAATTTAGAGAAAAAGTTTAATAACTGCTGAAATTCAAAGCAATGATACCTCATTAGGTCCGCTGCTACGAGTTGTCCCTGAAATAGAAAACGCAACAAATAGTACTATTGCTAAGAAAGATGGAGTATTATACAAATTCCATGGAGGTGTGCCAAGGAAAATTATGGTGCCAAAGATCCTTGAAGATGAGAAAATAATGTCCTTTCAGGAATATTTGGCACATCCAGGAAGTGAGAAAACTTTCTTAGCCATAAAAGATAGAGTATACATCAAACATTTGGGCAGGAAAGTACAAAAATTCATATCATCCTATGCCCTATGTCAAAAAGCAAAGCCTCTGATTGTGAAATACGATTATGAGCCCCAGGTAACCGCTAGGGAGAAGAAAAATGAGCAATTGATAGCAATTGATGCTCATGGAGAAATGCCCGCAAGTCAGTACAATTATAAATACATTTTTGTATTGTTCGATTTACTCACAAAATTTGTGAAAATCTATCATGTAAGGAATATAAAGAGCAGAACTTGTGTATCTAAAATAATTAAGGATTGGATTCCAAAATTTGAAAAAAATAAAAATCAATTATCTCCGACAACACTACCGTACACCGGAGCAAATTGTTTACTTCTGTGATTCGAAGCCAAGATATTAAATTGTACATTTCTTCAGCATATTTCTCACAAGGAAACCCTTGTGCAAGGATGTTAAAGGATACAGAATTCTACTTTCGTGTATTATGCCACTCCAGTCACCAACGTTGGTTTATAATAATAACCCATGGCGCAACAGCCCTTAGAGGACCAAGGCCTACCAAGCTGACTGCCGGCCTCACGCCCACTTGCACACGGCAGAGGTGGACGATCATCCAACCAATATGGGGAGGAGATGTGGTCAGCATCTCGGCATCCTATAGCCGGAATGTTGGTTTCCGTGACTGGGGCCGCTTACCTAGCGTATGCTGCTCACTTTCCTCACGATGCTGAGTGGGCACCAGTCCTATACCCGAGACCTTACATCCCCACCACATGGGTGGGATCGAATCCGGGCTGCTTTCCATCGCCAGAGACCAAGGCATGTTGCCTTAGCCCGCTACGCCACGGCGGAGGACAACGTTGGTTTAAGTATTATGAAATAATAGAAAACGTTATAAGTTACAGTCCAAATACAACCACTAAACTCACCCCCTACGAGCTGATGACGGGTAAACCACCTAAACCTGCCAGTAGCCTGACTTCAGGTCCCAGGTCGAGAACCTTTAGTAATAAAATTCCCCACCACTGTTGAACCTTCCGATATACAACTGTCGGAAGAAGAAAATATGGTAATTGCCTACCAAAGATTAGTAGATAGAGCTAATAAAAGATGCCAAAAATTAAGAGAGGGAAAGCTATTTGGGATCCCCAAATCGGTGAGGAAGTTCTAGTGAAAACTATCAATCTTTCAGATTCTAATCGAAAAATCTACTGGAGAATGAATTTAATTTACAGAGGACCATATAGAATTATGGAAAAGCTCAGGGAACACATTTATGGAATTGCATCAGAAAATGGGAAAGTAATTGTGAGATATCATAAATCTTTATTGAAACCATTTAAGAGACAAGGCGCACATACACCTTGGATGACACTACAAAATTTTTGAGATTAATTATAAGGTTTATTAAAGAATGACTTTATGGATCACTAAAAAAATAGTTGGTGTTTACAATGTCAAATCAACTTATAATTGTTTTAATGTTGTATTAATGTTCTCTATGTGTTGTATCCCTAAATGTAATTTTTTTCCAGTCAAATTTTAATTTGTATTGACAAGTTACTTTGTTTAAAAGTTGTTTAGAAAAGATATCTGTAATTCAGGGGCAACATCCAGAATTTATGAAAAAAAAACATATAAGATTGTTTTAGTATAAATTAGTTCATAAATTCCTTTCTTGGAAGTGTTGAAAACAGTGTTGTTATGACAAATTAACTTTAAAGAGAGTTGATTATAGACACTAAACAACACTTACTTATAAATTTTTCCGGAACATGTTTCTGAGGCTTTGCCTCTATCATCAGCCGGCTCTCGACTGGTTGTCGTTGGTGTAGTTGACGATATTTTGTCACAGGTCTCCTCTGGTGGCGGTTCAAGGAACTTGCTCAACAAATCTTTCTGGGGGATGTCGAAATTGAATACTTTGTTCCTATTTTTTTAAATGAAGATTTGTTCCCATGTGGATAGTTCTTGTTTTCCTGATGTATGTTTTAGTAGTTTTGGTTCTGGATTTATGTCGTGGTTTTTTTCCCAAAAATGTGTGGCAACTGCTGATTTTTCTAATTGTTTATATTTTATGTTTCTAAAGTGTTCCTTTGCTCTTGTTTCTAAATTTCTTTTTGTTTTTCCAATATAAATTTGACTCAGTCATTGCATTCAATTTGAAATATACCAGATTTCTTGTTAGATGGAATGGCATCTTTGATGTTTGAGCAAATTAGGTTTTTTAAGGAGAAATGGTTGACTGGTATAAGTTGAATGTTTTGTTTTTTGAAGACTTTTTTGAATTTATCATAGGCCCATGGATGGTAAGTGAATTTGTTGAAAATCTTATTAGTTTCTGTACCTGAGAGGGTTGTGGTTTCCTTTAGTAACTTCTTCTTTTTTTGCTAAGTTCACTTTTTTGTCCACTAATGATTTGGGAAAGTTATTTTTTTGTGCTGTTTCAATTATTTTGTTGTATTCTGTTTTGTATTCTTCTGCTGTGAGAGGGATGTTTACCAGTCTGTGTGCTAAACTATTGAAGATTGCCTGTTTGTGGGATCTTGGGTTGTAGCCATTAGCTTTTATGTAGTTGTCTGTCTGTGTTGGTTTTCTGTAAATGCCAAAGTTTAGTCTGTTTTTATTCCTCATTATTTTTAGATCCAAAAATGGTAAATGCTCACAGTGAACTTGATGCTTTTTTCTTGGATATTTAAAAGTTTTAGTATATCACTGATGTGTTTTTTTGGTACTATTGCAAACATGTCATCTACATATCGTTGCCAGAGTTTGAACATCCAAGGGAAACCTTTGTTGATCCTTATTTCTAATGCACTCATGTACAGATCGGCCAGGAAGGGTGATAGGGGCTTGCCCATTGCTAACCCTGAAGTTTGGTGGAAATATTTTGTTTGAAATTGGAAGACATTTTGTTCCATGCATAATTTGGTTAGTTCGATGTAGTCTGAAATTTCAGGTGATGCCACTCCAAGTGATTTCAGCCATTTTTCTATCAACGGTGGAAGCTGATTAACTGGTATGCTGGGAAACAGTGATTTAACATCAAACGAGACTAGTGTGTCCTCTTCTTTTAGCTCAGTATCCTTAATGTGTTCTATAAGTTCATAGGTGTTTTTGATGCTTAGGCTGTCGAATTTTGGAAATGAGTTGAATTTGTTTGTTAGCCACTTTGCAAGTTTGTATGTTGGTGAATTTATACTGCTAACTATAGGTCTCATTGTTATGGATGGTTTGTGTATTTTGGGTAAGCCATAAAATCTACGTAAGGTTGGGTTATCCGGTTTAACTGCATATTTGTTTGGTATTATGCTTGATTTTGCTATTGTTTTTTAAAATGACTGTATTCAAGTTTTTAGAGGATTTTTGTTAATGGTTTCATATTAATTGTCAGTTAGCATTTTTTCCATTTTTTCAATATAATCTGATTTTTCCATTATGACAATCTTGTTGCCTTTGTCTACCTTTGTGTAAATAACGTTTTTCTGTTTCAAAGAATGGATAGTATTATGTTTTCTCTTCTGAAAGGATCTGTTCTTTATTTCCTCCAAAATATTTTCACAATGTCTTTTTACTGAATTTTGTATGGATACTGGTAGAATTTGTGTCGAAATGTTGATATCTGCAATGTAGTCTTCAATTTTGTTTGAGAAACTGACGCATGTTTTTAATCCATTATTTAAAAGATCCAATTCTTTTTTGGAGAAATTTTGCTTAGATAGGTTTACGACGTTTTCAAAGATTTGCGTGCCTCGATTTTTCGTTTATGCAACTTATTTTACTATTGTATTTAGCGTGTGTGACGATTGCTGATCGACATACGTTGATATTCCCGATGTTTTTAAACTTTTTCCCGGTATGATTTCGGTGTGAAGACATGTTGCACAAATTGGCCAGTTTGTATTTAAGTCGTACGGTTTTTCTCTCTCATGTTCTTGCTTAGGATTGCCAAATAATTATGTTCAAAGTTTTCCCACATCACGTTTCCCAGCGCTTTTGTTAAAACTGAATAAAGTTTGTAAAGTTTTAATTCTATATCATCCAAATTTTTGTATTGCTTATTAATTTCGAATTTTAAAACTTATCTCTCTGCAGCCTTTTGTTGTGAATTTTCGATGCCTTGTTTTACTATTTTCCAGACAAATCGGGGTGTTTCTTTGTTTTGTAAACACAGTTTTAGGAACTTTATATTAGCAAAAATGTTTCTTTTCTTCTCTTGCAGTTTTAAAAATAATTTTATGTCTTGTTTATTTCCAAAATGTTCATTGCTTCTACATCAAGGTAAGATTTGGCTTCTTCAAGCATCGCCACGCGGTGGGAGCGCAAATCTTTTGCGTGTGTAGGGCGTAGACCTCACGATGGGGCGAATCCTACTTCAAATATGTCTCTGCATCGTGTGATATAAATCCAACCTACACGGAGGGGAACCGCTTCAACCTTTTGTAATTGTGTATAATTGTTTTGTCCTTAAAGCTGACACATAGCCACTACTTCTTAAAACATTTGACTAATACTTAAGGTCTACTGTATTACTACAGCTACTCAGGTACATTTTTAGTTTATTTATTTACTTGTGATCTGATCATTTGCTTTTGTATAATTAAATAATGATGAAACATAGAAAAATCGATAAAACAAACATTATCAAATATACTTTTTGTGGAGTGAAGCACTTGAGAGACATTTTTGTTATTGTTTGAATATTTCAATAATTAATATACATGTCACAAATGTAAAGCCATATTAAATTTTATTGCTAAGCCATACAAACAAAATTGAATTTCAAAGCCACTGCCTAGACACCAGCTTTAAAATATAGGCCTATCACTAAAACATTACTGTTTCTGCATTTTCCCTTACATTAAGAAAAAGAATAATAATAACATTAACATAAAGTACATGGACAAATACCAGTTTCTAGATTAACCCTAGAAGTGTTTTAGGAGATGGATGACGAATACTGCACTGCAAAGTTTGGTATCTCGTTCTATGTGTGACTGTTTAATTGTATTCTTTTGTTTGTTTGCATGACTAACAAATAGTTAAAGAGGAGTTGGTATAGCATTAGCTTTAAAATTCATATTATTGCTCATAAAGTCTCTCGTGTTTGACCTAAATACAATATATTAAACATTAAAATAAAGAAACAAACAGAAATAGAAATTCAGCATCCTTCATGTGCAAAGATCTTCATTCTTCTCGTCATTTAGTCTCTCAGTCCATAATGATAATGTGGTCTTTCTGTCGGGGATTACCATGAACTGTGACCCTGTTCTGTCGTTCGACCGACGTTTTGGGAGATGAGAATTTGAATGGATCTCTTGCTAACAGAGCAACACATTTGTCTAACAAAGTAGCCATACTTCAATAGAAATAAAATATAACAACAAGGTGCATCCTAAAATGTAAACAGTCGTCACAGGGCGTGGGTGTGTGTTGGTGACTCTAGAGTAGAATTATAGAAATGATAATGGCGATCCTAGTGGAAGGCTAGCACACACACACACACATACACACACACACACACACACACACACACACACACATACATACACACACACACACAAACACACACACAAACACACACACACATACACCTCTCTTTCTCTCTTTGGACATTCTAACTTCTCTTATTGACGAAGTATAATAATAAATAAAACATAGAAAACAATTTCATTACAAAGTAAGATATGTATATGTGTAAATGGACGTTATACAGAATTATTGAATGTCTACAAAATGAACAATCACATAGTATGACTTGTTAATGGATATTAGCAGTGAAAGTAAGGGGTATATATACATGCAGTTCAGTTTAATTATACATAAACTACACATTTGCTAAATTATATTGACCACAGATATAAACACAAAATACTTGATTAAGTTGTAAACAGCAAGATGTGTCTGCGACAAAGGAAACCAAATGGCACACTGCTATACGGTCACTCACCTCTCGTGACTTTTACCTTCCTACAATGTATATTTTCAACAATATCCCTCAACACTTACTAACATATACATGAAGTGTTTTAGAAAATATTGATTTTATTAATAATGGCCCAAACTATTGTTATTAAAATGCCATATCTTTAAAATATTATCATGAGCAATGACGTACACATTTTAAATTTTCTCTGAATGTTGTCAGAAGTCATTTTCATTGTTGGTAAGCTCTTGTCGTCAAGTCTCGAAGGTACATTTACAATATGATTACACATCAACTAACATTCAAATATTTCACAATCACTTAAAGTGTATTCTGTTCTCGTATTCCCTTGTACCTATATAACAATTAATAACAATGGAATGTTTATCCCAATTAACGTCGGGGAGATGGATCAATAAAAATTTAAAAGGAGTAGAGAAAGTAATGTGAGCGTCACATGTTGATATTAACCTGTAAAATAATTACAATTATTGAGTTCTGAGGAAGAATTTTTATCGAATTTGAAACATATTGGACATAATAAAGTCTACTGACAAATGAAACCTTGCAATAAAGTCGTGTGGGTATCATGACCCTGAGGAGTAACAAACACAAAGGTTCCTGAATGTGTTATTCCTTATAATTGGGTAAAAGTTTCAACAAAATCAAAGAATATATCTTGAAATAACCTTACACCCATGCTTCAATTTAGGGAAATACCTTGAGATATAGTTAGTTTAGAAGACTTCCTTTCCTACACAACATTAATTATTTATATCGAGATTTAACTGTATTGGAACACCACAGTGAAGCGAAAAATTATTAATTTTTAGATGAGTCGTATTTATTACACATCTGCTTCACTTTCGTATAAAAAATGTAGGTTGTACAATGAGAGGTCTATATTAGTTAGTTTTCTATAGTGATTTGCTACGAAAGTGAAGCAGATGTGTAATAAATACGACTCATCTAAAACTTAATAATTAATTATTTACTTGGTATGTTCTCCATAGACATATTATGACTACCGTTCGTATTCAGGAAATAAACAACAATTATATCAAAGCTCCATTGAAACAACATAATTACAATGTGTTATAAGACCTTGTAGATAAATACAAAGCTCCTTCATCATTATAAAATATTACACGTACAGCCTTCTGTAGACAGCAACAAGTAGTCGGTAGTCAACCAAAGCTCCCCTGGTGGACAATTACTATAACTAAAACGTCTCCTGTATAGCTAAGTCAGTTAATGTACTTTCTCAGTCACAAAGACTTACTTGTCCATTTGGTACAAATTTGAAGTAAACGTTTACGGAAGTGTTTTGTTAGGCATTTCCTGGTACATACACTTGTATGTTAAATAACTGGGTCGGCTTACAAGTTCCAAACTTATTCCTATTGACTTTTGACAAACACAAAAATAACATTAGTATTTTTAGTATATAAGAGAATTGGGAAATTGGAGTAGAACAAAAGAATATCTGGACAATTGTAGCGAGAAAGTAAGTTGACATAAATTATCGTTTTTAACAAAATCTAAATCTATATGTAGTAAGATCTTGTCTATATCTCATTAACTACAAATTAAAGAAAATTATGTAGAACTCAGTCAGAATAAATAGGACTTAAGAAACTGTTGCCAGGAATTAAATAGTAAATTGTGTTTATTATTTAAATATGCTAAACATTTGGCACTTTGGTCAAATGTGAGAGAGAAATAACTGGAAATATTACAAAAAGGAAAGAGCTGTCACAATTTAGTTTATACAAATGTTTTGTTTTTTTTTTCAATTGAGAAGCCACATCGAATGATTTTTGTCAACTACTTTTGTATAATTGTATGATACAATATTTCCAAAATATAGTACGTACTTAGGGTAAGTAGGGTAATAATGTATTGTACACATGAACTGACCATTGACATTTAACCAGGAACGTGTGCTAGGGACTGAAGGACAATGTACATGGTTTGTGTGTGTGTGTGTGTGTGTGCGCGCGTGTGCGTGTGTGGGTCTGTGTTTTTTATAGAACATAAGAGATCCAGAGTTTTGTTTATACAAATATTTTGATGTGCTTTTGTCTAATAGATCATGAGTTTTCAAGAACTCTGCACACAGAACTCAAAATTTGTCATGTACATTTATAAAGAGTTGTACTTAATTAAAGCCATTACAGCTACATCTGAGACAAAATAATCGATACCTTTCGTTTTTAGATATTAGTTTCTACATCCAAGGATTTTGCTATAAATCTACTTTTCCCACTTTGTTTTTACTTTTCCTTTTGTAAAGTTTTATACATCCCTTAAGAATAAATACTAATACAAAACCATTCAAAACTTAAAATATTAACATATGCTTATAGTTTCATAATTTACTTCACAAATATGAGAAGAATTCGATAAAACTGCATCTTGTACAATGGTTTTAGGAAGGCAATGAGGGGAAACATGTAATTTAAAAAATACAACTTACACAAAAAATGTTTGCTGATTGTTTAACGTATGCTGCGCTTAAAGTTACGGTCACTCAGAACAAATTACACTTCAGCTTGTTGTAACAGAAAGAGTTATTGTAATTAAGTAATCACCTGTACTTCGAATGTTATGCATTATGCACAGAAATTTTAGTCTTGCAGTAACTATCGCTTCCTTCAAGCAGAAATCTGCGACCATCATTGGTTCTCCTATATTTGACCGCAAGATACAGAATCCGTATATTCTATTTTCTCCCTCATTAAATGGTCAGCCTAAAGGTAGTTGAACATTTAGCCTTATCATATAAATCATAAATTGTTCTACGTAAAACACATTTTGAAAATTGGCTATGTTGGTAGCACCCTTTTTAGCTGCTCGATGTTTCCCTGGAGATCTAAATATGGAAACTTCTCCAAATTTGGTGAACTATTTGCCTTCGTTAACAATGTTCATCACAGAATGAGCACTCACATGACAAACTTGTAATATTAATTCTCCACTCTGAGCGAAATTTGTATTTTCGAAAATTGACATTTGTTTTAAAAAGGAATATACATTAACAAGAATATTTGTAGTCTATTTATGTAAAATCTTAGGAGTTGTTTCACAGTTACTACTAGGCGCACCAGTACTGGACTTGCTAAGTGATATATTTACTACCTTTGAAAGCACGTGTGCACTGCTAAATGATAATCACTTTACTGAGTGCAGGTTACAAAATACAACTGCAGCATAGCACATGTGTGCTTTTCTTTACTGACAGTTAATGATTCCTTTCCTTCTAGTTAGGTGTCTTATCTTTCCAATCTCCCAAACAATATGTGCTACAAACATGAGATTTGGACAGTCATCCTCAGAAAATCTAGCTCTGTAACATAGGAAAAAGTAACTCTGTAAGTATTATCCTTAGAGCACGCAAATAAATTAACCGTAAGGTTGTGCAATGCGAGGCAGTATGACAGTTGAGCAGATGTAATAATTCAGAAGTTACAATTTCTAGTTATTAAATTCAGAAACAGTTTACTTCTTCTTGCTCAAACAGTAAGAATACTCCATGTAAACCCCAATCCCATCAAAACTTCTTAAAATGTTCAACAAATATGCTTCTTGTGTTATGAATAAAGAATACAAGTATTTCCGTTTCTGTTAGCAGGATAAGATATTACCGGTGGCGCCATCTCTGAACAGCAACTCGCATCAGTTTCATTACTTTCCAACAAATGTCTCTCCTGGTGGACAATCACTATAACTAAAACATTGTGTGATCTAGACCAAATGCATTTAGTGCGTAACACTTAGTACCTTCCCAACCTGCTCTTCCGCTAGAACTTATCTCTCCATCTTCTCCAAACGTAAAATGGACAACTATATTAGTAGTTCCATGATCCATTTCGTTGTAGATACAAGAATAGCAAAGTTAAAGTTTAAAATTTGCTACAGCTTTTGATGCCCTTCCAATTGCAATGTTATGAACCTACAAGAATAGAACTAGCATTTTAAGATATAAACTTAATGGATAATTGAACTACGAAACAAAGAAAGAAAATCAATAGTCAGAGGACATGAGATCTGTATTTAGATGTATTAAAAGCTGGTTAATATGTTATGATTTACAAGTTAAAGACAATTACGGGAAAATCGGTTACAATGAGTCAGAGACTATTTCCAGAATATTACACATATACATACATTTTGTTTTTATTCAAGTACATTAAACATTAGAGCAAATAGTGAAAGATAACTGGATAGGAATATTTTCCAAAGAAATAATAAAAATTTCAGAATTCCTCTTATGTAAAGGTTAACTTTCTGTAGTTGGGAAGCTGGTCCAATATTTTTGTCAACTTCTATTTTACAATGTTACCACATTTTACTACATGATTTGATCATACAAATTTGTACCAAAGTCAGATCTCGGTACAGGTTTTACATTACTTACTACATACTTAGTGTAAGTAGCTCAAGTATTGTATTGCACAGAAAATTGGATCATGAGAATTCATTAGAGATATTCATTTGTAAGTTAATGAATTCAGAAAATAAAGAATTGTTACCAAATGTTGCTGTGTGTGTTTGTAAACAATATAACTAAAATATAAAACTTGGGTTATACACCAAAGTAGGTTCAGCATCTTCCAAGCATACAAAGTGAACATTTTAAACAAAACAAAACATTTGAGCAACTCTCTTTCTCTCTCTACAAACTGCTTCCTTAACAACTGCTCTTACAAAGTGACTACATTGATGAAAACAAGTCAAATTAATGTAACATACTTAAGTATTTAAATTTTATTATAATTGTAAATCACAATAGTCATATTAATAAAGAGAAAGGGCAAACATTTTGTGTAGTTTGTTAATTTGAACAACTTTTCTTCACTTGAAAACATTGTTTTGGAATACAAAAGAGTACCTCATGGAGTATTCCATTGTATCATCATATCTTGAAAAGACGTAGATATATTTGTTATTTCTAAATATTTTAACTTGTAATCCTAAGTCCAGTGTTCAACATTATAGCAATAATGTGATAGCATTACATTTGAGTAGAGATGTTAGTAAACAGTGATATATTAACAATTTATAACGTTAAGTTGGATTTGAAATACTAAACCTTATAAACTAAAAAGTTGTAACTAAACATGTTTCATGGAGCAAGGAATGTCCTAACCTTCAACAAATGTCCAACTGATTCTTTGTGCTTTTGACATTCTGGGAATCTAAACTAGTGGCACCTGTTGGCAGTACAATGAACATGCAACGTTGTTCTGAGCAGGCACATAAAAATCTATGTGGTGATCTTTGTATTTCAGTATGTATATCTTTTATCATATATTAGAGACTGACAGCTTTCAATAATTTGATGTTTGTTAAACCTAAAATGTATGAGAGTGTCCTCAGAGGTCCTCCTCATTACTAATAGACCTTTGTTTAACTGTTAAATTACAAGTGATAGATCTAAATTTACAAAGCAAGAAATGTAGAATATGTTGAAATATACAAATTATATTAAAGATACTTACTATTTGTTTCAATTAACTAATATTTATACTTTTATCAAATGGGAAATCATTCATTCCTCTTTCTCTCTGGTTTATGTGAATAGAACATTACATTTTTTATGAATTTACATCCTCCAAAATTTAGTCATATGGGACGATGAATGAAATGGGTGAAATGATGCTCAATGCGTCTGTGGTCCATGGAGCTTAGAGTTACCTGACATTCGTCTTTCAGGATAAGGGAATACCCCGGAAGAAACCTTATCCAGGTAACTCACCCTGACTGAGATTCGAACTCGGGACCTCTTGAACATGAGGCAGATATGCTGCCATCTACGCTACCGAGGCAGGCTTAACAGTCATTACATAATAATTGCCCCATAAAGTATTTGACTCTCACTGACACAATGCTGTACTCTCCTTTACCCTTGTACTAATAAGGATATATGTAATAAGACGATTCATATAAACATTTGTGTAGCAAGAATGAGCAGAAGACAATGAGTAGGGAAATTATGTGACTGTAACACAAAATGTCTATTTAGGAAGCTCTAAAGTGAGTTCTTCTTACAAAATCTTGTTACCAAATTTCTAAGATGAATGTGATGTATTCTCCATGTGCTATCTATGTGATAGAAACATTTAAAAATGTCTAAACTGTCACCAAACCCTACGTGAACTGTGAAGATGAAATTTGTGATTGCCATTAACACTGGACATCTTTAAGTAAAGAGTGATCAATGAAATGAATTGTTTTATGTACTATTTACATAATAAGTAGAAAAGATAACTAGTCTATATCAGAGTATTCTTTACACAGAATATTTTCTCTAAAGTAGCACAAACTTGAAATGTTCATCAGAAGTGACTCTATTCCTAGGGCATTACCTTCATGATAAACTGTAAGAGACAGACAATACCTTACTGCTCCAATATAGAGATCTTGATTCAACTGTGAATGTAGTCAGAAGTCTCTCTATTCCTAGGACATTACCTTCATGATAAACTGTAAGAGACAGACAATACCTTACTGCTCCAATATAGAGATCTTGATTCAACTGTGAATGTAGTCAGAAGTCTCTCTATTCCTAGGACATTACCATAATGGTAAACTGTAAGAGACAGACAAAATCGTACTGCTCCAATATAGAGATCTTGATTCAACTGTGACTGTAGTCAGAAGTCTCTCTATTCCTAGGACACTACCATAATTGTAAACTGTAAGAGACAGACAAAATCTTACTGCTCCAATATAGAGATCTTGATTCAACTGTGAATGTAGTCAGAAGTCTCTCTATTCTTAGGACATTACCATAATTGTAAACTCTAAGAGACAGACAAAATCTTAGTGCTGCAATATAGAGATATCGATAAAACAAACGAATGTCTATCTCTTTGTGGAAGTAAACTCCTTGTTACTTGTGGCTCTGGTAAATTATAAATGCTTTTGGAGCCTTCTCACACGACATTTGTGAGTAAAGATGAGAATCGTTTCCAAACGTGATGTTCATTATAATGGGATATAAGCTACAACAAAAATCCAGGGCCGATGAAAGAATTACGCATTGCAGTCTCAGTGACCACAAATGTTTCAGGTTTCAGGTTTTTATTTTGAGTTTGATAGCCCGTTGCCGGTACAAAGGGCCCCGGCTTACAGGCTAAAATGTACATTGAGGTTATAGTTAGGGATTAAATGCTTATTTCCTACGTGGTTATATATAAAACACATACGGTGACCTTTCTTAGCCCATTGAGAACAGTTTTACTAAGTTATTGTCCCTCAGTGTCCTTTTTTTGTTATGTACAATATTTAAAAGCGCTTATTTTGCACTTTTATTTACACACACACACACACACACACACACACACACTTGGGCATACCAGGTACAGATGTATTATTTTATCTTGACAGGAATCCTGCGCGGTAGTAAATGAAATGTGTAGTGTTTTAACGCCCGCTTTTATTACATACGGCACCGCAGGCGATGACACTGGTGATACATGAGATGAAGATGGAGCACCGGTGGAATGAGATGGCAGGGGAAACCGGAGATCCCGGAGAAAACCCGCCCAGGCGCCGTTTTGTCCATCACAAATCTCACTTTGCGGTCGCCTGGGTTCGAAGCCGGGACGCCTTGGTGAGAGATAAGCGATCCTGCGCGGTAGGGATGAGTAGCAACTGTGGAGGGTTTAGTGCACCTATCGCCACAGTGCGTGACATGCGTAAGATTACGAGAGGGGAGGCTGGTGCATAAGGTGTCTAAAAACAAATTTCATTGTCGCAGTAATTTTGCAGCTGTTATAAACTAAATTGTAATTCTTACTATGGTAGTAATCTCCACGCTTTTGTTGGATCTTAAATAGTACATAGGCGTTTGGAACAAAACCCTGTTCTCCTCCAGCAGGCATGATAAACTACTGTGGGCCTTTCAATATCGCTGCAAAGTCCCTGTAAGGTATTTCACTCCAGGCATATGGTCCGATATGTGCTGTATTCTTATAAGTTTCATCCATATAAACTAGATAAACTTCACTTCAATATCTCCGAATATTTCGTAAATACTTAAGCCTTTTTGCACGTATGGTGCGATGTTCGATTAAAATTTGTCTGTTACGCTTAGTGTTTTTTTTTTAAATAATCCTAGCTTCAAAAGAACTCTTCTTAATGTTCAGGCACTACCTTGGAAGTCAGTAGAATTTTGAAGCTTAATGAGCACTTTGTTCAAAGTTGGTCTTTGTTTTCCTGTGCTTTAAAAATTATTCATAGTTCACTTAAGTACTTCTGAATTAAAATATCCAAATCAGATTTTGTGCATGTTCTTAATCTTTGTTTACTGGGCATAGAGAAGGACGTTGTTACACTAGCACCAATGGCTTTTCTTTCGTTAATAACTCTCCTAAACTGCTCTCAGACACAACTGTTGCCTCAGATGCCCTTCCCAGATTTTTATAGCGGACCCAGACCATTGTTCCTTTTTTATAAATCTATGGATATTGGTTATTACTTCTCGTGTTTTTAAATGTAGCATTTTATTTCCTAATGTACTGCTAGGAGGCGCCATTTATAAATGCTCTCTTGGAACCAGGAGACAAGCCCATTTTGGAACAAGCTGCAGTGTTGCCGAATAGCTTTGCACGTGTTTAGTTGCTCGCAACTGGTACGCAACTGACCTGCCCTCCTCTCCAGTTGCAACCGTTCTGAAGTGGACTCCTCCAGATACCACTACGCATCGCTGTGCACTTTTTAAGATAAAAAAAATAATCTATACGTCCCAGTCAGTCACGCACACTTCACTATTTCACTTTCACTATTTCTTAAACTGTATAAATTCATATGATGTGGTTCTTTTGTGTATTTAACACTATACTGAACTGAAAATAAATAAATAAATAAATAAATAAATAAATAAATAAATAAATAAATAAATAAATAAATAAATAAATAAATAAATAAATAAATAAATAAATAAATAAATAAATAAATAAATAAATAAATAAATAAATAAATAAATAAATAAATAAATAAATAAATAAATAAATAAATAAATAAATAAATAAATAAATAAATAAATAAATAAATTAACACTATTTACACTGCTCCGTGCGGCAGCGTGCTGCTGTCTCCTGGGCTGTTGTGACGGCGGCCTCTGCAAATGGGGAAAGGTCTGGGCCGGAAGGACTTGGGCGCGCATTGTGATGTAACAGTGGCAACAGAATATTTTTATGCGTGCATGCTTACGGTGTTTTGGTTCACCTTTCCCAATGTTAATTTTTGGATTGCTATGTTGCCGTATGCGCGCCCATATGGAAGAGCCTCGTTTGATTCCTGCCTCGAGGATGTAGGGGATATGGGTTTCTAGATGAAGTTTGGCAGTAGTCGTGCGGATAGGGACAGATAGCATTTTACGTAAAGAGAGGTTTTGCAAGGTTTGGAGGTATTTTATGGCGGGTTTGGAGGTGGTGGCCCAGACCACGCAGGCGTACAGGACCACGGATAAAATAAAAGATTTGTAGAACACAATCTTAGAGCGCAGCTTTAGCTGTTTGCTCCTAAATATAGGGGTGCACACTTTTAATCGCTGCCGCCCTTTGTTGGCGCTATCCTTTAGGTGGGTAGTCCACTGCATCGTGCGCGTCAAGGTCACGCCGAGGTACTTGACCTGCTGACGGCAGTGCAATACCTGACCATCGACCGTTAGGTCCATTGCCAAAGGGCGCCGCTTTGTAAAATGTATAAGCTGGCATTTGTTCGCATTAATTTTGATTTTCCAGCCATGAAAGGAAGCGGTCAATGTACCGCTGCAACTCTAAAAGTCCATAACGAAATTTTTATGATGGTTGTATATTGCAGTGTCGTCAGCATACATTGCAACTTTGCATCTGGCGTCCACGGGAAAGTCGTTGGTGAACAGTATGCACAAGAAGGGAGACATAATGGCTCCCTGTTGTACGCCAGCCTGCATCACTCTCTCCTTTGAGGAGGAGCGACCCACTTGGACGTAGAAGCGCCGATTTTCTAAGAAATTATGCAGCAATGGTAGAGAATTTTGGAGGCCGGGAAACTCTCGGTGCAGTTTGTAAATCAGGCCGTTGTGCCAGCACCGATCAAATGCGGCTTCTATGTCCAAAAATAGCGCCAACGTTGAAGCCACATTGTTAAATTTCTCGGTGACGTCATCTGCTAATCTTAAGAGTTGGAGGTCTGTTGAATGTCCTTTTCTAAAGCCAAATTGCGAGTTAGAAATGTCAATCGACGAAATTTCATTTTGAAGTCGAAAGAGAACTATTTTCTCGAGCAATTTACCAATAGTAGACAGGAAACTAATGGGGCGGTAATTCTGAGGCTGCCTGGTGCTTTTCCCATGCTTCGGGAGCATTATTATCTTGGCTCGTTTCCAGGTGTCCGAGAAATAATTTTGCTGCAAACAGGCATTGAAAACTTTTGTAAGTTGCACCAAGTCTTTTCTCGGGAGATGCTTGAGTTCCTGATTAGTCATCCTGTCCAGGTCGGCGGCTTTCCCATTAGGTAGCTTCCTAATGAGCTTGAAGACCTCCTGCGGTGTTCTGAAGAGCAAGTGTTGCTGATGCCTTGCGCCACCCAGTTTTGTACCCATGTCTGTGCTTCCCGTTCTAACTCGGGGTTCCTCGCAGGGTTCTCTGTGAATTTTTCTGCCATACAGTCTGCAAAAACCTCGGCTTTCTCCTTGGAGAAGTGCAGGCCGAGGCTAGTGTGCAGCGCCTCAGTGCCTGAGTTGGCGCTCGAGGAGACTTTATATGCCCTTAGTAATTTCCACAAAGAATGGTCCGAATGTGGGTTTTTTAACATTTTCTGCTCCCACTGTTCAATTTTGTTAATTTTAATTTGTTGCCGAATGATGTTTCATAGCCATTTAGCTAGCACCTTATACTCAGGCTGGCGGGTAAGCCGCCAAAGTCTCGTCAAGCGCCGCCTCCTGGCAATGAGCTGCTCCACCTCAGGGTACGTGCAAAACCTGGGTGGGCTTATGGTATAGCTGGTAGAATTTCTTTTAGCCGTGTGTAGCGAGGCGGTGTAGTTTTCAATGGCGACGTCGATGTCCGCCTCGCTGTAGTCAGACAGCCCAGGCTGCGCCATCCTATGCATTTCGAATGTAAATTTGTTCCAGTCAGTTTCTGCGCGCTTCATAGGGCCGTTACACCGGCCGTGATGCCGCCACAGATATCGAAATGTACTGGAAGATGGTCGGAGTCTGGGCTGTGATACACAGTGAAGTGGTTTGGTAACGTCGCATTTTTTGTAATTACGAAGTCCAAAATTTCAGGGTCGAAGTGCCCTGACTTGTGCCAAAAGGTGGGTTCGTGGGCGAAATACACCTCGTGGTCGTCATTTTATGTTATAAGGTCTACTAGAAGATTTCCAGCCGCGTTTGCTCGACGTGAAAACCATCAGGGGTGTCGAACGTTGAAATCTCCTGCCATTATAACGTGCTCCTCCAAAGCGAGGATCTGTTCGAGGTCGCGTCTACAGTCGGGGGAGTTAGGGGACTGATAGAGGGCTACCAGTATCACCGTTTTGTTATTTACACGTGTTTTAAGAGCCGTACACTCTAATGCTGTCAATGGTGGCAGCGTAACAGAAGCATGAGCAACTATGCTTTTTAGTAAAATGGCTGTTCCCCCTCCCTGTCTGCCAATCCAATCGGTCCGAAAGATTTGGTAACCCCTGAGATTAAAAGTATACTCCTGCTTTAATTTTGTTTCGCAGATAAATGCGACGTCAATTTTGTTACGCCGCAGGTAGCTTTCAAACTCATGCTGGTGCCTGTAGATGCCGTCGGCATTCCACAGGAGCGCGCGAGTTAAAGATGTGCCTCTCCTTGGTTGAGCCATTTACTCTAAGATGTCCGAGAGTAGCCAAATGAGAGCTTCTAATTTCTCCCAAGTGTTAGTGCAGCCTTTACACCTACCGATGAATGGTTGCACCTTTGGTATTATTTTTTGAAGGTTCAGCTCCTTAAAGAGAGTCAACAATTCTTTTAAGCCACCCAGGTCGCATGAGGAAGCCTGGGAGGGGGTAACATTGGAGGTGGGCGAGTTGATGGCGGCACGCGTGCGCTTTCCCCTCTCATGGCGCCTGCAAATGAGACGCCGTCTCTGACCAGGGCCGGGTTGGCAATAGGTCGTGGACCTGGTTGTGTACTTGTGGTTGCCCTGGATATGGCTGCCAGTTGGCGGCGGTGGCGTTCGTTGCGGAACGTCTCGCAACCCCTGTAGCTGGCAGGATGCGTCTTCCCCAAGTTCGCACAGTGGGGTACAAAGTCCTGCGTTGCCTTTTTTGGGCAGTCAGCTAAGCGGGGGAGGCCACCGCAGAGGACACATCGGGAGGTCATGTGACACATTTTAAATGTGTGCCCCAGCTGCTGGCAGTTGAAGCATTGTGTAATGTTATTTGTCTTCAGGACCTCCATAGTGACAAGTATATGGCATACCTCTCTTTCTTGCAGAAGTCGCTGGTTTTCAGTGGTCCTGTCAAGGGCAACTTGGAAGTTTGGCAGAGACCTGCCGTGTGATTTGAGTTGACGAACCAGGACGCCGGTGTAGCCCTTCGCCTCTAGGTCCTCGCGGATATGGTCCTCTTAAAGGTCCTCGGGAAGACGCTTCAGGATGCAGCGGAGAGGTTGATCACTCCGCGGGGTGAAGCTGAAGTTCTCCACTCCAGCGTCCTTCAGCTTGGTCATAGTGGGTATGGCGTCTTCTTTCCGGTTGAGGAGCAGCTTGAGGCAGTTGCGCGTATTCTGAAGCGTGTACGCGCCAGCTGGGAGGGAGCCCCGGAGTATCTGCAGGACTTTAGTCGCCTGCCTGCCGTCAGGAATGACGATGCGTGGCGGTTTCTGTGAGGTTTGTTTTGTGTTTGTGGCCGCGGTTGCGGCTGATGTAGAGGCCAATGTAGTGGTGGGGATGCGTGTAGGAGTGGGGGTTGTTATTGGCGGTTTTACTGCAGTAGTGTATGGCCGTGTTGGCCGTTGGGGCTTGGGTGCCTTTGGTTTTTGTTGTCGGAAGGGCAAGGTAGGCAGTGGATCGTTCCAGATCTTCATCCTCCTCGGATGAGGACAGCGCCTCGTACCTGTTTCTGGTAGCGACCTGGAGGGGCTGATGTTGCGTTTTTTTTTCTTGCGCTCGGCATCCGAGTCGCTATTGCGGTGGTGGGGTCGCTTTCTGGGCGATGCTGCCTACCAGCCTTCTCCTAGCTGCACCAGGTATCACTTTTTGATTGCGTGTTCCTGGTAGCAGCGTGCCAGGTCGCTAGCTATTTAACCATAGTCCCGGGACTCTGGGGCCATGTTTTTCAATATTGCCTGGAGGTAAGATATTTCTTTTTGGATGCTTTTTACCTCCTTTTCCAGTTGGGCGTACTTTCGCGTAACTGCCTCGTCCTCCATGGCGCTGTGCTCCATCGGGTCTGGGGTAGTGCCTGCTGTGAGTTTGGCCAATGTTGGGCCCGAAGGCGGGTCGCTGTTGGAGTGCTCCAGCGGTGGGGCTGGAAAGGCAGCCGGTCGACCGCCTCGGGGGATCAGTCCGCTGCCAGCTGATGGTAGTGCTGCTGCAATTGGCACTGCGGCCGCCGCCATCTTGTGGCGGCAGTCAATGTCTGTCAGCCGCAGTGGTTGCTAAGGGCGTCGTTGTTTGGGGACGCCTCTTGTTGCGTGCAACAACGGCACGCAGCTGTGCGTCCCACGCTGTTTTGTGGCGGGTTTATGCTTAAATACCGGTCACTATGTACTTTATTACACCAAACACTGTCCACTCACAAACTAGGCTTTAATACGCGTCACTGTGTACTCTAAACGCTGTTCACTCCCAAATTGGACTCAACGCGAACACCACTGTTTACTACTTCTATTCGCACTGTTTCACTTTGCACATGGTCACTTGTAGCACACGAATAGTTGATTTTCCAATATCCAATCTATCACTAATCAATAACCGACATCCGTATATCCACCATCTAATAATCACGATCCTGATTTCTTAAGGGAGAAAAACCGGTCAAAATATACATCCGTTAGAAGACGTCCTTTGTTACACAACAGTATTTAGTTTTCTGAAATTAGCCATGTATTCACTAAAGCTCCTTTTTGTATTACAACAATATAGAGGAATTAAAGGATCCTTATGTAGAGAGCAAACTTGAACTGTGTTATAAAAATATGGTAAATAATTACAGATATTCAAACTCAGTATAGGATATTACCCGTGGAACCATTTCTGGATCTTCTAATTGTAGGTCTAGTTGTCATTTTGCTGGAATAAACATACACGTTCAACTAACGAAAAACTAAACTTTGTGTTGGAAGTGTTATTTGCTTACATTTATGGATTGTGCATATCTTCTCATTGTATG
Source organism: Mantis religiosa (assembly GCA_030765055.1). Taxonomy (NCBI): domain Eukaryota; kingdom Metazoa; phylum Arthropoda; class Insecta; order Mantodea; family Mantidae; genus Mantis; species Mantis religiosa. The sequence continues at coordinate 164,526,501 of CM060957.1, forward strand.
AGCCCCTTGACATATGTGCCCGCCTGGGTAGGCTGGTGGCAGCATATCTACCTCACGTTCAAGAGGTCCCGAGTACGGGTCCCAGCATGCTACTCCATATTCCATAACCGGCCGCACTAAGGCCTTGTAGGCAATTTCCCTGGACCTAGCGCTCCCCTTTTTCAATATTCTCATTACGAAATATAATGCCTTCCACGCATTCCTAGATGTGGAATTTACTTGTTCGTCCCATCCAACATTACTTGCCAGGTACACTCCCAAGTATTTGCAGCAGTCCACCTGTGGAATTTGCACCCCTCCCATGTGATAGTTAACAATAATTTTGCCCTTAGTTCTACTGAAAACAATGGACTTACTTTTCTTGGCATTAATTGACATTTTGTTAGCCGCAGCCCAATTACAGATTTCATTTAAATCATCCTGAAGAGCGGTTTCATGCAGTGTATTCCGAATTTTATTATAAATGATACAATCGTCTGCAAACAACCTTATCTGGCAGTTAATATTAACAGCAATGTCATTAACAAAAACGAGAAACAGTAAAGGCCCTAGTACTGAGCCTTGCGGCACACCCGAACTTACAGTTCCACTATCGGACAGCTCTTTACCTACTTTAACTTTTTGCGTTCTCCCTTTCAAAAAATTTTTAACCCATAATACTACGCGTTTATCAATTCCTGTATTAGCTAGCTTACAAATAAGCAAACTATGTGGCACTACATCAAAAGCTTTAGAAAAGTCAATTACCACTGCATCAGTTCTTCCCCTGCATCTACCTCATCTGCCACATCTTGAAATAATGAAGAAATTTGACTTTCGCACGAATACCCAGGTCTAAATCCATGTTGCGCTTCATTAAACCACTTTTATTTTCTAACTCCTCTCGTATATATTCTGCAATTAAATGCTCCATTAATTTACATACTACTGAAGTTAGACTAACTGGCCGATAATTATTTACTTCTGTTTTATTACCCCCTTTATAAATCGGAACTATACTAGCTGTTTTCCAGTCTTCCGGTAAGGCACAGTTGTTAATTGACATGTTGAACAAGAAGATTAGATAGGGAATCATGGCTTCACCCCCAAGGTTTAATATTTCAGTAGGTATATTATCTGGTCCCCTTGATTTTCGGTTTTGCAGCATCTTAATCCTTTTGCGTAATTTGGGCACCATTATTTGAAAAATCGTTTTACACTCTCCCCAATTTCCTGTTCGGAACTATCGTCGGATTTAAGAAAAACCGATACAAAATGCGAATTTAATATATTAGCTTTGTCCCTATCACTTAATACATCTATCCCATTAACGTTAAAATCTGGTATGCTCTCTTTATTTCCCCTGCGTCTTTTTACATAATTGTAAAATGATCTCCAACAATTATTTGTCCCGCTAAAAACGTTATCTAAGAATCGTTCCTGCGCTTGCAACTTTTCGTCTTGTAATTGTTTAGCTAATTCTTTAATTTTGTTAAGATGCCATTCTGATATCTTCCTTTTATAATAAGCGTACCTAGTGTTTCTTTTAAGTTTCCTAATACATTTTGTATAAAATTCTGGATCCGCTTTATGTTTAATAACTTTAAAAGGTACGTGTTCTCTAATTGTTTCTAGGATAAGTGTTTTGAAATTAACCCATGCTTCATTTACACTAGTGGCAGATTTTACAAATATCCCATATTTTTCCCGGAGAAATGTTTGGATAGCCTCCCCGTTCACCCTATGGAAATCCCAACTAATTACTTGTTCCGTTTCAAACCGGTTTGTCTGCCTTTTCCAGTTTAGGTCTAACTGCACACACTCATGGTCACTTATACTTGCCAAGACATCGCATGCAGAAAACAATGACTCAGGTTTGCATAAAAATACGTCCAGTAATGCTGATTGTCGAGTAACAGTTTTCACGACTTGAAATAAACCCTGCTCCCAAACCAGAAAGTTAACGAGCTTTTGAGCTTCACCTCCTATTAGCTGTCCGTCCCAGTTTACATTTGGCAGGTTTAGATCCCCTGCTAATATAACATTTTTTCCCCTTCGGAAGAGATTTTCTCCACTAGTTTATGAAGTGTAGCATAATCAGTTTCTCCAGGTGGTCTATAGCAAGCTATTATTGTTAAATTATTCCCTTTGTTTGCTTGATCAATAATTTCGATTGCCATAATCTCAACCTCTTCTTCTACCCATAATGCTTTGCTGTTTAGCTCTGATTTAGCGCAAATAAAGATTCCCCCTCCCCTTCCATCCCTGTCCCTCCTAAACACCCTGTAATCGGTTCTGAATACTTCTGAATCATTAATGTCAATATTCAGCCATGATTCCGTACCTATAATGATACTTGGATTGCATATTTCTACTAAATTCCAAAACTCAACAATTTTATTCATAATACTACGGCAATTTACCTGTAGCAGCCTTAAGGAATCAGCCCCTACCTGAAAGTCTACGTTTTCCTGAAGTTGGTGTCATTGCTGCCCTTGCTGCTCGCTGCCGTCAGCCCACTTCGTCACCCTCGCGAACAAAGCTGCCAGCTTTGACGATCCTCTTCGGTTCAAGTGTACTCCATCCCGTCCATAGTCCCAGTCTTCAATCCACGAATTCGGGTCAAGAAACTGAGCACCCAGTCGCTCCGCTACCCATGAAAAAGCTTCATTTACCTGCATCACCTTTCTCCAGCTGGAGTCGCGTCGTCTTAGTACTCCACTGACGACTATTTTTGCTGAAGGAAACAGCTGTTTTGTCCTTTTAACTAAGTCGTACATGTCACCCAACACATAATTAACACTTCTCCGCAAGTCATTGCTCCCGACATGTAATACGATTGTCCGATAGTTGCCTTCCATCTCCTCTTGCTTTCTCTCGATTTCCCTCAGCAGACCGTCAACTCTTATGCCAGGATAGCAAACTACCTCCGCTGTTGGATTTCCAGCATGTCTCACAATAGAGTCACCGACTATTAGGCAAGATTTCTCCTCTTCTTTTACTCTTTCTTCCCCCTGCTCCCTCAGTTGACGGTTTTCAGCTTCGAGCCTCCGAATGATATCTTCCGCCTGTTGTAGCTTAATGCATAGTTTCCGTGCTTCTTCTTGAAGCTGCTCCAGTTTCCTCTGATTTGCGGTGACGGTCTTGGCTCCCCTGCATTCCTTACATTACCAGGTTTCCTCGATGTTCATGTCCCTCTTCACTTTCTGGCAGCCAAAGTGGAAACACTTCGAGCAATTACTGCCCATAAGTCCGGTCCTCAGAACTTTAATACAGCTCCCACATCGTTCGTCCGCTACAGGTCCTGGATTAATCTCAATTCCCCATATCACTAGTTAAGTTACTAACACGAGAATTACAAAATAACTCTGTGAAGTTTCCGTAGTACCTTCACGCTGACTACCTGCTCCCCATGAGCGCTGACCCGGCCACATTCCGATCCTCGCCCGGTAAACCACCAAGTCAACACCCATTGTCTCAACTCGTTTCTACCTGCCTCTCTACCTGGCACGTCCGATCTCCTCAAGCTCCAGACACCATTTGACCCATTCCATTCATCGTTCGATATGACTTGGCGTTGGAGGACGTAAATTATAAATAAATAAATAAATAAATAAATAAATAAATAAATAAATAAATAAATAAATAAATAAATAAATAAATAAATAAATAAATAAATAAATAAATAAATAAATAAATAAATAAATAAATAAATAAATAAATAAATAAATAAATAAATAAATAAATAAATAAATAAATAAATAAATAAATAAATAAATAAATAAATAAATAAATAAATAAATAAATAAATAAATAAATAAATAAATAAATAAATAAATAAATAAATAAATAAATAAATAAATAAATAAATAAATAAATAAATAAATAAATAAATAAATAAATAAATAAATAAATAAATAAATAAATAAATAAATAAATAAATAAATAAATAAATAAATAAATAAATAAATAAATAAATAAATAAATAAATAAATAAATAAATAAATAAATAAATAAATAAATAAATAAATAAATAAATAAATAAATAAATAAATAAATAAATAAATAAATAAATAAATAAATAAATAAATAAATAAATAAATAAATAAATAAATAAATAAATAAATAAATAAATAAATAAATAAATAAATAAATAAATAAATAAATAAATAAATAAATAAATAAATAAATAAATAAATAAATAAATAAATAAATAAATAAATAAATAAATAAATAAATAAATAAATAAATAAATAAATAAACCTGACATGTACACTCCTGGCCAGTTGGAATTTTCATATTTTGTTTTATTTCATGGATATTTGGGGTCAAAACCTTTGGTGGGACACACTGTATAATTGGAGGGAAGACATGCAAGTGGGCATATGACTAAACTAAAGAGTCCAGCTAATGATAATGTCCTAATTAAGTGCTCCATTCATTATTTGCTTTATTTATATGTAACAGATCTTTCGGTTTTCCGATGACGTCACTTCGAAATGTCCCGTTTGTTTTTACTTCAGAATCTGAGATCCCCAATCCTTGAGGACTCCTGAACCAAGCTTGACCTTTAATTTTTGGCCTATGTCGTTTAGAGACACATAGACCTTTTGTAAAGTTGCTCTAACTATTGAAGATATGTACTCAACTATCAATAACTTTACTGTTTTTGTAATAACAATAAGAAGTGTAAGTTGTGTTGACTACAAAGTCTGTGTTAACACGAACGTGGTGTTTAAGTGTGGAACAGGATTTATGTCGAATCGTATTGATGGATGACGAATTATGCCCCTCGTTGAGGTGACCATTTGGAACAGGGTTGAAGTGGTTTGGGTAGATTCCCAACGTCAATGGGTGGTGGAGTAATTATATCCCTCGATGTAGCGACATTTTGGTGGATGGAATAGATGGTTCTTGAAGTCCCAGCTTAACTCGGCGTGGCTTCAGTCGGTTGAGCAAGATATCTTCTTTTACAGGGGTGGTACGGCGGAAGGAAATTTTACGTAAAATGAGTAATCATTTTTCTCTGTATTAAATAATGTAGAAACTTTTATTTCCTTACTTCAATCAACACCAGTTCGAACAAAATGTATGATACAACATTTATAACACTATTCTTACACAAGATTCACTTGATGTGACGCGTTTATATCTGAATGCGTGTAAGAATCAAAAGTTTTATACGGTTGTTCACTACCGTGTATAATAATTAAATTGTGTGTCTTCTAGCGATGATATTTAATGTAAAGATTATCTAGTTATACTCGATGATTGTTATGAGAATAGACTTATATTCTTCTGCACACAACGGCGTTTAAGAAGAGAATTTTACATCCGTTCACGGTGACTGTTAGGAGAAGAAATCACCAGTTCATCTTCTTCTACACATTAGCATTTCCCTAATAGTTCGACCCCCCTAGAGGAATATTGAATATCCTCCATGGCAACGTAAAATCTTTTATATCTGATTGGTCCACGTTTTACGATATACGCGTCACACCAATCCCAAATAAGTTTGTTATTCAAACTTTTGTGACGTCATTTCCACTTACATAGCTTCTCTGTGCATGACTCACTCTACTTAACCTCACATAATACAATATTTGAAACTCTTTGGGGACAACATAAAATAACTGTTTCAGATGCCCCTCTTCAGAATATATGGAAAATTAACTTAAATCTTCCAATAATATTGTTCCATATATTCTAAAGAATGCCCCAATAATTAAACATTATTACAACAATGAACAATTAATACAATTTAAAATAACAATATAAAATCAGAAATTATTCGAACACAATAATAATAAACAAAACATTTTTCAGTAATTCATAAACATATTATTATTTTTTTTTTTAATCATTTGTTCTGGTGAGTGTCAAGGCTTTTGAATGGTTTTAAAAGTGTTTTGTGATATTTTCCTATCATTTTATTATCATCGTCTCTTAATTCGTACGTATGATCCCCAAATTTTCTTACTGTTTTATATGGACCTTTATATAACAAATTCATTCTCCAATAGGATTTGATTTTAGAACTGGAGATATTAAATGTCTTTACTAGAACTTTATCATTTATTTCAGGATTCCATTTCGCTCCTTTTCTTTGTATCTTTGATAATCTTTTCTCTGCTTTTTCTTTTATTCTTCGAAATGCTTCAGCACACTTTTCTTCTTCATTCAATTCCATTTCATCTACTTTTAAGGTTGTCGGTGCTTTTATTACTAGAGGTTCAGGTTGTAGTCCAGTCATTAATTCGATTGGTGAAAATTTGGTAGTAGAGTTTGGGGTATTGTTAATGATTTTCTCAATAATATGGCAGTATTTGTACCAGCCTCGGTGGTTAGAATGACACAGAATTCTGAAATACAAGCCTAAATCACGCATCACTCTCTCGCAAGGATTTCCTTGGGGAAAATATGCTGAAGAGTAATACATCTTAATATTATTGTTCTTCATCTCTGAAGTAAACAATTTACTCCGGTGAACCGTTGCGTTGTCTGATAATATTGCCTTTATTGGCCCATACTTTGGTATCCAATCTTTTAAAATTTTATTTACGCACGTTCTGCTTTTGATATTTTGTACAGGATAAATTTTTACGAATTTAGAAAAAATATCAAACATTACAAAAATGTATTTGCAATTGTGTTGACTAGCTGGCATTTCTCCATGAGCATCAATAGCAACTAGTTCGTTCTTTCTATCCCTGATGATAGTTTGATGTTCAAAATCATATCTGACGTTTATTGGTTTAGCTTTCTGACAAAATTCACATGTTGAAATTAATTTCCTAACCTTCTTGTCAATATGTTTAATGTACAATTGTTCTTTTATAGTCATAGCAGTTTTTTCACATCCTGAATGTGCTAAATTTTGATGAAAAGAATTTATTACATTTTCTTCCAAACTACTCGGAACTATCACTTTCCATTTTCGTATTACATCCCCATGTAATTTGTAAAGAATACCATTTTTCTTTGCTATGTTACAATTTATATTTTCTCCAATTTCTGGAACTTGTTGTAGCAATAAAGACAATTTTGGATCATTTTGTTGGGTTTCCGAAATATTCTTAAACTTTTGGGTTAGGTTTTTATTCCATTTAAAATTTAATTCGAACAATTTAATCTCATGATGTGGATGTGATAACGTTTCTGGGATTTCCCCTTCCAATCTTAGTCTTGATAATAAATCACTAAGGATGTTTTCTTTTCCTGGAATGTGCCTAATCTCAATATCATACGAAGTAATTTCATGAATATAACGAGATATTTTTGAGCTAGTTAATTTACATTTCTTTATAAATGATAAACTAATGTGATCTGTATACACAATAACTTTGGTATTGTATACATATTGCCGAAATTTTTGTAAAGCAAAATATATAGCTCTAATTTCCAATTCGGTTATGCAAGCATTAGCTTCTATTTTGTGCAATGCTCTGGAAGCAGTAGCAATTACGTGATTATTTCCAGATACATCAATCTGCGTTAGTACAGCTGCATAAGCTTGAATGCTAGCATCAGAATATATATTGAATGGTTGATTTTGAATGGGTCTTTCCAAAAGAATGGCATTTTTAAATAATTCTTTCACGTTTTGAAAAGCCTGTTGATATTCTTCAGTCCATTTCCAAATTGAATTTTCCTTAAGAAGTTCCCTCAAAGGACTAAGCTCTTTGGCATAATTTATAACGAACCTACTCTCATATTGTAGTATTCCCATAAATCTTCTTAATTGCTTGATGTTCTTTGGTGGAGGGATAGCTTCAATCGATTTGATTCTTTCTGGATTCGGTGTCATGCCTTTTTCAGATATAATATAACCTAGAAATTCAATCTCTTTGGCAATAAATTGCGATTTATCCAGATTTATTGTCATACCACTTTCAGAAAATTTTGTAAATATATAATTTAGATGTGATATATGGTCGTCGAAATTTTGATCAAAAATAAGAAAATCATCAATATATTGTAGAGCGAAATTTTCTATGGTATCTCCGAAAATATTATGTAACGCTCGAAGTAATGCACTTCCGCTAGTGGATAATCCAAAACCACATGTTTTGAATTGGTATATTTTTCCTCCAAAATTGAGTCCTGTGTATTTTCGAACAGATTCATCTAGTGGTATCTGCCAATACGATGAAACCAAATCTAATTTTGAAAAATATTTTCCACGTCCTAATTTTGATAATACCTCATCGACTCCAAGAGGTCTGAAGTGATCGGGTTGTGTTAGTGAGTTTATCTTTCTTGCGTCAATCGTCATACGCAGTGTTCCGTTCGATTTATGTACCCAACACAAAGGATGTAGGTAAGGCGAATTAGAAATCTCTATAATTCCATTTTCTAGCATATCGTTTATTACTTCAGATGCTTGTTTTCTAATAGCGATAGGCACAGATCTACTTTTATGAGTATAAGGAGCAATGTCGTTCACCTTAAATGTATGTATGTACTTATTACACAATCCGGGTTTCGTACTAAAAACGTTCCTGTTCTTTAGTATACATAACCTCAACTGTTCTCTTTGCGCGTGATTTAAATTGTATGTTTTCCCTAACTTTTCTTTCAAAGTTCTTTGGAATATCATTTCTTCCTCTTCTTGTTTTCGCTCGGTGTCGGTATTTAATGTGTTTATTTGGCAACAATGATCTCCAAGGTCAAACGTCTCATTTTCTTTATTATTTAAAAGTACATTTTCTTTACCACTATCATCTTCTTCATTATTAATTATATCTTCTTCGTATAATATTATATTTTCTACAAAAGCCTATCATTATTTATACTATCCTTCTCATCCTCTTTTAATATAATTTCTTCTAACAAATTTATTTTTATTACTTCATTATCTCCTTTGACCTTCATTTCATGTTTTTCGAAATCTATCACACTTTGCCAACCATACAATACATCATTGCCAATAATAATATCATCACGAGCTAAGTTTGGTATTACCAATACGATAAAATTGAAATTCCAATCATCTATTCGCGCAGGAATTAACGCTTGATATTTAACTTTATCTTTCTTTTTCCCAATAGCTGTGCTACAGTATACATTACACACGTTTAAATATTCAATCCTAAACTTGGATAGTAATTCCTTGAATAAGTTCTCACTTATTACTGATGAACTAGCTCCTGTGTCTATCAATACTTTATATTCGCTATCGCCTATACGAAGGTTAATCTGAGGTGGATTTACTAATTCCCGATCTTTACTTCTGGAGAGAGTGAGCTTATCTTCTGGTAAATTTTGAATTTTGATTTTGCCCTGTGTCATTTCTACCGAACCACTTTCCAAGGCACAAAATGATTTGGTACTCAGTTTTCCGCATTAGTGCGGTCGGTAGTTACACTAGCAGTTGGGTTGGTACTATCGTTATTTATTTCTCTTTCTATTCCCTGAGTCTGTGTCCTTTCTAGGTTATTGTCTGCCCTTTCAAACCTAGGACCCCCAAAATCTCTTAATGAAGAGTTTTCGATGCTAGTTCCTCTTCCTCTACTTTGATAACCTGTTCTTAGGTTATTTCCCCTGTAAAACCTCAGTTGATTCACCTGATTACTCCTCACATTTCCCACAGGTTGGTTGTTATTATAATTCCTCCTAGGAGTATTTGGAATTCTCCTTCCTATACCTGGCACTACCGATTCATATGTCTTTCTGGGGTTGTACTCTCTTCGTTCATAGTTGTCTCTTGAACGTGCCCCGCCCCAATTTTGGTTAAAACTATTTTGGTTTTGGTTAGTATGGTTGTGATTTTCCCCGAATGTTGGTCTTACTTCCTGTCTATTTACTTGCTTTTGTTCTATATGAGTCTTGTCAGGATCAACTTGACTATGAGTAGAATCAGAATTAAGGTTATGAGCCTCAAATTCTGATAATAAATCAATCATATCAGTAAAGTCGACGGGCTTAGCCACAATTAGGTGGTTTCTAATGTGTGGTGGATAATGTCGTATTAGCATATTCACGATCACGGTTTCTGACGTATCTGGATTCACAAGTTTGCTTTTGTTAGCAAGTTTTAGGAAATATTCAGTCATGGACACACCCTTCCTGAACTCGAATTTACCAGTGGCCAGTTCGACTTTAATTCTTCTCTGTCTTTCTGGACCCCAGAACCTATTTATAAACACATTCCTAAACATACTATACGTTTCATGTGATGCTAGTGTTAACCTCAGCCATTCTAAAGCATTTTTCTTCAAGCACCTTTTAACAATCATCATCCTAAATTCATTTGGAATCTTTTTAATTTTAAAATATTCTTCTAATTCCTTTAGAAATATTTTGGGATTGTCTCCCGATTCTTCTTCGAAAGTAGGTGGACTTATGTCATGCAACAAATAATTTGTACAATTTGTGTTACCTTGACTGTGTAACTGTGTATGTGTGTGCATGTTTTGTATTTGTCTATTACCATTTACTTCACAATCAGGTGACAAAGATTCTGTATCGTCACTCTCCAAATAATTCTCTAAGTTTTGTACAATATTACCTGAATTACCAGGTAAGTCAATACATGTAATATTCTTAGATTTTATTACCCTCTGGTTCTCAAAAATTTTGCTTGCCTGTAATGCAATCACAACTTGATTCAGCTTGCTAATGTTTTCTTTCTCTCTCTCAAAACTTTCCTGTGCCAAATCTATTCTTGTAATCATTTCACTATTCAACTTACTGACTTCATCATATTTAACTTTTAGTTCATCTTGTTGTGTTTGCACCTCAGTAGCAATTAGTTTAACTTCATTTCTGATACTATTTACCTCTCTTACAAAATTATTCTGTATTTCAATATTTTCCTCGTGGTATTTCCGTGAATTATCTAATAAGACTACATCTATTTCTTGTCTTATTCTATTCTCTAATTCCCCTATTTCTATTTTTTGTTTTTATACAAATTCTACTTGTTGTTGCTTAAGGATTTCTGACTCCTTAGCCAATTCACTTCTTATATCTTTTACTACATTTTCCTGACTTATTTTCATTTCCTGAAACATCTCTTTTAACCTAGACATTTCTCCATCATGAGACTCTATTTTCTGTTTTAAAGATTTTATGCCTTCTCTACACTCTTCTCTTCCCTTCTCAATTTCATTTCTTAGGTTACCTAAACCTTGATCTATCCTAGCTTCTAATTTCTCTGAACTTTGATCTACTTTAGCATTTAAATTATCCATTTTAGCATCAAAATTACTCATCATTTTCTCTAACCTGTCTATTATCATTTCATTATCTTTACTCTGCATAATTTCAGTTCTACTTGTTCCTGCATCATCACTAATCATTCCTTCCACTACTTCCCTGACTTCTTGTATTTCTGCTCTCTTATCACTAACTAGTCTTTCCACTCCTTCCCCAACATTTTTATTCTTATTGTCTGTTAATTTTTTACCTTCCATTTTAGGTAATATTTTTCCCTTTCTTAATAACATAAAAAAATGAAAATTATAATTTTGTCACTTTTTCTATTAATTATCTATTAAGATTTTTCCGTACTCACTTTTCTTCTTTCTTCTTTCTTGATTCGAAATTACCTGTCCATTACACTATTTATTCTCCTGTGGTGTAATCCTCCTTCTGCCTATTCGAGTCCCCGTTCGGGCGCCATTTGGAACAGGATTTATGTCGAATCGTATTGATGGATGACGAATTATGCCCCTCGTTGAGGTGACCATTTGGAACAGGGTTGAAGTGGTTTGGGTAGATTCCCAACGTCAATGGGTGATGGAGTAATTATATCCCTCGATGTGGCGACATTTTGGTGGATGGAATAGATGGTTCTTGAAGTCCCAGCTTACCTCGGCGTGGCTTCAGTTGGTTGAGCAAGATATCTTCTTTTACAGGGGTGGTACGGCGGAAGGAAATTTTACGTAAAATGAGTAATCATTTTTCTCTGTATTAAATAATGTAGAAACTTTTATTTCCTTACTTCAATCAACACCAGTTCGAACAAAATGTATGATACAACATTTATAACACTATTCTTACACAAGATTCACTTGATGTGACGCGTTTATATCTGGATGCGTGCAAGAATCAAAAGTTTTATACGGTTGTTCACTACCGTGTATAATAATTAAATTGTGTGTCTTCTAGCGATGATATTTAATGTAAAGATTATCTAGTTATACTCGATGATTGTTATGAGAATAGACTTATATTCTTCCGCACACAACGGCGTTTAAGAAGAGAATTTTACATCCGTTCACGGTGACTGTTAGGAGAAGAAATCACCAGTTCATGTTCTTCTACACATTAGCATTTCCCTAATAGTTCGACCCCCCTAGAGGAATATTGAATATCCTCCATGGCAACGTAAAATCTTTTATATCTGATTGGTCCACGTTTTACGATATACGCGTCACACCAATCCCAAATAAGTTTGTTATTCAACACTTTTGTGACGTCATTTCCACTTACATAGCTTCTCTGTGCATGACTCACTCTACTTAACCTCACATAATACAATATTTGAAACTCTTTGGGGACAACATAAAATAACTGTTTCAAGTGTTACGAACTGTCAATAATCCATTAGTATAAAACACTTGTATAATACAACAGACAGTAAGATACTATTTTAACGTCTTTATCAACCTTAAATTCCACTTACTTCTACACTAAAGTAACACGTTACCCAATCTTATCTTTATTTTTATTTTTATATTAATAACTTAGGACTTAACGTAGGATAGTAAACAAATTTATCCTCAACAAAGATACACATACAATATTGTTGGTGGACCTTGCCAGTGACTCTGTACCATGACACTACTTTAAAATATCTGTTGGTTGTACTTACAAGAGTTTCACTTCTCACTTTTGTACATAATATTATTAAAAACGTACATTCATCTATATATTTCATGCCAATCAACATAAACGTTATTAGAATGGTTTGTTACATATTTACTTATGGGTATCTACAATGGAAATAACGTCAACTTTAAAGGATAGTCAAATTTTTTAAAGCTGGTCACTAGTATGTGATATATTTGACATTCCAGTTCTTTTGTATGACCTGGACTTATAAAAACATGAATATGTACCCATTCCATCCTCATTTTGTATTATATTGTACTTACTCGAGATTTTCTTTACTTTCTACCCTTATAGATAAAATTATACTGCTTGGGTAACCAGGTACTCAAATGTGTATAGTTGTACCACATCATACAACTTTATAATATACTCACGTTCTTCAGCATCTTATATGTCAGTTGTCACCGTTTGACAAACACTTGGGCATTTACTGTTTACAAATGACAGATATATATTAACGACTACCTACTGGTGGTATATGAAACTTTTATAACAAAATCAAACTTACTGTTGTAAGTACTCAAACTTATGTTAAACTTTTGGAAATTTGACTCTGAAAGCAATACGTGAATTTGACATTTATAAATAGGATACTTGATTGTCTGAAAGGAATTCTGAAACATGTAAATTAACTGAAAGTAGCAATTTATTATATAAGCTCTTCGTATCGATTTAATATTATATATTGTTATACAAAATCTAATCTCGGGCTTATTAGCACTCATTGCAAGCTCTTTCTCTTACTCTTTCTCTCTTCTTTCCTCTTTTCTATTAGAGTTAGGACCCCTCAAGCCTACTCTCTTTCACTCTTTTAATATTCACTTAACATGGCTAAGATAGGTAGGACAGTGTCGACTGCCAAATCCTCACCTTCAAAACCAAAAGGAGCAACACTCGCCCAAAAGCCACTTCATCTTCTCCTGCCTGCTCCAAGAAACCACCTCCTACTCAACCTATCTCACCACCTTCAACACATTCTCCTTCCAAAACCAAGGCACCTTCTCCTTCCAGGCCCACTTCTTCTAAACCTTGCTCGTCCAAAACTACAACACAGACATCTACAGACACTCCAACACACACTCTCACGACACCTAACGCCAACCAGGACAGCAGAACTAATATAGCGTCAATCTTTATCACCAAAGGTCACGCAAAGAACATACGCCAACTCACAACTCATTGACACAACTTGCACACTTAAACACAACTACACAATCGACACAGCCCGTAACTCCGGAAACTTTGTTTTTAAAAACTTTTCTCTTGAGGACTACCAGATTTTGGTAAAATTCCTTAAAACCAACTGCGTACAGCATTACCTTATGCCCCACCCTGAGGAAAGAACCGCCCGCTATGTGATAAAAGGGCTGTACGCAGAACTGACTGGGGAAGAAGTCAAAAAACACCTGGCCCACAGTGGATATCAGGCAATAAGAGCGGTTCAACTAAGAAGGTGCAACAGAGACAGAGCCCCCCTGCCCATGTTCTTAATTGAACTGCAGGACACCCAGGAGAATCGAAAGGTTCTCGATTTAAAATACCTGGCACACTTTGAAATTCATGTTGAGGAATACATAGCAGCAACCACTCCCAAACAGTGCTCGCGCTGCCAGCAATTCTGGCACGTGAAGAAAGACTGCAGGTCCCAAACACCCATATGCGCCAAATGAACAGGGCCCCATTACTCCGGCACGTGCACCGTTCCTCCATTGGAACGGCTGTGTGTACTATGTGGCGCTCAGAGCCACGGTGCAACATGGCGCGGTTGCACTGCATGGTACGCAGCGTGCAACAAACTGGCTAAGAACACCCGTGCTCAGCCTTCCGCCCCCCAGACTACACAGAGAAGACTAACTTATTCCCAGGCTGTTGCACAACACAGACCTGCGGAGTGGTTCACCAGGGACAGTAGAGGACGGTCACGACCAGCCCCAATAGACGAACCCTCCGCGATTGAGCAGCCCCGGATAAGACCCGAGGCAAGCCCAATCAGAAGTGAGCGACCCCCAAGACACACACAGACACAAGCTCCAATAGTTCAGGCAGGTCCCTCACAGGCAGCTGCGCCTCCCGCAGCTGCAAAGTCGCTCCACTCCCGTAAAGGGCGAGATCCCACCATGGCACTGAGGTCACTAGTAAAGTCACTAGATCTACCACCCAATGAGGTGCCACTTAGCCAGGTGGAGGAGCACCTCACCATATTTTGTAACCACCTATCACAACCAGGGAACGACATCATACAAACAGCACACTTCCTCGCCGAAATTATCAGAGGCATGAACAGATACAGTCATGGGTAATTCAGACACTATTAGGTTGTCACCTGGAATTGCAATGGCGTTCGGAAAAGAACAAAAGAATTAGCAGACTTTTTACAGACTTATTCCGTACAGATAGCGCTGTTAAACGCAACGCATTTAAATAATAAACATCGATTTTGCACCCCCGGATTCCAAATTTACAGAACTGACCGCGACTGCAGAGGAGATGGGACAGCAATAGCCATCCAAAGCATTTTCCATTATAGAATTAACTCTCCCAATTTAGGTCGTGCGGAAACCACGGCTATTAAACTAAACATCCACAACACGGATATAGTGATAGCCTCCGTTTACAACCCCCCTGGGGACATAGACACGGAAGACATCAACAAAATAATGAATCTAGGACACAGAGTACTCACTGCAGGAGATTACAACTGCAAACATTATCTCTGGAATTGTACAAATCCCAACCCACAAGGGACAAAATTACTAAATTATATAAACACCAATTTCTTAATCGCAGGTCCGGATGAACCAACATTCATTCCACATATGCCGAACCATACGCCGGACATCCTAGATATCGCACTGCTAAAGAACATCCCATATGACACAGACTTTGAAGTCCTACAGGAGCTCACCTCTTATCACTTGCCAGTATTAATAACCATCAAAGCTCCTATCGCATTCATACCAGCTACTTTAAACTTTAATTATAACCAAGTAGACTGGGATGAATCAACCACTACCTTCCCGAGGTACAAATTAATTCTGCAGAAGACCAAGATGCAGCAATAAACAAACTAGAAACAGCCATTAAGATAGCTACCCCAGCCTGCGTTCCCTTACGACAACAGCTAGTTGTCAATGCCAGATATCCGCACGATATTAAAACTCTCCAGAAAGCACAAAATAAGGCTAGGCGCAAATGGCAAGGAACTAGAAACATCATCCATCGCACAGAATTCCACCAAGCTAGAGATTTAGCTAACCAACGCGCGCGAAATTACATCCAAAATCAATGGGATAACACGTTGGAAAATTAGAACCCCCAACAGAACTCGACATGGCAAATAGCCAAATATCTCACGCGATTGCGAACAAATATCCCTCCCCTCCAAATTAATAATACAATAGCTGAAACACCCCAGGTCAAGCCAGAAGCCTTTGCGATCACCCTGGAGAAAGTATTTTCCCCCAACCCAGTAATTGGGAACGATGACTTCACAATAGAAGTGGAAAACGAAGTCAGAAATATCGGGCACACACCGACGCACAACAAAATGCGCAAAACAAATCCAGGTGAAATAGCCTGGATCATTCGGCACCTACCGAACAGAAAAGCGCCTGGGCCTGATAAAATACCAAATGTGGTTCTGAAAAATCTACCACCAAGAGCACTAAAGCTCCTAGCTAACATTTCAACTTCACTCTTAAAAAGTGCAGGTTTCCCCCCATGAAATAAGCCAAAATACTCCTCTTTCCCAAAGCGAACAAAAATCTAGCACTTACGATCAACTACAGGCCAAATAGCCTATTAAACACATTAAGCAAAGTACTAGAGAAGATAATTCTAAAAAGAATCAACAAGCATATTCACAAACTCAACATTCTTATACCAGAACAATTTGGGTTCAGAGCTCAGCACTCTAGCACACCACAACTTTTGCGAATGACCGAAGAGATAACTAATGGCAGTATCCCTAATTAAGGATAACCTGCCTGATAGATACTTTCGCACAGAGGTAACAGTAATATATATATGCCGACGACACCACACTAGTGACTCAGTCAACACAGCCACGAATCATTCATCAAAGGCTCCAGAACGCCCTAAATACACTTGAGCCCTGGTTCTCCAAGTGGAGAGTTAAAGTAAATCCTAGAAAAACCAAAGTCATAATCTTCACAAAAAGACTCCTACATAGGAAAAACAAGCGGACCCTTCAGCCACTAATATACCAAGGCGAAGGTATCGACCGGAAAGACCAAGTGACCTATTTAGGTCTGGTAATGGACCAGGGCCTCACCTGGAGCAAGCACATCACCACGATTAGAGCCAAGGCCAATGGCCAGCTAAACAAATTATACGCGGTATTTAATATAAACAGCCAACTGAAGGTTGATATGGGCCTCAGCCTATATAAGACATTACTAAGGCCAATCATCACCTACGCAGCCCCGTATGGGGATATGCTGATAAAACCAACATAAATAAGCTACAAACGTTACAAAACAGAATAATAAGAATAATAACAAAGCAACCGCCGGTAGCTCAGGCCAATCTGTTGCACAATGAGCTAAAAATACAGACAATTGAGGAGTTTATCAAAAAACCCAGTTTTAACGTATTGTCACCCAATTGTCGGGAAGCACAACAAACGACAGCTGAGAAGGGACCAGAGGCCACACCACACCCACTCATTTGTCTCCTGTCAGAAACTGAAGGGATGATTAGGAGAGGGATAGCGGGCCACTGAGCCGCCTCTTTACTCTCTTTCCGTTCCACCTGAGTTCTCGAACTTACGGGATATTTCATCTAATCCAGAACCTTCTAGATCGACTAGCTGACCCTATATAAGCAACACGTCGGGCTGGAGGTCAGTCAGTGCTTGACGAGCTAGTGAACGGACGAGAAAACTGTGTACGTGCGTCGGAGGAGTTTACGTAATCGCGAGTGCAAGTGGTACTTTAACGGACGAACTGGTGATTCGTAATTGTGTGCATTACGTAATTCTGTGTAATTGGCAAGTGTTCAAGCGTAAATCCGTGGAAATAAAGAACATTTTTTGAGTGGTGCAATTGGAATTTTCATTTCACGAACCCACAAAGTCACAGTGGTGTCAGGAAGCGGGACGATAACATCACCGAACATTACGGCCATGGAATAGGCATTGCAAATGCTTTTGGCGAAGATGAACGAGTTAACAACAAAAACAGAAGCGGCAAATAACAACCTCACCGCCAAGTTGAAACAAATGAAGACGACCATCGACAACATCACCGCCGAGTTGAAACAAATGAAGACGGCCAACGACATCACCGCCGAGTTGAAACAAATGAAGACGGCCAACGAGAAGATGGAAGAAATAAAGACCGGATTGACAACAGAAATGAGGGCAGCGAACGACAGTCTGACCACGGAAATGAAGGAGGCGAACGACGTCCTCGCCGCCAAATTTGAGGAACAGCTGACCGGCATGAGGGATGACGTCACGAAGCTGGGCAAGCGGATGGGTCAAGCAGGCGACCGCCTTAATGATTTAGAGGAAAAGGCCGACAATAACGCCAAGACTCTGAACGCCGTGGTGGAAGACGTCGAAGACCTTGCGAACCGCGTAAACAACCTGGAAGGAAAGGCCGACAGCGGCGTCAACTCCCTGAACGCTATGGTGGAGGACGTCGTCGGCAGAAAGCTGAAGGATTTGAAGGCGGACGCTCCGGGAGCGACACAACATCTGCGCGCGTCAAAACTCCCAAATATGCCGGCGCGTCAACGTTTGAGGTCTTCCGCCGACAGTTCGACACATTGGCCAAGCACAACAGATGGTCACCGGAGGAGGAGGCCACACAGTTAATAGCCAGCCTCCAGGAACGGGCCGCGGAAGTCCTAAACGCGGTGCAGACAACGGCGGCGCCCAAGGACATCTGGGAGGCCCTGGAGAATCGTTTCGGGAACCACCGCTTAGCCGCAGCGTACCGCAGCCAGCTAAAGGCAAGGTCACAGCAACCGGGGGAGACGCTGCAGGAGTTCGCCCTGGCAGTTGAACAACTAGCAAGTAAGGCCCTAGTCGACCTCCCACCAGAGTTCGTATCCCGGGAAGCTGCCTACACATCCGTGGACGGGGTACGAGATACGGAGATTCGTCAGCGCCTAATGCTCGGCGATTATAAAACCATCCACGAGGCGCTGACGGCAGCATTAGGGATGGAGGCGACCAAGGTAACAGCCATCCCGACGTCGAGAGCAAGGAGTGTCCACTACACCGGAGACAGAAGACCAGCCGATTGACGCTGGCGAACACCTAGTGGCCCGTGTTCGGGTGTGGACAGCCCGGACACCTGCAGAGAGACTGCCCACACCAGGAAGAGCAGCCGGAAAACGAGTAAGGGCCGTCGTGGAGAGGAGCACGTCGGCGCCATCACCACCATCCCCTCGAGTGATACTGCGCGCCGTCAGCCGGCGTATGGATGACAGCCTCATCGCGGACGGTTGGGTAAGAGGAAAGCCGTGCCGCGTGCTGATGGACACCGGGACGGCCGTGACGTGGCGAAGGGTTTGCCGACAAGGAAGCGTAGCCGACCATACCGGCTTGTGACGGCATCGGGCGACACCTTGCCTGTGGAGAAGGAGGCCCTGCTGAAGCTGACCTTGGGAAGGAGCACCGTACATCTGTGAGTGTTCTTCGCGAAGGTGGCTGAGGAGGTGATACTGGGATTGGATGCGCTAAGGAGCCATGAGGCGACGGTCGACGTAGGAAAGAAGGTCCTGCAGCTCAACGGGGAGGAGGTTATACTCCGTCAAGCAGAAGAGCGCCTTGGGATTTGCAGGGTTGTCTTGAGCGAAGACGTGGTTGTCCCCGCGAGGAGCGAGGTGGTAGTGACGGCACGACTGAAGGGCCAGAGAACCAGGAACATGATGGTGGACCAGAAGACGCCTGCACACGGACTGTGTGTAGCCAGGGCATTGCTGCCGTGCCGAGAGGAGGTGCCAATGAGACTGCTAAGTCCAACGGACACCGATCACGACGTCCAGGCCGGGACGGAGTTTGGAACGTGTGAGCCCGTGGTAAGCGTAACAGCAATCGACAAGACACAGGAGCCGGTGCCGACGCAACACCTGGGGCCCCGACTAGAGGGCCTACTTGAGAGGGTGGCCGAACACCTGACCGCAGAACAGCTCGAGAAATTTCAACAACTGCTGAGGCGATACCAGAGCGTCTTCAGCCAAGGCGACAGTGACTACGGCTGCACGGACAAAATGCTTCACCACATCGACACCGGGCACGCCCGGCCTATTCGGCAGCCACATAGGCGCGTTCCGCTGGCGAAGCAAGGGGCGGTACGAGAGATGCTGGAGGACATGAGATCCAGGGGAGTGATTGAAGAATCTGACAGCCCTTGGTGTTCCCCTGCAATCTTGGTGACAAAGAAGAATGGCGAGCTGCGCTTCTGCGTAGACTACAGAAAGTTGAACGCTGTCACCCGGAAGGACTGTTTCCCCTTACCCCGGATTGACGACACCCTGGACACGCTAGCTGGTGCACAGTGGTTCTCGACCCTGGACCTGAAGTCGGGCTAGCGGCAGGTAGCTCTAGACTCGATAGACAAGGAGAAGACCGCATTCTCGACGGGCCAAGGGTTCTGGCAGTTCACGGTTATGCCCTTTGGCCTCTGCAACGCACCAGCTACCTTCCAGCGCCTCATGAAGTCAGTGATGAGAGGGCTGACTTAGAATGCCTGCCTGCAATACCTGGACGACATCATCACCGTCGGGAAGACACAGGCCGTGACAGATTGGCCTCGCCCAAAGGATAAGAAAGAGTTGCGCAGTTTTCTGGGGCTGTGCAGTTATTACCGCCGCTTCATAAAGGGGTTCTCCAACATCGCAAAACCCCTCACCCGCCTGACAGAGGAACACCGGCCTTATATGTGGACGGAGGACACCGAAAACGCTTTCCAGCACCTAAAGGAGACCCTGTGCAGTGCTCCAATTTTGGGTTTTCCACACCCGGGTGGCGGCATCATTGTGGCCACTGACGCTAGCGACCATTGCATTGGAGGTGTCCTATCGCAGATCCAGGACGGCCATGAGCGGGTGATAGCCTACTACAGCAAGACGCTATCCAAGGCAGAGAAGAACTACTGCGTCACCCGACGAGAATTATTGGCGGTAGTAAAAACCTTGAAGCACTTCCACAAGTACCTGTACGGTCAGCCATTCCACCTGGGGACTGACTATTCCGCCCTAACCTGGCTATTGAGCTTTAAGAACCTGGAAGGCCAGACAGCACGTTGGGTCCAGAGCCTGCAGGAGTACGACTTCACCTCGGAACATCGTAGAGGGAAGAGCCACGGTAACGCTGACGCCATGTCCCGAAGACTCTGTGCAGAAGAGTGCGGCCACTGCACAAGAGTGGAGGAGAAGGAGCGTGCCGCAGCAGTCAGAGTAGTCACGGCAGTGCTTGCGGATGGCTGGGATAGCGCAGGCCTGAGGAGGGAGCAGCTGGCGGACGCAGACTTGGGGCCACTCTTGAGGGAAGTGGAGGCAGGGACGAGACCAACCTGGGAGGACATCGCACCGAGGAGCGCCACCTACATGTCGTAATGGGCCCAATGGGACTCGTTGAAGACCAGAGAGGGCGTGCTGTTCCGGGTATGGGAGTCACCCGATGGGAAGACGCAGAGAGAACAGTTGGCACTTCCCCGGAGTAAGATCCCGGAAGTCTTGGAGGAAGTGCACGCCGGTACTTCAGAAGGACACCTGGGAGTGAACCGAACGATTGACAAATTACGGCAGCGCTACCACTGGCTCAGACTCCGAGCAGATGCTGAGAGATGGTGCCCTCAGTGTCACGTGTGCGCGGCGAGTCGCGGCCCCCTGACTAGGATCCGGGGTCGCATGCAGCAGTACAAGTCGGAGCGCCATTCGAGCGGATCGCCGTTGACATTGCTCGACGTTCCCAGTTTCCGACCGAGGCAACAAGTACCTAATGTTGGTGGTGGACTACTTCACCAAGTGGCCGGAGGTGTATGCCATCCCAAACCAAGAGGCAAAGACAATCACAGACTGCCTCGTGGAGCAAGTGTTCTGTCGATTTAGGGTGCCGTTAGAGCTACACAGTGACCAGGGTACCAACTTTGAGTCCAACCTAATGAAGGAGGCACTACAAAGGCTTGGGGTGAACATGACCCGCATGACGTCTCTACATCCCCAGTCGGATGGCCTGGTCGAAAGATATATCAAGACCTTAGCGGAACACCTGAGGAAGGTCGTGGCCAGCCAGCAGCGAGACTGGGACGTCAAGGTGCCACTGTTCTTGCTGGCCTACCGCTCGTCTACACACGACACAACTGGGATGACGCCAGCCAGCTTAATGTTCGGCCGAGAGTTACGCCTCCCTTGTGATCTGGCTTTTGGAAGCCCTCCGGATGCGAAACAGCTAGCGACCGAGTATGTGGAAAACGTGGTGTACCACCTCCACGACATGCACGAGATGGCTCGCCAAAACATCCAGAAGGCGAGCGACCGCATGAAGACCAGGTATGACAGGCAAGCCAACAGCCAAGGGTTCCAACAGGGTGACCCGGTCTGGTTGTACCGTCCTACCCGGACCAAAGGACGCTGCCCGAAGCTCCAGCAGCAATGGCAAGGACCGTACCGGGTGGTGAAGAGGATTACCAACGTGGTCTGCCGCATCCAGAAGGTTCCCCGAGGGAAGATGTCGGTGGTACACCTGGATCGTCTAGCCCGCTACGATGGTGCTGTTCGGGACGACCAGGTTTGAGGAGGGAGCAGTGTCACCCAATTATCGGGAAGCACAACAAACGACAGCTGAGTAGGGACCAGAGGCCACGCCACACCCATTGATTTGTCTCCTGTCACTAACTGAAGGGATGATTAGGAGAGGAATTGCGGCCACTGAGCCGTATCTTTACCCTCTTTCCGTTCCACCTGAGTTCTCGAACTTGCGGGATATTTCATCCAATCCAGAACCTTCTAGATCAGCTAGCTGACCCTATATAAGCAACACGTCGGGCTGGAGGTCAGTCAGTGCTTGACGAGCTAGTGAACGGACGAGAAGACTGCGTACGTGCGTCGGAGGTGTTTACGTAATCGCGAGTGCAATTGGAACTTTAACGGACGAACTGGTGAATCGTAATTGTGTGCATTACGTAATTCTGTGTAATTGGCAAGTTTTCAATTGTAAGTCGGTGGAAATAAAGAACATTTTTGAGTGGTGCAATTGGACTTTTCATTTCACGAACCCACAAAGTCACAGTATATAAGCGAAAAGACAAAACTGACAGCAAACTAATTCAACAGCTAGGATTTTATGAAAACCAACCGTAATAAACATAAAAGGTCACTGTCCATATTGGAGAGGACCATAGGCATGGGAGATCCAGAAATTGA
Source organism: Mantis religiosa (assembly GCA_030765055.1). Classification (NCBI taxonomy): domain Eukaryota; kingdom Metazoa; phylum Arthropoda; class Insecta; order Mantodea; family Mantidae; genus Mantis; species Mantis religiosa. The sequence goes on from CM060957.1 coordinate 164,549,721, forward strand.
CATCCAAGAGTATCTAAGCTCACTAGTAATACTTCCATAGAAGTAATAAGAATTACCAATAACTATACACCGCATCCAGACAAATGGTAGTCCACAAAGTCCTTGCTCTTAGTCAAGGCGGCTCCGTAGGCAGGGGTCATTCCTCTCCCTCCATACTCATACGAAATTGACATCTCAATCTTGACCACGATTTTGTATTAGAATTAGACACAAATTAGACGCAGCTAAAGCTTAGAGATACCATTGACAATCGCACAATGTGCGAAGTAGAAACTACCATTCTTAACATATACTTACATGAAATATAAAAAAACGAGTGACTAACGCTGTTTTGGCGATCTCTACTAACATTAATGACACACCCTAATTGTATTAGGATGAAGACCATTAGATAATAATTACAAAGTAATGACTACACTAACCACACAAATTCTAAGTACGCAAAACACAAGACTTCCCCTCTGTTGGAGGACGCAATTACTAGGGTAAGACCTCGCTTCCTACAGGAAACGACACTACAACTTAACACACCCTTCACCTTGAAACCTTCACCTTCACCTTGAAACCGCAAGGGCATATTCAGGGCCTCGGCCATGCTTATGTCCTAGCAACAAGTCTCGCCTGGGCAACGCCATACGGCCTTACTACACATCCTCCCCATTAATCCGCAGGTGCATCTAGCGGTACTGCCGGAATTCCTCTCCAAACTAATCTCCAGAAGAGGTTTTTTTTAATGAGTAGTACCTTAGGGTGAAGCTTACACTCCTGGCTCTGCCATCCCAGTACAGCTGGGGTAAGTCCATAAATGGATTTTTCCTCCAATTAAAAAAAAAGGCAACTTAGCGGGGAGGTCCGATGCTACAGGGTCGCTCTTACGAGCTTATACTAACTCTTCAATGGCAAGGCAGAGAAAGTTGGCGCGAAATGAGAAACTAGGCCAAGGTGTACAAAATGGCACTAACCCATGTAGTGACCATGACATCCCTTTTGATCAATTTTACAAACTTTTACTGGCGATCCTTGAATTACTATTCAAAATTCTCCGGTTTGTAGTCAACATTTGTATTAAGGTGGTTAAATAATAAATGGCTTATAAATGCATTATGTATACGAGAACTGTTCAATAGAGAATGATAACGTGTTTTTCACAACGTAACTTTACTCATCCTCATATCCTCCTCAAAATAGTCTCCCCTGAATGCGATGCACTTGTCCCAGCGTTTCTGTCAGTCTTCAAAGACATGCTGGAAACAAATTTTCATAGATCCTTCAAAATCACCTCCACAGCCTGATATGGACTTGCAATGTTTTCATGACATCCCTGTAGTATTCTCCAGTTACTGATGCGTGTGCAGGTACAACATGCTCATAAACCATTCCAAGAATATCAAAGAATGACATGACCATGACTTTCCCAGCAGAAGAAACCACTTTGGGTTTTTTTGGAGGGTTGGTGATGAAGGACATTTCCACACTGCGCTTTGCTGTGTGTTCTGAGGATTAAAATTATGTAGCCAAGTTTCATCAGCAGTGATTACGTTTAAAAGAAACTCCGGATCTTCCTCTAACAGCAACTTTAACTGCATGCAGACCTGCATGCGAATGTCCTTTTGTTCGGGAATCAAGAGTCTTGGAACCCATCGCGCACAAATATGTCTCATGTGTAATGTTTCTATCACAAACGTGTGGGTGGCACCCAATGAAATGTTCAGTTTTTCAGAAAGTGATCTCAAGGTAATTCGTCGATCCTCTCTCACAATGGCAGCAGCAGTTTTGATGTTTTCTACCGTAAGAGAAGTAACTGGAGCACCGGGTCCACCTTCCTTTGAAATTGATTGTCTCCCTTCTTTAAACATTTTAAACCACCTTCGAGCCGTTCTTTAGGGAATAACAGACTCTCCATAGACCTCCTGTAACAATGTATAGGTCTCAACAGAAGTTTTGTTGAGACGAAAGCAGAATTTCAAAGCCGCATATTGTGCCTTGCGTGTTACCTCCATTGCAGCGGTAGCCGAAACTGAACATGTCTGATATTTTCTGGTTTTCAGAAACGGGACCCAGGAGTACCAACAATGAAACTGCTACGGCGTGTTTTGTTTCACATTAAGCTAACAGATTATAAGTTTGAAATTTAATGCGAAAAGTTATGACGTTAAAAAAGTATGACCATTTTTTATTGTACAGCCCTCGTGTTAAGTTTCTGAATGATTTTAGACTCATAAATCCTAAAATGTCACTTTAACCGGTGTGGTTGTCTAGAATTGAAATATAAATAGTTCAGGCAGGGTATTAGCGGCTCTGTAAGAAGATAGACAACTGAAATGTCTCTGTTAAAAATGAGTGTATAATGAAACAAACAGAGTTTTAGATATACTCAGAGGTCAGTTTAGGAAATCAGAAAAGAACTTTTAATGTATGTAATCGTAGAGCAAAACGTGTAATTTGTAAATTGTTAACTGTTACCCATTGCAAAGTGCCTAAAGACGATTGCCATTTGTTCTCCGTGTAGACAGTTAAACTTAGCACCACTAAAACACAAAAAGAGTAAATGTGGAAGCAATTTGATGAGTACAATTAATACCAAGCTGTATTTATTTGTTGTAATGTTTGCAGTTTTTCTGAATCGTGGTGTTATCATTGTGTGGTTATTGGTAATTTGTTATGCCAGGCGTGTTCTTAAAATAAGGTCTGCAAGGCACTGGAGCCATGAGAAGCACTATTACAAAACTCTCGTGTGGGTTGGTTTCACCCCTTCAAGTGCCCACCACAACGAGCCCGTTACAGCCATTAGTCCTGGCTTGGCAGCTGTTTGCGATGGAGCTGCCTATCACTTCCTCCGTTAAGTGCGAGTTGCGTGCAGAGATCCGTTTTTTGAGTGCCAAAGGCACTACCCCACTGACGTTCATCTTCAGTTATGCGAAGTTTATGGGCCACAGTTTATAGACGTCAAAAACGTGCGAAAGTAGGTCAGAGAGTACAAAGACGGACGTACAGACGTCCATGACGACAGCGTTGTAGTCGGCTTTCGGTTTCAGCCGAAACAATTGCAAAAGTGGAGCAAGAAATGCTTTAGGATCGGCGTGTGACTATGTGCGAGCTGTGCAAACTTATCCCTGAAGTTAGGAAGACTACGAATGACAAGATTTTGACCGAACGTTTGCATTATCGGAAGGTGTGTGCGAGGTGTGTCCCCAAAATGCTCACCGAAGACCATAAACGGTAACGTGTTGAAGCGGCCCATCGATTTCTGAAGCGCAATGCAGAACACGGCGAGGAATTGCTGGATTCAATTGTCACTGGCGATAAAATCTAGGTGCACCATACAACTCCAGAAACTGAAGAACTTTCTGGTCAGTGGCGGCATTCGAATTCGCGGAAGTCACGAATGTTCAAGGAGACATTTTCTATCGGCGAAGTGATGGCCAGTGCTTTCTGGGACAGAAAAGGTGGATTGTTGTGCGAATTTATGCCTACCGGTACAATAAACCACGCGCATATGTTGTGTTGCGTCCCGGCGCGTCAACCATTAAATCCTTTAACCTCCTGCCGACGACGTCTTTCACAATGGCGTTCAAGGACTTTGCTTTGCTGTCGAGCTTTCCCTCCAGCTCGTTAACGCGGCTCGCTAGGTCTTTTACGCGCTCGTCCACTTGACCCAAATCGCTTGCCCAGCTCCGTGACGTCATCTCTCACGCCGGTCAACTGCTCTTCGGACTTCGTGGCGAGGGACTCGTTTGCCGCTTTCATCTCCGTGGGAAATTCGGTCATCTTCTGCGCCAGGCTACCGTTCGCCGTTCTCATTTCCTTCAGTTCCGCGGCCAGGTTGTCGTTTCCCATTTCTGTCTTCGCTGTTAATTCAGGCTTCATTTCTTCCATATTCTCGGTGAAGTTGTCGTTAGCCGTCTTCATTTGCTTCAGCTCTGCTAACATCTTTTCCAATGTTGCCTCCATAGTGGAATGTCTCTCTCACTCCTGACACCAGTTGTGACTTTGTGGGTTAGTAGATTTAAAAGTCCGAGTTACAGATATTCCAAATGTTCTTTATTTCCGTAGAAATACATTCAGATCAATTCTCACGTAACAGCATTACGACACATACACACAGCCTACCAAGGTCAATGACCAAACAGCATTCTGATTACATCGCTTTACAACATCAGCTCCCGTTACAATTCTCTACAGCCGTTTACTCCTCTCTGTTTACGACTCTTGTTACATCTCTTCACAACTGACTCTTGCTGAGTCGTCGCCTTCTTAAATACCTCATTGATAAATTCGAGAATGTTCAAGAACAATAAAGAAGTCGAATATTTTGTCACCTTCCAGAAGCGTAACTTAATCTGTTCCGGCAACTCCTTTATCTCAGCTATATCTATTTGCCGGCTCTTTCAGTACACAAGCCGCGCTATCGTAGATAACCGCTTCGCGTTTTTTACAAGTTGTACAAGAGTACAACACGTCATATGTGTACACAGCCAAACTTTGTTCGTAATTTGGTAATTTTATTACCTTATTAGCAAGTGGATTTGCTGGAAAATGTTCTGTTAGCTCGACTACGTTCGTTGAAAGCCTCTCGTCTCCTGGGAATGCCATCAACAATTTCTTCCTGCGTAAAGGTTGCTGTGGAATATTTTGGTAAATGTCGTCATATAAACTACTATTAATAAATTAAACATATGACGTGACTGGCCAAAGTTTGCCTGAGTCTGACAACCCGTCTACCGGCCTCACGCCCACATACGATCTTAGAACCTGTACAGAGAGGAGTTGTGGCCCCCGCAGTCAGAATGTTGACTTTGCAGAGCAGGATTCGCTACCTAACGTAGCTAATCAGTTTCCTTATGATGCTGAGTGGTCACAGGTCCCATATCCTTTATTCCGTGACAGAGAACCAAAGCACAACCCTCCAGTCCACTACGCCACGGCGGAAGACAAACTACTATTAGTACCATTATAAAATAAAGTTTGTCCGGTCGCAAGATAATGTGATATGAATAATCGTGCAATTCTCTTCTGACTTTTCTTAGATAATGATAATAAGTGTATAAGGTCGCTCAACTGCTTGGTCATCAGCGCCCTTACAAAAAACTGATTCATGGCAATAACCAGATATAAATTATTCGAAATTTTAAGAACAGATCAAAACAAAATGACAATAACATAAATAAGCCCAAATGGATAAAAAAACAATTAAAAACTATAAGTACCAAATAAATACCAAAATGCTTAAAAATCACTGCTTTCAATATCAACTTGCCATGACAAAAGCTACCTGACCAGTGGTGGTCGAACTAATTTGTTCCTTTTTGGGGGGCAGGGCTAGGGCTTTCAGCAGGTTTCTCCTGCCTTTTCCTCACCGTCGTTTGGGCAGTGAGGACAGGATCCACCCACTCCACATCGTCGATGGAAGAGAACGGCTTACGCACTGGTGACTTTGAATCCAGTCTCTCGAAAGGATCGGAAACTGCGACCGGCGAAGATGAAAGTCGCCGATCGGCGTCCTCTCCAGACGAGTCCTCAGATGTTGTGGACGGAGATGTTCGCGGACTTTTGTACTGGCTAGCTTTCCTTTCGCTCATCCTACTATTTACCTTGAGGAAGTCCGTACTGTCATAAGTAGTCTTAAATTTCCTTGACGATACATTATATACTACCGGTTCACTTGTTCTTGAAGTAGAAACTTTCGATGGTGACTTAGCTAAAACCTGCTTCTTAGGACTGGACTTGATCACTGGCGCGCTCACTGTTGTTCGTGTTGGTGCTTGTTGCTTTGGCTGTGATCTTGGTGTAATTAAACTTTCGGATACTACTTGCCCGTTTATTTCGCAGGTTTGTGTTGCGATTTCACGTCTAAGTACCGGCTTAGCTGCAACTGCGCTATAAGTAACGGCCCTAGGTACAAAAGGCTGGCGAATACGCAAGATTTTCCGGGCTTCCACGAAGGAAACCCTCTCTCTTATCCGGATCTCTTGGACCACCTTCTCCTCCATAAAACGGGGACATTCTCTCGAGTTTACTGAGTGTTTACCACTGCAGTTAACACACTTTGCGGGTGAACTGCATGCATTGTCATGCTTGACTTCCCCGCAGTCAACGCAAGTGGCAACTCCATTACAGGAATCACTTGTGTGACCAAAGCGCTGGCATTTATAACACCTGAGTGGATTAGGTATATACTGCGTCATTTCAATAGCTTCATACCGTGCCTTAATTCTTTTCGGGAGTTCTACCCGATCAAAGGTAAGAAACAGGGTACGAGTGGGCACTAGTTCACCTCGTTCTTTACGGTGAACTCGATATTGTCACCCGAACGTCGAAACTCCCTATAGAACTGGCCAGCAGGAGGGTCAGACGTGAAGTATTCAGGGCCACTCCCACCCATTAGTCTCAGTCACTAACTGAGGGGATGATTAGGGAAGTGTCACTTGTAGCTGGCTGCCTCTTCTCCTACCGTCTGAAACCTTCGCGGTGATTCACTGACGCCAGAGACTTCTAGAAAACAGTGATTTTCCTATAAAAAGGTCTGCAATGAGTGAGGACAGTCAGTTCTTGGCGAGCTGTGAGGAGCGCCCAGTGAGGGGACGGACTGCGTACGTGCGTCGGAGGAGTTTACGTAATTGCGAGTGCAAGTGGAACTGTACCGGACGAACTAGTGGATCGTAATTGTGTGGATTACCTAATTCTGTGTAATTGGCAAGTGTTCAACTCTAAGTCGGTGGAAATAAAGAATTTTTTTGAGTGGTGCAACTGGACTTTTAGTTTCACGAACCCACAAAGTCACACTGCTGTCAGGAAGCGGGACGACAACATCACCGAACATTACGGCCATGGACGCGGCACTGGAAAATATTTTCGAGAAGATGATGGAAATGAGGGCGGAACTGACAGAAATAAAGACGGCCAACGACAACATCACCTAGAAAATGGAAAACAAATTGGAGACGGCAAATAACAACTTGGCCGCGAAGATGAACGAGTTAACTAAAAAAACAGAAGCGGAAAATAACAACCTGACCGCAGATTTGAAACAAATGAAGACGGCGAACGACATCACCGAGAAGATGTAAGAAATAAAGACTGAATTGACCACAGAAATGAGGGCAGCGAACGACAGTCTGGCCAAGGAAATGAAGGAGGCAAACGACGTCCTCGCCGCCAAATTTGAGGAACAGTTGGCCGGCGTGAGGGATGACGTCACGTAGCTAGGAAAGCGGATGGGTCAAGTAGACGACCGCCTTAATGATTAAGAGGAAAAGGCCGACAATAACGCCAAGACCCTGAACGCCGTGGTGGAAGACGTCGAAGACCTTGCGAACCGCGTAAACAACCTGGCGGGAAAGGCCGACAGCAGCGCCAAGTCCCCAAACGCCATGGTGGAGGACGTCGTCGTCAGGAGGCTGAAGGATTTGAAGGCCGACGCGCCGGGATGCGACACAACATCTGCGCGCGTCAAACCTCCGAAATATGACGGTGCGTCGACGTTTGAGCTCTTCCGCTGCCAATTCGACGCAGTGGCCAAGAACAACAAATGGTCATCAGAGGAGGAGGCCACGCAGTTAATAGCCAGCCTCCAGGGACGAGCCGCGGAAGTCCTAAACGCGGTGCAGACAACGGCGGCGTCCAAGGACATCTGGGAGGCCCTGGAGAATCGTTTTGGAAACCACCGCTTAGCCGCAGCGTACCGCAGCCAGCTAAAGGCAAGGTCACAGCAGCCGGGGGTGACGCTGCAGGAGTTCGCCCTCGCAGTTGAACAACTAGCAAGCAAGGCCCTAGTCGACCCCCCCCCCCCAGAGTTCGTATCCCGGGAAGCTGCCTATACATTCGTGGACGGGGTACGAGATACGGAGATTCGTCAGCGCCTAAAGATCGGCGATTATAAAACCAATCACGAGGCGCTGACAGCAGCATTAAGACTGGAGGCGGCCAAGGTAACATGTATCCCGACGTCGAGGACGAGGATTGTCCGCTACACCGGAGACAGAAGATCAGCCGAGGGACGCCGGCGAACACCTAGTGGCCTGTGTTGGGGTGTGGACATCCCGGACACCTGCAAAGAGACTGCCCACACCAGGACGAGCAGCCGGAAAACGAGTAAGGGCCGTCGTGGAGAGGGGAACGTCGGCGCCATCACCACCATCCCCACGAGTGACACTGCGCGCCGTCAGCCGGCGTATGGATGACAGCCCCATCGCGGACGGTTGGGTAAGAGGAAAGCCGTGCCGCGTGCTGGTGGAAACCGGGGCGGCCCTGACCATCATCAGACCTGACGTGGCGAAGGGTTTGCCGACAAGGAAGCCGAGTCCACCATACCAGCTTGTCACGGCATCCGGCGACTCCTTGCCTTTGGAGAAGGAGGCCCTGTTGAAACTGACCTTGGGAAGGAGCACCGTACGTCTGTGGGTGTTCGTCGCGAAAGTGGTTGAGGAGCAGATACTGGGATTGGATGCCCTAAGGAGCCATGAGGCGACGGTCAATGTCGGCAAGAAGGTCCTGCGGCTCAACGGAGAAGAGGTTGTACACCGTCAACCAGAAGAGCACCTTGGAATTTTCAGGGTCGTCCTGGACGAAGACGTGCAGCGAGGTGGTGGTGACGGCGCGACTAGAAGGCCAGAGAACCAGGAACATGATGCTGGACCAGAAGACGCCTGTGCACGGACTATGTGTAGCCAGGGTACTGCTGCCGTGCCGAGAGGAGGTGCCAGTGAGACTGCTAAATCGAACGGACACCGATCACGACGTTCAGGCCGGGACGGAGTTGGGGACTTGCGAGCCTTTGGTAAGCGTAACAGCAATCGACAAGACGCAGGAGCCGGTGCCGCTGCAACCCCTGGGGCCCCGGCTAGAAGGCTTACTGGAGAGGGCGGCCGACCGCCTGACCGCAGAGCAGCTGGAGAAAGTTCGACAACTGCTAAGACGATACCAGCGCGTCTTCAGCCAAGGTGATAGTTACTACGGCCGCACGGACAAAGTGCTTCACCGCATCGACACCGGGGACACCCAGCCTATTCTGCAACCACCTAGATGCGTTCCGCTGGCGAAGTAAGGGGCGGTAGGAGACATGCTGGAGGACATGCGATCCAGGGGAGTAATTGAAGAGTCGGACAGCCCTTGGTGTTCCCCTGTCGTCTTGGTTACGAAGAAGAACGGCGAGCTGCGCTTCTGCGTAGACTACAGAAAGCTGAACGCTGTCACCCGAAAGGACTGTTTTCCCTTACCCCGGATTGACGACACCCTGGACACTCTAGCTGGTGCACAGTGGTTCTCGGCCCTGGACCTGAAGTCGGGCTAATGGCAGGTAGCTTTAGATCCGAGCGACAAGGAGAAGACCGCATTCTCGACAGGCCAAGGGCTCTCGCAGTTCACGTTTATGCCCTTTGGCCTCTGCAACGCACCACCTACCTTCCAAAGCCTCATGGAGTCAGTGATGAGAGGGCTGACTTAGGATGCCTGCCCGATATACCTGGACGACATCATCGTCGGGAAGACTTTTGAAGATCACCTGGAGAATCTGAGTAAGGTGCTACAGAGACTGCAGGTGACCAACTTAAAGCTGAGCGTGAAGAAGTGCCAGCCCTTCCGCAAGGAAGTGAACTACTTAGGCCACATAGTCTCAGCAACCGGAGTGGCCAGATCCGGAGAAGACACAGGCTGTGAGAGTTTGGCCTCGCCCAAAGATTAAGAAAGAGGTGCGCAGTTTTCTGGGGCTGTGCAGTTATTACTGCCGCTTCATAAAGGGGTTCTCCAACATCGCAAAACCACTCACCCGTCTGATAGAGGGACACCGGCCTTATGTGTGGACGGAGTACGCCGCAAACTCTTTCCAGCACCTAAAGAACAGCCTGTTCAGTGCTCCAATTTTGGGATTTCCACAACCGGCTGGCGTCTTCATTGTGGACACCGACGACAGCGACCATTGCATTGGAGGTGTCCTAGCGCAGAACCAGGACGGCCATGAGCGGGTGATAGCCTACTACAGCAAGACGCTATCCAAGGCAGAGAAGAACTACTGCGTCACCCGACGGGAGTTACTGGTGGTAGTAAAGACCTTAGAGCACTTCCACAAGCACCTGTACGGTCAGCCATTTCACCTGAGGACTGACCATTCCGCCCTAACCTGGCTATTGAGCTTCAAGAACCTGGAAGGCCAGACAGCACGTTGGGTCCAGAGGCTGCGGGAGTACGACTTCACCTCGGAACATCGTAGAGGGAAGAGCCGCGGTAACGCAGACGCCATGTCCCGAAGACCCTGTCCAGAAGAGTGCGGTCAGTGCACAAGAGTGGAAGAGAAGCAGCGTGCCGCTGCAGTCCGAGTAGTTGTGGCAGTGCATGCGGACGGCTGGGATTGCGCAGGCCTGAGAAAGGAGCAGCTGGCGGACGCAGACTTGGGGCCACTATTGAGGGAAGTGGAGGCAGGGACGAGAACAACCTGGGAGGACATCGCACAGAGGAGCGCCACCTATAAGTCGTACTGGGCCCAATGGGACTCGTTGAAGACCAGAGAGGTCGTGCTGTTCCGGGTATGGGAATCACCCGATGGGAAGACGCATAGAGAACAGTTGGTACTTCCCGGAGTAAGGTCCCGGAAGTCTTGGAAGAAGTGCACGGCGGTATTTCAGGAGGGCACCGAACGATTGACAAATTACGGCGGCGCTGCTACTGGCTGAGACTCCGAGCAGTCGCTGAGAGATGGTGCCGTCAATGTCACGTGTGCGCGGCGAGTCGCGGCCCCCAGACTAGGAGCCGGGGTCGCATGCAGCAGTACAACGTCGGAGCGCCATTCCAACGGATCGCCGTTGACATTGCTGGACCGTTCCCAGTTTCCGACCGAGGCAACAGGTACCTGATGGTGGACGTCGACTACTTCACTAAGTGGCCAAGAGGCAAAGACAATCACAGACTGCCTCGTGGAGCAAGTGTTCTGCAGATTTGGTGTACCGTTAGAGCCCCACAGCGATCAGGGCACCAATTTTGAGTCCAACCTGATGAAGGAGGCGCTACAAAGACTTGGGGTGAGCAAGACCCGCACGACGCTTCTACATTCCCAGTCGGATGGCATGGTCGAAAGATACATCAAGGCCTTAGAGGAACTCTTTAGGAAGGTCATGGCCAGCCATCAGCGAGACTGGGACGTCAAGGTGCCGCTGTTCTTGCTGGCCTACCGCTCAACACACGACACCACGGGGATGACGCCCGCCAGCTTAATGTTCGGCCGAGAGTTAAGCCTCCCTTGTGACCTGGCATTTGGAAGCCCTCTGGAAGCGAAACAGCCAACGGCCGAGTATGTGGAGAACCTGGTGGACCATCTCCACGACATGCACGAGATGGCTCGCCAGAACATCCAGAAGGCGAGCGACCGCATGAAGACCCGATAGGATAGGCAAGCCAACAGCCAAGGGTTCCAGCAAGGTGACCTGGTCTGTTTGTACCGCCCTACCCGGACCAAGGGACGCTGCCCGAAGCTCCAGCAGCCATGGCAAGGACCGTACTGGGTGGTGAAGAGGATTAACCACGTGGTCTACCGCATCCAGAAGGTTCTCTGAGGGAAGATGTTGGTGGTACACCTGGATCGCCCGGCACGCTACGGTGGTGCTGTTCGGGACGACCCGCTTTGAGGAGGGAGCAGTGTCACCCAAACGTCGGAACTCCCTATAGAACGGGCCAGCAGGAGGGTCAGACGTGAAGTATTCTGGGCCACACCTACCCAATAGTCTCAATCACTAACTGAGGGTATGATTAGAGAAGTGTCACTTGTAGCTGGCCGCCTCTTCCCCTACCGTCTGGAACCTTCGCGGTGATTCACTGAAGCCAGAGACTTCTAGAAAACAGTGATTTTCCTATAAAAAGGACTGCAATGAGTTAGGACAGTCAGTTCTTGGCGAGCTGTGAGGAGCGCCCAGTGAGGGGACGGACTGCGTACGTGCGTCGGAGAAGTTTACGTAATTGCGAGTGCAAGTGGAAGTGTAACGGACGAACTGGTGGATCGTAGTTGTGTGCATTACGTAATTTTGTGTACTTGGCAAGTGTTCAACTGTAAGTCGGTGGAAATAAAGAACATTTTTGAGTGGTGCAATTGGACTTTTCATTTCACGAACCCACAAAGTCAAATTATACACTTGTCACACCTTGTTCCGCCAAGGTTTCCGGAATATCCTCATTGGACATACCATCCAATGCGCTGGTGTTTACAACACCACGCGAGGATTTCAGGATCCTATGCAGTTCAACGCGGACCGGATAGCTCGCAAGCATATTGGCTTTTAAGATTTTAGCAGCCTGTGATGAAACTTAGTCCATCTATTACGGTAAACCCCTCTATTAACAAAATTATTAGCAAAAGTGGAAAGAAAATAGCCGTGGCTTAAAACGGTGTGGCGTATGTTATCCTTTAAGCACCAGTTCTTATTCAAGAACATAAGTTAAGGATATGTTCAATATTCCATACCTTAGGTGTTTCAGAACGTGGGAAATCTTTAGTGTTATCGTCTCTATTGTCAAAACGTTGGAAGCATCGCTGTGCCACTACCTCACTAACGAACCCTTCTTCTTCCACTTCATATATCGTTCGAGCTGCGGCAGGGACTTTATAATCTTGTTTCCTGTAATGTATTATAAGGACTCTAAGTTCAGACTTTGTTATCTCCATTTTGTGAATGTTTATTAACAACTGAAGACTCATACATGCACGCACTGTACGTAACACTACACATAACATGCTGTAAATAGCATTGCTAAATCAAAGAAATCCAATAAATTTCACAAAATACCAAATTCAAGAAACTGACGTTACTTATGAAACCACTTAATACAAATGTCGACAGTACCCGGAGATTTTTGAATAGTAATTCATGGATCAGTAGTAATGTTTGTAAAATTGATCACAAGGGAGGTCATGGTCACTACATGAGTTAGTGTCCTTTGTACACTGTGGCCTCGTGTCACATTTCGCGCCAAGTTAGGTACACAATATTCTGGAAGTGTTAGTATAAGCTGCTAAAAGATATCTTGTAGCATCGGACCTCCCCGCTATGTCGTCGTGCCAAATGGAATGCCCAGTTTGTATCCGTGAGAGATTATATGTTCTATGTTCCCTTCCTGTAAATTTACGCCTACACTGTTTAAGAAAGTTATACGTTTTGTAATAACACTAATAATTTTAAAACGTTTGATAATATTTTCAAATTCTAGAGCTATTTGTATAAGCAGTTCAAAGCCAAGTATTTTCCAAATACAAACAAGTATTGATTGGAAGCATACTATCTGAATTAAGTCTGCTCTAGAAACACAGAAAAACAGAATCCTTCTAAATTTAAACAATTAACTAGATAAGCTTGACTGTAAGAAACAGAAGACCTGAGCAACAGTTTTTAACATGATATTATCTACCAATTTCTTGTTTTGCTGCGTAAGGTAAGCAGAGGTGGTGCTGTATACAATTTCGATATTTCAGCAGAAATACACGTCGTAATGGAAATAAATTGTTGTTTAACAACAACTATATAGGACAAAGTTTGGTAGAGTCTGAATAAAATAACACTCCCAGAATTTAAAAGATGAAGTATCGTAACACTGTGATTTCGCAGAATTAAAAGACGAATTTCCAGAAGTTCCAAATGTTCTTTATTTCCATAGAAATACACTGTTCAATTCTCACGTAACAACATTACGTCACGTACACACCACAATCTACCAAGGTCGATGACAATAACAAACAGCGTTCTCATTACAATACTCTACAGCTGTTTACTGCTCACGACTCTTTACTACTCTTGGCAAGGCGTCGTGTTCTTAAATGTCTCATTGATAAATTCTAGATATTTCCGGAACAATAAAGAAATCGAATAATTTCTATCAACCAAGACGTCACCACAAATTGCCATTTATCTCAGGTTTTTGTTTCGGCAGCCATTTATCTCACGCTATATGCTGATAAAAGCTCTTTATTACCGAAAAACACGACCCGTCCGTTATCTATTTGCATAGAAAATTTTATGCCCGTTGCCGCGACACCGCTCCCTCCTCCAGGCTGGTCGTCCCGAACAGCACCATCGTAGCGGGCCAGACGATCCAGGTGTAGCACCATAATCTTCTCTCGGGGCACCTCCTGGATTCGGTAGACCACGTCGTTAATCCTATTCACCACCCGGTAGACGATAACTAAACATGTCTATGGTGTCTGAATGGTGGGTTCCATATTTGCTATCCCCTTCAAAAGCAAACAAGGCGTGACCTTTCAGGACAGATGCTGTAGGAACGGGATAAATATGATTTTTTATCGTCGGGTAAACATGGAAGAACCCTGGATCTATCAGTATGATCCACTGACAAAAACCATGAGCATGGAATGGAAACATGCCGATTCCTCTCTCCCGAAAGGACAAAGGTACAAACGTCAGGTGGGAAGGTCATGCGGTCAGTTTTCTGGGACTGTCGTGGAGCCATCGTTACAAATTGTCACCAAGGGTCAAACCATCACTGACAGATACTACTGTAATCTTCTGCACAAGTTATGAGCAGCTCCGGTTAAGAAACGACGCGGTATGTTCTCCAAAGTTGTTCGTCTTCTGTCTGACAATGCACCAGTTCATTCATCTCAAGTTACAGTTGACAAAACAAGGGAATGTGGTTTTGAGACCTCACAGCATCCTCCTTATTGACAACACAAATGACGTCTTTAATGACGTGGAAGAGTGGTTTATAGCGAATTCTGCAGATTTCTACAATCAAGGTATTCGGAAGAACAAGAAACACTGGGAAAAAGTGTAAATGTGTATGGTGACTACATAAAGAAGAACTAACAAACACATACCAACACAAACTCTCTAGCAGAATTTTAAAGGGTGATAATTAAAACTTCACAACAGCCCCTCGTATGCATGTCAAATTAAACTTTAAATCACATTAACCATTACCAGAATAAACACAAAACATTCTTTATCTCAGATTTTGGAAATGCCATCCATCTGAATCAATAATTATATAAAACAGAAGCTAGTAGCACTGAGGCAGCAGAACTACACAAATTTATACTGTAATTTACCTTTAAAGAAATTGATAGAAATTTCAAGAAATTATAAGTTTACAATTTCCTAAACATTTGGTTATTTATCAATCACATTCAATTTTGTTTTTGTCAATGTTACGGTCACTAGAGGTCACTACATTATTTTTATTTTTTAAAATAAATACTTTTCTCAAACCATTAAGTCTTTCAGATCATTCAATTGTCTTAATGGTTTATATTCTGGATTTATAATGAAAAGACCAAAAGTGATCTGCTACGGCCAATTTATCTCTTTCAATCTACTTAATGTTACTAAAATATTCTTTAGTCCTGGTTCCTACTTACATTTGGTCTTTCCAATATAATCTTGATCGCAATATAAACTAAATAGATAAATGCCAGATATTTTATTATCAGGAGCTTTACCTTTCTTAGAGAAATATAGTAAATTAGTTATATTACATAATATAGTAATTATTATTGTAATTAAGCGTGTTTAAATTATTAAATTGTTATTACTTCGGCTCTTTGAAATAAAAAGTTTGCTACAGTGCTCAACAAAAGACAACATTTCCAACAACAATCCAGTATAACAGCACAATAGGCAACCCAGTGATTAACCTTTAACCGTTTGGGAAAATTAAATCAATTTTTTGATTTCTCAAACAATATTACATGCATACAGTAAGATATCTTGATAAAACAGAACTGGAGTTGGTTTTGCAACTGCCATGTTATGATGTATTTATTTACAAAATGCAAGAAAGATGAAATATGATGTCAGGTTAGTAAGGCAGATGAATTCTAACCTTTGTTTCTTGAATGGTAATATGACTGTAACTAAACCTCATACATTGTAAACTTGAGGGTAAGAAAGTCTTTGACATTGTTGGGAAACAGAGTACACGCTCACACACACACACACACACATACACTGTATTGAGAGTAAGGTTTCTATATGCATTGCAAGTCTAAATATTTGTAGCTCCCAGAGAAAGTTAATTAGTTAATTTAGAAGCGTGGTAACAGATACTTATATGTAATTTGCTGTTATACATATTAATTATCAATGAAATCCAACTGAGCTTTATGTCATTAAATGAGCATATGACATATGCTGAGACGCTTATTTTACGTTTTTAAATTTTAAAAATTTATTTAGAATTGTTATGAAAAGACTAATTTGTAAGGGAACGAAAGCGTAAAATTAGGATATTCATGAGATGATGAAATGTGAAGCAACATTTCTACGTTTTTACCACAATTCTTTCTCTTCTCGTGTGAGACTTTGTGGCTATGAGCTTCTTCTGGTCACCAATTGTATCAACTTATTGTAAATAAGAGTCATGAGATCTCTCGTTTTCAGGTTTGGTTCAGAGTGAAATAAACAAAATTTTGGAGAAGTCCAATTTTGTAACAAATAATTTAATTGCATTATCTGGATTACATTTTACTTGAACTTTCTTTCCTAGTCAATCATTGCAGGTTACCTCCAGCATATCGATAAATTCTTAATTCTTTAATAAAAAGATTCCATTAAATACATAAAACTCCTTACTCCTGCACGTCTACTCATCTCTAACAGGATTACAGAACACATATCTCCTTATGAAGATGATTGACTTTCGTCTTCAGTCCAAAAGTTTCCATCATTTCACATCAAGCAAGATTATTGATTTTCTTTTCCAAAGCAACCGTTCATCATTTCATGGCCCACAGATATTCAGATCAGAATAAAAAACTAATTTCAAACCAAAGGCTCCCGTTACAAATGTGAGTGAAATAAGATGTAATATTGTTGTTATTTGCAGGTGTAAGAATTGATTACGTAATGTGGTGATGTGGACCAGTAGGACGTTAGTTATTTGGTTGCTATAGCAACATACAAAGAATGGAGCAGGAGATTATCTGGAATTGACATTCTTCTGCACCAGAACTCAATAGGAGGATATGTATTTGAGTCTCTCCGAGCATGTGCGGAAACAATTATGTGTATATGCATTTAAGATGCATTAATCAGTGTAAGTGTAAGAGAAGAATCGTTCATCTATAAGTCGATCATAGTTTCTTAAAGGACAGATTTCACGTCATTTAAATTTGTATCAAAGTTTGGTAAATTTTTAGAACTAAATATTTGACTTTGAAAGAAAGAGAAGCACTTGTTTATTCTAAAAGCAGAAATAATATATCCTCTACTCCACGACCATGCACAGAGATAAGATCTCTAGCTCCTGGGATGTTGCCAAGGAACCTACAGGTTTACACTACAAGATGTTCACAAAGGTGACAAACGAATCATCACGTCATCCATCCCACATAATATACAGCATTCCCATTGCAAATGATCGCCACAATGCAGGGCTTCTAGAAAGACATCTTCAGTATTACATTTTGCAACATATTTCATTGCAATGCTATTTGAAAATAAATGCAATAAACAATTTCATTATCACTGTTGATAGAGACATAAGCTGTTTAGATGGCTTTCCTTAAAATATTAGAAGTCACAATATTAAACACATCAGCTAAAATATAATAAAAATAGAGTGTATTTTGCCATCTAGCTGAGAAGAGATCTCTTGAGTTCTATATTCCATTGAAAAATAGCTGAGGGAGGGAGAGGTATATAGATAGCACTAACAGTTAAGAAGGAAATGGGTTAGCATGGTTAAGAGCTAATATGGAGATGGTTAATATGGAGAATAAGAGGTCAAAGAAATGGATACCCACAAGAAGAGTACCCATTGTGTGGGGACAAAGAGGATATAGGACATATACTGTTTGATTGTAAGGAAACAGAGATGTGGAGGAAAGAATGTCAAATATCAAAAATGAATAGGCGAATCAGCTTAATCAAGGTTTTAAGTAAAAATTATAAAAAACATAGGTCAGTTTTTAAGTAAGGTAAAAAACAAGTGGATATGGACTGTAAAAATAGAGAAGGAATAATAAGTGACTATTCTGTAATAACACATATTGTAACGTCTGTAAATATACTTAATGGACCGTCCTGTGTAGCAGTGCCTGGGCCAAAACAGAGGGCAGTCCAAAAAATTGTAAAACCTTAGTACCTCAATAAATATTATTATTATTATTATTATTATTATTATTATTATTATTATTATTATTATTATTATTATTATTATTATTATTATTATTATTATTATTATTATTATTATTATTATTATTATTATTATTATTATTATTATTATTATTATTATTATTATTATTATTATTATTATTATTATTATTATTATTATTATTATTATTATTATTATTATTATTATTATTATTATTATTATTATTATTATTATTATTATTATTATTATTATTATTATTATTATTATTATTATTATTATTATTATTATTATTATTATTATTATTATTATTATTATTATTATTATTATTATTATTATTATTATTATTATTATTATTATTATTATTATTATTATTATTATTATTATTATTATTATTATTATTATTATTATTATTATTATTATTATTATTATTATTATTATTATTATTATTATTATTATTATTATTATTATTATTATTATTATTATTATTATTATTATTATTATTGTTGTTGTTGTTGTTGTTGTTGTTGTTATTGTTGTTATTATTATTATTATTATTATTATTATTATTATTATTATTATTATTATTATTATTATTATTATTATTATTATTATTATTATTATTATTATTATTATTATTATTATTATTATTATTATTATTATTATTATTATTATTATTATTACTATTATTACTACTATTACTACTATTATTATTACTATTATTACTATTATTACTGCTATTATTATTACTATTATTATTATTATTATTATTATTATTATTATTATTATTATTATTATTATTATTATTATTATTATTATTATTATTATTATTATTATTATTATTATTATTATTATTATTATTATTATTATTATTATTATTATTATTATTATTATTATTATTATTATTATTATTATTATTATTATTATTATTATTATTATTATTATTATTATTATTATTATTATTATTATTATTATTATTATTATTATTATTATTATTATTATTATTATTATTATTTATTATCATTATCATCGTCATCTTCATCATCATCGTCGTCATCATCGTCATCATTACTACCTTACCATGTATCTCATGTCTACGTAAAAAGAACAAACCTATTTTAAAATGCATCTTGTCATTAGTTATGTTCAGATACAAAAATTCATCAGCTATTTCTTCTGTTCTCCCTAAGTACTTATCAAAATAATTTCGCATGTTTTCTCAAACAGAAAGGAGCGTTGCATTTCCCAAATGCATATTCAGATTTGCATTTCTAGTCTTTACTGTAGGATTCACATCGTCTTCTTTTCAATGATTAAGGTTCATTTGGCAACTCAACTGCTTTTGTTTGTTCAAGTTTATATATCTTTAGAAGCTCTTTCAGATCATTGGGAAGCTTTGATGCCGTTGCTCTTCTCTGTAGCAGTTGTGACAGTAAAGCTATGGACAACACTTTCAAATATTCCGCTCTTATGGAATATTAGTTTTGGTTTACCACAAGCATAACACTAGAATTAATACCTACAATATTCAGCATATGGTTAAAATTACCACGTAGCACACAATGCATGTATTATTTCAACCCCATATTTAATATCGTAATGCATGACTATCTCAGACTTTTTCTTGCCAACTTCAACAGTTGATCCGACGAAACATGTAAACCTGAGATCAAAACTACTGTTTTACCATTTTGGAATATATGAATCATTTGCAAGATGGCCTTAGCTATACTTAGGAGATGTAAGACCTCCAGAATTTTTTTACAAGATGCTTCCTTCAAAACTATTAGTTGCCATCAACCAGAACGAAGCTCATGGGGTAAACCAGAGACAATGAGTAACATGAACTACAATTTGCAAAATAAAGGAGTCATAAACTAATACTCATTGTGATTTTTAATAGTAAAAGTCAAGCTCTGTTCAACAGAAAAGCGGTATCTGATCAATATCATACTCAGAACAAGGAATACCTGGAGAGAAATATTCTCTCAGTGCCTCTATGGAACATTTGTATCAGCTGTGAGAAAAAATCTCAGGATAAAGCTGGACCTGAAAACTATCCTGACAATGTTACTATTCATCCCGCTGTAGTTATGAACCCATTCACCTACCCAATGTGACAATTGGAAGTGTGTGTTGTTTCAACCAAGAAATAGGGGCAAAATTATACACATGTACTCTACTCGCCTTCCTCAACAAATGTGAAAATGACTCTATGGAGTATCTATTAAGTGTGTAGTAAGCAAACCACTTGTTGAGTTCGCTGTCAAAGTAAGGAAAGCCTGGAATACAACGAATAATGAAACTGCATTAAAGTGATGCTGAAAGGTGTGGTTACTGATTCTAATTTGGGGCAAATAATGTTAGACAGCAATTCATTAGAATTGTTTATTGTCCGACCTGAAGATGACAATCGACATATTTACATAATAGTTGACTACATAATTACAACTGTTATTAACATCCAAATTAATATATTTATTTAACATGAACTAAATAATAATTCTACTACTAATAATGAGATGATAAAAAACACCATCAGACTCCTAAGACCAAAACCACCCATTCCCTGGACATTGGTGTTCCTACTTTCCTTCATGAACTAAAATATGTCTTTTCAAAGATGACAACCGATTAAAGCTCTTATCACAAACTTTACATTGGTGTTCCTTCTTACCTTCATGAATTAAACTATGGGTTTTCAAAGATGACAACTGAGTAAAGCTCTTACCACAAACTCTACATTTATGTGGCTTCTTACCTTCATGAATTAAATTATGTCTATTAAGATAAGACAAATGAGTAAAGCCCTTATCACAAACTTTACATTGCACTGGCTTCTTAGCCTCATGAACAAAATTATGAGTTTTCAAATTTGACAACCGAGTAAACCTCTTACCACAAACTTTACATTGGTGTGCCCTGGTACTTTCATGAACTAAATGATGTGTTCTCAAATGTGACAACTGAGTAAAGCTCTTATCACAAACTTTACATTTATGTGGCTTCTTACCTTCATGAATTAAATTATGTCTATTAAGATAACACAAATGAGTAAAGCCCTTATCACAAACTTTACATTGGTGTGGCTTCTTAGCTCCATGAACAAAATTATGAGTTTTCAAATTTGACAACTGAGTAAAGCCCTTATCAGAAACTTTACATTGGTGCACCTTTGTACTTTCATGAACTAAATTATGTGTTTTCAAAGTTGACAACCGAGTAAACCTTTTACCACAAACTTTACATTGGTGTGCCCTGGTACTTTCATGAACTAAATGATGTGTTCTCAAATGTGACAACTGAGTAAAGCTCTTATCACAAACTTTACATTTATGTGGCTTCTTACCTTCATGAATTAAATTATGTCTATTAAGATAAGACAAATGAGTAAAGCCCTTATCACAAACTTTACATTGCACTGGCTTCTTAGCCTCATGAACAAAATTATGAGTTTTCAAATTTGACAACCGAGTAAAGCTCTTATCACAAACTTTACAATGGTGTGGCTTCTTACCTTCATGAACTAAATTATGCCTTTTCAAACTTGATAGATGAGTAAAGCGCATATCACAAACATTACACTGATGTGGTTTCCTACCACCATTAATATTGTTATGTGTTTTCAAATTCGATACAGATGTAGAGCTGTTCTCACTCGTGCTACACCATTGTGTTGTTTTGCTCCTATCACTTAAACTACTGTGTTCTAAGTATAAAGGTTCTATATAAGTGTCTGCCCCATCACTACTTTTACCATATTGATCAGAATGTACGTATTCCTTTGCAGTTAGTACATCACATGTAACATCATATTTTTGATAATCACATTCAAGACGATCGATTCCATTACAGAAGCTTGTGTTTCTTGTTGGGACTTCAGCACAGAACAATGGAGACTTGTCAAGAGTCGTGACAGCAACTGTTTCTGGGTATAATCTGAAATGTTGCAGAGCTTAGTATCATTTAGTACCATTTTTAAAATCTGTAACATATGAAACTCACAGATAAGTGGAAAGGAGCTATAAATAATGAATCTATCTACAATTATCATTTTAAATTAATCCGGTAGAGTACAGCCCAGTACTGTTACCTTTGTTCTGCTCTAGATTGTGGTGAAGAAAAAGCAAGTAAACAACTCCATTATCAGTTAATGCCCACAGCAAAGTGATCAACTATACCATTCAAAGATTCGGTTATTCTATTACAGCAATTGTAATTCAAGTGTCATGAAACACTCCACTCAGTTGTCTTTGCTGTCACCTATCAATAACGAGTGAAGGAAGCTTTGACTACTAGTTTACCTGAACAAGCAGAACTGAGTTTCTCATATTACATTCTTGTTCCTTTGAGGACGAAATAAAGATATGAAAGGAGAGCATTTGGACAGACTGAGTGAAACTGAGGAATCAATTTCATAGCCAGGATTTGAACATGGATCTCCCAGTCTGTGTCAGTTGGTGTAACTATTGAGCTATGACATTAAGACATTAATCCTCCAATTGACTCGCATTATCTGGGTAAACAACTAGGAAATTCTCATATACATATAAGACATCTCCTTAATGGTGATTTATAACATGTAAGAACCTAAGTCCAGTCTGTATAGTCAGCCACTATTATTTGTCAGTCTGACTGAACCTATCCAGAGTATGGCCTACACACAGCTGGTGTGACAGAACAATTTAACTAAAATTTAGATCTAATAGTAGCATAGCATCCACTCTGCCATCTAATGTAATTTCCTATCTGCCTCCCATTGTTGGCCCAGCATTTTTTCATTGTCGATCTTCCTTTTCTTATCTACTTCTTTTTAACTTTCCAAAACAAGTTTCACATATTTTATTTCCTCCTGCGATAATACTTAAAGCTATTAACTTGATTCAAATCTTTTGATGTTTCTCCTCCCATAGCGCTAGTTCTCTACTCTTGTGATGTAATGAACCATACCTTCTGTTTCTCTACATAATTCACATATTCCTATTATGCCTCTTAATTACATTGAACCCATTCTTACTCAAGACATTCCTTCCCCCTCCTGCCTATTGCATAGTTCTACATATCTTTTTTGCGCTATTCCCTTTTAGATCACAATAAAATTTAAAGATTTTTCTATTTTCTAGCCTTCCCATATCTGTATTTCTATATGCTCCATTGTTGTAATTATTTTCCATAAAATGTCTACATTTCTATTCTTTATATTCCATATATCCTGAATTCATATTTCTTCCATAGCTCTTTTTACTACTGACCTCTATCTATTCCTGTTCCCTACTTTATTTTGTTAATTTATATAGACGTCTAGGATTTTGTCTTGTCTTTTGTCAAGTATTTATAGCAAACTCTCAGGATTCTGTCAAACATTGTACCTGCTACTCTAGTTTTACCTAATTCCACTAAGGAGCTAATCTCTTTACTATTACTTACTTTTGACATTCTACAGCAGAGACAAGGATATACCAACATACAGACCGATACAGAAAATGGATTTAGCATCTTTGTAGGTATTGGTTCAAAAGTTTAATAAAGGAAAGGTGAATCTGAGATATAAGATTAAATTGATCCTCTTTAGCCTCAACTGGCTACTTTTATCTCTGTTATACTATTAATTACTAAATGCTTAGTGTCATATGAAAACAGAACGGCTTTATCACATATGTTGTGGTAAGTTAATGCAGCTTATAAAATATTGAAACAATAGTAACATTTTCAGAAGTGTTTGATTATGAGCTGAAATTTAAATTTAATATCCCCTCTATGATAAAAGAAAATAAATTGGATCCTATAAGCAAACATTCTGCACATTGTTGAAATCACGCAGAATTCAAATGAATCGTTTAGTGGAGAAAGGAAATTACGTCATTTTTTTTTTTTTTAACTTTTTAGGGTAGACGAAAAAAGTTTAGTTATAAACTTATTTTCGGAAGGTTCTGTTTTATGTATTCCGTATTACAGTACAGTAAAAATATATAAATGCACCCAATTAATTCTTACTAATTATTGAAAAAACTGATTTTGAAAAAAAAATGTACTATGTTTCTTTCTGTACATGATAAGCTTAGCAGTTTAATGTCTTTATTTACTTAAAAATATACTTTTTTACTACAATATTGATGTTCAGCTAACTGAATAACATAATATTCGAACTGCATAAAACACAAAATGAAAAAGCACATTAACTTTTGTAGTGCATCCAGAAATTTCGTAATTTATAAGTTACCATTATTTAGGTCATTTAGATGTCCTCAATGTTCTGAATGCCACTCTCAGTTATGGATATGCTGGCTCCAGGTTTATGAGAACATTTTTACGCATTTGCAGCAAATAGAATTTATCTGTCAGACAACTATTAATAAATTGATGTGTGCTATTATTCCAAAGTAATTCCTTAGACTGGGAAATAGGAAATGATTCTTTCTTATTTCTTGGAATATCCTTACCTGCTGTTTCCATAGAAATCACATTTTAGTAAAATTGTGGTAACCACTTGTTAATATTAATTAGTATTCCAAAATGTATGCAACATATACCTGAAGGTATACACTAATGGAGTATCAAATGGTGCTAATATATTGCATTATAAGGAATCTCTTACTGCACTTAACCTAAGCAAGATACAAAACCGGCAGGAATTACTTTCAGTGACATAAATCATAATCTAATATATTAAATATACAATGTTCCACTCACTCCTTTTTGCAAATCTGACAGAGCACCACACCATTTTGTAGCTCAGACATGAATAATCCCATATCCATAGCTGTTTCAATGATATCTTAGAAATTATTTCCTTCAGTATTTAGTCAATGTTACATGAACTACAACAAAGTAAGAACCTGAAAGTACAATTGCTTTTGCATAGTAAGGATGCACTGAACTGGATTGCTCAGCACTAAGGGAGTTAAAGTGGAAACAATCATGAAGTGCTTCAAAACAACGAGATGATGAAAAGGATGCTCTTGCACTCACTGAAGCTGAAGAAAATGCAAAGTGCTGACTTAATTAAAATGTGAAATATTTCATGTAGTCTGAAGTGCTGCATTAGAAATGATTAACTCCTGTAAGCCAAAGTCACTTTAACTTTGCCAACAGATCTAATAGAAATCCATAATGCCGCTGACAAGAAACAGAATGAGGATGTGCAGAATTAACATGCAAGAAGAAGCAAACACATGCATAAATAAAATCATGGATTGACATTGTACACCAGTTCTCCAAAAATGTTGAAACTATCTTGAAGTGCAAAAAATTTGCATAGAGAAAAACAAGTATGGTCAGAAATTTCAAACACACTTTCCTCCATGTAGCAAAAACAGCAAGTGACATATAAAGCAATCAAAGATAGCAATAACAACACAAGAAATGCATAATGTAAGCTACAACACATGTTCTTATATGACGTTACTGCTAGTATGATATTGTAGTACTTTATGGCACAAAATACCTGCAAATAAGTGAACATCTACAGCACAGCAGTTAAGGTACATAAGTGGTATATGTATTATTACAAATATAATTAGTTGTGTTTTGTGGACAGAAGCATGTTCAATGTGGAAATTTGTTTGGTCCCATATGATATTGCTTAGAGCAAGTTCTACAGTATATCTATTTGAATTAGTTCAAGAGCTCGATGACACATGTACAAAAACATAAATGCTAGAGTAAACATAAGGCTTATAATTGAAAAGAGACAGGACTTACCTTGAAGATTTTATTGGAGGAAGCACCACATCCTGTAACAGAATTCAAATGTATAGCTTTCACACCAATATTTACACAGTGTTAAATGTCCTGCTAAGATATTTAGAAGATATGTAGAGATAATATTTGATATTTGATCTTGTAATAATGAGTACGAAAACCAAGTGGAGAAAGTATTTGGTTTAGAGAACACAGAACTGTTTAATAAATCAGAATATATGATTAAAGTGGTCAAGCGCTTACAAATATTAAGACAGGAACACAGACGGGAAAGAAGGTTTACATGTTAGATTCATTTATACCAATAACACATTTGGTCATGACATCAGCGAAGTAGCTAGTAGATTCCTCACTACAACTTGTACCTAGATTAATGATGATAATAATAAAGCAGTAAATACAAATTGCTTTTAGTATACAGGTCTTCTCAAAAATGCAATCATATTTGAACATACTTAAACATAGGTACTGTATTGTATTTAAAATGTAAAAACCTGGAAGGGTGCCAATTGCCATTCTTTTTGTATACATACTTGTATGAAATGATATCCAAGATATCTATAAGGTTTTGGTTCATACTCCAGGAGCTTATAGCTATGAGGGTCAGCTGGTATGTCCTGGGCATATGCTTAAAGGTTTATGACTGAGTCGACTGTTGTCTTTGAATCACTGACTTCAGTTTACTCTTTATTTAAGCACAAAAGATTATAATATTCTGCAATAGTACACAATATATTGGCGACATTATTACAAAACATTGCTCAGTCTAATGCAGCAGGTTTCGATATAACTTACCTTAGTATTATCACCAATTGATGAAGTTTCTGTTTCCAGCCACCAAGGTTCTTCTTTAATTTTTATTTTATTATCAATTTCTTGAATACTGTTGCATTTCTTATCAATCATTACAGGATCCTCTAGAAGAAATTCTCCCTCATTCTGTGAACCAATGTCTGAAAATAGAGTCTTTTGTACAATTTCTGATTTCCCATTTACGTTGCAGTTGTTGCTCGATATAGCAGTTTCGCTCTTAATCTGCTTGACCAGATCTTTAATAAAAGGTGTCTCTGATTTAATTTCTGTTTTGACTGTTATCTGACAATCAGTGACATCATCAATGTTTGTGTTTGTTGTAACAACTTTGTGAAATAACTCTCTCTCATTCTGTGAGGCTGTGTCATCTTCAAGGGGATTCTCTTCTTTGATTTCTATTTTCTCATCCATTTCAAACAGCTGCCGACTTAGATGTTGCTGTTATTTCCAGAAATAAATCTGTGAAGGAAAAATCATATTTTATATACCAAAAAATTTAAGTAATTTTAGCCATCAGCTTCATGAATCTATCAATAATTGTTCAAACCACACTAAATACCACTTTTCTGTTATCATACAAACAACTTCTTGCAAAGTTGAACCAGACTTAGGAAACTCAAAGACATGTGAAGATCTCAAACTACAGACAGTTGTCTGTTCATATCAATGCTATTATCACTCTAGCTAGGTTACTGAGATACTGTACCAACATTAAACTTTCTAATCTGTTTAAAATGTCATGGATAAACATCAAAGCAATGTCAGTTATTTGATATAACTAAGACAAACTGCTATGTGACAATTACTAATATCATAGTTAGTTTGTATTCTGTTACTGTTGTTCTAAGGTTTGCTGTGATATTTAAATTAAACAAGAAGGTTTAGTACTACATGGCATAACAGTTCTAGTAAAAAAACATCCACGGAGAGCAAATGATGATGATGATATATATAAGGGCGCTGAACTACGGCGGTCATCAGCACCCTTTAAAAAGCTAGTGATGGCAAAAGCCAGATATAAAACTTTCTAAAAACTATACAAGTGTAACAAAACCTATTAAAAATACATGTACATAAAAAACATCAATCAAAACCTACTAAAAATTTTGTTCACTAAATCCTAAACTAGACAAGAATCTAAAAACCTTCACCACGGGTCTCCACGCACGGCCTACACGTAGGTGGGCCTGTTGACCGTCTCCCTCAACCACGAAGAGGAGCCCACACGAGGGAGACTGTTGGCTCGGGACCCCGGGTGCGCCAAACCCGTACCTACCAAAGTAGGCCCCTGGGGGGACGGAGGGCAACAAATCATACTGTTTAGTATTTAGTGTCGTACAAAATTTTAATTTAACACTACAAGAACCAAGGATGCAAGAAAAGACTGAAACAATTTTCCTTAAGATTAAACAAGTAAGTGATGTATTGTTATTAATCAACTCAATGGTACGAGGGCATAACAAATATAAAAGGGAACTTTGATATAACACTGCCATTGGTAATAATTTTGAGGAGAAACTTTGTCAGTATGTTGGGGCGCGGGGGGGGGAGTTATCTACAGAGAGGGTATTGCGTGTGCACGCACTGCGGAGAATGGGGCTGGGCCATGACTGAGTAATAGCTACACATGTCTGTTACACAACGCATCATCATCAGTTTTCTTGCAAAAAAGGACACCAAGCCTTTGGAAAGTTATAGACAGCTCTGCGCACAGTTTGGGGATGAAATAATTTGGAAGGCTGGAGTGTATGAGTGGGCTAAATATTTTGTGGCGGGAAGAGAAGTTGTAGAAAATGAACCTCAAAGGAGCAGATCAGTGACAAGAATTACTGCAGATAACATTGTTCCCATTTGTGACATTATTGAAGCAGATCGGTGCATAAAGGAATCTGAAATTGGTTCTTTTATTTCACAAGGACAAGTTATGAAAGTATTTAATCATCCGAGATGAACTTCACTATAGAAAACTGTCTGCCAGATACGTGATTTGTGATGAAACATGGTGCATCATGACACATGGCAAGCAAGCATGGAGTAACAGCGAGGAGACTAAGCAAGTCCGGTCAAGGTCACAACATGCCCATCTCTTGGGAAGGTGCTGGCATCCGGTTTCTGGGACTCTGCGGGCGTTTTGCATTTCTTCACTAATGAAGGAAAATCAATGCATCCTATTACTGTCACATTTTGGATTCAGCAAAAGCTGCATATTGCAACAAGCGATGCCGACAGCCAATCCGAAACGTCACTCTTCTCCATGAAAATGCGAGGCGACATACTGTATTGGACACCTCTGGAACACCCTCCTTACAGTCCTGCGAATAGCATTTGTTTAGAACACTCAAAAAAGACCTAGGAGGACAGCGGTTTGATGATGACACAAGTGTAAAAGCGTTCTTACTGGCAACTGGCTCTGCAGCAGACCAGCAGACCAGCAGAAGAGACGACTCATCCAGGTTTACCTGGATGGAGTGTTTGCTGCCCAGCACCTAGCCGCTTTGTGCGGCTTTATCTGGACAGTATAATAGAATTGTCATGTGTCTCAGGCGATTGTCTTGGGCAGTGCTATATCTAGCTTTAATGAGCGCCATTGCCCCGTGAGAGGTGTGAGCCCAGTGCTGGCTGCGCTCTTCTGCCTTACTGGGAGGCATCCGAGCACAGTCCGCTTGATAGGTTAGAGGGAAAGGAACTAATGTTCAGGTATTGGACTAACCAAGTGGAGCCGGAGGAAAGTGGCCCTGTTTAGTTCCGGTTATCCAAAGCACTTTGGGCAACCGGTAGCTTGGTCAGCGGCGAGGAACCCTGTGGTCGTAGCGGCCAAGGGTGTTCACCAGGTTATTAGGATGGGAGTCTAGCTTACTGTAGATGGTGCAGGATCACTCCCGCACCACGTCCACAAAGTATGGCACTCTGGAATAGGTGTGAAGGATGTGGGACGGGAATCTACGTCCGGTATCATAGATCATTCGCAGTGCCCTGTTCTGGACGTACTGTAGTCTGTGGATAGTGGTCGGAGCCGCTGATCCCCAGACTTTGCAGCCGTACAGAAACAGGGGTATAATCGCCCGATACAGGCATAGCTTGAGGTGCTTTGGCATGGTGGACTTTAGTACAGGGTACAACTGCCTGAGTGCTGCATGCCCTACTCTGCATGCGTCCTTCTTCTTTCTATAAGTATGGCATCAAAAACTTGCCAATCCAATGGAGAGAATGTGTATCGAAGGCAGGACACTATGTATAAAAGTATTCTGTATATGAGCATTTTTGTTTGTTGATACAATAACTTTTAAAAAATTATTCCCATTTATATTTGATCCACCCTTGTACTAAGTTGAGATTCAGTTAAAGATATTATCTGACAAAAGTTGGGTGACTGAATGACAATGTAAAGTGTAAGAAACTCACATTGTCACTAGAATTTTTATCCAAATGCTGACTTACAATCACTTTTACTATTTGCAAATACACAGAATGAGCACATTAATCAAATGTTCCGTTATATCTCACAAACCTGTGCTGATGGAACTCCTATACATTCACTACTGACAGACCAATACCCAATACTAACAACTCAACTGCTCCAGCCAACTGATTCTTAACAACTCTGATACTCACTGGTACAATCATAACTAGCAACTCAACTGAAGCTGACATTACACCGCGTTTACAACCTTCCATTCACAAATTAAGCGTTCCAGAAACTAAAATTACTTGAGCCCAAGTAAAATCATCTAGATCTTAGGAAATCAAATGGTCTCACAACAATACAGAAAGATAAAGCCTACTTTATCATTAGTGACTGTCCTCAAATATTGCATTTTTCCCTTCTTCCATGACAAGTATTAAGATAGCGGAATGTGTTGACTAGCGTTTGTCATCACCAGGGATGTAAACATTCTCACAATGTCTCTTTGCTCAGGAGTTGAAATGAAAATGATCCTGAGAGACTGGAACCTTTAATTGTGGTGCCAGATCTCACTTTTTAAGGGAGGCCTACACTTTTCAGCTTTCATAACTAAAATTTCATATATAAATACAGAAAACTTTTGCCTAATAATGAGAAAATACATTTTGCTTATCTCATAAAAACATAAGATGGTTACACAAAAAGGTAGAGGAGCCATTCATACATATTCACAATTTAAATTATGTTATCGAAATAATTTGCATAACTAGGTACCAAATGACATAAGAAGAGCTAAAATTGTACATTTCTATAGCTCCACATTTTGTAAAAGTAGATTAGTGCTAAAATATGACATAATGGCTTATGTCTGTACCAAGACTCAAGTAAATGAAAAATTTGATGAATTTCTAAACTGGATACTATTATATTACTATCATCATCATTAGTATTAAAAACAGCGAGTTTATGCAGTTTATCTCCGATCGTTTTATAAAGTCATGGCCAATTTTTGCTATGAAAAATAGGAAAGGCTCAGAGGCATTCCGGGGAGAATTAGGCAGCAAATGGAAATAGCATGTTTATCTTTTGTTGAGAAGAGAACACGTGGGCACATGTGGGTAAGTTTCACACAGAGAGGAGAGTGGTATAACAATCACTTGGCCGTAATTATCTCAACAATGCGAACATCGTCTTTGTAAATCAATTTTAATTTGAGAAGGACCTATCATTTAACCTGTGAAGTCCTACCCACCTGGACCCACTACACAGATATATTGGAGAGCAAGAGAGCTAATGGCTTCATTGCCAAAGCCAAGCATTTGAAAACAACTACAATTTGAGAAGGACTTGCTCTCCACTATGCAGTGGAGCTACCCATCATTAGTAGAGTTTTACTGCAACAAGATAATGCAACACCCCATTATGGCACAAATAACCATTGAAAAAATTCAGGAATTGGGAGGAATCAAACTGTTACCATACCCAACATACAGCTTAGATCTCACAACATCAGTTTATCATCTCTTTTGAACCATGGATCATTTGAAGCAATGCAAGTGGTGTCACCGAATTCTTCACCTCAAAAACCAGAGACTGGTACCATCGTGGAATAATAAAGCTCACTGAAGGATGACTCAAGACCACAGAATCTAATGGTCTGTACTTTGAAAATTAGTAAATTGCTTATCACAACACATTTAAAATAATTGTTGTTCTTAAACAATTGACATTGCTTATGAGAGAGTATTTATACGTCGCCCATAAGAATGCTAAATGTTTTAGTGGTGGTCTGTTATCTTATATTTATGGGGCATGGAAAAACTCAAAAACCAATAAAGAGACCGTTTAACAAAATTAAGTGTTTTAGTAAATTGATGGAAATTAATCATAGCTTCACACTAGCTGTATATATGCTAAGGTTTTTGATGGATAGAGTCAACATGAAAAATTCAATGCCATGGCCGGGATTTGAACCACGGATTTCCTGGTTTCTGTCCAGTCGCTCTAACCCTTTGAGCTACCATGGCCAATGTGGCATCCTGTCATTAAATTCTCCATTTGACTCGCATATATCCCCGGTAAACCACTAGGGGCTCTTGCATTCGAGGTACACCATTTGTGGTGACTTACCATCGTAAGTACTTGAGTCCCAGGCTTCATCATTTAACTCTGATTATTTTGGTTAATTGATGGAAATTAAACATTTCTTCACACTTGCCATAAGTGGAGGGGTAGTAATTTATGTCAAATATGGGATTAAATACAAATATATAGACTACAAACAATTCCGCAGCAAAATGTGCAGTGAACTTTCAGGTATAGAAATAATGCTAAATACCAGAAATCTGTTATTAATAGAGATATAAAGTCCTCCAAATGCAAAGAAGATGCCTTTCTCCAAAGCTTGTAAGAATGTCTAAATAACATCACAAATAAAAAGAGGGACACCATAGTAATAGGTGACTTCAATATAGATATGCTAGTAGAAAATAAAAAGAAAAGGCTATTGTTAGAAATGCTAAACTGAAATATTCTTACTCTGACAGAGACAGAACCAACAAGGGTAACTAGAAGCTCTACGACATGTGTTGACCTCATGATATCTAATTTAAACAAGGAATGTTATGAAACTAGAATAATAAGAAATGGAATAAGTGACCGTTATGGCGAACTAGTAGATAGTAAAATATTAGGTTAGATAAAAACTAAAATAAACAGTCTGGTAGAATTTAAAAGAAATGTAAATAAAAACACCCTAGGAGGATTAGAAAACTATGTCAAAGAAACAAAATGGCTTCAGATATACGAGCAATCTAATATTAATGAAAAATACGAACGTTTCGCTAAAAATATAGAAAAATGTCTAGATACAGTAATGCCTATATGCAGGATAAAGAGCAAGTTACAAAAGTATGAAAACTGGGCTACCAAACGTATAACTATATCTAAAAGACGTATGCAGATTCTAAACAGCCTGAAACACCCAAAACTATATCATAAATCATACACTTATATCGAAAAATACAGAGAGAGTCTTAATAAAGTAATAAACAAGGGAAAAGTGAAACACAATAAAATACTGATACAAAATGCAGAAAATAAAACCAAACCAACATGGAATATTATAAAATCCTTACATGAAGAAACAAAACAAAAATGGGAAGAAAATATCGGCATTGAGTTTGAAAATAGACTAATAAAGAACCCAGTAACCCTAACAGAGAAATTTAATAATTATTACATCAATGTCAGTCTGATCAAAAAATTGAGAACAGTATTCCCAACCCAATGGTATTACATAAAGTAACATATGAAGAATCTATAAAACAGATAAACACTTTAAAATGTAAACGCTCTTGTGGATTAGATGAATTTTCAAATGAAATGTTAAAGCTGTGTAAACACAAACTCGCTTATATAATTACATATATAAGTAATCAATCATTTATATCAGGAACATTTCCTAAAGCACTAGAAAAGTAATAGACCGATATAGAAGGAAAAAATATTCAAAACCAGCATTAGAAAATTATACACCCATAACATTGTGCTCAAGTTTTTCAAAAATAATAGAAGGACTACTTCTAGATCAGTAACACGGTTTTTGTAGGAAATATAAAATAATTTCAGACTGTCAATTCGGTTTAAAAAAGAAGAAATCAACTGTACAGGCAACATATAAAGGATTTTTTTTTTTTTTTTTTTGTAATTTACGTTCTCCAACGTTAAGTCATATTGGACGGTGAATGACTTCGATGAAATGATGCTCAAACGATTCCAGGGTCCATGGAGCTTACAGTTGCCGACATTTGTCTTGAAGAATAAGGGAAAACCCCGGAAAGAAACTTATCCAGGTAACTCACCCTGACCGAGATTTGAACTAGGGAGCTCTTGAACGTGAGGCAGACATGCTACCCTCTACGCTACCAAGGTGGGCTATAAAGGAAATGGCATCATTATAAATGCAGTAAACAGAAAAGAATATATAGTGGCAATTTTTGTTGATCTGACAAAACTTTTGATTGCATAAACATAAAAAAACTAATTAACAAAATAGAAAATTATGGGATAAGGAGCATACTATTAGATTGGCTGAAATAATATCTTCAGGACAGGGAGCAGTGTGTGGAAATAATATGTAATTCAAATAGTAAATTGGACAAAATTAGATCTTCATTTAAGAAAATAACTTATGATGTACCCCAAGCCTCGAAACTCGGGCCCTGCTTATTCCTTATATATATAAACAGTATATTCAAAACAATAGTAGAAGCAGGGCGATTGGGCATTGGATATGCTGATGACAAACACAATCACAGTGAAGGGAAAAAACGGAAAGTGAAGTACAAAATAAATCCAATCTTATACTTGAAAAAAATTAGTAGTGAGTTACGAAAACTAGGTGTGGTAATAAATACAAGCAAAACAGAATGGATGCAAATCACCTTAAACAAAGAAACCCAATCACATATGCAATTAACATTAGATAATAAAAAAATACAAGTAACAAATAAAAACTTCCTTGCACTAATAATAGATAACAAACTAAATTGGAAACAACACATTGAAACATTAGTAAAGAAAATAAATATGGGACTATATATTTTAAAACAGGCAGCACAACAAATGGATAGAGAAACTGTGATACAAATTTACTATGGAGTCATACACTCTCATTTATGCTGTGGGGTGGTACTATGGGGAAATGTGCAGATAAAAGCAATGATAAGATCATTAAGACTCCAGAAATATGCTATCAGAATAAGCTTTAAGCTAAAAAAGACAGATTCGTGTAGAAATATTTATAAAACATTACATGTATTAACATTTACAGCAAAAAATTGTAGCAACCAAAATAAAAACAAGTACATACATACACATCACACAAGAATAAAACAAAATTATTTCATAAACAGATTAAAAGGAATATTAAGTAACAAAAATATAGAAAATAAATCTAAAGAATTGTACAATCACTTACCGAATCAATAAAACCAAAAACAGAAGAAAAATTTAAACTTAAAGCAATTAAAAGGTATCCCGTAGAAAACCCAGTCTTCCATATAAAAGGTTAAATAAAGCTGTAACCTGTTTCTCAATTTGTAGCAGATTAGGATGTACCTTGACTCCTTCGAAGACCCAGATCGGGAAGCCAGATGTAACAGGGTTACTTCACTGTAGCTGCAATTGTTTCTTGATGATTGAGTTTGATTAAATTAGAGTATTGAGATCTCTCGTTTTCAGATGTGGTTTCTAGTGACATAAATAAAACTTTAGGTAAGTCCAATTTCATAATATATAATTTAACTGTATAATCTGGATTACATTTTATCCGAAATTTCTATCCTAGTCAATCATGGCAGATTACCTCAAGCATATCGACAAATCCTTACTTCCTTAATAAATATTTTCCATTTATTGTAGAAAATTCCTCACTGCTGCACATTCACTCTTCACTATCAAGATTATAGAATATCTCCTTTTTGAAGATTATTCATTTTCTATTACTATGGAAAACCTTTATATTCAACACGACATTTTCCATAATCATGAAACAAGATTACAGAACATATATCTCTGAAGATTATTGATTTTCTTCAGCTATCCAAACAATCTGTCTTTCCACATCAAGCAAGATTATTGATTTTCTTTGTCCTAACAACCGTTCATCATTTTTTTTGTAGTGTCATTACATGGCCCACTAATAGTCAGATCAGAAAACAAGAATTTCCAACTGGATAGTCATATAAAAAGTTCCAACTAAAACGTATCACTACAAATGCCCCTCTTCGAAATATATGGAAAATAACTAAATAAACTCATTAACAATATATTTCCATATATTTTGAAGAATGCCCCAATTTAACAATTTTGTTTACAACAATAATACAGCCAAGGAAACGTTTCTTCTATATTTAAGTTATATGATGGAATTTTCACAAAATATATTGTGACTTTGTGGTTCGTAGAATTAAAAGTCGAATTTGCGAAAGTCTAAATGTTCTTTATTTGCGTAGAAACACACTGCATAAAAGCAGAATTACATCACATATCACAATCTACAACACCAAGGTCGATGACAATAACAAACAGTTTACTAAACTTCCACTGTTGTTATATGTCTTTATAACAACTCACAGCTGACTCATCAATAGCCAAGGCTTCCTTTTATACACCCATTCATGGATTCCAGACCGTTATCGAATTTTCTCTAACATGTCACCAGATAAAACACGAATGTTCTAGAATGTAACTATATCAGTGTCGGCAAGTTTTTCCTTTACGGTGCCATGCCTATCTGCTTACGCAAGCTTGTTATCTACTTGAAACACTACGCGACTGTTATCTTTATCTGCAGGCACTTTATGTGTACACTTATCTCTCGGCACCGACTTCTGTGCCTTTTCGCCGCAACACTGCCCCCTCCTCAAGGCTACTCTTCACCACGCGGTACGGTCCTTGCCATGGTTGCTGCAGCTTCAGGCATCGTCCCTTGGCCCGGGTAGGGCAGTACAACCAGAGCAGGTCACCCTGCTGGAACCCTTGGCTGTTGGCTTGCCTGTCGTATCGGGTCGTCATGTGGTCGCTCGCCTTCTGGATGTCCTGACGAGCCATCTCATGCATGTTGTGGAGATGGTCCACCAGGTTTTCAGCATACTCGGTTGCTGGCTGTTTTGCATTGAGGGGCACCCAAAGGCCAGGTCACAGTGGAGTCGTGTGTTGTCGAGCGGTAGGCCAGCAAGAACAGTGGCTCCTTGACATCCCTGTCTCGCTGGTGGCTGGCCAAGACCTTCCTCAGATGTTCTTCTAAGGTCTTGATGTATTTTTCCGCCATGCCGTCCAACTGTGGATGTAGGAGTGTGGTGCGGGTCTTGTTAACCCCAAGTCTTTCTAGTGCCTCCTTTATTAGTTGGACGCAAAATTGGTACTCTGGTCGCTGTGGAGCTCTAACAGCACCCCAAATCGGCAGAACATATGTTCCACAAGAAGGTCTGTGACTGTCTTCGCCTCCTGGTACGGGATGGCATACACCTCCGGCAACTTGGTGAAGCAGTCCACGACCACCATCAGGTACGTTGCCTCTGTCAGACACTGGGAGTGGTCCAGCTAGGTAGACGGCGACCCTTTCGAATGGCGCTCCAACGTTGTACTGCTGCATGCGATCCCGGCTCCTAGTCTGGGGGCCGCGACTCGCCACGCAAACGTGACATTGACGGCAACACCTCTCAGCGTCTGCTCGGAGCCTCAGCCAGTAGTAGCGCCGTCGGAGTCTGTCGATCGTCCGGTTTTCTCTCAGGTGTCCTCCAGAAGTACCGGCGTGCACTTCATCTAAGACTTCCGGGACCTCACTTCGAGGAAGTACCAAGTGCTCTCTCTGCGTCTTCCCATCGGGCGATTCCCATACCCTAAACAGCTGCCCCTCCTTCGGGAGTTGTTCGGATTGGGATGGACTCGAGGGGGCAGTGAGTTCCCGATACCCGTCGGAATCGGGTGCGTCTTCGGACGGGGTTGAGGGAAGCCATTAGTTCTCCCGGGTACTAGCCTGCAAAGCTAGTAGAAAGTGTGCTAGATCACCAGGTGGCCCCGCCGAGGTTTTTCGGTAGTCTTCACCTTGAGTGTTGACGCGCATAGGTGGCGTATCCACTTCCATCCCGTCTTGAGTCCATAGGACCAGATGGGGGGGCTTGTTAGTCTCTAGGTCTTGCCGTATGGAAAGCCCCACGGAGGACGCCGAGCGCCCTTTGGGACAGCTCGGATACTCCCTGGTCGAAGGAGGCCCGGGTCCAGTTCCTACAGTTTCAGGACTAATGGGAGTAGAACCTCTGGGCTAAACCCTAAACAGCACGCGCTCTCTTGTCTTCAGTGAGTCCCATTGGGCCCAGTATGACTTGTAGGTGATGCTCCTCGTTGCGATGTCCTTCCAGGTTGGCCTTGTCCCGGCCTCCACTTCCCTCAAGGGTGGTCCCAAGTCTGCGTCCGCCAGTTGCTCCCTCCTCAGGCCTGCGCTATCTCAGCCTTCCACAGGCACGGCCGTAACCACTCTGACAGCTACGGCACACTCCTTCTTTTCTACTCTTGTGCACTGGCCGGACTCCTCTGGACACGGTATTCGGGACATAGCGTCTGCGTTGCCGTGTCTCTTCCCTCTAAGATGTTCAGAGGTGAAGTCGTACTCCTGCAGCCTGTGGACCCAACGTGCTGTCTGGCCTTCCAGGTTCTTAAAGCTCAATAGGCAGGTTAGGGCGGAATGGTTATCCTCAGGTGGATTGGCTGACCATACAAGTACTTGTGGAAGTGCTTTAAAGTCTTTACCACCGCCGGTAATTCTAGCCGGATAAAGCAGTAGCTCTTCTCTGTCTTGGCTAGCGTCCTGCTGTAGTAGGCTTTCTCCCGCTCGTGGCCATCCTGGATTTGCGAATAGGACGCCTCCAATGCAATGTTCGCTTGCGTCGGTGTCCACAATGAAGGCGCCGCCTGGTTGAGGAAATCCCAAAATAGGAGCACTACACAGTGCCTTCTTCAGCTGCTGGAAAGAGTCTTCGGCGTCATCCGTCCACATATAAGGTCAGTGTTCCTCTCTCAAGCGGGTGAGGTGCTTGGCGATGTTGGAGAACTTCTTTATTAAGCTGCGTCAATAACTTACAGCCCCAGGAAACTGCGCAATTCTCTCTTATCCTTCGGCAGAGGCCAATCTCTCACGGCCTAGGTCTTATCCGGGTCTGTGGTCACTCCGGTTGGTGAGACTGTGTGGCCCAAGTAGTTTACTTTCTTGTGGAACAGCTGGCAGTTCTTCGCGTTCAGCTTCAAGTTGATTGCCTGCAGCATCTGTAGCACTTTGCTCAGATTCTCGAGATAGTCTTCGAAAGTCTTGCCGACGATGATGATGTCGTCCAGGTATAGCAGGCATGCGTCATAAGTCAATCCTCTCATCACTGAGTCCATGAGGCGTTGGAAGGTAGATGGTGAGTTGTAGGGGCCAAAGGGCATAACTATGAACTGCCAAAGCCCTTGGCCTGTCGAGAATGCAGTCTTTTCCTTGTATGTTGGATCTAGAGCTACCTGCCAGTAACCGGACTTCAGGTCCAGGGTCAAGGACCACTGTGCACCAGCTACCATGTCCAGGGTGTCGTCAATCCGGGGTGAGGGGAAACAGTCCTTCCGGGAGGCAGCGTTCAGCTTCCTGTAGTGCCTGCAGAAGCGCAGCTCATCGTTTTTCATTGTCACCAAGACTACAGGGGAACACCAAGGACTGTCAGACTCTTCAATCACTGCCCTGGATTTCATGTCCTCTAGCATGTCTCGCACCCCCGCTTGTCTTGCCAGCGGAACGCGTTTAGGTGGTTGCCGAATAGGCCGGGCGTCTCCAGTGTCGATGCGGTGAAGCACTTTCTACCTGCGGCCGTAGTCACTGTTGCCTTGGCTGAAGACGCACTGGTATCGCCTCAGCAGTTGTCAAACTTTCTCCAGCTGTACTGCGGTCAGGTGCTCAGCCGCCCTTTACAATAAGCCTTTCAGCGGGGGCCCCAGGTGTTGCGTCGGCACCGGCTCCT
Source organism: Mantis religiosa (assembly GCA_030765055.1). Classification (NCBI taxonomy): domain Eukaryota; kingdom Metazoa; phylum Arthropoda; class Insecta; order Mantodea; family Mantidae; genus Mantis; species Mantis religiosa. The sequence continues at coordinate 164,589,267 of CM060957.1, forward strand.
GTGTCTTGTCGATTACGTTTACACCGTCCACGGGCTCGCACGTCCCCGGTTCCGTTCCGGCCTGGACGTCGTGATCGGTGTCTGTCAGGTTCAGCAGCCTCACTGGCACGTCCTCTCGGCATGGCAACAATATCCTGGCTACACATAGTCCGTGCACAGGCGTCTTCTGGTCCATCATCATGTTCTTTGTCCGCTGGCCTTCCAGTCGCGCCGTCACCACCACCTCGCTTCTCGCCGGGACAACCACATCTTCCTTCAAGATCACCCTGCAGATTCCAAGGCCGTCTTCAGGTTGTAGAGTATCGCCTCTTCTCCAAGAGCCGCAGGACCTTCCTGCAGACGTCGAGCGTCGCCTCGTGGCTCCTGAGGGCATCCAGTCCCAGTATCACCTCCTCAGCCACCTTCGCGACGAACACCCACTGATGCATGGCACTCCGTCCCAAGGTCTACTTGCGCAGAGCCTCGTTTTCCACAGACAAGTTGGCGCCCGATGCCGTCAGAAGCTGGTATGGTCGGCTCGGCTTCGTCTCCGCAAACCCCTGGCTATGTCAGGTCTGATGATGTTCACGGCTGCCCCAGTGTCTACGAGCACGCGGCATGGCTTCTCTCTCACCCAACCGTAAGCGATGAGGCTGTCATCCATGCGCCAGCTGACGGCGCACAGTGTCACTCAGGGGATGGTGATGTCGCCGCCGAAGTGTCCCTAACCACACCGTGCCTTACTCATTCTTCCAGCTGCTCGTCTTGGTATCGGCTGTCTCTCTCCATTTGTCCCGGCTGGCCGCACCCGCAGCACACACCACTATGTCTACGCCGGCGTCCCTCGGCTAGTCTTTTGTCTCCGGTGTAGCGGACACTCCTCGTTCTCGACGTCGGGATAGCTGTCACCCTGGCCGCCTTCATCCTCAGGCCTGCCGTTAGGGCCTCATGGACAGTTTTGTAATCGCCAAGCATTAGGCGCTGACGAATCTCCGTATCTCGTACCCCGTCGACAAAGTTAAGGTGGCTTCCCGGGATACGAAATCTGGTGGGAGGTAGACTAAGGCTTTGCAGGCGACTTAATCAATTGCTAGGTCGAACTCCTGCGGCGTCTTCCCTGTCTGATGTGACTTTGACTTCAGCTGGCTGCGGTACGCGGCGGCTAAGCGGTGGTTTCCAAAGCGATTGTCCTGGGCCTCTCAAGATATCCTTGGGCGCCACCGCTGTCTGGACCGCGTTCAGAACTTCCGTGGCCTGTCCCTGGAGGCTGGCCATTAACTGTGGGGCCTCTTCCTCTGGTGACCAGTTGTTGTGCTTGGCCACTGCATCGAACTGGCGGCGAAAGCCTTGTAAGTTATCGCGCCGTCGTATTTAGGAGGTTTGACGCGCGCCGATGTTGTGTCGCGTCCTAGCGCGTCGGCCTTCAAGTCCTTCAATCTCTTGCCGACGATGTCCTCTACCATGGCGTTCAGGGACTTTGTGTTGCTGTCGGCCTTTCCCTCAAGGTTAACGCGGTTCGCAATTCTTCGACGTCTTCCACCATGGCGACCAGGGAGTTGGCGTTACTGTCGGCCTTTTCCTCTAGGTCACAGAAGCGGTTCGCCAGGTCTTCGACGCGCTCGTTCACTTGGCCCATCCGCTTGCCCAGCTCCGTGACGTCCTCCCTCACGCCGGCTGTTTATCAAATTTGGCGGCGAGAGCCTCGTTCACCACCTTCACTTCCGTGGCCAGGCTGACGTTCGCTGCTCCAATTTCTGCGGTTAATTCGGCCTTCACTGCAGTCAGATTGTGATTTGTTGTCTCCAACTTTGCGGCCAGGTCGCTATTTGCCGCCTCCGCCTTCGTTGTTAATTCGGTCATCGTCGCGTCCAAGTTGTTATTTGCAGATTCCGTCTTCGCAGCGAGGGTGTCATTGGCCGTCTTCAGTTCTTCCAGTTCTTTATTTTCGTGGAAATACACTTGTTCAATTCTCAAGTAACAAACACCATTACATCACATATACAACACACTCTGCCAAGGTCGATGACAATAAGAAACATTGTTCTGATCACTTTAGAGCATCAGCTCTCGTTACAACACTTCACAGCTGTTTATTACCACTTTCTCTTGGAAAGTCGTCACCTTCTTAAATACCTCATTGATAAATTTGACTGTTCCAGAAGAATAAAGAAACCGAATATTCTATCACCTTCCAGAAGTGTAACTTAATCTATGCCGGTAACTCCTTTATCTCAGCAATCCTTATTTGCCGGCTCTTTGTGTATATGATCCGCGCTATCGTAGATAACGGCTTCAGGAAAATACATATGTATAGCTACATAAAGGGCTTGTCTGGTTCAAGGTTATACCTTTTAGTTTATGCTATACCAAGTAATAATCATTGTATGTTGTGTAACACACACTGGAAAGAAACAAACATCCCTATCAGCATATCTATGTACCTCTTATTACAGTATTTCACAACCGAAGTTTCTGATGGCCTTGTACAGCTGTTCTCGCTGAGTATTTTAGATATTTATACTTTCTCAGCATTCAGAGTGATTTCTTATAGACATCGAGAGCTAAATGAATGACACATTTGAAATTGTTAAACTTCAGTGTTAACCATGTTTTATCCTAGTACTGTAGCAAATAAATTAGCTGGCATAGGATGTGTATAGAAACTTCTGATATCACTTTAGTCAACCTGGAAGACCTTCTGCTGTTTTACATTATTTGGATATTGCAGGCAATTATGAGAGAGGTACTGAGGATATACGTAGCAGTGAGGAAGAGAATGACCCGCTTCCTTCAGGTGCCAGTGCAGAATGTACTTTGTGAGGTGGTCAAAATAATTTAAACACAAATGGACGTATAAACAAATAAACATATTTTCTGGTGTACAACTAACTTCTGATATCCAACCAACAGAAATCTTCATAAAAAAAATTGTTATGCGTTATGCTCTGCAATAAATGGGTGTAGAATAATGTGAACTATTTTTAGCAGCGTACCACATATGCAGTAAGACACAGAAATAATATATGGGCTCAAAGTTTCAACAGCTAACAGATATAAAATGACAGAATATTTGCAGCAGAACTCTATCTTATAGAATCATTAGTAAAGGTTTAAAGCCACGTTGATCTATGTTTACAAGAGCTATTTATGGGGTAAGATAAAAAATAAAGTACTAAAAACTAATTTACACATTTTTGAAGAATTATAACATAATATCAGGATAGAAACTAACATTATTTTTGATTATGAAAAAAGAGAAGATAATAGCAGTAAAGAATACAAAACTTTTAAAACTCAAATAATTATTACTCTTACTGGTAAATACGGTATGCGCCAAAATATACAGTACTCATTTTTCCTCAGTGTGCATGCATATACCTGAGGGTCTGCATGTTGTTAAATTGCCAAGATGTATAGTTGGTTGTGTAAAGAACGTTCTGTTCTGTGACTGGAAGTAAGAATAGATCTCGGCACAGAGAAAAATTGTTTATAGTGGAGTATTATTTTCGCTCATACGGAAATGGTTATCAACGCAAGCCAAGATTAAAATTAGTTGTGGAACACTATAATGAGCACTTCAATAAGCCACCACCTAGCAACACAGTTATGCTGTCTGTTGTTACAAAATTTCATCGTATGGGTAGTGTATTGTGTCAACGCAAGGGAAGGTCTGGTAGGACTGCAACATAGGAACATAGTGATTGTGCCATTTATTGAGGATCTAAGAAAGTTTTGTCATGCCAGGAACATGCAGATGAACAGACAGTGGTTCCAATAAGACAGGGCAACCTGCCTCACCACTCGACAGTCTATGGCTGTGCTGCACGAAACCTTTCCAAGACGAGTAACTTCCCAAAGGGCTCTGTTCCCCTACCCATCATATTCCCCCGCTGTCACAGCACCTGATGCTTACGTCTGGAGAATGTTAAAGGAGAAAGTGCTCAATTGCTCAGATCTATGCCAAACTGTGTCTGCATTACGTCAGAAGATTGTCTCATTATACGGGACTCTGCAATAAACTGTGTTCCAGAAGATGTTGGAATATCTCTGTGATCGTTATGAACACTGCCTACAGTACAATGGAGCACATTTTTAACATTTACAATATCATCTCAATACATAAGGTAATGACAATAAGAGTAACATAATTTCCATCCAATATGACTTAACGTTTGAGGACGTAAATTAAAAAAAAAAGAAAAGAAACATAATTTCCAGTACTCTATGTTTTGTTTAGCTATTATCCTGTTCTTCATGACTTAAAGCATAAATAGTGCAGGCAGTATACCTAGACCAACAAATGGTACAAAACTGTTCCAACAGTATTAATATAGTGCAATAAAAATTTATAGTGATCTTCCATTCTACTTGAAAAAAATTAAGTAATCCCAAACAACAGGAAATTTTTAACAAGGATCTAAAGTAATGCTTACATACTCAATTTGCATATATTTAAATATTCATTAATGCCCCATTAACAATATTTAGGTCAGATATAAGGTATTTTGATTATTTACATATTGACCTACAGTAATGGCCTGAGATTAATGCTTGAAATGTGGTGGTTCATAGATTTTAATTTTTTAATATATAATGTAACAAAAAGGCAATAAAGGCACCAGAGTACTAGTAGTGTTAGATGTATTATGAATTATGCTGCATGTGCCACAAATATATGACATGTTGAACGTCCACGTACTTTGCTCAGGCTGGTACCTGAGATATGAACAAAGAAACAAAGGAAAAACAAATGCTATGAATGTGTGAACGAGATGGATAAATCTGAATGAAGATGCACATGATAATTATTTGATTATGCATTTGCTAATAATAATTTATTTAATATGGCAATTTTCCAGCTAAATAAAATACTTCTCCAAATATATATTATAAATAATCTATATGCTTTAATTTAAGTTACATATATGTGGATATGTAATAAAATGTGTTAATCTGAGTAATTGTTTATAGAGTAGAATTTAGCAGTTCAGAAATATGCAGCACAACCCATGTTTGAGTCAGAATTATTGACTTAGTTTATTTTCCACAAATCAGTATGTGATGCTAGCCGCACTGTATAACATGTTTTCCTTAAGAACAGACAAGTAGCTGACTCAGTAGTAATAAACTGAAATACATTTGATGATGTTACATAACAATAAGGATATAAACATGTGTGTAATAAACATGCTGTCCAACTAAGCAAAAAAAGGTGCAATTCAAAATATAAAACCCGTAAGACAAACTGAAATTAATAAACAATTAACATTAAGCTACATTTTAAAAGACAGCAGAGACTTGATGAAGAAGATAAACTAAAAGACAAGGATTATAGCATGGGAGACAAAACTGACATACAAAAACTACCAAGAAAAACTGCAGTGGTCCTATTTAGAATGGAAACTGGCCATGATTGTCTTTCAGAACACCTTTATAAAATACACTGCATACCTACACCCAAATGTACTATCTGTAAAGAGGATGTCATCATGAACAAACACCATTTGCACAAATGTAATGGTCTCAAAAGTGGTAACCTACAGGCTTTATATTGGGAAGCTAGGGGGAAAATGATGCAAATCAACTAATCCCCAGTGCCATTAGTCAACAGCAATGTGTGACACTTCTGAGGCAAGAGGACACTTCCATGTCTCCTTGTAAAGGAACTGAAATGTAATGTTTATGAGAGGGTCATGTGAGGGTGAGTCAATAGAGTCTGAGAGCAACTCTTTGTTGTTGCACACAACAATGGCAGAACTGCAGAAACAACTTCACATGATGACAATGGATTAGCTGTGATTGGTGGACAAAGCACACACTCACTTGCCCATGCATTTGTACATAGAGAACAAACGAATTAGGTCAGTTCATCAGCAGCCTACAGAGAAAATGGAGATGTTACGCAAAGAACAATACACTGCATTAAAGCTTTGCTTTTGTTTGCAGAAATCCGACACGGAAGCTTAGAGAATGCTGCAGGAGGCATATGGTGATAATGATCTGCCACACTCCACGATACTTCAGTGGTTCAAGATATTGAGCGAGGGCCGTGTTTCTATAACAAAGTAAGATGGACTAGGGACTCTGGCAAACATAACAAGGCTGGCATTCTTGTTTGTGAAGACCTGCAAATTAGAACTGACAGCCTTGTAGACATGTTACAGAGTTCCCATAGCAGTGTTTTACCAATTCTGCATAATCACTTAAACATGAGACATGTCTGTGTAACGTGAGTGCCAAGATTGTTGACTCCAGTACAAAAGATGATGGAGGTGGAACTGCACATGGAACTGCAAAGTCTGGTCGAGATGCATACCTCAATGTCATCATTACAAGTCTTTACCTGTCTGTAAAAGTAAGTCAGGAGGAAGTATTTTGCTACTTTGGAGGCTGTCGTGAAGAAGGTGAAGGATGGCTTCCAGTGTGTGTCCGAGGATTGGCAAAAGCACATGCACATATAGCAATTGTAGCCAATCTCTAAATGTGCTTGTAAATTAATTCCGGGAGGCAGGATCGCTCTTAATAGCAAATGAGGCTTAAGTCGTCAAGCACTTAGGCAGTAACATTTAGACACAATCAGCAAAATGTAGAATAGCTACCACAAAAATCTCTCAGGTACCTTATACAAGAAACTAACATTTCAAAACTTTCGGTACAGAAACCAACAGAACTTTTAAAACTCAAATCATATAAGGTTAGAGTTGTCTAGGATTTACTCAAGTGACCATTAGTCAGGTAAGTTTGTATAACTGAAATATAAGAAATGTTGATTGAACAATCAATTAATGATTAATAATGTTCAATGACAAAGAATGGTTTCATTTACATGGTCACATTCCATCCCAACATAATTGATAAAGGAAATATTGTTCATGAGTATCCCTTCGATGATACAAGAATCAGCGTAGTGTTAACGTGGCGGTAGACTCGAGAAGCCGATGAATAAATGATGGCCAGTGGAGATTCGGGAAACTTCGGGGCCGATTGTTACCGGAAGAGACAGTTGGGCGTAGTGTTTGGAAAATAAACAGTTTTTGAGGTGATCTAGCAATTTGTGATGGTAAACGGTGTATTGCTAGGAAAATAAAGTGTAGTTTTTCTGTTTGTAACCTCGTCTTGCTATTTCACGAACCCACAAAGTCACAACTGGTGTCAAAAGTGGGATCATACGACAATGGAAGCTGCATTGCCAAAGATTTTAGAGAAAATGGAAGAAATGAAGACGGCAAATGAAAACCTCGCTGCAAAAACGGAAGCGGCAAATAACAACCTGGCCGCGGAAATAACAGCGAAGACGGAAGCGGCAAATAACAACCTGGCCGCGGAAATAACAGCGAAGACGGAAGCGGCAAATAACAACTTGGCCATGACAATGACCGCAAAGATGGCCGAACTGACCACAGAAATGAGGGCAGCGAACGACAGCCTGGCCACGGAGATGAAAGCGGCAAACGAAGCCCTTGCCCTGAAGTTTGAAGAACAGTTAGCCGGCGTGAGGGATAACGTGACGGAGCTGGACAAGCGGATGGGCCAAGTGGACGATCGCGTCGAGGACCTGGCGAGCCGCGTTGACGACCTGGAGGGAAAGGCCGACACCAGCGTCAAGTCCCTGAACGCCATAGTAGAGGACGTCGTCGGCAGGAAACTGAAGGATTTGAAGGAGGACGCGACACAACATCTGCGCGCGTCAAACCGCCGAAATATGACGGCGCGTCAACATTTGAGGTCTTCCGCCGCCAGTTCGACACAGTGGCCAAGCACAATAGGTGGTCACCGGAGGAGGAGGCCACACAGCTAATAGCCAGCCTCCAGGGACGGGCCGCAGAAGTACTAAACGCGGTGCAGACAACGGCGGCGCCCAAGGACATCTGGGAGGCCCTGGAGAATCGTTTCGGGAACCACCGCTTAGCCGCAGCGTGCCGCAGCCAACTAAAGACAAGGTCACAGCAGCCGGGGGAGACGCAGCAGGAGTTCGCCATAGCGATTGAGCAGCTAGCTGGCAAGGCCTTGGTTGACCTGCCACTGGAGTTCGTATCCCGGGAAGCGGCCTACAACTTTGTCGACGGGGTACGGGACACGGAGATTCGTCAGCGCCTAATGCTCGGCGATTATAAAACCATCCACGAGGCGCTGACAGCGGCATTAAGGATGGAGGCGGCCAAGGTAACAGCTATCCCGTCGTCGAGAACGAGGAGTGTGCGCTACGCCGGAGAGAGAAGACCAGCTGTGGGACGCCGGCGAACACCTAGTGGCCTGTGTTGGGGGTGTGGACAGCCCGGGCACCTGCAGAGAGACTGCCCACACCAGGAACAGCAGCGGGAAGAACGAGTAAGGCCCGGCATGGAGAGGGGTACGTCGGCGCCATTACCACCATCCCCTCGAGTGACAATCCGCGCCGTAAGCCGGCGGATGGATGACAGTCTCATCGCGGACGGTTGGGTAAGAGGAAAGCCGTGCCGCGTGCTGGTGGACACCGGGGCGGCCGTGACCATCATAAGACCTGACGTGGCGAAGGGTTTGCCGACGAGGAAACCGAGCCGACCATACCAGCTTGTGACGGCATCGGGCGACACCATACCTGTGGAGAAGGACGCCCTGCTGGAGCTGTACTTGGGACGGAGTGCCGTGCGTCTGTGGGTGTTCGTCGCGAAGGTGGCTGAGGAGGTGATTCTGGGACTAGATGCCCTCAGGAGCCACGAGGCGACGGTCGACGTCGGCAGGAAGGTCCTGAGGCTCAACGGAGAAGAGGTCATACTGCGTCAACCCGAAGAGCGCCTTGGAATTTGCAGGGTCGTCTTGAGCGAAGACGTGGTTGTCCCCGCGAGGAGCGAGGTGATGGTGACGGCGCGACCGGAAGGCCGGACAGCAGGTTTGATTCAGAGGCCGCAGGAGTACGACTTCACCTCGGAACATCGCAGAGGGAAGAGTCGCGGTAACGCGGACTCTATGTCCCGAAGACCCTGTCCAGAAGAGTGCGGCCAATGCACAAGAGTGGAGGAGAAGGAGCGTGCCGCAGCAGTTCTAGTAGTCACGGCAATGCCTGCGGATGGCTGGGATAGCGCAGGCCTGAGGAGGGAGCAGCTGGCGGACGCAGACTTGGGGCCACTCTTGAGGGATGTGGAGAACCTGGTGGATCACCTCCACGATATGCACGAGATGGCTCGCCAGAACACCCAGAAGGCGAGCGACCGCATGAAAACCCGATACGACAGGCAAGCCAACAGCCAAGGGTTCCAGCAAGGTGACCTGGTCTGGTTGTACCGCCCGACCCGGACCAAGGGACGCTGCCCGAAGCTTCAGCAGCCATGGCAAGGACCGTACCGTGTGGTGAAGAGGATTAATGACGTAGTCTACCGCATCCAGAAGGTGCCCCGAGGAAAGATGTTGGTGGTACACCTGGATCACCTGGCCCGCTACGAAGGCGCTGTTCGGAACGACCAGCCTTGAGGAGGGAGCAGTGTTACCCTGGCGGTAGACTCGAGAAGCCGATGAATACATGATGGCCGGTGGAGATTCGGGAAACTTCGGGGCCGATCGTTACCGGAAGAGACAGTTGGGCGTAGTGTTTGGAAAATAAACAGTTTTTGAGGTGATCTAGCAATTTGTGATGGTAAACGGTGTATTGCTAGGAAAATAAAGTGTAGTTTTTCTGTTTGTAACCTCGTCTTGTTATTTCACGAACCCACAAAGTCACAGTATCGTGCACAGAAAATGAATGCTGAATAAAGTGTGTCCAACTTATGCAGAAAGGTACAAAAATACTATACTGTTCCCATCTTTCGAACACCTCTTGACATATAATGGATACTTCCAGCAGAACTCTACCACAATGGATTCAGCGGATGTGTCATTTATGTACTGTAGGAATTCTTTAAACAATCATTATTAAGGTTTAAGTCCAACTTGGTCCTTTGATCTTACAATGTTTTGGTAATATGCAGCCAACACTGCATAACAGATTCTTTATCATGAATTTGCACTGTCATTTACAATTAGTTACCTGTGGGGTATATACACCACTATTTCATTACATGTGGCAGAATGCTGACTGCGATATTAGTGAACCAGTGGACGACTTCAACAGTGTAATTGACGTGGTGCTATAGAATGTGCAAATATAAAATGTGTTCTACTTTTCTTCACTGTGCATTTTGTAGTCATCATATTGCTGAAAGCATTTTACTGAAAGTCCCCATTTACATTTATACTAAGATATCTGCATTACGTATGACACCTAGAACGGAGATACAGTGATATACAGAGCGTGATTGTAGAGTTTTACAGAACAACACCCAACAGCACATTGAGAGGTATGTAATGATCCTGTAACCAATCTTTCATCTTTCATACAAATATGTTTGTCACAGCCCAAATACTTTACTTGTTAGTTGAACATAAAGCATTGTTGAGACTTGAAATCAGACATTTGAACATGGCATTATGAAACTTTGCAACAGAAGTACATAAGACAAGATACTGTTAACAACATTGTTAACATATATGTGTAATAAAACGTATTAATATTACCTGAGTAACTGTGTATAGAGTATACTTTAGCAGTTGAGAGACATGTAACACAACCAGTGTTTGAGTCCGAATTATTAAATCTATTCAGTTAGTTTTCACAAATCAGAATCTGATGCATAACATGTTTTCGTTAAGGATAAACAGTGTTAAACAGTTAACAATAAACAGTTTTCAGTGTTAAAAATACATACAGGAGTAATAAACTGTAACACAGTTGATGATGTTACCTAGCAATAGGGACAGACAGCATATCTGTATCTCTCAGTAGAGGGACTGAGACGTCATGATCATGAGAAGATTGTTACAGATCACACAGATACAATTTATGTCATAGATAAAAACTGATGCCTTCCCTTCACCATCAAAAGATACATTCTGCTTATATCATCAAAGCTCAAGAGGGTTACACAATAAAATGGAGGAGCTAAGTGTACATATACAACACTTAAATTGTAATATGTTCGTAATTTGGTAACTGAGCACCAGATAACACAACAGTTAAAAAATGTGAGTAACCATAGGTACATATTATGTTCCAGAACTAGATTATGTTATATAGATACAAGTATATTTGTTAATAGTTGAATAAAGTTCACAATCATACATGATGCATCTTTTTGTGAAAAACACAATTTGAATGCAATTCACAAAAGTAGAATTTGGTACAAACTGATGTATAACTTAAAGAAAGCACAGGATACTCTCAAGTATTTATAAAGATATTACAAAGATTTATATTAAAAATTATTACCCTTATTGTTGAATAACTATATTTTCTTTTAAGCTATCGTATTAATAATTATAATAACTTTACAATAAAAGTTGCTGTGCATGACCACACTGCAAGAAATGCAGGGAGTCTCATAGACAACAAATAACTTAGAACTGTTGCAGAAGGAATTATACTATTCCAAAATAAGAATTTTGAACAATCTTGTAAACTACTTAAAACTATTAGGTAAATCAAAAGTCTTCAAGAAAGTTTTAATCATTCTTATATACTTACTACTTGTACAATATGGAGGAATTCTTTAACATTCCTTTCAACATTTAAATTTGTAATACACACGACAGATGACATATGACTATGATTTGATGTTCTACATTATTACTGACCTACTGTAATGTATGTTCTGAGGTAATCTTCAAATGTTGGTGATTTACTAACTTTCAGTGTTAATACATAAAGTGAAATGAAAAACAAAATTATAGATGTCAGTGTAGTTGTGACGGCGGGTATATTACTAGTAATAATGCATGTACCATAAATGTAAGACATGTTCAATGCCTCTCAGTTTTGTTCTCGGTACGACCCGACAAACAAACAGCGGACATTATTTACATTAGAAATGGGAAATACCTATATCACACGATTTTACACATTTATCGCTCTCGTCTAGTCCAGAAGCGGTCAATATAAGGTCTAATAGAAGTTAATAACATTTATGAAATTACCTTAAAAATTGTTTATAGTCTAAATGTTCGAAAACCTGCAACCAACGCACCCGTCTTACTTATAAGGTTAACTTTCATAAAAAATTAAGTTTTAAAGACTTAAAACCGTGTCATATGTAGGAATTACAGCTGCGAGAGCCTTTTGAATAACACAAAAGATACAAATTTCCAAATGATAAATGTACTGTTACACCATAAACCTATGATTTGTATTAGCTTTGCTCATGGTCGGTAACCATTAAACACACAAATGTCTTACCTGTGAAAAGACAAGAACCTAAATCTTTTAATTCATGTTCTGCTATTTCGAAAGCAGAAACTGTTCACTTTAAATAACTACAGTTCATCGTCCTTTGTATTATTTATCTTAGGTGTAAACTATTTGATATGATCAGTTTGGCAGTTGTTTTAATTTACTCTGGATACAGCATGCTAAACTGCGTTCTCAATGGGATTTTAACACAAGAAAGTAAGGAACACTGAGTAAAGAAGAAGAAAATAGATATGTGGAAAATATCAACAGTGTGAGGAAATACGCATCAATAAGAACGGCCATTCAAATTGCTAATAATTTTGTTTGAGTGGTCGGGTTCCAAAGTTGAACTTCAGGTTAGAATAATTACTGATGTTATATGTTTGGTAGTGGTGATAAAAGAGGCATGTTTTGATGTATGGTGGTGGTAGTTATAATTATTTATGTTGATTTGGTGAAGTTGTTTTGTTTTGTTCAAATGAACAAAACAAACTGATTGTGTTAGCCTCATTGTGCTGAACGAGTTTCACAAATCTTGTTAGAACAAGTTTCTTGTGACATGTACGTGTTTCAGTGAATTTTGGATCAATAAACATTCCGTTTTTTAAATTAAATTTTTCTTTCCAATGTAGCGTAAGGCATTGTGTAGTATTTAATTCTTTCCGCATTGCCGTCTCTGGTGGAGTTGTAATGGTCAGGGCCACATGTATTACGTCCATGAAGGTCAGGTACAACAGCTGCTCTCGTATTTAGCAATTTTTTAGTGGATGTGCGAAAGGTAACAAACGCAGAATATCTTGTTTTCCCAGACGTGATATAACAGTACTTGGTAAAGGTGTACTTTAACGGCGGAGCAATATGGTGGGCGTGACTTCATGGCTCGAGCGTTGCCAACATCCAAAGCATGTTTTCGCGAAAAATACCAACACCACATAAACAAACTAGCGATACTTATTGATGATAGAAAGTCACACATTCGTGCATGTGAGTAGTTATTAAGCTTCTGTGGCATATTCCACAAGTGATTTTGTCCTCTACTTACAACTCAATATGTGATATTTTTCGTAGGTGTCCTTGCACAACAAACATTTATACTTCCCATGCGGTTATGTACGTTTTTCTGATTGCACACTTTAAAATGGAAGCCATTAACTACCATTCTAGTTATGAGGTGCCTTAGTTGGTAGTTCGTGCCTTTCCAGTTCTGGTTGGTCATAGCTTCTGTATAGTAAAAATCTTTGCATATTTCTTCCCTTTGCTGTTACAGACTTCCAATCGCTTGACAGCAGCTGTTTATGGCCCTTAGTATTAGGTGATATCCTATATCCTCTATGAGGAAGCTTTCTCCTGTTAGGACGAAACTAGCGATACTGTAATACATAAGGAAACTGAGACAGTGTAACATTGCTTACCCAATCTAGTCTCAACGGCTTCACGAGAATAATGATAAAACATTGGTTGTTTTTAGTATTATTATTGTTGTTATTGTTGCTATTCATTTATTAGGTATTACTTAGTATTTAAAAACTAAAAAATTGTAGCGCATAGGTTTCGGAATATTAAATATTTCTTGTAGTTAAACATTTCCCTGTATTTGCATTTCATTATTGTTAGTTTATAATAATAAATAGAAATTTGTTGGTATTTATTCTCTGTGTTCACATATTCCAGAGCTTTGAAGTTGGCAACAACTTGTTTCCATGTCATTCCATACCAACTTAACTGTATGGCATTAAAGTGCACCTTTACCTAGTACTTTTATGTTAGGTCCCCTGGAATTCATGTTCCTAATTTGTTATTCAAAAACCTGCAACAGCAATCCTACATATGACATGGTTTACTGTCTTCACAACGTCAGTTTGCTGGTTGTGTTACAGGTTTCTCAACTGCTAACCCATTAATATCTTTAAAATGCATATTATTTTCACTTTGTTGGTAACACTGTTTTGTCTTATGTACTTATGGAATGATGCATATTGCAAATCTTCCCATTTCTAGTGTCAACAAACCATTGTCTTTAGCTAAATGCTTTAAACTAAAAATACGTAAATGACTAACTCAGACTTGGAGAACATAGTGATCCACAGTTAACCACTAGGAACTGAAATTTGTATATTCGGCCCTAGAGACTCAATCTTAAGTGTTCTGATTCAGTATATTATACATGGAGAGGTCCATCCCTAAAGATATACATTATAATGGTTCTGGTTTACATAAAGAGAGTTGAGGCAACTTCGTCTATGGTTGTAAGTGTTAGGCTTCTACTAGCAACAGGAAGGCTGTGACATAAATAGCTGATGCTAAATGTGACAATCTTAAATTCTCAATCTATTGCCATTTGTAAATATACAGAACAGAAATTGTTTCTTCTTTTACTTTTTATTTGCTGCTTCATCCTATACTGTGATGCTGTGCACAATTAATATACTTTACCAGGTTTCTCGTTACGACAGTGCTCTAAAGTTATATAACATCTCATGAAATAATGCTTGAACAAATGACAATACAGCCATTGCTGTATTGAATGTAAAAAAGTTCATTTTGCGGAATGTAAAAAAGTTCATTTTGCGGAATGTCTCTTGATGTTTTTATAAGATATTGTTGTAACTGTAGCACCTGGCATTGTTGTAGATCTGAAATCTAGGTTCAATTTCCAACCTAAAATGTTGCCTGTTTGAGTTACGTCCCATAGCTTTATGATATGGTATTGATCTGATTGAAGGTTGTTTTTGATTGGATGTGTAGATGTTTTAATGTTTCAGTACTGTGGATAGTAGCACCTTCTCTGTAGAGCAATTACAGAAATCTAACATTCAACTTAAATTCATGCAGATGACATAGCCAGTTGCAGCTCTGGGCGAATTGATTAGGTGACTCAGAAAATCGGCTAACCTAAATTTGTAAAATCATTAATACTGTCATATGATCAATGCAACAAGTTTAAAGTAGACTAATGATTGTGTACAAAATTGTAATAGCGACCGTATTAAGTGGCTGATAAACTTCGAGCAGGAGGGAAAACAGAAAACAAAATTTAGAATACTGGAATAAAAAGAAAAGAAAGGTGCTAATGCCTACTGCTTCACTTATTAGTTAATTAAAATAAGACTCACCTTACTGCTTCTGTGCCAAGTCAATTTTTCTGTTTTTCATCCTTTTGAAAGCGTCTTTGATATCTTTGTAGAAGGGGCGAGTTTTCATCAGTTCAATGGGTATGTCACTGTGACTGTAAGTTGTAGTCAACGATGTTTATTGCCTAAGCTGTTTGGGAGATAAGTTTTTATTCTCTTTAAGCATGAAAGACTTCATTCTGCAGAATAACTACTGGACGGTATTCTAAGGAGGCCAGTAGTACTGTTTTGTATAATAGTTACTTCTGCACAGCCATTTATGCTCATACCAATGATTCTTAAACTTCCTGGTGTATTTTGAAGATGCTCTGCCACAAAGGTTTTCTAAAGATGCCACTGGTATTGGTCTATGGACATTTACCACGTCACGTTTGTCATTTTTCCATAAAGGAAAGCTTGTTTGGGGAATGGAGCACACCAAATCATGTGTTGGATTCACTGCAAGTTCCTTAAATAAGAATAACCAAACAGTTCTCATATCACACAGTAATCATTGGTCACACAGAAAAAAAAAAAAAATTATGTTTCATTTTCATACTAGATGCAAACTGATAATAAACAGTAGCACATGAGCACACTAGCACAACACGCGGAGTTTGCTTTGAGAGGGTTACCACTTCTTTAGGTGCACAATGCTTCTTGAACATTAAACATTCAAATGAAAGCTTTGATGTGAGTCTCTTACCTGTTTTCCCTGGCCTACAATGGCACAATATGTCATAGTGATGACTTCACCCTCTCACGTATCAATGAATTGTCTATTTTACTCATTACTATTCAGGAAACAGAGAGAGGAGACTGAAGTACAGTCTCCAACAAATTAAATAGAATAATTTCTGAAAAGTTTCTCATTTACACACAGTAAGTTAATACAGAGTTCAGAAAGTATATCTCTTCTTTAAGAGTTTGAAGTTTTAGTATTATGATAAAAAGTATTATCTATAACTAGCACCGAGTTAGGTGGTAAATTTGGATTTTACATGTTACATAGCTGTATAAGATAATTTGCAGTATTCATTTCTTCATAAAAGTCTCCAGTTTTCTGTTGTGATTTAGAAATCTTTCTTGTACTTCTTTAATCACTGTGAAATGCTTAGAGAGCAGTGATCTTTATGTACTGTCTCTTCTTTAAGGTATTCATATACATTAGCAATCTCCTCACAAGTTTGAGGTATTATCACAACACTCATATATACATATAACAGCATCACAGTACTTTACCATCTACTGCACTCAGGGGACAGACAATTCACATGGCCTAGTGCCGGCTCCACCAACTGACATGCACAATGTGCCTATACAGTTGGCATGGTGCCGGTGTGCCTGGTCGCTGCTGGCAATTGCTAGGGAGATACGACTTGCACAGTGGCATTACCATTCTGCACTTGCGTTAACAAAAATCATGAAGCACATGGCATTACTGAAGGAACAATTGAGAAACTGTATAATACGTGGTTTAATATGTCTATGGTACTTGTTATTATAAGTAAAACAACCCATAGCAGTAAGATTATTACAGCCTTCAACCCTATACAACCAAATGATGGCATATAAAAGCAATATGTTTAACTATAAGAACGAAACAGTACTTTGTGGAAATTAGCACAGTTTTGATCCTGAAACAATTTAAAAATACAAAATAATGTTTACTATGCACTGATAATATTACACAATACTTCATATTAAATGTATATAAACATTTCAATTAAGAATTTTATGCAATCAGTTTTCAGTAGACACTCTTGCCTTCTGACATCTTTTGGTTTTCAAAATACTTGCCACATTTGGAGACAGTGAAACAACTCTGAACCCTTAATGCACACTTCAAGTTATAATCACTGATGTTGGCTCTCTGTGGCTTTTTAATGTGTTTCATAGCCAAAGATAAGGATTCACATACATAGGTCGAACCAAACATAGCAGTCATAGATTCTGCACGCCTGTGTCATCGAGGGAATCTTGATTTAGGAAATCTCCTGTAGAAATCTAGCAAACTTCCTGTTTCTGTAACTGTCAACTAACTTATGTCACATTTCAGAGTGATAAGCTTCAGTTTAACATCTTTGGAAGTGTCATCAATAATTATGCCAAATACTCTAGCAAATAAATCAAAATCCATTTTTAAGCCAGTGAGATCATGAAATCTGTCATCAAACGCACGGGGAAGCATGTACAGCTATTCATCATAACATCCCACTTCTAGGAAATCACAGTCATGGATCACACTTTCCAACCTGGGAAAATGACAAGGATCACCATTTGACAGCTGACGTTCGCATAATGAGAGCATATTTTCAAAAGCTTCAATACTACAAAACATATCTGTGATTAATTTGTTTTTCCCTTGAAGTGAAGCATTCAGAGTACTCAAATGCTTACTTATATCGGCTATAAATGCAAGATCACATTTCCACTTAACGTTCGTGAGCTCTTCAATAGGTTATCCACACATTCCCATGAACAGACGTATCTCATAGAATAATTCAAAGAATCTGCTTAAAACCTTAACTCGAATGAGTCACCTAACTGTTGTATGATATGGTATATCTCCATACTCATGCTCTAAATCGTCCAAGCAGCTTTTAAATTGTCTGTGTTTTAGACCGTGGGACCTAAGTTTGTTTACAATCTTCACAACCAGCCTCATTACATTGTTTACATTCAGTGTTTTAGCACATAGGTTTTCCTGATAGACTATGCAATGAACTGCTGTTATCTCTTTTTAGTTTATTTTTCAAGAGGGTCACAAATCCGTTGTACGAACCAACCATAGCCAAGTATTAAAATATTAAAAAAGTATTAAATGTATTAAAATGTTGCTGAAGAGAAAATAGCTTCAGCACTTGAAATTTTTCTGGCAAATTAAACAAATAGCACCACCGCTACTTTCCATGAAGAAGTATACAGCTTCCCATTCAGGATTGAAATAATGTGTTGGCGTGGGTGCCCTTCTCTTTAATGATTGCCTTTCCATATCAAACTGACACTGAAGTATGGACCGCCACTGCTACTGAAGGCGAACATTGCGAAGCATGCACTGAGGCAGCACAGTGCTTGTAGCACAGCACATGCACTGCGGCAAGGGGTTTGCTGTGGCTGGCATAGTACATTATGTAACAAGAGTGATAAGTTCGCAAATAAACTGAGAAGAGACAGAAGAGAAGGAAGGTTTTGCCAACACATTTATTTTCAACTAAACAAAAAAATAGGAAGAAAATCCTGTATTGTGTTGGCAACATGAGTTGGTGCGGAATACACAGCTTCTGCAAATCAAATCTGTAATGATGGTAACCTGAAAAACATTCTGCCCCTCCTAGCACTCTACTCCTCCCGCATGTGTTACGGTCACCTTGGACATTTAATAACGAATCAGTAGTGGGAAGTAAGCTAGCTGCATTAACAATGCATGGTTGCCAAGAGGGCTGTTCCATTACAAAATGTAATTTAGAGAATGTTCATAAATTAAAATGAAATGCTAGAAGACAAAACATAACCATGTAAGTTGTGGAAACGTTGAGTCAGACTAAAAAATTCAATGCCATAGCCGGGATTTGAACCATGGATCTTCTGGTTTCCGTCCAGCCGCACTACCATTGTGCTACTATGGCCAACGTGCCGATATGACATTAAATTCTCCAACTGACTCGTATTTTCCCGGTAAACCACTTAGGAGTTCTCATAAACACATGAGACAACTACCTTAATGGCGACTTACTACATGTAAGTACTTTAAGGCCCGGGCTTTATAGTTAACCACTATTAGGTTAATTAATGGAAATTAATTATTCTTTCACACTGGCCATAGTAGCACAATGGTAGTGCGGCTGGACGGAAACCAGAAGATCCGTGGTTCAAATCCCGGCTATGGCATTGAATTTTTCAGTCTGACTCAACGTTTCCACAATTTAGCATACACACGGCCAGTGTGAAAGAATAATTAATTTCCAACCATGTAAGTTATTTAAAAACAATTAGGCGACTTGGCAAATCAAACGCATCAAGAGAAAACCACCCCTGGTATAACAAATGTCGAGCTGAAGGTTTAAATGGAGATTTATTCTACCTAGTAATTTAAAATAAAAGTGAGCAAACTGAACTAAACCGATCTGTAGATGGTTGTATCGGACCATGGAAATCAGAAATAGCATTTTTATAATGTTTCATTCAACACGTCATACATTAATGGCATGTGCATTATAATACTAGTAGTCTGATACTTTTATTGTTTTTGATTCTTACATTATGTACTGTCAATGAACATTCAGAATCCATCACCATTTCAAACAATAACCTCAGAAATGAAAGTTGCAATTTAAGGTTTATTTATGGAGGCTCTTTAACTGCTTTGGTCCTCAGCGTCTCGTTTTAAATTGGGTATGAAAGACTGCTTGATTTTTCTCAGAGGCGTCGTTATCATGCTTGAGGTTGTCTGATAACCAGAACTGTACAGAAAAGGAGCAACAGTTTTACTTCCCTCCTAAAGGCAACCACATTAAGAATTGAAATATGAGCTGAATCTTTCCTGGCGGCGTATATGTTCTAGACGTTCTCGGGCTTCGAGCCAGGTAAGTAGATGTTGTGATATCGACGTTTCGGGAGTGTGCATCTCTCCCATCATCAGAATGTTGACATCCTGATGTTCAATATCCTGAGAACGTCTAGAACATTAAGAATTGTTATGCCCTTAGCCAGGTTTGTAGTAGAGACTAGCCTAGACCATGGAGGATGTCATTAACCTCAGAGCATGCATCACTGCAGGACAATATAATGTAAATTACCATTGCATGCAGTCCAAACTAAGTATTGGAAATTGACCTACTAATTGTGGTGTTAATAAATATCTCAGTATAATACAGGGAGTGAGTGTATGAGAATGACTTTAAATCTTTTTTTTATAGTAGAAGAGTAATATACTGTATGGAACAGTTGTAAGCTATTTTCCAGTCTATGCAGATTGCCTACATTCCCCTTGCTGTATTCATGCAGAGATGGAAGGTAGCTTAACAGAGAATATATGTATATACCAGTGACAATAAACCTTAAACAAGGACCTACAGGAAATTAGGTACCATGCATATCAGATAATATGTTGGCCGTGTTTGTAATACAAAATAGCTGCTTGTTGTGCTCTAAATCATCCAAGATCATAATTCCATATAACCACAGGGAGTGAAAATACACAAAATATCCTACTGTTCTAAAGTCATTTTGGTTGAGCAGACTTTTAGAGTTCTTAATACAAAGCAATGAGATCAAAGATTTCATTTCAAGAACTTCATTAAGGCTATGGACAAAACTGGGGAAGCACTTTCATACCTCATAAGGCAGATTTCAGAACTGAGTGATGCTAAAGTAAAAGAGTGAATATTCATTGTTCCCCCAATTAGGAATATTTTGAAAGATGAAAACTTTGAAAAAAGTTAAGTTCTAAGGAACTAGAAGCATGGAAAGCCTTTCGGAAGTGGTGAAAGGATTCCATGGAATCAATAAGGCAGAGAATTACTGACAATTCAAGAACTGGACATTTACCAAGAGGTAGGATGTACCTCAAAATTCACTTTCTCCATTCACATTTGGATTTTTTCACTGAGAACTTGGATGCTTAAGTAAAGAACAAGCTGAAAGATTCTATCCAGATATTCAGAAGATGGAGCACAGATACGGGGGTAGATGGCATCCCAGTATGATAGGCGACTATCACCAGTTTTTATAACAATAATAATAACAATAACTTTATTGATCACAAACATTTACAAAGCGAGCATAAGCTCCGTAAACAGGTGACACGTCAATAAAATAAATATTATTTACATATATGTATATACAGGCGTTTACAACTAATACTGTACAATATTTAGGCAAAATGCCTTTACAAAGTGGAGAGAGTACAATTAATGTTGATAAACTATCCTCTAGTTATTCCCTTACTGAGTGATATGCCCTTTTTACCAGCATGTCTTTGAGAGCTTTATTAAATATTTTTATATCTTTTGTCTGCCTTATTTTAGTGGGTAATTTATTATACATTTTTATTCCTGCATATAGTGGACTTTTTTCTAATAGTGTTTTTGTGTACTATACAGGTTGTCAAAATTTATATGTATATACTTGCAAAGCTCTAGTATATATTGCGATGGTAAAGTTAATATTCCCAAGTTTTTGACCTGTGTGTGTTATTATGCGGATTATTTTCTTTTGGGTTTTGAATATTGATTCCGAGCCTGTTGCATGACCCCAGAGAATTATTCCGTACCACATGATAGAATGAAAGTAACTAAAATATACTACTTTCCTAGTCTCCAAGTTTGTGATTTGGGACAGGCAGAACATGTTAAACCAGGCTGAATTTAATCTTTTGGCTATGTAATATGTTCCGGCCATTTTCACTGATAATTTATATATATTCCAAGTATTTTTGCTGAGGTGGCAGTACTTATATTGGTGAGGTATAACATGTTATTGTCTACTTTTGTTTGTTTTAAGTGCATAACAGAAGTTTTAGATGTGTTGAGTTTTAATCCATTACTTTTAAACCACTGTTTTAGTGCAGACATTATTTCAGCTATTTTCTGCATCAGTACTTTGTTAGTTATTGCTTTAATGCTAATTGTTGTATCATCAGCATACATTATTGATTTTTCACTGATGTTTTTTGGGAGATCATTTGTATATAGTATGTAAAGTAATGGCCCTAATACGCTTCCCTGTGATACCCCATTTTTAATTGTGTTGCAGTTTGAGTGAACCTCACCATTACTACATTTTAGAATTACTTTGTGCTTGTGGTTGTTAAGATATGACTGGAACCATTTGAGTGATATTTTATTTATATCATAAAATTCTATTTTTTTTAATAGTATTTCATGATTTACACAGTCAAATTGCCTTTGAGTTGTCACATATGATCTGGGAAAGACTGTTTTTCGTCTAGTATTTGAGATATATCATTCATGAGGTTTACCAATGCTGATATTGTTGAGTGATTTTCCCTAAAACCAAGCTGTGAGTCAGTAAATTTGCTATAGTAGTTTAAATATGTAATTAATTGTGAGTGTACAGTTTTTTCAAAAATTATTGCAAAAGCGGGAAGTATAGAGATGGGCCTAAAATTTTTAAATTTATTGCTTCCACCTTTGTGAATGGGCTTCACAAGTGCATATTTCATCCTATCGGGAAAAATGCCTATTGCCATTGATTGATTGATTATTTGGCAAAGTGGCCCACTAATTTCATGCTTGATTTCTTTTATTAAGAACGACGATAACTCATCCCAATACTGGGCTGCTTTTGGTTTTAATTTTGTTATTACTTTATTAATGTTACCTGGAGAGACCATTTCAATATTAAATGTAGATGTGAGCATAAGGCAATTGTTTTATATAGGCCTGCTATTGTGTTCTCTAGGGATGGGGGAACCTCCCGAGTCTCACAACCAATGTTTACAAAGTACTGATTTAAAGCACTGGCATTTTTCTTAGCATCTGGATAATTTAAATTAAGCACGGATGGCCCAGTATTCACAGTTTTACTCAAACCTAATTCATCCATTTTTATTACCTGCATTTTTTATGTAACTCTCAATTGCCATTTGTTTAACTTTTTTTATTTCTGCTATAAAGATTTTGTTGTAGGTTTTGTAGTATTGTTTTTCTTTTGTGTTAGTGGTTGACTTGTATTTACTGTGTAGCCATCTTTTGTGTGTACTAGAGAGCTTTATACATTTTGTACACCAGTCAAGCGAATATTTTTTAATGATTTGAATGCATGTGATTTTTGGAAACCAGGAAATGTTACACTCAATAATCTCCCTAAGGAAATTGTTATAATTGGTATCAGTATGAAGAAAAGGATAAAGATTCTATGTTAGATTGCTTAATTTTACTTTAAAATTACTAATGTTTTCAGAGATGTAGATACGTTTGGTAATTAACTGTTTATGTTTTACTTTTGATCTCTGGTTTATTGGGAGATTAATGAGGACAGCTTTATGGTCAGAAAAACCTGTTTCAAGAGGGAAACACTGTTCATCTCCATATTGTCTGTTTCTTAGTATACAATCTATACGGTGTCTGAAAAACTTGTAGTTCGTGTAGAGAATTTATTTCTAATGTCAAAGTCATGGTAGTGTATAGTGTCAAGATAAGTTATTGGTGCCCTACTATATCTTCTGTCTGATGAAATTTAATTTGAGTTTAAGTGAAATTCATCATTTAAATATGGAAGGTTTATGATACTATGTAAAGCTATAATAATTTTTTTATTTCTTAATTTCCAAGTTTAAACATCAATTTCTAAATTTTTTTTTTTTTTTTTTCAAAAATGTTTGTAATGAGGAATAATAAGGGACTCTATAGACAGAGATCACAACTGTATTTAAGCTGCTGATTTCTATTGCAAACAGTTCGAATATAAAATCTTCCTCTAGGAATTTTAGATCGTGTCCGACCTTTACTTGCTCTAACAGTTCTTCTTGTAATAGTATACATGACCCACCGTGGGCTGCATTGCTCAAACCTTCCAATTTATTAAGAAGATGAGTCTCATTTTTTCCCAAACAGTGCTCATTTAAGCAAATTATTCCTAATTTAATATTTTTAATTTCATTTATTAATAGATTAAAATCATCTATTTTGGAACAAATTCCCTATGAATTAAGATGGAGAGTAATCAGCAGGCCTGATTACTTTGTGAACTCTTTCTATTTACAATTTTTTTATTTACAGAGGGTTTTCCAATGTATGTTACACCATCTGATTCTGGGATTAGATTCCCAGATTTTGTATTATATTTATCACATTGTCTAAAACCTGACTTAACTTACATGATTCCCTCCGATTTAAATGGAGACCATCCTTTTCTAAGCAAGTATGATCTAGATGTATATGTAGATCCACAAATAAAGCATTTAGTGTCTTACAGGCCCACCTTATGTTTTCATTTATATACCTCAAAAAGTTTGGATGAACATCACATCTTTTTACTACACTGTTAACTGCTACACAAGCTGTAGGAAACACTTTCTTTGTGTGTTTTATAAGATCATATATATCACCTAGTATTGCATCTGCAATTTTTACCTTTTTTAAATTGTTGGTACCAACATGGAGTATGACTACTTCTGGATTTTCAGGATATGCGTCACATTGGCACTGGTTTTCAATTTTTTTGTTCACTGCTCAATATTTATACCTCTGTACACATTAGAAATAGCATATTGACTTTTACATGGGATATCATTGAGTCACCAAGCAGTAGCAGTTTCTCGTCCTCACGTCTTGAAACAGCTGGACTTTGTATGCTGTGCTGGTCACATGTTGCATGTATTTGATTTGGAGTGGAGATGGTTATGAAGTTACTTCTCTGTTGTACCCGCTTCCTTTTTTCCCCACCGTTCTCCATCTCGAATAAGTGACACAACATCTGTGTCCTCAGCAGACCCTCATCTAATAATAATTGAAGGCAGGCCTCTTCATTATTAAAATAAAAGTAGAAGTCCATTTTACTGATTTGTCGAGCCATTTCCCGATTTTGAAGAATGTCCCTACTGAACAAATCTTAAATATTTGAAGAGTGCACAGAACAAACAGCTTCACCTATAGCAGTAAAATATGTACTTCTGCAAGTCTACTTTTATAAATATAAACTGAGAGGAAACATGGTCACTATTTTCCAAAACTAACCGGCACTAATTGCATCCACGTGTCATTCTGCACCAATGTTGGATAGATGTCTGTTGCATTTTTGCAGAGGTGGTCTAACCACTCAGCAATGACTCGGCAACTGTAATTTTACTTTTATTATTACGTTTTACTTTGCTTTATAAGGTAGCTGCTAACAATACATGAACATTGTAGTCTGATATAATATGAATACCTGTATAATTTGTAAGTTTTCAAGAAGTTGTTTGTATAATAAGAGAACAGTGGTATTTAGTGTGGTGTGGACAATTATTGATAGATTCAAAGAAGTTGATGGTTAAATTTACTTATATTGTTTTTAATATATAAAATACAATATTTTCTTTACAGATTTATTTCTGGAAATAACAGCAACATCCAACTCAACAGCTATTTGAAATGTATAAGAAAATAGAAATCAAGGAAGAGGATCTCCTTGAAGATGACATTGGCTCACAGAATGAGAGAGAGTTCTTTCAGAAGATTCTTACAACAAACACAAACATTGATGATGTCACTGATAGTGAGATAACAGTCAAAACAGAAATTAAATCAGAGACTCCTTTTATGAAAGATCTTTGCAAGCAGAGTAAAAGCGAAACAGCTATATGGAGTAAAAACTGCGATAAAAATGGGGAATTTGAAATTGATAACAAAATAGAAATTAAAGAAGAACCTGGTTGGCTGGAAACAGAAAGTTCATCAATTGGTAATAATTCTAAGGTAAGTTATGTAAAATCCTCCTGAGTTGGACTGAGCAATGTTTTGCAATAATGTCGCCAATATATTCTGTACTATTGCAGAATATTACAATCTTTTTTGCTTAAATAAAGGGTAAACATAAGTCACTGATTCAAAGGCAACAGTCGACCCAGCCATAAACCTTTAAACCCATATCCTGCTGAGACGTTTAATTCAGAGTCAGCTTCTTTGTATTCTCAAAAATATTGTGGCTAGTTTAGTAAGGCAGTTTGTTAAATATAGCATGATTAGGGTTTACAGTTGTTTTTAGCACTAACTATAACAAATAGTTTTGTGTTTGTATCTCTCCACGCCAGAGAGAGGAGAGCATACAACAGATACCAGTTGGGCAGAGGTTCAAAATGAAGGCAATGGATTCTGAAACTAGTCCCTCGATAATATAAAAACATGAGGTGTCAATAAACCAACTACAAATTTTTTCCGATTAGTATTCTATTTATATCAAGGTTTGTTTCGATGCTTGTCTATTGAGCCAAAAGATAGTAATACTGTTTCCTTGATGGCTAATGTGATTGTAACTAAACCGAGTAAATGACACCTATTACATTTTGTAAGTGAATGTAAGTGTTGGACATTGTTAGGAAACCAACCACTTACACATACTTATCATTCTTCTTCTGCAAATAGAACATGTTTATGTATATATTCCTTATTTTTAGCCTTAAAGCTACTTGAAACTAAATATGATGATGCCAGTAGTTTGTTATACTTTGTGATATTCAGCTCTATAATTCTCAGCTATTTAATTATGTGTGTGTATTTAATGCTCAGAATTTGATAATAAAATCATTTTTCTTCTTGCTTCCCAATATTTCGAGACTAGATCTTCTTGATTTTGGAGAGTTTCACATACAGTTAGATGATTGATGTTCATTAAATTGTCTTTACCACATAAACAGCACTGTGGAGAAGTTGTTAATCCAACCTTGAATAGAATAGAATAGAATCTTTATTGTCACATAACGTTTACATTGTCAGCCTAGCTGGTAAACTGGTGAGTCGTCAGGTTATACATAAAAGAAATTTAAAAGAAAGAAAAAGAAAAACTAATTCTAATGTATATGTACATAAATTATCAATTACAAGTAATAATAATAAATAATAATATTAAATAATAATAAATAACAAATAATATATAAATAAATAAATAATTATCAATTACAAGTAGTTATGATATTGTGTCATCCATGAATTCCTGTATGGAGTAATATGTCTTATGTAATAACAGATCTTTTACACTTTTATTAAATAGTTTCAGAGTTTTTATTTCTTTGAGTCGTTGAGGTAATTTATTGTATATTTTTATACCCATATAATGGGGTGTTTTTTCATATAATGTTAATCTGTGCATGGGGTATTTTATGCTGGACTCTTTCCGAGTGCCGTAATGATGACGATTTTGTTTTTGGATAAATTTCTCATAATTTTTATATACATAGGTGGATAACTCTAAAATATATACTGAGGGCATTGTTAGAATTTTTAATTTTTTGAATAGTGGTTTGCATGAATCTTTAAAGTTAGCATGTAACATTATACGTATTACCTTTTTTTGAATTTTAAAAACAGTTTCCCATCCCGATGCATTTCCCCACAATATTATACCATAGGCCAAGATCGAATGAAAATAGCTATAATATACAATTTTTTTTGTTTCTATATTCATCATATTTGTCAGGCATAACATGTTATAGCAGGCCGAATTCAATTTTTTGGTTATATGTTCAATATGGATATTCCATTTTAAGCATTCATCTATGTGCATTCCTAATATCTTACTATAACCCTTTATTGTAGAACTATTATTATTGTCTACATTATCTTGTTTCAGATTAGCATTAGCAGCAGTTTTAAATTGTATAATACTAGTTTTTGTTTTATTTAAGCTCATACCATTATCAGTGAACCATTTGTCTAAGTTATTTAATGCATTGCTTATATCAGTTTGCAAACTATTATGACTTATATTTTGTAAAATAACTGATGTGTCATCTGCATACAATATTGGATACCCATTTATACTTTGAGGTAAATCGTTAGTGTAAAGTATATAAAGCAGAGGACCCAGCACAGAGCCTTGCGGTACACCACTGGTATTTTCTCTCCATTTTTATTTATAAATTCCAGTGCTACATTTACTAATTACACTTTGTTTGCGATTGGACAGGTATGAATGAAACCACTTTAAGTTTTGATCTTTTATATTATAATATTCAAGTTTTTTTAAAAGAATTTGATGACTTACGCAGTCAAAAGCCTTCGAAATGTCACACATTATTGCAGCAGTATTTTTTTGTAAATCTAAATTTAGTGCTATTTCATTTACTAATACCTTGAATAAATGTCCATTCAAACAATCTGGCCTGTGATTAATCTGAACATTGCTACTGAAGATTTTCGAGGTATATCTGGAATTGTCTTTAGTTTGTTTTGGAGATCTTTCCAATTAAGTTTTCCAGAGGAAACTAGATAGTTGTTATACAGTTTTGTGAAGATGTTTTTGATTAATCTCTTAACTGTTTCATAGCGGATATTTTGTTTCGTTGTTTGAGATATTTTGGGACCCTTCTTGGCAAACATATCTGCTTGCTCATTGCCAGAAATTCCACAGTGAGATGGTATCCATTGGTAAACTATACGTATATTTAAATTTTGAAGATGTTTAATCATATTATGAATTTCATTTATCTTTTCGGTTTTTGGGCAGTCATTTGAAATAATAGCCTGAATAGCTGCTTTAGAATCTGTTAAGAAAACTTTGTTGGAAGGTTTATTTGTCCAGGCACATAGATTTTATAAGGAAGTATAAATTGCATCAATTTCTCCATCAAAACTTGTTAAGTAAATTTCAACATGCTTATAGAAAGAAAAGAATTTACAGGTAGCTCCTGCTCCTGCTCCATCTTCTTGATTATAAAGACAGCCATCTGTATAGATGTGTGTCCATTTGTCAACTGGATATCTTACATTTATGGTTTCAAGGGCGTATGCTTTAGCTTCTGTAGATGAGTATTCTTTCTTTTTAAAATCTGCAAGTAAATCTAGGTAGTATTCTAATTCAATGAAGTTCAGTGGGTTATTAAGAGACATGAAAGGTTCTATTTTGGATGGGTAATTTAGTTTATTTCTTAGTTGTTGAACTTTCTGTATGAAGCCTAATTGAGTTTTCAAACTGAAGGTGGATGTGTGTTGTTTTACCGATTTATTATTCTCTGGAATTCTTAAGAGCTTTTCATGTGTTAAAAGGGCTTGCATTTCTAAATCTGTCATTATGGGTCTGTTACATGTAAATGCTTGTAAGGTTATTATAGGAGTAGTTTGCTGTTTAATTATTAAATATGACATTTGTTCCTAGAATGTGTTATAGGTACTGCATGTCTTAGTCATTTTGTGTTTGAAGTAAAGATGTTATCAAACAATGTATTCCTTGAATTAAATTATGAGTTATCTCCTGACTTTATGCCCTTAAGTCTTTTGGACATCTTCAGAAAAAGTGAGTACGTGCTGCCAACAACTAGAACGGTGCATTTTTCCTCCGTAAATAAAATTAATCAAAATTAATTCTTTTATAATTTTGGACAAGGGTTAAGATCTATGTCAGCTTTGCATTAGATTGCCACATTCATTCTTTAGACTTATTTTGGCAATAGCCTATAAATTCAAACAATATATCATGCTAGCAAAATTTGACACATTCTGTATGTGAAAGAGACTTAGTACTGCCTACCTGATTTGACCTGATGTAGAGGTTTATGTGGACAGTGGGCCAGTTAAATGTGGCCCTTGAACTGTGTGTAAGTGTATCATATTTATCGTGATAGTATCTTGTACCCTGAACACCTGCATAGGGTACAGAAATGATGTTGTTTTCAGATGCTAGACTTGGGCATTGAAGCCTTTAGCTCTCTTGCTCTCCAATACGTCTGTGTAGTGGGTCCGGCAGGTAGGGCTTCACAGGTTAAAAGATGTTCTTCAGTCATTTCCTCTTTGTTGCACAGAGGACAATTTGGACTTGTATAAATTCCTATTCTGTGTAAGTGTTTGGCCAAATAATCATGTTCCGTAAGTAATCTAAAATTTGCTACTGCAGCTTTACATGGGATTTCTGGAATAATTTATGGATTTTTAATTAAAATGTTCCATTTTTTATCTTTGGCTTTGTTAGATATTGATTGGTTTTGTTTGTTTTTATATTTGCTTTTGATTAATCTTTTTATGGATATATGGGGTAAGTTTTTACTTTTGTTCTGAATTAAATTTGCACCTTTTTGGGCAAGAAAATCAGCTGATTCGTTTCCAGCAATTTCACAATATGCAGGTATCCACTGTAATATAATTCTTTTGTGTAGTTTTTGAAGTTGTTGGATCATTTTGTGACATTCTTTAATTTGGATTGACCACATTTTTTATGAACGTATTGCACATAATGCTGCTTTAGAATCAGAAAGTATGACAGCATTTTTGAATTTATCTATTCTGTATAGAAGGTGTTGGAGTGAAATATAAATAGCCGTTACTTCTGCATCAAAATTTGTTGTGTGGTATGCTGCTGGTTGATATAATGAGAACAGTGCACACTTAATTCCTGCTCCTGAGTTGTTGTCCAAGTTATATCCATCTGTGTAGATATGTAACCATTCTTCTGGTGGGTATCTATTGTTCACAGTTTCTAATGCTAGTGCTTTTAGTACAGGTTTGGAAGTTTCAGATTTTGTTACTATTTCTTCTAAATATAATTGAATATTAATTGGTTTAAGAGTCAAAGGGTTTTCTTTGATTAAAATGTTTTCTTTAGAATTAGGAA
This sequence comes from Mantis religiosa, assembly GCA_030765055.1. Classification (NCBI taxonomy): domain Eukaryota; kingdom Metazoa; phylum Arthropoda; class Insecta; order Mantodea; family Mantidae; genus Mantis; species Mantis religiosa. Next base: position 164,619,855 of record CM060957.1, read on the forward strand.
GATTGAGATCTGTTTTTAATTCCATAACTTTGTGTAGGAAACTTGTTTGTGTTTTCATCTTGATTGGTTGTAGTAATCTTTTCTCCCATTTTGTTGTTTTTAACCGCAACATTTTTTCATGTTCTATTAGTGCCTGATCCTCTAAAGTTAGATGTATTGGATAGTTCCAAGTTAAGACTTGCATTGCCGTGATTGGAGTTGATTTTGCTGCACCGGTTATTAGTCGCAGGGCCTGATTTTGGCATACTTCTAGGTGATTTATGTTAGAAATGTTTGCTGTAATTATTACCTCTGCATTATAAAGAAGTATTCTCTTGATGAATGTTTTGTATGTGGTGTTCAGTGTGTCCTGATTACTACCCCATTTGACTCCAGCTAATCTTTTCAAAATTGAAAATTTTTTTGTTGATTTGTTTACTACTGCTTCAATATGATGTGCCCAAGATAATTTTGAATCAAAAATTATTCCTAAATATTTTGTTTCATATGTTTGCTTCAGTTTTGTTTTCTTGAACTGCAGATTTAGTTTAGGGATTTTCTTTTTAAGTTAAATATTTGGAATGTAGTTTTATCAGCATTTATTTTCATCAAATTGTTCTCAGTCCACATTTCCAATAATATCAGAGCCTTTTCCAATGAAGTTTTGGATTTCTCGATTTGTGGGGAAGACGCCCACATGATCATGTCATAAGCAAAAAGTGCTGTCTTTATATCTGTGTTTGTTACAGCGGCGGGAAGATCAAATATGTAGATGGTGAACAAGGTTGTACTAAGTACTACACCTTGTGGTAGGCCCATTTTTATTTGTCAGAATTTGGATGTGCTGTCATTGTATTTTGTAGCACAGAAACGTTGAGAGAGAAACTGAGTGATCCAATTTAACATGTTATCTCTGAATGCCTAGTTTTGAAAATTTGTCAAGAAGTTTATGCCTCCATACTGAATCGAATGCTTTCTTTCAAAATTGATGAAAACTGTCAGCGTATCTTGATTTTTCTTGAGAGATTCATTGACATATTGGGATAGTTGAATTGTATTTTCTTTAGTAAATAAGGTGTGTCTGAATCCTGTTTTTGCAGTTGTTAATATGTTTTTACTTTCTAAGAACCAATTCAGCATTGCTGAAATCATACGTTCTGCTGTTTTTGCAATGACACTTGTTAAGTAAATTGGTCTGTAATTATTTATTTTGTTGGGTGCTTTGTCTTTGTTTAGAATAGGAATAATTATTGCTTTTTTCCACTATGTAGGTACAGTAGAGGTCCATGATATATTAAATAATTTCAGTAGTACCTTTCTTCCCTTTGATCCTAGGTGTTTCAGAAATTCAGTATGTATTTTATCTGGTCCAGGAGATTTTTTATCTTTCAACTCATAGATGGCATGATTTAGTTCCCTTATGGTGAATTCTTTGCTGAATATATCGTTTGATTGTTCTGGGCACTTTTTAAATTTTTTGAGAACTTTTTTAATCTGCCTTTGTTCTCTTTTTGCTTCAGAGGAAAGTTTATGCTGAGAGCTGTAATACTTATTAAAGGCTTCAGAAATAGAGTAATTTGAAGTAAGTGTTTTCCCATTTAGTTTGAGTGGATCGCTCCTTTCTTTCTGACAGTTAATTTTACTTATATATCTGAATACTATTTTTGCATCTTTTCTATAATCAGCTTTTTCAATAATTTCACTGAAAGCTTTTTTTTTTTTTTTTTTTTTTAGGCAATATGAATTCTCCTTTTTACATTTTGCTGCCTTTCTACGCCATTCCTGTGTATCTGTTGGGTTATTGGACAATTCTGCTTTTTTCATTGCCATGTCCCTTTCTTCTTTTCATTTTGATATTTCTGTATTCCAAAAGGGTTTGTAATTTTTAGTTTTTCCTCTTGGGATCCATTGTTTTGCTGCTTCAAGGATTATATTTGTTGTTGTTTTATTGAGTTTATCTACAGATGCTTCATGTTGAGCAGAGTAAAGAGTTTGTTCAGTTTCCTCAATAAATTTTGACCAATTTGCTTTTCTAAAATTCCAAGAGTATTTCAACTTTGGCCTGCTAATATTTTGTTTGACACGAAGTATTATGGATGCAATAACTGCTCTATGATCAGATCCTATGTCTTCAATGATTTCATGTGTTGTCTTATCTTTTAAATCTGAAGATACTAATAATAGGTCTGGATTAGTGCACTGGCCATTATAGTGTAGGTATGTGGGGCAATCCCCATTCTTGTAGATAAGATCTAAAGTGTTAAAATTTAATAAACCTGCAATAGTTTTGCCACAGGCATTGTAGTCTTTGTATCCCCATTTTGGTGAATGACCAATGAAATCACCAATCAGAATTGTTTTACGGTGATATATTTATTATGTTCAGACAAGGATTGTTATTTGGTGGATTGAAATGAAATGTGTAGTGTTTAACGCCCGCTTTTACTACATACGGCACTGCAGGCGGTGACACTGATGATACATGAGATGAAGATGGAGCACCGGTGGAAAGAGATGGCGGGGGAAACCGGAGGTCCCGGAGAAAACCCGCCCCAGCGCTGTGTTGTCCACCACAAATCTCACTTTGTGGTCGCCTGGGATTGAACCCGGGCCGCCTTGGTGAGAGCCAAGCGGTCTAACCACTGAGCCAAGGCGCGGCCCCTTGGTGGATTGTATATGCCATATATGGTGTAAAATGAATTTCCTTTCCAGATTTCAATTTGGATAATTTCTATTTTATCTTCTTGCTGCATTTCTTTTATAATTTTAAACTTCGAAAAGATGTTTGTTCTGACGCCTGTAAGTATTCCACTATTTGGTGTGATTTGGGGAGAACATATATATTAAATCCAGAAGTTTCAAAATATTTTAGTACATCATTTGTTACATTGGCTTCTTGGATTAGCAATACGTCTATTTCTTTTTCTTCTATGACTTTCTGAAGTTTCATTTATTTACTCTGTGAAAGTCCTCCTGCATTCCATTGCAGAATTTTGAGGGTGTTCTGTAATTGATGTCCTGCAGATGTCCCCACCCGGAGTTCCGAATGGGGGACTATTTTACCTCCGGAAAATTTATCTGAAGGACTTGTCATGTTTTAAGTAGCACAAGTATAACTGTTTCTTAAGTTGACACCAAATTTTGTTTGTAATGATGGTTACATCATCCACTCACTTTAACCCCCAGTATGTCTGGAGAGCCACACCTGTCTTTGGTTAATGGGTCCATCGGATCTGGCCAGGAGGAGTTTTAAAGTACATTGACTTTTCTCACAAGCACCAATTTTGGAACATTTTTACGCCATGACAGGCCGGCATAAGAGGTGAAATAGCAATTCCTCTGTTTCTGATGTAGTTATACCGCTAACGCTTGGTCCCCAGAGCCTCATTGGTAAAAGCAGGTTGCACCACGGGCAGGTTGAGGTTGGGATTTGGATAGGATTGGTTATGGAAAGCACATAAATGTACAGAAATGATGTCAGGCTTTTTTCTGTCCTCATGATCACAACCAAATACATTTGGTTGGGGAGGGGTGGTAGTAACAACTGCATGGCATTATAAAGCTGCTTTTCTGCCTATCATCTTGTTTCTTCATGACAATGCTCCAGCACTACTTTCAGTTATTGCAATGGGAAAAATGTGACAATGTCCATATTGGTTCATCATCCACTCTATTTGCCAGAACTAGCACCATCTATTACGAAACCTCAAAAAATTTCTTGGAGGACAAAGATTTCACAGCAATGAGGAGGTCACTTATGTGATAAACAGCTATTTTCAGGAGCACAATAAATCACACTAGAGATTATTTAATTCAATTAGAACACTGATATGACAAATGTATTTGACTTTCTGTAGACTATGTTGGGAAAATCAAGTTCTGCTTGTGAGTTGCTACATTATTTTTTAATTGTGAGGCCCAGGACTTACGTGCTTACCCTCATAGCTATCAGCACTTGGAGTCTGATGCAAAAATGTATAGATATCTTAAGATAGCATTTTGTACAAGTATGTGTATAAAATGAATGGCAATTGGCACTCTTCCAGTTTTTTACAGTTTAAATACAATACAGTATCTACATTTAAGCCTGTTCAGATATGATTGCATTTTTGAGAAGACCAGTATCCAGAAAGCAATTTGCATTTACTGCTTTATTATCATCATTAAACTAGGTACAGGTTGTAGTGAGGAATCTATCAGCTACATCGCTGATGTCATGCCCAAATGTGTTATTAGTGTAACTTTGTGGGTTCGTGAAATGAAGAGTCCAATTGCACCACTCGAAGATGTTCTTTATTTCCACCGACTTACAGTTAAATACTTGCCAATTACACAGAATTACGTAATGCACACAATTACGATTCACCAGTTCGTCCGTTACAGTTCCACTTGAACTCGCAATTACGTAAACTCCTCCGACGCACGTACGCAGTCCGTCCCCTCACTGGGCGCTCCTCACAGCTCGCCAAGATCTAACTGTCCTCACCCATTGCTGCTCTTTTTATAGGAAAATCATTTTTTTCTAGAAGTCTCTGGCTTCAGTGAATCACCGTGAAGGTTCCAGACGGCAGTGGAAGAGGGAAGAGGCGGCCAGCGACAAGTGACACCTCCCTAATAATCCCCTCAGTTAGTGACTGAGACTAATTGGTGGGTGTGGCTCTGAATACTTCACTTCTGACCCTCCTGCTGGCCAGTTCTATAGGGAGTTCCGACGTTCGGGTGACACTGCTCCCTCTTCAAAGCTGGTCGTCCCGAACAGCACCATCGTAGCGCGCCAGGCGATCCAGGTGTACCACCAACTTCTTCCCTCGGGGAACCTTCTGGATGCGGTAGACCACGTCGTTAATCCTCTTCACCACCCGTTACGGTCCTTCCCATGGCTGCTAGAGCTTCGGGCAGCGTCCCTTGGTCCGGGTAAGGCAGTACAACCAGACCAGGTCACCTTGCTGGAACCCTTGGCTGTTGGCTTGCCTATCATACCGGGTCTTCATGCGGTTAGTCGCCTTCTGGATGTTCTGGCGAGCCATCTCGTGCATGTCGTGGAGATGGTCCACCAGGTTCTCCACATGCTCGGTCGCTGCTGTTTCGCTTCCGGAGGGCTTCCAAAAGCCAGGTCACAAGGGAGGCGTAACTCTCGGCCGAACATTAGGCTGGCTGGCGTCATCCCCGTGGTGTCGTGTGTTGACGAGCGATAGGCCAGCAAGAACAGCGGCACCTTGACGTCCCAGTCTCGCTGATAGCTTGCCACGACCTTCCTCAGGTGTTCCACTAAGGTCTTGATGTATCTTTCGACCATGCCATCCGACTGGGGATGTAGAGGCGTCGTGCGGGTGTTGTTCACCCCAAGTCTTTGTAGCGCCTCCTTCATCAGTTTGGACTCAAATTTGGTGCCCTGTTCGCTGTGGAGCTCTAACGGCACCCCAAATCGGCAGGACACTTGTTCCACGAGGCAGTCTGTGATTGTCTTTGCCTCTTGGTTCGGGATGGCATACACCTCCGGCCACTTAGTGAAGTAGTCCACGACCACCATCAGGTACTTGTTGCCTCGGTCGGAAACTGGAAACGGTCCAGCAATGTCAACGGCCATCCCTTTGAATGGCGCTCTGGCGTTGTACTGCTGCATGCGACCCCGGCACCTATTCTGGGGGCCGCGACTTGCCGCGCACACGTGACACTGACGGCACCATCTCTCAGCGCCTGTTCGGAGCCTCAGCCAGCAGTAGTGCTGCCGTAGTTTGTCAATCGTTCGGTTCGCTCCCAGGTGTCCTCCTGAAGTACCGGCGTGCACTTCTTCCAAGACATCCGGGACCTTACTCCGGGGAAGTACCAACTGTTCTCTCTGCGTCTTCCCATCGGGTGATTCCCATACCCGAAACAGCAGGCCCTCTCTGGTCTTCAACGAGTCCCATTGGGTCCAGTAAGACTTGTAGGTGGCGCTCCTCGGTGCGATGTCCTCCCAGGTTGGTCTCATCCCTGCCTCCACTTCCCTCAAGAGTGGCCCCAAGTCTGTGTCCGCCAGCTGCTCCCTCCTCAGGCCTGCGCTATCCCAGGCTTCAGCAGGCGCTGCCGTGACTACTTGGACTGCTGCGGCACGCTCCTTCTTGTCCACTCTTGTGCACTGGCCGCACTCTTCTAGACAGGGTCTTCGGCACATGGCGTCTGCATTACCGTGGCTCATCTCTCTACGATGTTCTGAGGTGAAGTCGTACTCCTGCAGCCTCTGGACCCAACGTGCTGTCTGGCCTTCCAGCTCAATAGCCAGGTTAGGGCAGAATGGTCAGTCCTCAGGTGGAATGGCTGACCGTACAGGTAAATGTGGAAGGTCTTTACTACCGCCAGTAACTCCGGTCGGGTGACGCAGTAGTTCTTCTCTGCCTTGGATAGAGTCTTGCTGTAGTAGGCTATCACCTGCTCATGGCCGTCCTGGATTTGCGATGGGACACCTCCAATGCAAAGGTCGCTGGCGTCGGTGTCCACAATGAAGACGCCACCCAGTTGTGGAAATCCCAAAATTGGAGCACTGCACAGCATCTTCTTCAGGTGCTGGAAAGCGTTTTCGGCGTCTTCCGTCCACACATAAGGCCGGTGTTCCTCTGTCAGGCGGGTGAGGGGTTTTGCGATGTTGGAGAACCCCTTTATGAAGCGGTGGCAATAACTGCACAGCCGCAGGAAACTGCGCAACTCTTTCTTATCCTTTGGGCAAGGTCAATCTCTCACAGCCTCTCACTCCTCCGATGCACGTATGCAGTCCGTCCCCTCACTGGGCGCTCCTCACAGCTCTCCAAGAACTAACTGTCCTCACTCATTGCGACCCTTTTTAAAGGAAAATCACTGTTTTCTAGAAGTCTCTAGCTTCAGTGAATCACTGCGAAGGTTCCAGACAGCAGGGGAAGAGGGAAGAGGCAGCCAGCGACAAGTGACACTTCCCTAATCATCCCCTCAGTTAGTGACTGAGATTAGTGGGTGGGTGTGGCCCTGAATACTTCACGTCCAACGCTCCTGCTGGCAAGTTCTATAGGGAGTTCCGACGTTCGGGTGACATTAGTATAAATGAATCTGGTATATTAACCTTTCTTTCTTTCCTATGTTCCTGTCTTAATATTTGTGAGTGCTTGACCACTATAACCATATATTTTTATTTATTAATCATATCTGTTTCCAGTTCTGTGTTCTCTAAACCAAACAAATACTTTCTCCACTTATTGGTTTTTGTACACATTATTGCAAGATAAAATATCAAATATTGTCTCTACATATCTTGAAATATCTTCGGACATTTATCACTGTGTAGATATTTGTTTGAAAGCTGTACACTTGAATTATTCTGTTACAGGATGCGGTCCTTCCTCCAATAAAATCTTCAAGGTAAGACTTGACTCTTTTCAATTATAAGCCTTATGTTTACTCTAGCATTTATGTTTCAGTACATGTGTCATCAAGCTCTTGAACAAATACAAATAGATATACTGTAGAACTTGCTCTAAGCAAAATCACATAGGACAAAACAAATTTCCATATTGCACATGTTTCTGTCCACAAAATAAAACAGATTATGCATAGTTCATCAATTACCATGCATCATAAATATATGCATAAATTTGTAATTATGGATGTACAGAAGGAGTTAAACATTTCTAATGCAGCACTTCAGACACTTGAAATGTTTCACATTTTCATTAAGTCTGCATTTTCTTCAGCTTCAGTGAGTGCAAGAGCATCATTTTCATCGTCTACAAACCTCGTTGTTTTGAAGCACTTTGTGACTTTGTATCTCACTAATTGGTTTGCGACAGAAATACATGTTTATACCTCCTGGACCTTAAGGAGCGCACTTAGAGAAGTACATGTGTTATGACTTGACAATGAAGAGAAGGCAAAAAAGTCCAATGAACATCAACTGTTATGTGTATGGCTGGCTAATCCTTCAAATTTAATAAAGCATTGTTCTATTTCAGAGCTTTTAGAGACTAGGTCTTCTTGACTTGAGGCTTTTCACATGCAGCCAGTGATTATGCTATTTACAAACATTTCTGGCTCCAGTCTCTGTGTATGTGTATCTTTTTATTTTTCTTCCTGCCATTCTCTAATAGAGTTGATGAGAGCAAAACTCAAAATAAATTCAGCAAATTTACCAACTTAGTATTTTTATGGCATCAGTGAACTTGTACCACAAAGGAATTAGTGTGAGTTATCCCATTTTAGCAGATTTGTTGTGTATCGCGAGAGGAGTGGAGGATTAACATACAAGAACATCCAATAGTTGACATATCAGACCGGAACTGCTGCCTTATTGTTGATGTGTTCCATAACCTTCCATTACAGCAGATTTACAAGAATCTACTTCTCCATTCCTCCGATTTGAAGATTTCTGCTTTCAGAAGCTTTCTTCTGTGGCTGGTTGACCAGCAAGTATCCAAGTTGGATATCAGTTCAGTTGTGTATTTTGAATGAGTCGGTGAACCTGAACAGCGTAAATGTGAATAGTTAGTTGTCTCAGAATTGACAAGTAGTGTTAGTCTGCAAATACTGGGTTTAGTGGGCGTTGAGTAGTGACGCGAGTTTGTGTTGTAACAGGCACAAAATAGAATGTGCTACGGAAAAAATGCATTTTTTTGTGTATTTGTAAAAAAAGGGGCAAATTAACACTGGCCTAACGATACTAGTGTTAAAGTGAGTAGTATAACGTCTTGTCATTTTATTCGTACTAGTGTATGGAAGTGTGGTAGGATGCCACAATGGAGCAAAGGCTTCAAACCTTATCAGCTGAAATGGACCAATTGAAATCCGGCATGGACAGAATAAGAAGCAAAATCTCTACAGTGTAATCTGGAATACACAAATTGGGATCGAAAATCAAATTAAGCGCGAGAAAACCGAAAGATGAAATGATGACAAAATATAAAGGAGAAATAAAAACTAATGAGCACAGGAATGAAACTAAAATGAAAGAAATAATGACAGAAATGGAAAATTGAATCAAATCCTGCATATAAGGGATGGAGAAGATGAGGGAAACTAAGTGTAACTGAGAGAAGCCATGGATTAAAATTGACAAAACCTGGCTGCCATGAAGAACATGGAAGTACTTGGTACAAAAGATCAATATCTCGGCTAAGAGCCTGTAGGGCTGTTAAACCTGGGAGTACGTCTTAGCGTCCCGGAAGGCAAAGTTTAGGAAATTCTTGAGCGGAGAGCAACTTATGGCTGAGGTCAACTACTCCCGCCTAGAATATCCGGAGTGTTCGGGAGGAAAGTCGTAAGTGCCGGAGAGTACATGTTGGGGAAGTGGCTACCTAGAATAGATGAACTGTCAAAGACCAAGTGAACAATTTGGGAGAAAAGGAGTAAGTGTCGGTGAGAACGTGTTGGGGAAGAGGCTACCTAGAACACGTAAAGAACTGTCAACGACCCAGTGAACAAGCTGGGGAAAAGGAGTAGTTGTCGGCCAGAACGTGTTGGGAGAGAGGCTACGTAGAACACATGAAGAACTGTCAATGACCAAGTGAACAAGCCGGGAGAAAAGCAGTATAAGTGTCGGCGAGAACGTGTTGGGGAAGAGGCTACTTAGAACACGAGAAGAACTGTCAACGACCAAGTGAACAACCCAGGAGAAAAAGAGTAAGTGTCAGCGAGAAAGTGTTGGGGAAGAGGCTACCTTGAACACGTGAGCAACTGTCAACGACCAAGTGAACAAGCCGGGAGAAAAGGAGTAAGTGTCGGCGAGAATGTGTTGGGGAAGAGGCCACCTAGAATACGAGAACTGTCAATGACCAAGTGAACAAGCCAGGAGGGAGGGAGTAAATGTCGGCGAGAACGTGTTGGGGAAGAGGCTACCTAGAACACGTTAAGAACTGTCAACGACCAAGTCAACCAGCCGGGAGAAAAGCAGTAAGTGTTGATGAGAACGCCTTGGGGATGGGGCTACCTGGAACGTGTGAAGACCTGTCAACAACCAAGTGAACAAGCCGGGAACAAAGGAGTAAATGTCGGTGAGAACGTTTTGGGGATGGGGCTACCTAGAACACATGACGACCAAGTGAACAAGCCGGGAGAAAAGGAGTAAGTCCTAGTAAGAACGTTGTGATGGTGCTAACTAGAACACTTGAAGAACTGTCAACAACCAACTGAACAAGCCGGGAGATAAGGAGTAAGTGTAGGCGGGAACTTGTTGGGAATGGGGCTACCTAGAACACGTGGAGAACTGTCAACGACCAAGTGAACAAGCCGGGAGATAAGGAGAAAGTGTTGGTGAGAACTTTTTGGGGATTGGGCTACCTAGAACATGTGAAGAACTGTCAACGACCAAGTGAACAAGCCGGGAGGGAGGGAGGGAGTAAATGTCGGAGAGAACCTGTTGGGGAAGAGGCTATGTAGAACTCGTGAAGAACTGTCAACGACCAAGTGAACCAGCCGGGAGAAAAGAAGTAAGTGTCGGTGAGAACATCTTGGGGATGGGGCTACCTAGAACACGTGAAGAACTGTCAACGACCAAGTGAACCAGCCGGGAGAAACGGAGTAAGTGTCTGTGAGTACGTCTTGGGAATGGGGCTAACTAGAACACTTGAAGAACAGTCAACGACCAAGCAAACCAGCCGGGAGAAAAGGAGTAAGTGTCGTTGAGAATATGTTGGGGAAGAGGCACCTAGAACATGTGAAGAACAGTCAATGACCAAGTGAACCAGCCGGGAGAAACGGAGTAAATGTCGGTGAGAACGTTTTTGGGATGGAGCTACCTAGAACAAATGAAGAACTGTCAGCGACCAAGCGAACAAGCCGGGACAAAAGGAGTAAGTGTCAGCGGGAACGTTGGGATGGGGCTAACTAGAACACTTGAAGAATATTCAACGACCAAGTGAAACAGCCAGGAGAAAAGGAGTCAGTGTCGGTGAGAACGTTTTTGGGATGGGACTACCTAGAACACATGAAGAACTGTCAGCGACCAAGCGAACAAGCCGGGACAAAAGGAGTAAGTGTCAGCGGGAACGTTGGGATGGGGCTAACTAGAACACGTGAAGAACTGTCAATGACCAATGAACAAGCCGGGAGAAAATTAGTAAGTGGCGGCGAGAACATCTTGGGGATGGGGCTACGTAGAACACATGAAGAAGTGTCAATGACCAAGTGAACAAGCCAGGAGAAAAGGAGTAAGTAGTGTCAGCGAGAATGTTTGGATGGTGCTATCTAGATACATGTGAAGAACTGTCAACGACCAATTGAACAAGCCGAGAGATAAGGAGTAAGTGTTGGCGAGAACTTGTTGGGGATGGGGCTACCTAGAACACATGAACTGTCGACGACCTAGTGAACAAGCCGGGAGAAAAGGAGTAAGTGTCAGCATGAACGTTGGGATGGGGCTAACTAGAACACATGAAGAACTGTTAGCGACCAACTGAACAAGCCGGCAGATAAGGAGTAAGTGTTGGCGAGAACTTGTTGGGGATTGGGCTACCTACAACACCTGGAGAACTGTCAACAACCAAGGGAACAAGCCAGGAAGGAGGGAGTAAATATCGGCGAGAACGTGTTGGGGAAGAGGCTATCTAGAACACGTTAAGAACTGTCAATGACCTAGTGAACCAGCCGGGAGAAAAGGAGTAAGTGTCGGTGAGAACGTCTTGGGGATGGGGCTGCCTAGAACACGTGAAGAACTGTCAACGACTAAGTGAAACAGCCGGGTGAGAAGGAGACAGTGTCGGTGAGAACGTCTTGTGGATGGGACTATCTAGAACATGTGAAGAACTGTCAACGACCAAGTGAACAAGCCGGGAGAAAAGGAGTAATTGTTGGCGAGAACGTCTTAAGGATGGGGCTAACTAGAACACATTAGGAACTGAACAAGCTGGGAGAAAAGGAGTAAGTGTCGGCGAGAACGTGTTGGGGAGGAGGCTACGTAGGACACGTAACAAACTGTCAACGACCAAGTGAATAAGCCAGGAGGGAAGGAGCATATTTTGGCGAGAACTTGTTCGGGATGGTGTTACCTGGAACACGTGAGGAACTGTCAACGACCAAGTGAACAAGCAGGGAGAAAAGATGTAGGTGTTTTTGAGAACGTTTTGGGATGGGGCTACCTAGAACACGTGAATAACTGTCAACGACCAAGAGAACAAGCCAGGAGAAAAGGAATAATTGTCGGCGAGAATGTTGGGAAAGAGGTTACCTAGAACATGTGAAGAAGCCGGCGGTGGGGGAAGGAGTAATTGGCATGTCACTATATTCCTGAGTAATGTTGTTTGCCTTTAAGTGTAGATTGGACCGCAGTATACAGGGGACTGAAGTGATACACCTTTCTGACCCGACGTTATTGTGGCTTTGCTCTCGAGAAATCCGGATCTCTTCTACAAACTGCCATGGACATCGGGCGCCATTTTGTTTATATACTAGAAAGCGTGATATCGTTTGTAAGCTTGTGGCTGTTCCTCACAAGGGTGACTGTGGACTTTTTCTGTTTTGTTTTTTCTTTCCTGTTTACACCCTCCAACATTTAGACATCAGACGATGAATGAAATGGGTGAAATAATAATCCAACGAGTCCGGGGTCCAGGAGCTTCGAGTTACCCGACATTCGTCTTTCAAGATAAGGGAAAACTCCGGAAAAACCTTATACAGGTAACTCCTCCTGACCGAGATTCGAACTCGGGACCTCTTGAACGTGAGGCAGACACGCAACCATCTACGAGCAAGGCTGAGGAAGTGATACTTGTAATGTGCCTTTTGATGACATTTATTTCTGATTCTTTGTTTATTCATTAGCACCATCATTTACTTTTGATTCATATTTGGTTGCTGTTCATTTGTGTCTTGTGGTGGATATGAAATCAATATTGAATTTCAAAATCTGAAATTGATTTTAACTATGTGTTTTCGGATAAAGATTTGTTTTTTGCGAATACCTTTAGTGCGATATATATAGACACAAATTAATTACAGTAAGTAAACAGCGATGTTGATGTAATTATGAGTTCATATAATAAGCATCGCTTGTATTGCCTCAAACACAAAACACTATGTTCATTGGAAATACTTTTTTATTTCTTTGAAGATATTGTGGCTTAACAAAAGCAATAATTCGTTATAATGAACAGCATAGTTACCTTACATGAATTGATTTAACTATGATTGTCACTGATTTCTGTGCATGTACTGACTGATTCTGTCTTCAGATTTTATTATCTCCTTATTCCAATTAATGATACTTAGTTCTGCAACATTTCAGATTAGACCCAGAAACAGTTGCTGGCACTACTGTTGACAAGTCACCATTGTTCTCTGCTGAAGTCCTACCAAGAGACACAAGCTTCAGTAATGGAATCGATCGTCCGAAATATGATTACCATAAATGTAATGCTCCATGTGATGTCCTAACTACCAATGAATACGTACTCTCCGATCAATATGGTCATTGTAGGGACGGGGCAGACATGTATATAGCACCTTTATACTTAAAACACAGTAGTTTAAGTGATATGAGCAAAACAACACAACAGTTCAGCATGTGTCAGAAAAGCTTTAGTTCTGTATCGAATTTGAAACATAATTTACACCATGAGGGTAAGAAGACACACCAATGTCACGTTTGTGATAAGAATTTTACTCACTTGTCAATGTTGAAGAGACATAATTTAGTTCATGAAGGTAAGAAGTCACACCAATGCAACATTTGTGATAAGAGCTTTGCTCACTTATCAACTTTGAAGACACATAATTTAGTTCATGAGGGTAAGAAGTCACACCAATGTAAAGTTTGTGATAAGAGGTTTACTCACTTGTCCACTTTGAAGACACATAATTTAGTTCATGAAGGGAAGAAGCCACACCAATGTAAAGTTTGCGATAAGAGTTTTACTCATTTGTCAAATATGAAAAAACATAATTTAATTCATGAAGGTAAGAAGCCACACCAATGTAAAGTTTGTGATAAGAGGTTTACTCACTTGTCAGCTTTGAAAGAGCACAACTTAATTCATGAAGGTAAGAAGCCACACCAATGTAAAGTTTGTGATAAGAGCTTTACTCAGTTGTCAACTTTAAAAAGACATACTCTAGTTCATGAAGGTAAGAAGTGACACCAATGTAAACTTTGTGATAAGTGGTTTACTCAGTTGTCAACTTTGAAAAGACATACTTTAGTTCATGAAAGTAAGAAGCCACACCAATGTAAAGTTTGTGAAAAGAGCTTTATTCGGTTGTCGCTTTTGAAATCCCATTGTTTAGTTCATCATGGAACCAGCATTCAGTAATGTGTCAAGTTTCCAAACCGCTAATTTGATTTGAGTGTAGGAAGTGGAGATGCATAGAGTATGATACTAGGACACTGCTTGTCTTGCTTCTAGGAAGGAGTTCTTATTGAGAACTTCGTCTAGTTTTGGTCTCAGCACTTTTTATGATGGCATTTATTATTATCATTAATAGTGGTAGAAAAATAATTATTCAGCTAATGTTTAATAAATAAGTTAATTTGTAACTATATAGTAGTTGTAATTACATAGTCAACTATTATGTCAATCTATCTAATAATTGTCATAATCTAGTCTGCCAATAAACATTTCAATTGATTTGCTTTCTAACATTAAGACCTCCAAATTAGCATAAGTAGCCACACCTATCACTAGCTCCTTAATGCAGTTACATTATTCGTTGTATTCCAGGCTTTTGCCATTTTGACAACAAACTCACACAAGTTGTTTGCTTACCACGCACTTAATAGATCCTCTATACAGTCATTTTACCATCCTTTCAGAAAGGTGAAACTTTTCCCCAGTTCCTTTTGCTGAAACACCTGTCACACTGAGTAGAAGAAAGATTTCATCACTTCAGTGGGATGAATATTAAGACCATCAAGATAGTATTTAGGTGTTGCTTTATCTTGAATTTCTCTCCCAGCTGATACAAATGTTCCATAGGAACACTGTGAAAATATTTCTCTCTCAAGACATTCCTTATCTGAGTATGATATTGATCACACCGAACTCTGTTGAAAAGTACGTTACTTTTGCTATTGAAAAGTTGTCATTTAAAAGATGAAATGTGTGACATTTGTAAGAAAACAAATGAAGCGGCAGATTGTTATTTTAGAAATAACGGTAAAAATGGTGATAACTATAACAAACATGCTGAAATGTAAACAGTCTTGAAGTAAACAAAGCAGAAGTCAGTAATAATTGATTTGAGTTCATAGTGGACAATGGTGCATCCACTCATATGTTAAATGAGGCTAACTGTACACCAAAACTGGAGCATTGTGCAGAAGAAATAAAAACTGCTAAAAATGGAGTAAAGATTTCTGTAACAGTTATTGGTTCCCTAGAGTTTGAAAACTGTGTACCTGAACTGTCTTTTAACCTAAAAGTTAGTAAATATAGTTGTGATACTGGTGGTGAATATAAAATTACATTACAATGGGATGTCTGAACGACTAAATCTGACATTGATGAACAAAGCTAGAGCAATGATTGATGCGAAATGTAACACAGGAATGTGGGGCGAAGCAGTCCTGACACCTGCTTATCCCACAAATCGAAGTCCTACTAAAGGCTCAAACACCACGACAGCTGAGAAGTGGTTTAAGAAGAAACCAGATCTGAGTGGACTTCAAATTTTAGTAATAGGTGCATGCAAAAGTAGTAAAGCCGTTAAAAAAACTGGATAACAGAAGCAAAGAAGCGATGCTTGTTGGATATGCTAATGATAGCTATAGATTGTGGGATCCAGAAAAGAGAAAAATCTTTGTGAATAGAGGTGTAATGTTCACTCCCTCACTGTTTTGTTAAAATTAAAAGCCAAGAGAAGAAAATATCAAAATTTTTGAAAAATATGAAGAGATAAATGAAGAAAAAATCAAGAACCTGATGAACATTCAGAAGTAAGAAATACAGAAAAAAACTAAAAAACAGAAAATGAAGGAGAATTCTGACAGTTGGAGAGAAAGAATTGGGGTTTACAAATCTTAAGAAGTTTGAAGGTTACATCCTTGATGATGAAGCATTTCTAACATACAGTGGAACAATGGAAGGTTCAGATAAGTAAAAATGGCGAAGAGCAGGAGAAGAGGAAAAGGATTCACTGAAAAGAAATAATATGTGGGAACTAGTGAACGAAAGTGAAGCTAAGGGTAAAGAACTGCTTACAGCTAAATGGATTTTCAGTAATAAGAATAATGGGAAGTATAACGCTCGCCTTGTATTATGAGGATGTCAGCAGAAAGAGTGCAATCTTGATTATAAAGATATATTCAGTCACGTTATTGATAAAAGTGATTTAAGATTACTTTTTGGAATTGCTGCTAGAGATCACATAATAATTGAATCATTTGACATAAAACCAGTTTTTTACATAAAGAGCTAAAAGAAGAGATATATATGAAGTTGCCTGAAGGGTACAGTGATGTAAGAAGAGTCTGGAAATTGAGAAAGTCTCTTTATAGTCTGAAACAAGCTCCATGCAGATGGAACAAGCAATTTACAGATTTTCTGAAGAAAGAAGGACTAAAACAATTACAGACTGATCAGTGTATATTCAAAAGTGATATAGAAGATATCTTCATAGCTATTCATGTAGATGATGGAATTGTTTTTGGAAAAGACAAGGTACATATAGAGAAACTACTGAAGAAAGTTAATAGGCATTTTTAGATGACAAGAAATGAAAATCCTATAAGATGTTTAGGAGTGGAAATTATAAATTCAACTGATGGCTTGTACATACATAAAAAATACACAAAAGAAGTGCTGCAAAAATTCAATATTGTCGCTAACGCATTTTTGAGGCATTGCAGCCAACCTGTTCAAAGAGACGGGCAGTGCAGTGTGGAGATGAAAGCTCGCCGAAACGGTGGTGGAAAATGACGGATTTCTTGAGAGTTCGTCTTTGTTCTAGTGGCATCTTAATTGTTGCAGATCATTCTGGATAGTGAGTGATCTACAAAAAGGGAGCCGCCACCCACCAGAGTCAGGCAGTTGTTAATTGAACTCACGTGCCTGAACAGCTGTCTGAGCTGTGTTGTGGATGTTGACCATGCAAGTTGTATTGTGTATGTGACATGATTCAGCTACTGTAAAAGTTGACAAAGTATGTTTCTATGGAAATAAGGAGCGATTTTTGGTGTTTGTAACCTGGTTTTTTAATTTCGCGAACCCACAAAGTCACTATATGATGGATTGAAACCGGTAGCAACCCCAATAATATCTTAGAATTCATGAAGTGTAGAAATCCCAAAAGACTCTACAAAGCCAGGTAATGATTCTTTACAATACAGATAAGTAATTGAAAGTTTGTTATAGCTGAGTTGTAAAACACGGCCCGATTTGATATATTCAGTGAGTTATGAAACTCAATACATGGAACATCCACAAGAACATGATGTTAAAAATGTAAAAAGGGCTCTGCGGTAGCTGGTGATAAGGAAGAAAGAAGTACTACGGGCTATGTAGTAATGTGCGCTGGAAGCCTGACTTCATGACACTCGAGAAAACAGAGCATGGTAGCAAAATAAACAACTGAGGCAGAGTACATTCCTGCAGCAAAATTCTGTACAGAGTTCACATATTTAAGAACATTGATTGAAGAACTGACGGGAACAACTGTGAAAATAATTTTGTATATAGATAATCAAAGTTCAATAAAATTAACCAAATCAGGCCAGTTAAGTTTGACAGGAAAAGGGCACATTGAGGTGAAATTCCATTATCTGAGTCATAAATTCAAGAATGGAGAATTTGAAATAAGATATTGTCCCTCAAATAGTCAACTGGCTAATATATTTACTAAACCACTGTTAGGCTTAAACTACAACAAAATTAAAGATATGCTAATAATATGAGAAGAATATGTTTTGTAAGAAATTTGTGAAATGTATTATGCTGAAAATTTAATTACTACACATTCATGTTAAAAAAAATCCATGTTACCATTAAGGGGAAGTGTAAAAGGCTAATGATAAAATGTCTTAGTTGTGTGTTATTCAATGGCAATAAGCTAAGAAAATGCCAGTACAAGGTTATAGTTATCCATGATGGCAATAACATCTGTATTATACAGATTAAAAAGCATTTTTGCAACATTTTCTCCTTTAGAAGTAAGAAACAACACAGGACTCAAGCTACAGATACTTGTCTCTTTATGCCAATGCTATTATCAGTTGAGCTAGTTCAATGAAATACTGCAGCAACACTAAATCTCCTAATATACTTAAAGTGTCATCAGTAAAGATCAAAGCAATCTCAAATATTAAATATTCCTAATAAAACCTGCTTTGTTGGGATCTATAAGGGTTAGTTTGTATTTAGTTAACTATTCTGCCATGTGCAGGAAATAATTTGAAGTGTAAATAATAGAAGCTAGGGTTAGTTTTGTATTTAGTTAACTGTTCTGCCATGTGCAGGAAATAATTGAAGTGTAAATAATAGAAGCTAGCAACAGTGAACAAACATATACATAAGATATAATTATATCTAATGAAGTGAGCTTATCTTTTAAGAAAAATGATGAACATTTGACAGAATTCAATTGTGACTAGTTACACAAACTTTTTATTGTCAGTCAGTTCATTTGTTGTCAAAGTTACAGTCGTTAGATGTAGTAATACTTCTGTATCTATAACCAAACTCTGAAAATGAAACAGAATCAAAGACAATCAATTGGCAGTATTTCAAAATGCTGCTCATTCTTATACAGTCACTTCCCATATAATACTGAAATTTTCATTAATGCTCCATTCAACAGGTATATATTCAATACGTAAGTCACATTTTGTGCAACAGTAGCTTCATTGTTTACATAAACTTGACCTACAGTAATATATATTGTAAGATTAATACCTGAAATGTGGGTGACTCATAAATTTTACTTTTTTAATGCAAAAGTAACAAAACTAATAAAGGTTTCAGAGTACAAGTAGTGGTCAGTATATTATTAATTATGCTGCATGTAACATAAATGTGTGACATTGAATTTCCATGAACTGCTCAGGTTAGTACCTGAGATATGAACAAAGAAACAAACAAAAGACACAAAAATGCTAAGAATGTCTGACTGAGATGGATAAATCTCGTTGAAGATGAGCATGATGAATAGGTATTTGCTAATGCATTAACTTACAATAATTCACTAATTTCTTTATTTTCTTTTTATGTCCTCCAATGCCAAGTTACATCGACAAATGAAATGGGTGAAATAATGCTCAAATGAGCCCAGGGTTCGTAGAATTTATTTACCTGACATTCATATTTCAGGGTGAGGGAAAACCTCAGGAAAATCCTTATCCAGATAACTCACCCTAACGGAGAATCAAACGTGAGACCTCATGAATATGTGGTAGACATGCTACCATCTACGCTAACAAGGCAGGCATTAATTTCTTTAGTCAACATACCAACATTACATCACAATATTGTAATACAAGAGAGTGAACGGCTTCACTGCCAGCTGCTTAACATTAAATACCAAACATACAACAATAATTAATTTACCGTGTCAATTTTCAAGATGAATAAAATAACTAGCTCAAATATATATAGTAGACAATCTAATTTTAATATACCATTTCTTTCTTAAATAACAAATCATAATACTTATATCAAAATATAAAGTAGAACCACATGTTCAAAGTAAAATGCTGGACATTATTTAGCCATCCCTTGATCTCGCATGGCTTGCTCTATCTATGGCTAAGTGACACATTATTACATAAAGACAGTGACTGTATGTATGTCTGGAGATGGACCTCTCCATGGATAATATGCTGAATCAAATAGCAACACCAGTCTCTTGTAAATCTACATTAATTTAGACATAATCCAGGGTTAAATATGAACATTTCAGTTTCTAGTGGTCTCACTGTGGACCAATATGTCCTCAAGGTTTAGAGATAGTCCTTACTTATGTGGAAGATAAAGCACTTGGTTTAACACAATGCAATGTTGACAATTGAAATGGGAGATTGCAACATGTCACTTTTAAAATTTGTAACATACATCAGTTCAGAGATACATAAGAACAGATACCTTAACCAACAAAGTCAAAATACATAATGTGTAGTAAGAGTAATGATGTATGGGATACAGTTTAGCAGTCGACAAACAAGAAACACAACCAGTGTTTTGTCAGAATTATTGAGTTTATTCAACTGTTTTTCACAAGTCAGAATGTGATACAAGCTACATTGATAGCATGTCATTTGCATAACTTCTTTTTATTTAAGAACAAGTAAAGTTTTTCAATGTTAGAAATAGATACAGGGGTCAAAAATTGAAACACAGATGATGATATTACCTAACAATGTGAAAGTACACATGCTACACTTCTGAGGCAAGAGAGTACTTCCTTATACCTCAGCTAGGGGTCATAGATTTCCAAGGGAAGAGAAAGAAGTGACTCATTTTTTAACCTTTTTGTTAAACTAAGAAAGATAAATTGGCAAAAATATATTATGCCGAATATACAAACATTAAATTATGCACATTAGTAAGCTTCAAAGTACTCTTCAATATGACATGCTCCAGGTAATTGTATTACACTGAACTCTTGGTATCTTTTAATAACCCCACATCACATTTTGCAGAGTTATAAAATTCTGAACAGGATTTATCCTCGTAGTCCACTGTCACCTGGAGCTCTGCCTTGATTAAATATGTTGAGCACTTGTTTCTTGTGGCAGTCCACTTACTTTTCATTAATGAAAAGATTGGCTCTACAAAATCATTTGAGCCAGGGATGCTACATAAAACTACCACAAGTTTGGAAATATTTTGCACAGAATTGTCATGCTCAGTTACTGAAAAAAGAATATAAGTCAATTTGCTGCATAATCACCATCTTTGTTCATACTGCTGCAGAGATAATCTCGATGACTGCTGAACTGCTCGTACATGTTATCAATGGAAATATGTTCTCTGAGGTGGCTTTTTCACACTCTTGGAACTCAATCCATTCCTGTAAAGAAAGTGCTGTATCTTATCATTTATTTGATTTTAGCTTTATTTTAATGAGATATACATGGCTCTGTAATAATACTTTGTATGTTTTATCTATATTAATATTACAAGGAGAATAAATCTATGTGTAGAAGGGAGGGCTAATTTTAAGGAAGTTGTGCACCCTTTCGCTATAGAACAACTTTAAACTTC
This sequence comes from Mantis religiosa, assembly GCA_030765055.1. Classification (NCBI taxonomy): domain Eukaryota; kingdom Metazoa; phylum Arthropoda; class Insecta; order Mantodea; family Mantidae; genus Mantis; species Mantis religiosa. The sequence goes on from CM060957.1 coordinate 164,640,956, forward strand.
CATAGAGACAGAAGTTATATAATGTTCCCAAAGACATTAAAGCACTCGCAACAGTTTGATAGTTTATACCAACATTCCCTTTGTATGATCGGACACTACCACGTCACATCAAACACTTATCTCAATTGGTAGCTATAATAATGTACAAAGTCTTATTAGATAGATAAAGGAAATGTAGTCAGAAAAACGTAATTTGTGTCAATCTATCTTATTATCTCATTTACTGTTTTCGAGATATTCGTTACTCATTAATGAAATCCTACATTCTTCTACATCTAATAGTGCGAAGCTTATTCCTGTATTTCTCTTGATATCATGTTAAAATTTATCATTTTTAAAATTTGACTATCATTTCAGTCTCTTGTATTTATTTTGTATATACAACGAAATGTGTAATGACGCTACTTCTGTAAACAGGTAAATCTGTTTGAAGGATGACTTGAGAAATTAGTTGGAATACGTCAACTTAGTATCATTAGTATATGCTTTTAGATAAGGGACGATCTCTTAGTTATATTGATTGTCTACCAGGATACATTGTTTATAACCACCTCGTCTTGTTCATAGAGGGCAGCACATGTAATATTGGTTAGCGTAGAAGAATCTTTTAAATTTATTCATATAGTTTTAAAATACAACGCAATTATATATTTTGGTTACAGTTTAGATTCTATTTATATTTATGGATGAAACAAGCAGTAGCTGCAGTATACATTAAGAGAATATGGAAAAAATAAATTATTGTATGTCAGAATGGAAGTTCTCTGAAAGTTATACATATTGACAAGTTTTGGAAAGTTATCCCATGATTCTATTGGTAATTAAATCTTGTTAGATATTTTGTTGGAACTTGTATACAATTGTAATGCACAAAACATGTTGAAATAGTTTCCAATTTCCCACATCTGTGTGAATTATACCACTTTAAGACAACGTGAGAACATTTCTAACATATCTCTCTTGTTTGGGAGGAGTTTACTTTTGAGTTTAGCTGTTCATAGATTCACAAACTTGAGATTATGACATCCAACTGACTTAAAACTTATATTACCATTAAAGCTCGGTATCTAATTCCTGGGTGGAGTGCAATACCTTTTGTACCTACTACGTACATGATAGAATAAACTGAAAGTGTATTTAAAATTCAAACCAATAATAAGTTATAGTCATTCCACAAAGAGCTAAGTGCTTTATTGTGATGTAGACTGTTTAAGTGAAATAAGATCATGTGTATATGTTATTGTTTATATGAAAGTCATTCCGAACGAAGAAGCTACTCCCAGTAAATACAACAAATACTATAATTGGAACTTCTCATACATATATTATGCTTTAATTTAAATTGTTACAGCTTTTTTATGAGAATTAAAATTATTGAAAATTAATCAAAACTTCACGGGTGATCAGCCGTGTCTAGTTATGAATGTCGAGCTTTCGGCCGTTGTATACTCCATGATCTTCTTCAGGATCCTTTATTCAGATTCAGTGTTACCACCATAACAACCTCCGTCATCTGGAAATGATCCCAATAATAAACTGATGAATATATCCAGCTGCCGCATCGAGTGATGACAGGTTCTGACGAGAGTGGGATATTTGTAACAACAACTTGAACAACAGTTTACAAGAGAGTTCGTCTTTGACACTAGACAATCCACTTCAGAAAAATGTGCTCTAACATCGACTATCTTTCTATGTATATCGTGTACTAAGTAATGTACCTACATCATGTTCGAGTAAAAAGCTTGTATTGACTTTGTTGCTTTCACAGTTTATGAAGGTACGTCACTCACATAAAGTAAGACGTCATCATTTCTGTTATCTTAAGACCAAACCAAAGACACACATTCTTCAAAGAGTCTACAAATTGTCTAGTGATAGTTTCCAATACTTCACTTGTAAACAGAAATACTTAACCTGGTACATCCATCTCCAATATACCAATTATTACTTTATTCTAATAACGATTTTTCTACATCACTCATTTCGTTAATGGATACCAAAATCTTCTTTCCGTGTACTTTTACTTTGTATCTTGCTAATGGGTTTGTCGTAACATTGTGACAGAGTTCTTTTGAAAGGATGATTCGTCTGGGATAGGTTGTCTAAACTCTATTTCTATAAAATGCTAAAATTTCCCTTCTACAGTGTCCAGAAGTGGAATGTTTACGTAAACTAAAGATTTACAAAAGGTTCTGTAAAATCTGACAATTTATTCTCCTATATGGTACACTTGGTTTCAGTAAAAGTTGCGTGGATGTTTCGTTACTTGCGACTTACACTGTCTGTGAATGCTTATCGCGGCCCACCGGTTGCCAAACAGTACATTTTCTTTCGGCTGATACCTTTTGTATTGTACATCTTACAAAATTACACTTCTCAGTCTATACATGAAGTCATGTTCAATTTCTGATACAATATCTCTGATTCTGATACAATTACAAGATTTGTATGTCTCAAAAGTTACACATGGTCAAATGAAACTATGAAAACTGAACAGAAACCAAACTTCGCTTACAGAAACTCTGTCATTAATGAAATTTGCAACAGTAAAAATAATGCAAAAGTTTTTGTATTTGAACTTCCATGTCATATGGTGGTACTTTGCAAATAGGAGTATTCTTAGATTAAAAATAAATATTACATACTTTAATACCCCTTAATTCCTGAGATTAGTAAATGTATTTTTTGGGAAAGGAATAAAAAGTGAATAAAGAAAATAAAAAATTGTCCAAAACTGGAAAGTGCTGACTTCTATGGCACCCAGGTATTCAGATGTTAGTTCTGTTGTATGTGATGAGAAGTTGAAATGATATCAAATTATCGATTATTTTGGAAGTCATTATTTTTAAAACATAGTTCAAACCACGTGTTAGATATTTGTATATTAATATGACGTACTCGGACGTCTATCTTCTAATGCTAATATATCGATATGAACCGTAACTTCTGTTCAACAGATCCAACCTCATGAAGGTGTTCTAGCTTTTTCTGTACCAATGTTCACTATGTTGGAATTCAGTTTATGTCCAATCCATCGACAACAAAGTTTACCACATTTAGTTGTAGATGTAAAATGTTTTGGATTTGACTTATATGAGTTCCTAATGTCACCCAATTAAATAAATAAGCTGTCAGTCGATCTTATCTAATCATTACTCGAACTGTAGTAATACTTACATCAGTAACTGCTGCTCCTGGGCGTGCTTCAGTAAACTCAACTGATATATTTTTTGTTTTGTAATTTACATCATCCAACGATAAGTCATATCGGACTATGAATGGAACGGGTGAAATCATGCTCAAATGAGATCAGGGTCAATGGAGCTTAGAGTTATCCGACATTCGTCTTTCAGGATAAGGAAAAAACCCGGAAAAAACCTTATCCAGGTAACTTACCCTGACCAAGATTCGAACTCGGGACCTCTCGAACGTGAGGTAGACACTCTACCCCCACGCTACTGAGGCGGGCTACTGATACCTTTTAAACTGCCTGTACATATTATTGTTACAACAGTTATGGCTCCACAGCCGAAAGTATTTATTAGCAGATCAATGATAAAGTGTAACATCTGGCTACAAAAATATAAACATCTTGTTATAACGTACATTTAAAGACAATTTAATATTGTACGAGGAGTTAACAATTTTCGCGATATTCCTTGTTATTAGCTTCAATTTGCCAACACTAATCTTTTCTTAAATGATATCTAGTTATTTATTTTTGTGTTGGACTTTCAAATAGAATGGAATGTCACAGCGACCAACTGTTGAAACACTTGGCAATTGCTTAAGACTACTGCAGTCCCTAATAGAAATGTCTTCGTGTCAGTAGAGCTGACTACAGAGATCCTATCAACTAGGTCAACAATTAAGTTTAGTTAATTTCAGCAAATGTTCTTGTCATTTAACATGAGATAAATGAATGAATAAACTCCTGTAATAATTTTTTAAATTATGAGTGGAGAAAGTAATGTAAGTGAGATTGTTAACATTAAATGCACCTCACAGCATATGAGCATTACTGAGAATCTCTAAACATAGTAAATTATTAGAGGAGCCATTGATAAACATTCTACTCCTAAAGAGATATTTTGAAAATGCTCTGACACAAGTCTGCTGTGTTAAAATTGTATATCTCATGTACATTTGTGAAAATACTTCCAAATTCTTTGTTCTTTATAATTGTATACAAGTTCCAACAAAATAAATATAGACAAATCTTTCAAATGATCATATAACCATGGAGCAAAGGCGCACACATCTGCGATTGGACAATTGAAAGTCCACAAGCCAGACTTTCAGTCTCTAGCCAGATCACGGCTGAGCCCTCTACTGGCAGTAGAATATTTTATAAGTTAGGGAAAATGTCGGTAGAGGTCTGTTTTTGTGTTTTTTGTATATATAAGTTGTGTACTGATACTAAAGTGTTTTAATGTGCCAAAAAACAAGTCTTGGTCTTTTGTGTTTTTCACCGGGGTCGATGTCGTACTCACCTAGACCACGCACAAGGGAGTTGAAGTTATGGGAGAGGTTTTGATAGAATGGGTGTGAGAGGGTGTGGATGTAGTGTGTTTTTTGTATATATAAGTTGTGTACTGATACTAAAGTGTTTTAATGTGCCTAAAACAAGTCTTGGTCTTTTGTGTTTTTCACCGGGGTCGATGTCGTACTCACCTAGACCACGCACAAGGGAGTTGAAGTTATGGGAGAGGTTTTGATAGAATGGGTGTGAGAGGGTGTGGATGTAGTCTGTTAGGGTAAGAATGTGTAGGTCATGATGGATTACAAGGTTAAGGATGTACCATGGGAAATCCGTGGCAATACGGAGGAATCGAGCCTGTAGGACTTGAAGGTGGTGTAGGTGAGTTTTAGCTGCTATACCCCAAATGGCACAGGCATAAGTGATGGCTGGTCAGAGCTCTGGTTAAAAGCACTTGCTTTTCCGGGAGGTCCACGTTTCTGAAGGTGTTCTCCCAGGCCACCTTACGATGGGCGCAGAGCAGCTGCCTTGCCAGGCATTTGAACCGCTGGTAAACAGCTCCTATCCTAGGATTGCGGAAAAGCTGCCATAGCTTCCCGACAGCTGCCTTGGCTTTTAGCAGCTGCCGGACCTAGTTGGGAATGGTCAGAGGGTGAGATGTGTTGGTAGGAATGCAGTGAGTGTGTACGCTCACCGCTTGACGGACATGCTGGAAGCAACTCACCGCCGCCGTCTCCAACGCAATGACGTCGCTGATGTGTGGACGCGGGTCGACGGTTTGTTTCAGTTGAAGAATGGTTACGTCTCAGTTGACCTCAGGTTCCCAGTCTGTGTTTAACAGTGCTGGCATGGTGACGTAGGAATCGAGCATGACAGTTTCATGGTCGGAGTCCAATTCATTCACCGCCGAGAGGTCTAGGTGAAATGGAAAGTTCTTGGTGATCATAATACCAATTAAATCTGTTCTGCCGCGGGCCGGACGGAAAGTTGGACCTCTCGGCCCTTGCATGGCGAGATTTGGGTCTCCGCTTATCCTCGCCACCATATCAGGTGCTGTTGAGGTAGACGATAGTTGCCAATCATCTGCGGTCAGTTCTACCCTCGCAGTTGTTCTCCGGAAATCTGTAGCGGACCGGACCCCCCGGAGGGAGGCGTCTGAACGGGTCATAATGACCCCAGGTTTTGGACCAGAGGCCCAAAAACCCTCGCCTGTGGTCTTGCAGAACCTTCTGTCTCTAGTATGTGTAGTCTTTGTCAAGAAAGAAAGAAGATAGTAAGAGAGGATGAAGAAACAAAACTGACTCGCTCTCTGGTTAAGCGGTGCGCACACTGGCAGCCGAGCGACAAGCTATCAGGGGGTCAGAGCCCACCGCTTGCCGCTGTCCTGGCTGCTGTACCGGCACGAACTCTGACGCCCGAGCGAGAAGCCAGAAGGGGGTCACTGCCCGCTGCTTCCTGTTTATAGGTTGTAAGGAAGACGTGGCCATGATGAAGCCGGCGGTCCCCTTGGCTGTATCCCTGTATGCTTGCTGCTGTAGCGCTGCTCGTCGCAGTGGAGCCACCCCTGGACAGCAAATCCCTTTGTTTGCAATTTCTGCCAGCTGACATACGTCTGCTATATAACAAATGCGTTTACTCTGCCCCATTCTATCTAATTTGTCAACCGCCACATTCACTAATACACTTATACAAACCAAATATAAAAATACAAGTATTTAAGGCAGTGTGATATCAAATTAAATATATTTTTTGAATCCTTTGGGAATATCTTCGCAATTCCCTTCATTCTGGATGTTCGTTTATATCCCTAAGCGATAGACAAAATATTAATAAACAAATATGTAGATTTTGTTAAAACACAGGATGTATGTAAGACATTATCCTTTTTAATTGTTTGCATTTACCAATATTTCCAGTTTTCTCCGAAAGCAATACATTATTTGGTTTAGTCCGGACATATACTGATTAGCTCTTCAAACATTTGACTATCACTTCAAGTGAAGGGACACAACTACACCTTTTATTTCTGCATCTGTCAACAGCAAAGCTCTTACAACAAAAGTTGGCTAAACACACAGGATATTTAAAGGATGTGACACGTAAATATTCAGGGATATCTTGACCTCAGACCTCCTATACATGGAGCTCTTCCGAAGATTTTCTAAACAATTCTTTCAAAGATTTCTATGTAAGTACCATATATTTAAAATATTTTCAGGACAAATGTTGTAAAAGTGTACAATCAACTGTCATTCTACACTGTCTCTGCATTTGGATGATGTTCACTGTCTCTGCATTTCTAGGACATTACCATAATGGTAAACTTTAAGAGACAGACAAAATCTTACTGCTCCAATATAGAGATCTTGGTTCAACTGTGAATGTAGTCAGAAGTCTCTCTATTCCTTGGACATTACCATAATGGTAAACTTTAAGAGACAGAAAAAATCTTACTGCTCCAATATAGAGATCTCCATAAAACAATTAACTAATGCCAAATGCCTATCCTCATTGTGGAGTAAAGCATTTACGACCTATTTCTTGTTATTTGTTTCAGATCCCAATAACTCTAGATTTCTCAACTGGAAAGGGTTTATTAAATTTTTATCGTTAAACTAAACAAGGAAAATAAAATTGAAGCCATCACATAGCGACGAGGTTAAAATGTTTAACTATTGCTGAAAGGTTAGCTAGCTAGATATTCTCCTAATTCTTTCAAGTAACAATGTATATTTCCTCTGATATGAAACACGTATATAAACAAGTGTGTATAACAGCAAATTCTAAATGTTCAATGCAGTATTTCAATAATCAACAAGAAAATTGGAATTAGGAATACCTCTTAGGGTTCAGGTTCAGGCTTTTATTTTGAGTTTCATGGCCTGGTGCCGGTACAAGGGGGCCCGGCTTACAGGCTAAAATTTTCATTGAGGTTATAGTTAGGGATTATATGCTTATTGTCCACTTGGGTGTGTATAAAATCCCACACGGTGACCTTTCTAACCCACTGAGAACAGTTTCGTTAAGTTAGTGTTTTTCAGTGTCCCTTTTCTGTTATGTGCACTATTGACAAGCGCTTATTTTGTGTTTTTATTTACACACACACACGCACACACACCTGGGCGTACCAGGTACGTCCCAGTCAGTCACTCACGCACGCACACATACTTCACTATTTACACTGCTCCGTGCGCCAGCATGTTGCTGTCTGCTCGCCTGCTGTGTCGGCGGCCTCTGCATATGGGGAAAGATCTGGGCCGGAAGGACTTGGGCGCTCATTGTGGTGTAACGATGGCATTAGAATATTTTTAAGCATGCATGCTTACGGTTGACAATTTTTGGATTGCTATGTTGCTGTATGCACGCCCAGATGGAAGAGGCTCGTTTTATTACGGCTTCGGGGATGTATGCGATATGGGTTTCTTGATGAAGGCTGGCAGTAGTCGTGTGGATAGGGGCAGATAGGATTTTACGTAAGGAGATGGGAACATAACCTAAAGGAAAAAATGATCAACAGGTACATCGTCTAAAAGACTTCCTTCCTTAGACAGCATTATTTATTTTGTTGAAATCCTCTCTATATTCACTGAAGCTATTGTTTATTTTACAGCAATAAAGAACAATCAAATAGGAACTTTAAGCTAAGAACATACTTAAAATGTGTTATGAGATCTGGTAAACAATTCCACATATTCATTCTCAGTGTAAAATGTTACCTGTGCTGGCATCTCTCGACAGCGATTCCAGTTCGGTTAGCAGTTCAGGAAGTTCTATTCCTGGCGGAGAAGGACTGTAACTAACAGATCGTCTACTGCAGACATTTAACGTGTTACACTCTCATTCCGTCCTACCACTAAGACTCATTATTCCATCTGTTTCAAATTAAAACAAAATAAAGTATACAGCTTTGCTGCATTACTCATTTTGTTGTAGATTCGAGAAGGCCGTAGTTAAATGCTGAAAATTCTGTCCGCTCATGCTACCTTTTAAATTCCAGGGCTCTTTGTTGAACTTACAAGAATAGAGTTTGAATTTCCAAGATATAAACTTTTTGTATATTGAAATATAACAACAGAAGGTTTGAAAACCGTTAATTAGATAAATTAAGTTGCAATAAATTATGATTTTTTAACAATATTTGATCTTTGATATATTAAAAGCTTATCCACATGTTAAGACTTACAAGTTGGGGAAATTTAACGGAAATTACTCTTAATGAATCTGAAAATAATTCTCGAATGTCATAGTTGTACATTTTTATGTAAATATATTCAGCATTAGGTACTTCCAGCAATGATTAGATATAAATTGATACAAATATTTTCCAAAAGTAAGAAAAGAGCTTCAGAATACATCATCTTTGATATGTGGGAAGTTCGTCCAGTTTCTTTGTCAACTTCTATTCCATAATGTTACAACATTTTGACTACATGGTGTGATCATACAGATTTGTACAAAAGTCATATCTCGGTACAGGTTTTACTACGTACTTAGTGTAAGTCAAGTTTAGTAATCTATCTAAGTATTTGATCGCGAGTATTCATTACAAACACATACTTGTTAACTCCCTGAAACCAAAAGTAAAGCGTTTTCAGAAAACAGTTCTCCAAGAGTGTACACATCATACTCCATATATCAAAGATCATTATGTACCAAACTTGTGTCGGCATCTTACAAGGATGAACGTAACATTTTCCTAGAAAACTCTCCACCCCAGACATATTACATGCAACGTTCTGTGTAAGTTACTATTCTGTAAAAAGTTGTTCGGTTTTGTTTAAATTGGCTTAAGTTAAATATATTTTCATGTATATGTATGAATATATATGTTAAATCATAAGCGAATGTCTTCAGAAGCCTTCCTCATCCTGTATGACCCTTTATTGACTGGTAAAGTGTTAGGAGTAGACAAAGTGTCATTCTATGGAAATCTCAGATCTATTAAAACCCAATCTATGTTAAATAGATATTTTTCAAGAGCTAATAATTTCCTTGTTACTTCTCGCCATTGAGTCTATCAGTCCATAAAAATAATGTCTTTGTAGCGGGGATTCCCAGGTGACCTTGACCTTGTCCTAGAGATCGACATACGTTTTGGGTGATGACGGGAATTTCGAAGAATCCCTTGCTGACACAATACGTCTAACAAAGCAGATATGTTACAGTGGAAATAATATACAACAGCAAGGATTTAGATTATATTAGATTTGCGTTTAGTATGTTCACTTGTAGCTACAAAGGAATGTAAACATTGAACATGTCCAGAGATATACAGTTTATTAGCATATATACTTGACAACTTAACATAAAAGATATGTTATATACAGACAATATGAAAACAAGGCAGGGATAACATTATATGATGAAAAGTCAAACATTATTTTTAATCAACTTTCTCTTGGCTTTTGACAGTTCGTCTCTCTTCGAGTAAGACAACAGAAAGCAGAAGTACTTAGAAAGATTAATTAAGATGTTAAGTCTTACCTGCGTTCAAGAGCAAAGAATACATAAACAAATTTTGGTTTGTCGAAGTACAACAATCATATACGACAGCAGGCTACAAAAATATATAATATTAAATCGATACGAAGGGAATAAGTAATAAATTACTACATTGACTTGACTTACATACTTCAAAATTCCTTTGAGACAATCAAATATCCCATTTATAAACGTCAACTTCATGTATTGCTTTCAGAGTCAAATTCCCAAATGTTTACATTAAGTTTGAGATACTGACTTACAACAGTAGGTTTGAATTTGCTAATAAAAGTTTCATACACCATCAGTAAGTAGTTGTTAATATGTATCTGTAATTTGTAAACAGTAAATGTCCAAGTGTTTGTCAAACACTGACAATTGACACATAAGAGTGAGTGAAAGAGTGTGTGCTGTTTTAGGGCCTGTCGACAACAAGGTCATTTGGGCCCGACACATAAGATGTTGAAGAACGTGAGTATATTATAAAGTTGTATGATGTGGTACAACTACACAAATTTGTGTACCTGGTTAACCAAGCAGTATAATTTTATCTATAAGGGTAGAAAGTAAAGAAAGGCTCGAGTAAGTACAATATAATACAAAATAAAGATTGACTTGCTATAACGTAACTTATAATTTTTGTAAACTGTTATTTATAACTGTACAATATTTTGACGATATGATTTAAACAGAACAGATTTCTACCAAAGTTACAAGATTGCTTCTCTACTACATATAGCAGGTAGAAGAGGTATTGTTATCTACCGAGACTTCACTGTAAATACATGTTTGGAGAACCTATGAACCAATCAAATTGAACATTTTATAACAATGTCCATGTTATAAGAATTTCCACTAAAAACATTGTATGTGTACCTTTGTTGATGAAAAACCAATTTACTATCCTACGGCTTTAAAGTTTTGTATATAAAATGTCACATTATAATTGAAATTTTGTGTGGAGGTAAGTGGAATTTGAGGTTGATAAGGCTGTTTCTAAAATTAGTGTCATTGATTCTTACTGTCTCTTATATTATACAAGTGTTTTACTGTAATCAACTATCGACTAAACACGACGTTCGTGTTAACCCTTCACTACGTAGCTTTGCATATCTGCAAAGGGATGTTCCAACGTCATTTTCTCCGTTGTCCTTGAAAATTTAACACAGTTTTCTGCTTTGCACGTCTGCATACATATGCCTTTAGAGTGGTAAGAAAGAATTTGCCGCTAGATGGTGTTACTCTTGACACCACGTGTTCTTGCCTGCTTCCGCGTCTTGGCGGGTTAGTACAGCGTGAGATGCCACATTGTGAGTGTGCATATATGTAGATGAAAATAGAGGTGTGCGAAATATAAAATTACTGTGGTGTTCTGCTATCCCTGGTGAATATTACTTCATATTTGGAATACCCATCTGCTAGACATCACGTAAGTAAGAGCACTTTTTTCTTAGTTTGCACATCTGCAAAAGTGCGCGAAAATATTAGGTTCAGTATACAATTATCATTACAATAATGGCTTCCTTTTCTCTATTATTTTTTAGTTTCCTGGATCATTGCTTTTTGGATATGGACTCGTTTGTCTACTTGGAGAACGGAAAGCGCAGACTAATGTCAGTAGAGGAATTTGTTGCAATGGAATGCCCCACTGATAGTGATGATGGTCTGGATTTCGATTTTTCTGATGAAGATCCCACAATAAACTATAACGACCTGGAATCTTCAGATAGTGAAAGTGGACCTGATAATACTGAACAGAACGAGGTTAATTCAAATGTAAAGGATGCAATGGAAAATCAGACAGCCATTCCTGAGGTGACTGCTCCACAGAAGCCAATCAAAGCACAAAAATATCAAATTCTGTGGAAGAAGCAAAGTGCAGATTTTGTTAGCGATCAGTTTCCATTCAAAGGAAGTGCGTCTCTACCACAATCAATTCTAGAGCTCTCAACGCCATACCAATTTTTCAAATACTTTTTTACAGAAGAAATTGTGTCTAAAATTGTTGATGAAACTAATTTATATAGCGTTCAGCAAAATCCCAACAAGCCTTTGGACTGCACAACTTATGACATATACAAATTTATTGGCATATGCATTGTTAGTTCTTTGGCTCCACCTTCCAGTGTCCGTGACCTATGGAATGAAGTTACCGGTGTTGATTTAGTAAAGCAGACCCTGTCTCAGCGCCACTTTGAGAGGCTGCATAGCACACTGCATTTCAATAACAATGCAAAAATGCCAGGTCCCCAAAGCCCTGAATATGACAAACTGTATAAACTAAGGCCACTGCTGGATTATATAAATGAAAAATGTCTATCTGTACCCATGAGCGAAAGACTGTCGATTGACGAGCAGATGTGTTCAACAAAGGCTAGACACCACATGAAGATGTACATGAAAGATAAGCCCCATAAATGGGGCTACAAGCTTTTTGTGCTTTGTGGAGACATGGGTTTTGCTCACAAAATTGAAATTTACAGCGGGCAGGAGAATGATGCAAAGTTTCGACTAGATGGAGAACCTGATTTGGGAGCTAGTGGAAATGTAGTTATCCGCCTTTCAAGAGAAATACCACGTGATCAAAATTACAAGCTCTATTTTGACAGATATTATACTTCTGTGCCATTAGCTCTCTATCTTTACAAACAGGGCATTCTCTGTGTAGGAACGATACAGAGGAACAGATTACCAAATTGCAAATTTCTAAATGAGAAAGAACTTAAAAATAAACCACGTGGATTTTCAGAGGAATTTGTTACAAATATCGAGAATGTAGATATTTCCACCGTTTTGTACAAAGACAACAGCAATGTGTCATTTCTCTCAACTTTTGTTGGAGAGATGCCAAAAACTGAAGTGAAAAGATTTGACAGAAAGAAGAAGGAGCACATAATGGTGCCGTGTCCAGCAGTGGTGTCAGTGTACAATTCCCACATGGGAAATGTTGACTTACTGGACAGCAACATAGGAAGACATCACATAAAGGTGCGGTCAAAACGATGGTATCTGCGTCTATTTTTTCACTTGATTGACACAGTTATTATCAACTCCTGGATCTTATACAGAAGAATGCTTATTCAAACGGGGAAAATAGAGGCACCATTGAATCAAAAGAAATTCAGGACTGATCTAGCTCTATCTCTGTGCAAGATTGGTTTGGAAACAAGAAAACGTGGTAGGCCAAGCGCCAGTGCAGATGCCGTGGAGTGCAAGAGGCTGAAATACAAGGGATCTTCGCTGCCACCGAGGGATGTAAGAATGGATCCAATGAATCACTGGCCTGTCTGGAATGAGAAAAGAACGACATGCAAGCGACCAGACTGCAAGGGTTACACCTATGTGATGTGTGATAAGTGCAAAGTGAACTTGTGCTTGAATAAGGATAAAAACTGTTTTACTGCATTTCACAGAAACTGAAACTCTCAGTAAGCATCGTGTATTGAAAAGGAAGTTGATATTTCTGTGCCTTAGCAAAGACAAATGCTGTTTAGTGCATTTCAGACCTTTAAGCCAGTAATTTCATCCAGTTTTGTGTCTCAGTATGTTAAGTTTTGTTGTGCTCTATGTACCTCACTATGTTGACCTAAATGCACGGTTTTGCAAATATGCAAAGTGACAAAAAAAAGGTTAAAATTCTATAAAAAATTAAACAAATATTTTTTTTACTATTTTTCCTGGTTTCTGTGATCAATTTTAAACAGAAAGATATTTATAGGAGGATATTTAAAAAAATCGCGTAATGAAGGGTTAACACAGACTTGGTAGTCAACATAACATACACTTCTTATTGTTATTACGCAAACAGTAAAGTTATTGATAGTTGAGTACATATCTTCAATAGTTAGAGCAACTTTACAAAAAGGTCTGTGTCAGTAAACAACATAACCCCGAAAGTAAATAACTCAACATCTTCCTAGGATGTCTAACGTACACCAATATCCCTTAACCAGCGTTTACATTGAGCGTTTTCAAATATGTTAATTTTCTGAAAAAATGGTTCTAAAATACTCTGACTTTGTGGGTTCGCAGAATTAAAAGCCCAAGTTCCAGAAATACAAATCGCTCTTTATTTCCACCGGATTACAGTTGGTACTCTTACAAATCACAGCGGGATCACGTATCACACAAAACTACGTAGCACTCACAATTACGCAACGCTCACAATTACGTAACGCCTTGCTCTCTAGACCTAAGAACTCCTCTGATACACGTATGCAACCTTCCAGTCCGTTCACTAGCACTGTGCTCTTCACGGCTGCTCGCCAAAATCTAACCCTCGTCTCGGACAGGCAACCTTATATCCATTCACCATGGGTACTGCAATTTCTCCAAACGCTCAGGAGGGCTACGGTCCCTCACAATGGCACCGACCACTTCTGACCTCTCTCGGCTTCCCTCTCTTTCCACTCCCACAGCCAGCACCATTCGTCACACGAGTAGGCGTGGCCACGTTGACATTTTTTCCCCTCTCCTCTTACCAGCTGATCTTGTCGTACGATCGGGTGACAATACTTTCATGAGGAAAGATGAAGATATCTTAAATTGTTCCGGGATGTCGTCGGAAGATCTCTATATTCGTGTATCCTTTGTATAACTGACAAGCCGTAAGAGATTAACAAACTCAAAAATGAAATCTTAATCAATTTACACGGCAACTAGCTGCAATCTTTCACCGACATAATAATAGTAAAGTTGTTAGGTTTACTCCAATTATAATGAAAATCGATAAGCCATAACAAGGAGTAGACAGTTACCGTTAGTACATCGACTGAAGGACAGAAAGCTTTCCAACATTATTTTAGGCTTTCCACATATAATTAGTTGCCATTAGTTCCTGTTAAATATCTCCAAGTTGTTCCTGCATTGCTCTAATAGCTTTGTCCAAATAAGTTCCAACAAAACTTATGTTCTATTGTAAAAGAGAAATTCAAATTAAGTCAATGGTTCAATTCCAGAGGTCCAGAGGTAGTCCTAGTCGGGCGGGGCTTTCCCCGTCCGGGTGTCATATGCCGCAGTACCTAGCCGCTTTGCGGCTTAACCTGCGAAATGAACTAGTAGATCCATGTTCTGCTGGGGTGTTTGAATTTGTTTACTGTTTGAAATTTTGGAGAGGTTTGGAATGGGTTGCCCCTCTTTGTCGTGGGCAGCTGTACTTAATCGTTCTCCCTTTTTGGGAGACACGAATTAGTTTTTGCCCCGTTTTGGATACGGGTTGTGTAGCGCTTGTCCTTTGGCGTAGAAGTTGTTCCCAGAGACATCTGGGGTTTTCCTTGGGTTACCCAAGGGGTCCCAGGACGTCTCTCGGCAGTCTGAAGGACGGCAAGCGCCTTTGATCTCTCGGGTCATACCTTCCCAGGGAGTTCACTAAAGGGTTGGGGTGAATTTGGATTTTCTCGTACATTGATCGTGCCCTCTCGCGAATGACATCGACAATGTACGGGATCTGGGAGTGCTCATGTAGGATATGAGACGGGAATCTCCAGCCTGTATCGTAGATGATGCGTAGTGCCTTGTTCTGCAGCGTCTGGAGTCTGACGAAAGTGGTATTAGCCACTGTTCCCCAGATCTCACAGCCGTACAGAATCATAGGCGGAATGATCGCCCGATACAGTTGGAGTTTGAGACGGATCGGCATGGTTGATCTGAAGATAGGGTATAGGCTCCGGAGTGCGACGTGCCCCAGCTGGACCTTGCCCTTGACGTGCGGAACGTAAGTTAACTTGCGGTCCAGCGTCACCCCGAGATACTTCGCCGTTTGCACCCAAGGGATTCGACGGCGCCGTAAAACGAAGTTCTGCTGCAACCGGTTGGCTATGGTTTTCGCCAGGAGAATAGCAGAGCTCTTCTCCGGGTTAATTGCCATTCGCCATTTTGCGCTCCATTCGCCAATGGCCCGGAGCTGGGTTTGGATTTGCCGGAAGCTGTACCGTGTATTCCTATTGACTGCGAAGATCATGAGATCGTCCGCATACTGACATGTTTGGGTGTTGTGATGAGTTGGGATGTCGGCCATGTAAGCTGCGAAGAGCGCCGGCGACAGCACGCTGCCTTCCGGTACTCCAGCGCCAATGGGCCGCTCGGTGGACAGCTTCCCCTCCATCTTTACTCGGAAGCTTCGGTTTCCGAGGAAACCGGCCACCAAGGAAATGTATGGACGGGGAATTTCATGCTCCAGGAGTTTGTAAATGAGTCCTTCATGCCAGGTAGTGGCGAATGCCTTCTCCACGTCGAGCAGCACTGCTACCGTTTTAGACCTTTCCTGGAAACCCAGGGAGGCCTTCTCGGCAACCCGCAGTAGCTGCTCGGTCGTGGAGTGGCCAGAACGGAAGCCAAACTGGTGTTCCGGGATTAGGCCCCTTTCCTCCAGATGAGGAAGGAGCCGGGAGAGGAGCAGTTTTTCGAATACCTTCGATAAAACTGGGAGAAGGCTGATTGATCTGTAACTGGAAGGAAAAACCGGATTTTTCCCCGGCTTTAAAACGCACACCACGCGCGCCTCCTTCCAGATAGCTGGAAAGTGGCGCATGTATAGGCACGCGTTATAAATCCGGGTTAAGTGAATCACGGCTCTTCGTGGAAGGTGCTTGAGCATTTCCGCTGTCACACGGTCCTGCCCAGGTGCTTTGTTGGTTCTTAGAGAGTTAAGCGTGGTCGCTAACTCTCTAGGGGTAACGATGGGAATGTGGAACTCCTCGTGGTCAGGGGGCGGAGCTTCTAGGAAGTCCTCCACCACCTGTTCCACGAGGTCAGCATGGTCATCGTCCATTGGCTCTACCCTGGGTTGGAATTGAGCCTCCAGATAATCTGCTAGCGCCTCTGCCTTTTCTTTCGACTCGTAGACGAGTCGACCTCTAGGGCTATGTAGGGGGTGCTGGTTTACGGTTTTGTCTTTCCGCAGGCTACGGAATATTCGCCATGGTTTTCTCTCCTGGAGATTGGTTTGCCTTAACATGTTTTCCCAGGCCTCTTTGCGGTGTGCTCTTAGGAGTCGTCTTGCCAGGGATTTGAACCTCTGGTGTACTTCTCCAATCCTGGGATGGCGAAATCTCTGCCACAGCTTTCTTACGGCGTTTTTAGCCCTTATGAGTTGTTTGATGGGTCCTGGGATATCTGTGGGGTTTGGCGTGTCTATTGGGATGCGGTGTGTGTGAGCACGGACCGCGTTGAGGATGGATGTGGAGAACTCCCTGGCTGCCGCCTCGAGCGACTCCACAGAGTCGATTCGAGGGCAGGCTTCCACGGAGTTTTGGATGTGAAGAATGGCGGCATCCCAGTCGACTTCATCCACCCAGTCAGCCGTTGCCAGAGCTGCGACGGTAACGTCTGAATTGATCACAACTGGGTTGTGGTCAGAATCCAGAGCATTCACCGCCGTGAGGTCCAGATGAAATGGAATATTCTTGGTGATTGCGAAATCTATGACGTCCGCCCTGCCACGAGGCGGGAAGTGCGTTGGACCCCGCGGGCCATGCGCATGAAGGGTTGGGTCTCCGCAGATGAAGCGGTAGATGCTCCTTCCCCTATCATTCTGGGTTCGGCTGTTCCATCCTGGGTGTTTGGCATTGAAGTCACCGGCTATGCACACTCGGTGGTCTAGGTTGAGGAGTGCCCTGTAATCCGCTTCATAGAAGGGATGGTTGGGCGGGTCATACACCGCCACAAGCACTAGGTCTGAACCGCCCAAGGAGAGCCTTATGGCGGTCGCCTCCAAGTGTTGAAGCGGGGGGATGGTAATGGGAGTATGGGTGATGTGATTTTTGATGAATATAGCTGTACCGCCGCCCCGCCGGCCGACTCTATCGGCTCGGTGGACGGCGTAACTTGGCAGGTTAAATTGTACACCAGCATGCAGATGCGTTTCGCATACCATAAGGAGGTCAATCCCGTGGTCACTTACAAACTCCAAGATGCCCGGTCTCTGTTCCCGGACTCCGTTTGCGTTCCAGAACGCGGCTCCGATATACCTAGAGATATAGTTAGTTGAGGAGACTTCTTTTCTGAGTGACAATTAATCGTTTACTCGACATGACCTCTATATATATTGTGGCTCACCTTTGCTTACAGGCAATTATCAGCAATTCATTCTAAGCTATATGTAAAGAATATAATTACAAAGTCGTACACAACATTGTTAATAATTACAAAGTCTCTTCCCCAATGTAAGATATTACCGGTGGAGCCCTCTCTGGACAGCAACAAGCGGTCGGTTCTCTCCTGGCGGACAATTAATATAACTAAAGCATCATCTGCTATATAACAAATTGACTGACGACCAACCGTTACACATCGTCCTTCAACCCCCAGGTACATACTAGTAACCTAATAAAAATTCATCAGCCTAAAAATCAACATTTCACCCTACAATATCCCGATATTTACCTTACCTGCGGTAAAACCATTAACGGGTGGGCACGCAGCAAAAACCTTCTGGCTTTATACAGCCAGTCAGCACCACATGGCATGGCATGGCAACCGTTACACAAAGGTTTACTTGTCCGTCTGTTACAAATATGAAATATACCTTTAAGGAGTTGATCCATTACTCACTTTGTTGTACATAGAGCAGCAATATAGTTAAATATTTAAACATAGTCTTAGCTTTAATATTACAAAGTCATGGCTATTAGCATTTGACAAGATCAGAGAGGGATTGGCGTTTGTAAGATATAAAAGCTTTCGAAAGTTAAACTATAACAAAAAAATATATAGAAAATCTTTAGCGATAAAATCAGTTTATGTTAAAGAATATTGTACGTAATTCAGTCAGAATAAAAATAATTTCAGAGACTACTGCAAGAATTCAATAGTACATTTTCTATTTTATGCAAATTTATTCGGAATTTAGCTCATGCAAAGGATTGTTTGTGCAGATGAATATTTGCGTCAAATGATTTTTCTCAACTCCTATCGTATTATTGAGTAATATTTCCAAGATATGGTACATACTGTGACTTTGTGGGTTCGTGAAATGAAACGTCCAATTGCACCACTTAAAAATGTTCTTTATTTCCACCGACCTACAGTTAAACACTTGCCAATTACACGGAATTGCGTAATGCACACAATTACGATTCACCAGTTCGTCCGTTACAATTCCACTGTACGGTCACAATTACGTAAATTCTTCCGTTGCACATACACAGTCTTCTCGTCCTTACACTAGCACTGCACTCTTACGCTGATTGCCACGAACTCTGACTGACTCCTCTTGCACGACGTGTTGCTTATATAGGGTCCGCTTGCCGATCTGGAAGGTTCTCCATTAGATGAAATATCCCGTAAGTTCGAGAACACAGGTGGTACAGAAAGAGACGGCGCAGTGATGGTTTTTGTCCCAGCCATCCCTTCTTAACGCTATAAGACAAACGAGGGGGCGGGGCAAACGCCGACCCGTCTCCTGCTGCCCACTCTATAGGGTGTTCCGACGCTCGGGTGACACTGCTCCCTCCTCAAAGCTGGTCGTCCCGAACAGCACCATCGTAGCGTGCCAGGCGATCCAGGTGTACCACCAACATCTTCCCTCGGAGAACCTTCTGGATGCGGTAGACCACGTCGTTAACCCTCTTCACCACCCGGTACGGTCCTTGCCATGACTGCTGGAGCTTCGGGCAGCGTCCCTTAGTCCGGGTAGGACGGTACAACCAGACCAGGTCACCTTGCTGGAACTCTTGGCTGTTGGCTTGCCTGTCGTATCGGTCTTCATGCGTCCGCTCGCCTTCTGGATGTTCTGGCGAGCCATCTCGTGCATGTCGTGGAGGTGGTCCACCAAGTTCTCCACATACTCGGTCGCTGGCTGTTTCGCTTCCGCAGGGCATCCAAAAGCCAGGTCACAAGGGAGGCGTAACTCTCGGCCGAACATTAAGCTGGCTGGCGTCATCCCAGTTGTGTCGTGTGTAGACGAGCGGTAGGCCAGCAAGAACAGTGGCACCTTGACGTCCCAGTCTCGCTGATGGCTGGCAACGACCCTCCTCAGGTGTTCCACTAAGGTCTTGATGTACCTTTCGACCATGCCATCCGATTGGGGATGTAGAGGCGTAGTGCGAGTCTTGTTCACCCCAAGCCTTTGTAGTGCCTCCTTCATTAGGTTGGACTCAAAGTTGGTACCCTGGTCACTGTGTAGCTCTAACGGCACCCCAAATCGACAGAACACTTGCTCCACGAGGCAGTCTGTGATTGTCTTTGCCTCTTGGTTTGGGATGGCATACACCTCCGGCCACTTCGTGAAGTAGTCCACGACCACCATTAGGTACTTGTTGCCTCGGTCAGAAACTGGGAACGGTCCAGCAATGTCAACGGCGATCCGTTCGAATGGCCCTCATACGTTGTACTGCTTCATGCGACCCCGTCTCCTAGTCTGGGGGCCACGACTCGCCGAGCACACGTGACACTGATAGCACCATCTCTCGGCATCTGCTCGGAGTCTCAGCCAGTAGTAGCGCTGCCGTAGTTTGTCAATCGTTCGGTTCGCTCCCAGGTGTCCTCCCGAAGTACCGGCGTGCACTTCCTCCAAGAATTCCGGGACCTTACTCCGGGGAAGTACCAACTGTTCTCTCTGCGTCTTCCCATCGGGTGATTCCCATACCCGGAACAGCACGCCATCTCTGGTATTCAGCGAGTCCCATTGGGCCCAGTACGACTTGTAGGTGGCGCTCCTCGGTGCGATGTCCTCCCAGGTTGGTCTCATCCCTGCCTCCACTTCCCTCAAGAGTGGCCCCAAGTCTGCGTCCGCCAGCTGCTCCCTCCTCAGGCCTGCGCTATCCCAGCCTTCAGCAGGCACTGCCACAACTACTCGGACTGCTGCGGCACGCTCCTTCTCTTCCACTCTTGTGCACTGGCCGCACTCTTCTGGACAGGGTCTTCGGGACATGGCGTCAGCGTTACCGTGGCTCTTCCCTCTACGATGTTCCGAGGTGAAGTCGTACTCCTGCAGCCTTTGGACCCAACGAGCTGTCTGGCCTTCCAGGTTCTTAAAGCTCAATAACCAGGTTAGGGCGGAATGGTCAGTTTTGAGGTGGAATGGCTGACCGTACAGGTATTTGTGGAAGTGCTCCAAGGTCTTTACCACCGCCAGTAACTCCCGTCGGGTGACGCAGTAGTTCTTCTCTGCCTTGGATAGCGTCTTGCTGTAGTAGGCTATCACCAGCTCATGGCCGTCCTGGATCTGCGATAGGACACCTCCAATGCAATGGTCGCTAGCGTCGGTGTCCACAATGAAGGCGCCACCCGGTTGTGGGAAACCCAAAATTGGTACACTGCACAGGGTCTCCTTTAGGTGCTGGAAAGCGTTTTCGGCGTCCTCCGTCCACACATAAGGCCGGTGTTCCTCTGTTAGGCGGGTGAGGGGTTTCGCGATGTTGGAGAACCCCTTTATGAAGCGGCGGTAATAACTGTACAGCCCCAGCAAACTACGCAACTCTTACTTATCCTTTGGGCGAGGCCAATCTCTCACAGCCTGTGTGTTCTCCGGTCTGTGGCCACTCCGGTTGCTGAGACTATGTGTCCTAAGTAGTTCACTTCCTTGCGGAAGAGCTGGCATTTCTTCGCGTTCAGCTTCAAGTTGGTCACCTGCAGTCTCTGTAGCACCTTACTCAGATTCTCTAGATCATCATCAAAAGTCTTTCCGACGATAATGATGTCGTCCAGGTATAGCAGGCAGGCGTAGTAAGTCAGCCCTCTCATCACTGACTCCATGAGGAGTTGAAAGGTAGCTGGTGCGTTGCAGAGGCCAAAGGGCATAACCGTGAACTGCCAGAGCCCTTGGCCTGTCGAGAATGCGGTCTTCTCCTTATCTTTTGGGTCTAGAGCTACCTGCCAGCAGCCCGACTTCAGGTCCAGGGTCGAGAACCACTGTGCACCAGCTAGCGTGTCCAGGGTGTCGTCAATCCGGGGTAAGGGAAAACAGTCCTTCCGGGTGACAGCGTTCAACTTTCTGTAGTCTACGCAGAAGCGCAGCTCGCCGTTCTTCTTCGTCACCAAGACTACAGGGAAACACCAAGGGCTGTCAGACTCTTCAATCACTCCCCTGGATCTCATGTCCTCCAGCATGTCTCGTACCGCCCCAGCGGAACGCGTCTATGTGGTTGCCGAATAGGCCGGGCGTCCCCGGTGTCGATGTAGTGAAGCACTTTGTCCGTGCGGCCGTAGTCACTATCACCTTGGCTGAACACGCGCTGATACCGTCTTAGCAGTTGTCGAACCTTCTCCAGCTGTTCTGCGGTCAGGTGGTCGGCCGCCCTCTCCACTAAGCCTTCTAGCCGGGGCACCAGGTGTTGCTTCGGCGCCGGCTCCGGTGTCTCGTCGATAGCCGTTACGCTCACCGCGGGCTCGCACGTTCCCAACTCCGTTCCGGCCTGGACGTCGTGATCGGCGTCCGTAGGATTTAGCAGTCTCACGCGCACCTCCTCTCGGCACGGCAGCAATGCCCTGGCTACACACAGTCCGTGTACAGGCGTCTTCAGGTCCAGCATCATGTTCCTGGTTCTCTGGCCCTCCAGTCGCGCCGTCACCACCACCTCGCTCCTCGCGGGGACAACCACGTCTTCGTCCAAGACGACCCTGCAGATTCCATGGCGCTCTTCGGGTTGCCGGAGTATAACCTCTTCTCCGTTAAGCCGCAGGACCTTCTTGCCGACGTCGACCGTCGCCTCATGGCTCCTGAGGGCATCCAGTCCCAGAATCACCTCCTCAGCCACCTTCGCGACGAACACCCACAGACGCACAGCACTCCGTCCCAAGTTCAGCTCCAGCAGGGCCTCCTTCTCCACAGGCAAGGTGTCGCCCGATGCCGTGACAAGTTGGTATGGTCGGCTCGGCTTCCTTGTCGGCAAACCCTTTGCCACGTCAGGTCTGATGATGGTCACGGCCGCCCCAGTGTCCACCAGCACGCGGCACGGCTTCCCTCTTACCCAACCGTCGGCGATGAGGCTGTCATCCATACGCCGGCTGACGGCGCGCAGTGTCACTCGAGGGGATGGTGGGGATGGCGGCGACATGCCCCTCTGCACGATGGCCCTTACTCGTTTTCCGGCTGCTCTTCCTGGTGTGGGCAGTCTCTCTGCGGGTGTCCGAGCTGTCCACACCCCCAACACAGGCCACTAGGTGTCCGCCGGCGCCCCTCAGCTAGTCTTCTGTCTCCTGCGTAGCGGACACTCCTTGTTCTCGACGTCGGGATGGATGTTATTTTGGCCGCCTCCATCCTTAATGCCGCTGTCAGCGCCTCGTGGATGGTTTTATATTCGCCGAGTTATAGTCGCTGACGAATCTCCGTGTCCCGTACCCCGTCGACAAAATTGTAGGCGGCTTCCCGGGATACGAACTCCAGTGGCAGGTCAACCAAGGCCTTGCTAGCCAGCTGCTCGATCGCTATGGTGAACTCCTGCAGCGTCTCCCCCGGCTGCTGTGACCTTGCCTTTAGCTGGCTGCGGTATGCTGCGGCTAAGCGGTGGTTCCCGAAGCGATTCTCCAGGGCCTCCCAGATGTCCTTGCGCGCCGCCGTCGTCTGCACCGCGTTTAGGACTTCCGCGGCTCTTCCCTGGAGGCTGGCTATTAACTGTGTGGCCTCCTCCTCTAGTGACCATCCGTTGTGCCTGGCCACTGTGTCGAACTGGCGGCGGAAGACCTCAAACGTTGACGCGCCGTCATACTTGGGAGGTTTGACGCGCGCAGATGTTGTGTCGCGTCCCGGCGCGTCGGCCTTCAAATCCTACAGCTTCCTGCCGACGACGTCCTCCACCATGGCGTTCAGGGACTTCACGCTGCTGTCGGCTTTTCCTTCCTGCTCATTAACGCGGCTCGCCAGGTCTTCGACGCGCTCGCCTAACTCTGTGACGTCCTCTTTTACGCCGGCCAACTGTTCTTCAAACTTTGCGGCGAGAGCCTCGTTCGCCGCCTTCATTTCCGTGGCCAGACTGCCCTTCGCTGCTCTCATTTCTGTGGTTAACTCGGCCTTCATTTCTTCCATCTTCCCGGTGATGTTGTCGTTGGCCGTCTTCATTTGTTTCAGTTCCGCGGCCAGGTTGTCATTTGCCGCTTCTGTTTTTGCAGCGAGGTTTTCATTTGCCATCTTCATTTCTTTCAGTTCCGCTAAAATCTTTTCTAATGCTGCTTCCATTGTGTTATGTCGCACTCCTGACACCAATTGTGACTTTGTGGGTTCGTGAAATGAAAAGTCCAATTGCACCACTTAAAAATGTTCTTTATTTCCACCGACTTACAGTTAAACACTTGCCAATTACACGGAATTGCGTAATGCACACAATTACGATTCACCAGTTCGTCCGTTACAATTCCACTGTACGGTCACAATTACGTAAATTCTTCCGTTGCACATACACAGTCTTCTCGTCCTCACACTAGCAGTGCACTCTTACGCCGATTGCCACGAACTCTGACTGACTCCTCTTGCACGACGTGTTGCTTATATTGGGTCCGCTTGCCGATCTGGAAGGTTCTCCATTAGATGAAATATCCCGTAAGTTCGAGAACACAGGTGGAACAGAAAGAGACGGCACAGTGATGTTTTTTGTCCCAGCCATCCCTTCTTAATGCTATAAGACAAACGAGGGGGCGTGGCGAACGCCGACCCGTCTCCTGCTGCCCACTCTATAGGGTGTTCCGACGCTCGGTTGACAATACGTACAATAAGTTCGGGTAGCATTGCATTGTATACAACAATATGAATACTGGAGTTGCATCAGGAATGTGCTAGAGACTGAATATAAAATATAGTTTGGTCAAAGGACCGTGCATACGTGTGTTTGATCAGTATAACTTAAATACAAACTTTGGGGAAATGACAAACTTGATATTTGTGCTTATGTTCCAAAGATATTACAGGAAGATTTGTTAACAAATGCTGCCAACTTCAGACTACCCTATACAGAAGTACTGTACATTCTCGCACACATCTACATAACTAGTAAACTGTAAATACTAGATAAAATCTTCCTGTGTATAGGTCGATTAACTTGAGGTGGCAGCTGAGTAAAGATGCGCACTAACAGAATCAGTCTAATACTAAACCTGAAAAAAGGCTGAAGGTGATTTATACATGTGGAGTAGTTGATACATGCACCATCAATAGCTCCACATGTATAAAATCATCCCCAGTCTCCTTTCAGGATTGGTAACAGACTAATACTTTTAGTGCGCATCTTTACTCAGCTGCCACCTCAAGTTAATTGGAGTGTACATCCTAAAACACATTGTCATACTTAAAAATATTTCATTTGATTTTTGAAAGACAACATTCTAAATGCGTTCAGTGAAGGCTTCGTAAAGTATTTTTTAGTGCAAAGATCGTTTGTGTTTTGTTATAAATATGTTAACTAATATGTTGATGGTATGTAGTTATGTGTAGACTAGGATGTACATCAATAGAGAAATGGTCTGTGACACAGTACACATGTCAGTACTCATTACAACTAACAAAGCCTTACTCTACAAAAACGTATAAGTCATTTCATTTATGTCACATACAGTTTTACTCTGTACAAAAATTAATAAGTATTTTATTTCTACACTAATCTAACATATATATAATTATTGTAATTTTCACTTCCAAATCTGAAGAGGTACAAAAAAGAAAAGAAAGTAGATAACACAGATGAAGGAGGCAGTGAAGTATAACAAAGTTCAAAGTATAGTTAGTCCTGTCAGTGTATCAATATCTACAGTTGATATGAAAATTCTGCTGTAGATAATACTACTACACAAGATGACAGCAGACCGCCTCGGTAGCGAAGATGGAAGCATGTCTACCTCAAGTTCAAGATGTCTTGAGTTCAAATCTCGCTCAGGATGAGTTACCTGGATAATGTTATTTCCAGGGTTTTCCCTTATCTTAAAAGACAAATATTGGGTAACTCTAAGCCCCATGGACCCTGGGCCCATTTGAGCTCATTTCAACCATTCCATTCATCGTCCGATATGACTTTAAAAAGTTAAAGGACGTAAATGACACACACACAAAAAAGACAGCGAACTTATATTTGAAATGTTTGTAATGTGTATATATCGCTATAGGGACAGCTACCTACTGTATTTATAATATATCATCAACATAAAGTAGTTAAATATATAATAAATGAAATAGAAATGTGCACATTTGTACATAATTGTTTTGTTAAGTTAGTTTTCTTTGCTTCATTTCATTTTACTCTTTTCACGTCATGTGAATTCATTGGCTGAAATATTCCGTTAGCAACCAACAATTTCCTCCCAAACGTGACGTATAATGGAACTGCTTATCAAGTCTACTCACTAAGGAACACAAACATTACCAAACGTATTGAGCTTTTTATATATATAATTTCAACAAAATTTGCCATTTGTCAAGAATTTCAGTTTGTAAGTTGCTAATAGTTCTCTAAGGAAAAAAATGGCCATAATGTATATCATTTAGAAAATTTCCTTCCTGACACAGCATTATTTATTTTTTGGAAGTGTCCCAATATTTACTGAAGCTGCTGTTTGTTTTAAGGCAATATAGAACAACTAAATCGAACCTTTATGATAAGATCATACTGACAATATGTTACTAAACTTGTTAAATAAATACACATATTGCCTCTCAGTATAAGATATTACTTGTGGTGCCATCTCTCGAGAGCGACTCCAGTTCGGGTGGTTGTTCAGAAATTTCTGTCCTGGCGGATATTCACTATAACTATGTTTGTATAGTTGAGACATTTAACGTGTTACACCCTGAATCTGCCATATCACTATGACTCATTACTACATCTTCTCTAAATTACAAAGATTAACGTATGCAGAGAAAGGTTTCAGTATTCATTTTGTTGAAGCTGCGAGAATGCGTGGGTAAATATGTCAACTCATATTGTCTTTTAAATTCTAGTGCTACTCTTGGGAACTTACAACAATAGCATTAGCATTTCGAAGATATAAAGATATTGGATAATGAAATATAACCACAGAAGGCTTCCATAATCTTTCATTACATAAATTAAATTCCCATAAATTATCCTTTTTAACAATATTTCACTTTAGATGTAGTAAAAGCTTGTCTATATGTTATGATTTTAAGTTAAAGATAATTAAAGAGTATTTAGTAGGAATGTGTCTGAATGTATTTCCAGGATATTTCAGCTGGCATGTTGCTTTTATATTAAGAATTAGTTCGTTTGGCCACATTATTAGAGATAGAGGTGGGAAGTTGGTCTAATATTTTTGTCAACTTCTATTTTATGAGGTTACAACAATTTGTCTACATGATTTGATCATACAGATTTGTACCAAAGTCATAACTCGGTACAGGTTTTACTACGTAATTAGTGTTAGGTACAAATGTATATCTCAAATCATCTGGGAATGTCGTCAGATGTCTTCCACATTCTGAATTACTTTTACATAATTGGTAAACCGTAAGGGATGTACAAAGTGTCACTGAACCGAAGACATAGATCTTGTTAAAGTCCATTCTGTATTAAGTAAATCGTTTTTCAAGTCATTCCTTGTTGTTTTTCCGTATCCTTCAAGAATTAGACATCTTTATTTAGCTCTTTCAGTCCCAACGTCTATTATATGTACATAGACTTTTTTCTTATTTGTAATTGTTGTAAAGCTTTTCTCTGCAATATTCATGCTGTGCAGGCATTAACCAATTATACATACTCATTTTAAATATTCTAAATTGTTAAAAACAAGTCCCACAATGGTACTTTTTATTTTGTATAAGAAATGTTTTAAAGCAATGGAGAAAAAAACATTGAATGCATGAGTTAGTGCACAATACATGTAGTCATTTTCTAACAGGAGTTATTAATTAAGCAGAGAGGGAGCTGCTCAAATGTGACATCAAAATAAAATAACTGGAAATTATGCTTACATGAAGTGATGTAGAATTAACAGCAGAATATGTTTAAAAAATTAATGAAACGCTATTCAAATTAATGTAACTTAATTTAACATATTTTTTTTATAATTTTATATGTTTTTAAAAGTAACAATCATAGCTTAATTAGGAATAATGTAATACCAGGGTTATTATTTGTAGATGACTTGTTGAGAACATGTTTAAAAGAGATAGGATTACAGAGAGCAATAAATGAAGTTATCAGTTACTATAAGGAATGGAGGATAAGAATTAATCAAGCAAGTCTAAAATAGTAGTGTTTAAGAAAGGTGATAAGTTAAGAAAAGATGAAAAGTGTTATCTAAATGACAAAAAGTGGAGGTGGTAAGAGAGTTTGACTATTTAGTGATGAGACTGTGCTACAGTGGAGGCTGGGGAGCACATGGCAGAAAGATAAGAGTGAAAGGGAAGACAGCGATGTCTGGAGAAAGGAGCTGTAAATATAAATTACCAGATATGTCAGTAAAGTGGCATGAAGGAATCCATGAATCAATAATAGAATATGGAATGACATGTGGTGTGGAGTTGTGGGGGGCTAACGAGATAAGAAATCATGTTGAACACACATATGAACAGTTCTGTAAAAATTATTTGGTTTGAGTAAGCAAACGCCAAGTAGAGCAGCTAGAGTCGAACTGGTAAGGCCGTGAAAAACTGCGGTAATTATAAAACATGCTTAAAGTATTGGTATAGCTGTATAAAAACCGATAATATATTAAAGATTTGTCTAAAACAACACAAGGATTCAACATGTAAGTACGGCTGATGTGCAGAGCTGGAGAGTACGTTTGACGGAATAGAGATGTGGGATACCTAGCACGAGGGAGAAAGAAATTAAGATCAGGGTAGAGGACACTGACAGCAGGGGTTGCTCGTCGTCACTGCAGTGCTGCAGCACGCTCTTTTCTGTTTTATAAATGACATTGTAGAAAGTTTAAAAGACCATGTAAATAACAATACATTATTATAAGATTGGGAAATCAAGTACGGCCAATAATGAACTCTTGATACATGGAAAACATCTGCGTTACTAATGGAACGTATCCATGACGTCAACGTGCTGAGAGCCAGCAAGCTCGGTAATCAGTTATTGCGCATGCGCACAACCCTCCTCTCTTGCCTCCCAGATGTCCTAAGATCCCAAGAATTTCACACAAATGCGTGCTGCATCTGGTTGTTGCGTGATGATCATTCACTGCACGATGAAAGAGGGTCGCCAACACTCATAATTATAGCTGTAGAACTTGAATATGCATTGAAAATCATTTAAAAATCTATCATTGCTTGATATTTTACTTCTCGAAACTAATTCCGTCCTACTTAAGTAAACAGATCCAATACCTAATGGTTATTAAATCACAGGGTAGATTGTTTGTGATGTACCTATCATGTTGGCACGATACTCCATTACCGCAAACATAACAAGTGAATGTGGTTCGCATGCTCGCATTGTGTCCCAGTATTGGCTCATATCAGTTTCTTTATTTGGTGTGTGAGTGTGAAACATGTCATAAATTCGTTTTATGCATCATATGAGTAACTTAATTTTACGAAAACTTTAACCAATAAATAATGAACACGTTAATGAACTTCTGAATACTGCCCTTTCAAGGCAATCATTAGAAGAAAGGGTTAATATAAAAATGTTAGGGGGAACAATACCTGATCTAAAAATTGAGCATAAAGCGAAAGGAAGTAGAATTTCTGTTTAAATCATGAAGAAACTTCGGCCAACACATCCTCTCAAACATGAGATGGATTGGAAATGCTTGCAACTATTGCAATGTGTTAAAATCGAATCTTGGACATTTTTGAATAGACACATTTCCAAAGTTATAGATTGCTATAAAAGTTCCAACAAAAATCTAAAGGTCAGAAAGGAAATAGTCAGTGGACGCATAAACCAAAGCACAAACATTGTTATAATATATACAGTTTGAAAGACTTTCCTTCTCTCCCAAAGTTATTTACTTATATATTTGATATTGCCTTTGTATTCCTTGTAGCTGCCGTTTATTTCAGTGAATAAGGAACAATAAAACAAAAGCTATATCTGAAGAAGATAATTACAATATCTTTTAAAACTTTGTATATAATTACACATATTCTCTGTCAGTATAAGATGTTACTGGCGGAGCCATCACTGGACAGCGATTGCCGTTCGGTTTAGTTTCATCACCTTCCAATTGAAAAGACGCTCCTGGCGGACACTACTATAAATAAGAAGTCGAACAAATTAATTTAATGTGTTACACTCACAGTACTTCTTTAATCCAGGATTGCTCTAGAGTTTATTCTTCCATTTGCTCCAAATTTAACATAAACGTCTATCACTATTTCTTTAGAGGTACAAGGACATTGTTAAATGTTACAAATTGAGTCAGTCAATGATGTCTTTCAAATTCCAATGTTATTCTTATGAACTTACAGGAATAGCATTACCCTTTTTGTGATATAAATGTTGGATAACTGCACTAGTAGAACAAGGAGTTCGTAAATCGCTAATTACATTTACGAGTTTGTCGATTGAACGTTGAAGTGTTAAAGGTCTGGATCATACATAGTGTATCTAGTACAACAAGGAGGAATTTAATAACAGATGTTGTCACTCAGTCAACTTGCAGTTGTACCTCAACTATACTACATTTAAATATGTGCTAATAGTGTGTAAGTAGAGTAAATATGAAATATGTGTGACTGATTCCCATATTTAGTTTTTAAACATAATTCTCAATGCATAATTAGGAAAGTAGAGTCTAAAGTAAACAACAAATACTGTAAAAACTGTACAGGTTAAATTTGTGATTGAGATTACCATATTCATGAATGAAAAACAATTTAAAGTGCTGAATGTTGAGTAATAAAGTAACTAAATTAGTTAGTAAACAAAATGAACAGTGAATGAAGTAAATTACTTTTGTTGGCTGTATCAGGTACATAATAAGTAGAAAATATACCTTCTGTACTTCATACTACACTTTATATAAAATATTTGTCAGTATTTTTATTGTTTTAGACTAACTGTGAAATTTTGACTAACTTATGAAATATGTAATAGGAATTGATAACAAAGGAAGTGCATATCTTGAATATTTTAATAATGTCTTCGTAAGTTCTCTTCATTCTGAATGTTCCTTTATATGCCTAAGAGACAGACAAAATGCTAATAAACAAAAATGTAGATGTTATTAAAACACAGGAGGTATGTAAGACACAATCCTTGTTAATTGTTTGTATTTACCAATATTTACAGTTTTCTCCGAAAGCAATACATTACTTGGTTTAGCCCGGACATATACTGATAAGCTCTAAACATTTGACTATCACTTCAAGTCAAGATACACAACCACACTTTTTATTTATTTATTTCTGTATCTGTCAACAGCAAAGCTCTTACAACAAAAGTCGGCTAAATACTCAGTATATTTAAAGGATGTGACACGTAAATATTCAGGGAAATCTCGACTCCAGATCTCTTATACATGGAGCATTGTCAAATATTTTCCTAAAAATGATTTCTAGGATTTCTATGAATATACCTTGTTTGAAATAATTTCAATGAAAATGAAATAAAAATCTTTATTGAATTCTGATTGTAGTGAGAAGTCTCTACATTTCTAGGACATTACCATAATGGTAAACTGTAAGGGACATTCAAAATCTTACTGCTACAATATAGAGATCTCAATAAAATAAATGATAAATTCAAACGAAGTATTTCTTGTTGGTTGTTTGAATTTTGCAATAGCTATAGGTTTCAACTGAAAGGTTATTAATAAGTTTTAAACACTAAGCTATAAAAAGATAATCACATTTTAAATCAATTACCTAACATCCAGCTTTAAAATATTTAACTATCACTAAAAGGTTATTTACTTACTACACTCTCTTATTTTCTTGCAAGGCAACGGATATTAACAATGTATATTCCCAATAACATGAGGTACATAAATATATAAGTATTTATTAAGATCTTCACAAATGTGAGGAACAAATCATCACATATCCCATCCCACTCAATTTGCAGCATTCCCTTTGCAAAGGATCGCCACAATGTGGGGTTTCTAGAACGCCAACTTAAGTATTTTCTTTTACAATATATTTCGTTGCAATGGTATCTGAAAAGAAATGCAATACACATGTTCTTTATCACTGTTGATAAAGACAGACGCTGTGTAGATGGCTTTCCGCACAATATTAGAAGTCACAATATTAAACGCATCAGCTAAAATATAAGAGAGTGTACCTTACCATTTGTCTCAAGTATACATAGAGAGAAAAACATTTTATTTTACAATAAATCTTGTCAGTGGTAATGTTCAGATACTAAGAGTCATCAGCTGTTTATTCTGTTCTCCCTGACTAAGTAGCTATCACAAATAACTTTGGCATGTTTTCTCAAACAGAGTCGAGCATTGCATTTTAAACAGCTTTGCTGTTCTTCCCTTTACTGCAGGATTCACATCGCTTCCTTTTCAATCATTATGGTGCAGTCAGCAACTCAACTGCTTTTGGTTGTTCAAGTTTATACATCTTTAGAAGATCTTTCAGATCATTGGGTAGCATTGATGCTGTTGTAATACAGTATTATTTCACGCTCTTTGTCACTACCTTCGACAGTTTGTCCGCCGAAACATGTAGATCTTAGAACAAAGCTACTGTTTTATACTTATGGAACATATGAATCATTTGCAAGATGGCGTCAGCTATAACCAAGGAATGTGTATCCTCCAGCAATTTTTACAAGATGCTTCCTTCAAAACAGTCATCTGCCAGCATCCAGAAGGAAGCTCATGGGAACAAACAACAGAGTGAATGAGTAATATGAACTACAAGTTGCAGGACAAATCGGAGTCATAAACTACCCCACATGGTGATTTGTCAATAGCAGACGTAACGTTCTTTTCAACAGAAATGCGGTATCTGGTCAATATCATACTTAAAATAAGGAATGTCTGGAGAAAGAAATATTCTCACAGTGCTTCTATGGAACACTCGTATCAGCTGTGAGAGAAAGAACACAAGAGAAAGCTACACCTGAATACTATCTTGATCTTAATATACATGCCACTGAAGTGATGAGGCCTTTCTTTTATCCAATGTATCAGGTGTTTCAGCCAATGGAACAGGGACAGTTATACAGATGTACTCTTCTCGCTTTCCTGTATGCATGTGAAAAAGAGGGACTATTAAGGGCGTGGTAAGCAAACCGCATGTTTGATTTTGCAGTAAAAATAACATAAGACTGGAATACACCGAAAAATGAAACTGCTTTAAAGAGCTGGTGAAAGGTGTGGCTACTTATGCTAATTTGAGGCTAGTAATTCTAGAAAATGATTCAATTCAATTGTTTATTCCCAAATTGGTAGATAATTATTTGAACAGATTTACATAATTGAATATGTAATTCCAACTACTATATACATTTAAATTAACATATATTTTAAACATGAACTAAATAATAATTCTAGTAATAACTATACTGATGACAATAAACATCATAAAAATGCTCAGAAGAAAACTAACCAAAACACTTATTTCCCGTACATTGAGAACTGCTTTCTTGTAACATACTCTAATCATCATCACATCATACCCTCAGCAATCAATTTATGGCTTTGGATATTTGACGTGAGTGTTTATCACATTATTGTGTGCCATTACCCTCATATATTAAACAATTTGTTTTCAAAAGTAATAACCGACTAAAGCTCTTACTACAAACGATACATTAGTGTGGCTTCATCCGTTCATGAAATGAGCTAAGTCTTTTCAAATGTGACAACTGAGAACATCTTCTATCACAAGCTTTACATTGGTGTGTGACCTTCATGAACTAAATTATATCTTTTCAAATTTGACAAATCATTAAAGCTGTTATCACAAGCATGTGGCCTCATACCTTCATGAACTACATTATGTCTTTTCAAAGTGGACTACTGAGTAAAACTCTTATCACAAACTTTACATTCGTGACTTCTTACCTTCATGAACGAAATTATGTCTTTTCAAAGTGGACAACCGATTAAAGCTCTTATCACAAAGCTTACATTTGTGTGGCTTCTTACCTTCATGAATTAAAGTATGTCTTTTCAAATGTGATAACGCGGTATAACCCTTATCACAAACTTTACATTTGTGCGGCTTTTTACCTTCATGAACTAGACTATGCGTTTTCAAATGTGATAACTGAGTAAAGTTCTTATCACAAGCTTTACATTTGTGTGGCTTCTTACCTTCATGAACTAAATTATGTCTTTTCAAATTTGATAACTGAGTAAAGCTCTTATCACATACTTTACATTTGTGTTTCTTCTTACCTTCATGAACTAAATTATGGCTTTTCAAATTTGACAACCAAGTAAAGCTCTTTTCACAAACTTTACACTGGTGTGGCTTCTTACCTTCATGAACTAAATTATGTCCTTTCAAAGTAGACAACCGAGTAAAGCTCTTTTCACAAACTTTACATTGATGTGATTTCTTACCCCCAATCACTAGATTATGTTTTTTCAAATTCGATACAGAGCTAAATCTTTTCTCAGACGTGCTACATTGTTGTGCTGTATTGCTCGCATCAATTAAACGACTGTCTTTCAAGTATAAAGGTTCTATAGATGTGTCTGCCCCATCACTAAAATGACCATACTGATCGTATTCCATTGCAGATAGGATATTACATTTAACATTACAGTTTTCATAATTATATTCAAGAAGATCAATTCCATTACAGAAGGTTGTGTCGCTTGTTTGGACTTCAGCAGAGAGCAATGGTGACTTGCCAAGAGTAGCGACAGGAACTGTTTCTCGGTGTGATCTGAAATGTTTTGGAACTTAGTATTATTTAGTGCAATAACGAGATAGTAAAATCTGAAGACAGAGTCAGTCAATACATGCACAGAAATCTGTGACAATCATAGTTAAGTGAATTGATAAAAGGTAACTATGCTGTTCATTATAACTACTTCTTACTTTTGTTAATCCACAATATCTTCAAATTAA
This sequence comes from Mantis religiosa, assembly GCA_030765055.1. Taxonomy (NCBI): domain Eukaryota; kingdom Metazoa; phylum Arthropoda; class Insecta; order Mantodea; family Mantidae; genus Mantis; species Mantis religiosa. The sequence goes on from CM060957.1 coordinate 164,675,797, forward strand.
TAATAGTCTTTCTAATGAGCATAGTGTGTTGTTTTTGTGGCATTACAAGTAATCCTTGTTATATGAACTGAAGGTTACATCAACACCACTGTTTATACTAAAGGGAACTATTCAATTTATTTGTAATTAATTTCTGTGTGTATGAACATGGCACTAAAAGCATTCGTAAAAAGGGATCACTATCCGCAAAAGACAAATTTAAAATCAATGGATCATTTCAGATGATGGAATTCAATATTGATTCCATATTCACAACAAAATACAAATGAACAGCAACGAAATATGACTCAAAAGTACATGAAGGTTCTAAGGAATAAACAAACTATCAGAAATAATTGTCATCAAAATGAACTTCTCAAATTGTGTGCTTAATTAAAATTCACATTTCATATTTAATTCCTCTACGGTTGCATCCTAAGATCTAACAATAACTAATTTTGTTCAATCTGTATGAAGACCATAGCAGCCCCTGGGTTAAATACAAATAAGAGTTACATAAATTGTGCAAAAATGTATTGAAATATATAAGCGTTGTATAAAAGGGACATTTTAAAGTTAATTAACACAAGTACATTTTTAATGCAATAACGTACAATCACTTTCGCTGTTTTTACAAATGCTTGTCACTTTTCGGCTCACATAAAATGCTTGGGTAATTGTCAATATTATATTGCTCTTGCTGGCAAGTGGTAAACAACTATGATACTCAACGGACAACTAACTACTAACAACTACTTAAGGACGGTGATTGATATCCCTGGTATACCCTGCCGGTCATGGTGGAAATGTTCTGTCAAAGGACTGGCACCATGTCCAACTCCAGCCTTTTATATGTACCAAAATCGAACAGTCTGCAACACATCAATGCGGTAAAACTAACTTTGCTTTTTGCATCTTCACCTCCATTACGTCTGCTAGTAGCTCTACTTCGATGTTCCATATTATTACTTCCCTCGTGGCCAACAATCAAAATGGTGGAGTGGTGTAAATTCACACTTAATACCTTTAAATTAGGTATTCATTGTTCCATCTACATTTTAACACGACACCATTTCTGGACAAAACTTCATTATTGATTCACGTCTCCATGAATTCAATGATCGCTGCGCAGTTTGGAATTTGAAGAAATGCGAGTACCAGACGTAGTGTGCTTTCTCACTTCAACACGTTCTCGCCAACACTTCTTTCCTTCCGGCTGGTTCACTTGGTCGTTGACAGTTCTTCAGATGTTCTAGGTAGCCTCTTCCCCAACAAGTTCTCGCTGACACTTACTCCTTTTCTCCCGGCTTGTTTACTTAGCCGTTGACACTTCTTCACATGTTCTAGTAGTGTCTATCCCAACATGATCTCAACCACGAAATTGATCTGTTCCTTTGTTACCAATGTATGGAATACTAATTTGCCGCTTTTTTTAAAAAGACGCGTAAAAACATATTTCTTTCCATACCTTGGTCTAGTTTGTGTCTCTGTTACAACACAACCTTGCGGCGCTTCTCAACGCTCACCAAACCCAGTGTTTGCAGACTGACACTACTTGTCAATTCTCAGACAACTAACTTTTCACATTTATGCTGCCGAGGTTCACTGATTCATTCAAACTATACAACTGAACTGATTCACAACTCCGATACCCACTGATCGACAAAGGGCACTAATGACCACGCAGTCATGCGCCCAAAAACACCATCACACCAGTGGTCCACTCGTCACAGAAGAAAGCTTCTGTAAACAAAGATCTTCTTAATCGGAGGAATGGAGAAATAGATTCCTGTACATCTGCTGTAATGGAAGGATATTGTTACGGCAACAGGTATAAAAGTTTTGGCGCAAATGAGAAAACGGACGGCAGATAATGTTTCATGAGCTTGCAAAAGCAGTTAACGATAGCGCAGCGAGTGTTCACAAAGCCGGCAATCAATGTTACCTCAGATAACGGACTCGCCGGCACAGATAGGATTTCATGTCTGGAAGTTTCTAGAGATATCTCGATTGAAGGAGAATGGTTGTTTTTCTTGTTTGCTGGAGAAGTTTTTTGAGTTATGAAGGAGATATAAAAGGGGTTGTGACATGCCAGGACAGCTGTAAACAGTGTGAGTAAGCAGAGTTGTAGTTGAGTAACAAGAGTGTTGCTATAACGAGAGCTAATGTAATCAGCTGTCATGGTTTGTTATTGTCATCGACCTTGGAAGATTGTGTTACTATGTGATGTAATGTTATTATGTGAGAATTGAACAGTGTATCTCTACGGAAATAAAGAACATTTAGAATTTCGGCAAATTGGACTTTGAATTCTATGAACCCACAAAGTCACAGTATGGAGCACAGAAATAAGATCCGCACTTCCAGGCTCAGCGTGGTGGTAGCATATTTGCCTCACGTTCAAGAGGTCCCGAGTTTGAATCTCTTCAGGGTGAGTTACCTGGATAAGCTTTTTCCGGGGTTTTCCCTTATCCAGTAAGACAAATGTGGGGTAACCCTAAGCTCTATGGACCCTGGCCTCATTGGAGCATCATTTTCACCCATTCCATTCATCGTCCGATATGACTTAACATTGGAGGACGTAAAATAAAAAAAAGTATCTCAGCTATTGAATGTTCTTCTATGTTGATCTTTCGCTCGTCTTGCAGCAAACAGAAACGCTAAAATTGGATAACACACTAAATTCCTTTGCGGTAGAAATTCACTGCTGTCGGAAAAATACTAACTTTGGAATTTATTTTGAGTTTTTCTGTCATGAGCTCTATCAGTTGTCTTTGAGAATGGTAGGAAGGAAAATAAAAATATATACAAGGCCATATACTTAAAACATAACAAAACACTGCATTCATTTACTTTGCTGTCACTTATCAATAGCGAGTGAAAGAAGCTTTGAGTACTGCTTTCCCTGAAGAAGCAGAACTGAGAGGTTCTCATACTCCATTCTTGCTTCTCTGAGGAAGAAATAGAGATATGAAAGGAGAGAATTTTGTCAGACTGATTACAACTGAGGAATTCCATATCCATAGCTGTGTCAATGATATCTTAGAAATTATTTGCTTCAGTATTTTGTAAATGTTGTTACATGAACCACAAAACAGTAATAACCTGAAAGTACATTTGCTCTTGCATAGTAAGGATGTACTGAACTGGATTGCTCTAGCACTAAGGGAGATAAAGCGGAAACAATCACGAACTGCTTCAAAACAACAAGATGATGAAAAGGATACTCTTGCACTCACTGAAGCTGAAGAAAATGCAAACAAAGTGCTGACTTAATTAGAATGTGGAACATTTCATGTAGTCTGAAGTGCTGCATTAGAAATGATTAACTCCTGTAAACCAAAGTAACTTTAACTTTACCAACAGATCTAATAGAAATCCATAATGCAGATGACACGAAACAGAATGATGATGTGCAGAACTAAGATACAAGAAGAAGCAAACACATGCCTAAATAAAATCATGGATTGACATTGTGTACCAGTTCTCCAAAGTTGTTAAAACAATTTTTAAGTGCAAACAAATATCATAGAGAAAAAGAAATGTGACCTGAAGTTTTAAACACACTTTCCTCCAAGTAGCCAAAACAGCAAGTGACATATAAAGCAATCAAAGATAGCAATAATAACACCAGAACTGCATAATGCAAGTTACAACACATGTTCTTATATGACGTTACTGCTAGTATGATATTGTAGTACTTTATAACACAAAATACCTGCAAATATGTGAACATCTACAGCACAGCAGTTGGAGTACCTAGTTTTGTATATACATAATTACAAATATAATCTGTTTATTTTGTGGACAGAAACATGTTCAATATGGAAATTTGTTTTGTCTCATATGATATTGCTTAGAGCAAGTTCTACAGTATATCTATTTGTATTAGTTCAAAAGCTCCATGACACATGTACTAAAAGATAAATGCTAGTGTAAACATAAGGCTTATAATTGAAAAGAGTCAAGTCTTACCTTGAACATTTTGTTGGAGGAAGGACAGCATCCTGCAACAGAATAATTCAAATTATAATAAAATGATAATTATAAATTTAAAAAATGTACTTACCATCCTTGGATTAATAAACAATTTCAAATTTTTTGAAAGTAGTTGATATATCTTTAGATCCTCAAAATAAATATAGTATTAAAAATGTATTACAATTTTCTAAAAAAGATAAAATTCCTAATAATAAATAATCTGGTATTTATCAATTTAATTGTTTAGATTGTGATCAGGTTTATATTGGAAAGATGAAACGTAGTTTGGAAACAGGAATAAAAAACATATTTGTAACATTAAATATAAACAAATTCATAAATAAGCCATAGCAGATCTTTTTTGGTCATTTAACCATGAAATAAATCCAAAAGTTAAATTATTAAAACAATTAAATGTTGCCATAGATTTAATAGTGTCGGGAAAAAATGTTTATTATATAGAATAAAAATTGTGTAATGAATTTTGACATACTAGCAATTGATTCTGTTTTGAGGTTTGTTTCGTCTTCAGCTTTTGGTAATACGAAAAAACATGGTAACCTTGACGACAAAGTGTGTTGACTGAAGATGTGGGCAAATGTTTATGAAATCAATTTTAAAAAGAAGAAAGAAGTATTAACATCAACTTCCTAAGATAAGTGTAAATTAATTAACAAATATTTTTATTTGGGTAAGAATTCAAATGTACAGCTTTCACACAAATATCTACACAATGTTAACTGCCCTGTTGAAATATTTACAACATATGCAGAGATAATATTTGATATTTTATCTTGAAATCATCTGTACAAAACCCAAGAAGTGCAGAAAGCATTTGTTTAGTTTAGAGAACACAGTACTGGAAGAAATATTTAATAAATCAGAATATATGATTAAAATGTCAAACATTTATAAATATTAAGACAGGATCATAAGAAGAATAAAAAAGTTAACATATTAGATTCATTTATAGCAACAACACATTTGGTCATGACATATGTGATGTAGCTGATAGATTCCTCACTACAACTTTACCTAGATTAATGATAATAAAGGAGTAAAATGCAAATTGCTTTCAGGATACAGGTCTTCTCAAAAACGCAATCATATCTTAACATACTTAAGCATAGATACTGTATGTATTTAAAATGCAAAAACGTGGAAAAACTCTTAAGTATAAAAAAGCCAATTGCCAATTGCCATTCCTTGATATCCAAGGTACGTATTAATGAGTCAAACGCCAGGAGCTGATAGCTATAAGAGTTAGCTGATAAGTCCTGGGCATATGTGCAAAAAATACGACTCATCTAAAATTTAATATATGTGCAAATGTTTATGACTGGGTCGACTGTTGTCTTGAATCAGTGACTTTAGTTTACTCTTTAAGCACAGAAGATTGTTACATTCTGCAATAGTACACAATATATTGACATTACAAAACATTGCTCAGTCTAACTCAGCAGGTTTCTACATAACTTACTTTAGTATTATTACCAACTGATGAAGTTTGTGTTTCCAGCAACCAAGGTTCATCTTTAATATCTATTTTATTATCATTTTCATGATCATTGTTGTATTTCTTATCAAGCATTACAGGATCCTCTAGAGGAAATTCTCCCTCATTCTGTGAACCAATGTCTGAAAATACAGTCTGTTGTTCAATTTCTGATTTCCCATTTATGTTGCAGCTGTTGCTCCATGTAGAAGTTTTGCTCTTAATCTGTTTGACAACATATGTGATAAAAGGAGTCTCTGATTTAATTTCCATTTTGACGGTCATGTCACAATCAGTGACATCATCAACGTTTGTGTTTGTTGTAACAACTTTGTGAAAGAACTCTCTCTCATTCTGTGAGGCTATGTCATCTTCAAGAAGATGCTCTTCTTTGATTTCTACTTTCTCATCCATTTCAAATAGCTGTCGAATTGGATGTTGCTGTTATTTCCAGAAATACATCTGTAAAGAAGAAATAATATTTTATAGACCAAAACATATAAGTAAATTTAGTCATCTGCTTCTTTGAATCTATCAATAATTGTTCAAACCACACTGAATGCACTGTTCTCTTATCATACAGCTTCTTGAACAGTTGAACCGGACTTAAGAAACTCAAAGACATGTGAAGATCTCAAACTACAGACAGTTGTCTGTTTATGTCAATGCTATTATCACTCCAGCTAGGTTACTGAGGTACTGTACAAACATTAAACCTCCTAATCTGTTTAAAATGTCATGGATAAAGATCAAAGCAATCCCAGGTATTAGATATAACTAAAACGTACTGCTATGTGGCATTTACTAATATCACAGTTTGTTTGTATTCTGTTACTGTTGTTCTAAGGTTTGCTGTGATATTTAAATTAAGCAAGAAGGTTTAGTACTGCAAGACATAACCAGTTCTAGTAATAAAACATCCACGGAGGGCAACAAATCATACAGTTTGGTAAATAGTGTTACACAACTTTTTAATTTAACACTACAAGAACCAAGGCTGCAAAGCAAAGACTGAATCATGTAAGTGATATAATGCTAAAGATCAACTCTATAGTTCAAGTGTATATCAAATATACAAGGGAATTTTGATGAAACGCTAGTGTTAGTAATAAGTTTGAGGAGAAACTTTGTCAGTACTGTCACCCAATTATCGGAAAGCCCGGCCAACGACAGCTGAGAAGGGGCCAGAGGCATCCGAGCCACACCCACCCATTAATCTCAGTCACTAACTGAGGGGATGATTAGGGAAGTGTCACTTGTCGCTGGCCGCCCCTTCCCCCCTGCCGTCTGGAACCTTCGCGGTGATTCCCTGAAACTAGAGGCTTCGAGAAAACGGCGATATTCCTATAAAAAGGGCTGCAGTGAGTGAATTGAGGAGTGCTTGACAAGCAGCGAAGGAGCGCCATGTTAGTGAACGGACGAGAAGACTGTGTACGTGCATCGGAAGAGTGTACGTAACTGCGTGCAGTGGAACTGTAACGGACGAACTGGTGAATCGTAATTGTGTGCATTACGTAATTCTGTGTAATTGGCAAGTGTTCTACTGTAAGTCGGTGGAAATAAAGAACATTTTTGAGTGGTGTAATCGGACTTTTAATTTCACGAACCCACAAAGTCACACTGGTGTCAGGAAGCGGGACGACAACATCACCGAACATTACAGCCATGGACGCGGCATTGGAAAAGATTTTGGAGAAGATGATGGAAATGAAGGCGGAACTGACAGAAATGAAGACGACGAATGACAACCTCGCTGCAATAACAGAAGGGGCAAATAACAACCTGGCCGCAGAGTTGAAACAAATGAAGATGGCCAACGACATCACCGAGAAGATGGAAGAAATGAAGGTCGAATTAACAGCAAAGACGGAAACGGCCTACAACTTGGCCACGACAATAACCGCAAAGATGGCCGAACTGACCACGGAAATGAAGGTGGCGAACAAGCCTCTCACCGCCAAATTTGAAGAACAGTTGGCCGGCGTGAGGGATGACGTGACGGAGCTGGGCAAGTGGATGGGCGAAGTGGACGAGCGCGTCGAGGACCTGGCGAACCGCTTCAATGACCTAGAGGAAAAGGCCGATAGTAACGCCAAGTCCCTTAACGCCATGGCGGAAGTCGTCGAAGACCTTGCTAACCGCGTTTATAACCTGGAAGCAAAGGCCGACAGCAGCGTCAAGTCCCTGAGCGCCATGGTGGAGAACGTCGGCAGGAGGTTGAAGGATATGAAGGCCGACGCACCGGGACGCGACACAACATCGGCGCGTCAACATTTGAGGTCTTCCGCCGCCAGTTCGACACAGTGGCCAAGCACAACAGTTGGTCGCCGGAGGAGGAGGCCACACAGTTAATAGCCAGCCTACAGGGACGGGCCGCGGAAGTCCTGAACGCGGTACAGACAACGGCGGCGCCCAAGGAAATCTGAGAGGCTCTGGAGAATCGCATTGGGAACCACCGCTTAGCCGCAGCGTACCACAGCCAGCTGAAGGCAAGGTCACTGCAGCCAGCGGAGACGCTCCAGGAGTTCGCCCTGGCAGTTGAACAACTGGCTAGCAAGGCCCTAGTCGACCTCCCACCAGAGTTCGTATCCCGGGAAGCTGCCTACACATTCGTGGACGGGGTACGAGACACGGAGATTCGCCAGCGCCTAATGCTCGGCGATTATAAAACCATCCACGAGGCGCTGACGGCAGCATTAGGGATAGAGGCGGCCAAAGTAACAGCTATCCCGACGTCGAGAACGAGTGTCCGCTACAACGGAGACAGAAGACCAGACGAGGGACGCCGGCGAACACGTAGTGGCCTGCGTTGGGGGTGTGGACAGCCCGGACACCTGCAGAGAGACTGCCCACACCAGGAAGAGCAGCCGGAAAACGAGTAAGGGCCGTCATGGAGAGGGGCACGTCGGCGCCATCACCACCATCCCCTCGAGTGACACTGCCTGCCGTCAGCCGGCGGATGGCTGACAGCCTCATCGCGGACGGCTGGGTAAGAGGAAAGCCGTGCCGCGTGCTGGTGGACACCGGGGCGGCCATGGCCATCATCAGACCTGACGTGCCGAAGGGTTTGCCGACAGGGAAGCCGACCCGACCCTACCAGCTTGTCACGGCATCGGGCGACACCTTGCCTGTGCAGAAGAAGGCCCTGCTGAAGCTGACCTTGGGAAGGAGCATCAAGCGTCTGTGGGTGTTCTTCGCGAAAGTGGCTGAGGAGGCGATACTGGGATTGGATGCCCTCCGGAGCCATGAGGCGACGGTCGACGTCGACAAGAAGGTCCTGCGGCTCAACGGAGAAGAGGTTATACTCCGTCAACCAGAAGAGCGCCTTGGAATTTTCAGGGTCGTCCTGAACAAAGACGTGGTTGTCCCCGCGAGGAGGGAGGTGGTGGTGACGGCGCGACTGGAAGGCCAGAGAACTAGGAACATGATGCTGGAACAGAAGACGCCTGTTCACGGACTGTGTGTAGCCAGGGCATTGCTGCCGTGCCGAGAGGAGGTGCCAGTGAGACTGCTAAATCCAACGGATGCCGATCACGACGTACAGGCCGGGACGGAGTTGGGAAAGTGCAAGCCCGTGGTGAGCGTAACAGCAGTCGACAAGACACAGGAGCCGGTGCCGACGTAACACCTGGGGCCCCGGCAAGAAGGACTACTGGAGAGGGCGGCCGACCACCTGACCGCAGAACAGCTGGAGAAAGTTCGACAACTGCTGGGGCGATACCAGAGCATCTTCAGTCAAAGCGACAGTTACTACGACCGCACGGACAAAGTGCTTCACCGCATCGACATCGGGGACGCCCTGCCTATTCGGTAACCACATAGACGCGTTCCGCTGGCGAAGCAAGGGGCGTTACGAGACATGCTGGAGGACATGAGATCCAGGGGAGTGATTGAAGAGTCTGAGAGCCCTTGGTGTTCCCCTGTAGTCTTGGTGACAAAGAACGGCAAGCTGCGCTTCTGCGTAGACTACAGAAAGTTGAACGCTGTCACCCGGAAGGACTGTTTCCTCTTACCCCGGATTGACGACACCCTGGACACGCTAGCTGGTGCACAGTGGTTCCCGACCCTGGACCTGAAGTCGGGCTACTGGCAGGTAGCTCCACACTCAAGGGACAAGGAGAAGACCGCATTCTCGACAGGCCAAGGGCTCTGGCAGTTCATGGCCTCTGCCCTTTGGCCTCTGCAACGCACCAGCTACCTTCCAACGCCTCATGGAGTCAGAGATGAGAGGGCTGACTTACGACGCCTGCGTGCTATACCTGGACATCATCATCGTCGGGAAGACTTTTGAAGATCACCTCGAGAATGTAAGCTGCTACAGATACTGCAGGCGACCAACTTGAAGCTGATCGCGAAGAAGTGCCAGCTCTTCCGCAAGGAAGTGAACTACTTACGCCACATAGTCTCAGCAACCGGAGTGGCCACAGACCCGGAGAAGATAAAGGCTGTGAGGAATTGGCCTCGCCCAAAGGATAAGAAAGAGTTACGCAGTTTCCTGGAGCTGTGCAGTTATTACCGCCGCTTCATAAAGGGGTTCTCCAACATCGCAAAACACCTCACTCGCCTGACAGAGGAACTCCGGCCTTATGTGTGGACGGAGGACGCCGAAAACGCTTTCAAGCACCTAAACGAGACCCTGTGCAGTGCTCCAATTTTGGGTTTCCCACAACCGGGTGGCGCCTTCATAGTGGACAAAGGCGCTAGCGACCATTGCATTGGAGGTGTCCTATCGCATATCCAGGACGGCCATGAGCGGGTGATAGCCTACTACAGCAAGATGCTATCCAAGGCTGAGAGGAACTACTGCGTCAACCGACGAGAGCTACTGGCGGTAGTAAAGACCTTGGAGCACTTCCACAAGCACCTGTACGGTCAGCCATTTCACCTGAGGACTGACCATTCCGCCGTAACCTGGCTATTGAGCTTTAAGAACCTGGAAGGCCAGGCAGCACGTTGGGTCCAGAGGCTGCAGGAGTACGACTTCACCTCGGAACATCGCAGAGGGAAGAGTCGCGGTAACGCGGACTCTATGTCCCAAAGACCCTGTCCAGAAGAGTGCGGCCAGTGCACAAGAGTGGAAGAGAAGGAGCGTGCCGCAGCAGTCCGAGTAGTTGCGGCAGTGCCTGCGGACGGCTGGGATAGCGCAGCCCTGAGGAGGGAGCAGCTGGCGGACGCAGACTTGGGGCCACTCTTGAGGGAAGTGGAGGCAGGGACAAGACCAACCTGGGAGGACATCGCACCGAGGAGCGCCACCTACAAGTCGTACTGGGCCCAATGGGACTCGTTGAAGACCAGAGAGAGCGTGCTGTTCCGGGTTGAGTCCAGAGGTTCTACTCCCATTAGCCTTGAACCCGTAGAAACAAGACGCTGTTCCGTGTATGGGAATCACCCGATGGGAAGACGCAGACAGAACAGTTGGTACTTCCCCGGAGAAAGGTCCCGGAAGTCTTGGAGGAAATGCACGCCGGTACTTCGGGAGGACAACTGGGAGCGAACTTAACGATTGACAAACTACGGCAGCACTACTACTGGCTGAGACTCCGAGCAGATGCTGAGAGATGGTGCCGTTAGTGTCACGTGTGCGCGGGGAGTCGTAGCCCCCAGACTAGGAGCCGGATCGCATGCAGCAGTACAACGTCGGAGCGCCATTCGAACGGATCGCCATTCGAACGGATCGCCGTTGACATTGCTGGACCGTTCCCAGTTTCCGACCGAGGTAACAAGTAACTAATGGTGGTCGTCGACTACTTCACCAAGTGGCCGGAGGTGTATGCCATCCCAAACCAGGAGGCAAAGACAATCACAGACTGCCTCGTGGAGCAAGTGTTCTGTCGATTTGGGGTGCCGTTAGAGCTACACAGTGACCAGGGTACCAACTTTGAGTCCAACCTAATGAAGGAGGCACTACAAAGGCTTGGGGTGAACAAGACCCGCACGACGCCGCTACATCCCCAGTCGGATGGCATGGTCGAAAGATACATCAAGACCTTAGAGGAACAGCTGAGGAAGGTCGTGGCCAGCCATCAGCGACACTAGGACGTCAAAGTGCCACTGTTCCTCTGGCTTACCGCTCGTCTACACACGACACAACTGGAATGACGCCAGCCAGCTTAATGTTTGGCCGAGAGTTACGCCTCCCTTGTGACCTGGTCTTGGAAGTCCTCCGGAGGTGAAGCAGCCGGTAACCGAGTATGTGGAGAACGAGGTGGACCACCTCCACGACATGCACGAGATGGCTCGCCAGAACATCCAGAAGGCGAGCGACCGCATGAAGACCAGATATGATAGGCAAGCCAACAGCCAAGGGTTCCAGCGAGGTGACCTGGTCTGGTTGTACCGTCCTACACGGTTCAAGGGACGCTGCCCGAAGCTTCAGCAGCCATGGCCAGGTGGTGAAGAGGATAAATGACGTGGTCTACCGCATCCAGAAGATGCCCCGAGGAAAGATGTTGGTGGTACACCTGGATCGTCTAGCGCGCCACGATGATGCTGTTCGGGACGACCAGCTTTGAGGAGGGAGCAGTGTCACCCAATTATCGTAAAGCCCGACCAACGACAGCTGTGAAGGGGCCAGAGGCGGCCGAGTCATACCCACCCATTAATCTCAGTCACTAACTGAGGGGATGATTAGGGACGTGTCACCTGTCGCTTGCCGCCTCTCCCCCCTCCCCTGCCGTCTGGAACCTTCGCGGTGATTCACTGAAACTAGAGGCTTCGAGAAAACGGCGATATTCCTATAAAAAGGGCTGCAGTGAGTGAATTGAGAAGTGGTTGGCAAGCAGCGAAGGAGCGCCGTGTTAGTGAACGGACGAGAAGACTGTGTACGTGCATCGGAAGAGTGTACGTAACTGCGTGCAGTGGAACTGTAATGGACGAACTGGTGAATCGTAATTGTGTGCATTACGTAATTCTGTGTAATTGGCAAGTGTTCAACTGTAAGTCGGTGGAAATAAAGAACATTTTTGAGTGGTGTAATCGGACTTTTAATTTCACGAACTCACAAAGTCACAGTATGTTGGTGGGGTATCTCCAGAGAGGGTATTACGCGCACACCCACTGCGGAGAATGGGGCATCATCAGTACGCCATGAGTAAGCAAGAGGTGCACACGTCTGTTGCACAATGCATCATCATCAGATTTCTTGCACAAAGGGGCACCAAACCTTCCGAAAATTTGAGACAGTGCCGCGCACAGTTTGGGGAAGAAATACTTTCAAAGACTGGAGCATATGAGTGAGTTAAAGATTTAGTGGTGGGAAGAGAAGCTGTAGAAAATGAATCTCATAGGAGGAGATCGGCGACAAGCATTACTGCAGACAACATTGTTCCCATTAGAGACATTATTGAAGATCTTTTTTTTTTTTTTTTTTTTTTTTTTTTTTTTTTTTTTTGCTAGACTATTGAAGTATTCAATCATCCGAGAATCACTCCATTGTAGAAATTAACTCCATTATTATTATTTGGTTGTTGATAGAATAAGTTTTAAAAAATACTTCCCGTTTATATTTGATCTACCCTTGTACTAATTTGAGATTCAGTTAATGGTATTATCTAACAAAAGTTGGGTGACTGACTGACACTGTAAGGTGTAAGAAACTCACATTGTCACTAGAATTTTTATCTAAACGCTGATTTACAATCAGGTTTACTATTTTCAAATACACAGAACGAGCAAGTTAATCAAATGTTCCGTTATATCTCACTAACCTGTACTGATGGCATTTCTACACATTCACTACTGACAGACCAATACGCAATACCAACAACACAACTGCTCCAGCCAAATGATTCTTACAAACTCTGATAGTCACTGATACAATCATAACTAGCAACTCAACTGAACATGACATTACACTGCATTTACAACCTGCCATTCACAAATTAAATGTTCTAGAAACTAAAATTTCATGAATTGCCCCATCATTCATTCACCCCAGCTGTTGCGCCGACGCTCCCTCCCTAATGTCATCTATTCGGTCAATATGCTTTGGCTCTCTCGCTATGAGGGAACCCAAGCAACTTCTAACAACAGCATTTGTGAGCAAGACAGAAATAAAAAAATAAAACAAGTAAACTTAGAAACAGACAATTACTACAAGTAGTATTACTGATCCATTAATCATCTGAAACTAGTAAGTCACTAATTTCTGTCTTATACCTTTAATACATTTCCTTAATGTAGCAAAAATACAAACAGAATTACCTAAACTGAACTGCACTTAAAACTCTATAAAAGTATATCTGAAAATTAACCTCAATTTGAAATTGATTCTACAACTCCTAGAGAGAGCAGATAGACTATTACCTCATTAAAAACAAGATTATGTTATGCTTGGGATGACAAAAGTACCAAATACATCTTAACAGAGCATAAAGACTCTTAGCCATATATCATTCTCTTTTATCAGAGATATTAAAATAAAGAAGAAAACAGTTGAGCCTCTATGCTGACTTCCAATATTAGGCTAATCTCACCGCTGACAGCCTTTTCTATCATTATACAACTGAGTTACAGCATACATTGTGTTAAACAATATTCTATCATCAATCTAGTTTGGTTATATAGAAACATACATGCTGACTTAAGAATTACTAAGAGCATTCAATAGTAATATTTTGTGATTTAGCTATGGCATTGGACAACCTCTTGCTACAATTTATGATGGTTGAGATCTCTATAAGCTAGTTCAAATATTTCTTTAACACAATCCAGGAAACCAGGATAATGGATATGAGTTGGTATCACGCATTATTACTAAAGATGTCCCATAAGGCTCTATGTCAAGCTATTGTTATTTTTAATTGCTATAAATGACTTGTCATTAAAATCTCAGAAAGGAGCAGACAGATGAGCTCTTTGTACATGATACTATTGTAGTAATACCAGAAAAGTTACATCAAGTCACATCAGTAAACTATAAAAGTTTATTAAGCTTTAAGTAAAGCATAAGCAGAAAATGGAATTAATAATCAGAAAAAACATTTCCAATAACAAATTATCTTGGTCTAGGAAACATTCTCATTAATTCTGCCTGGATATTAATATTTGAAAATGACAAATGCCGATCTGATAATAAGAAAGAATTTTATTTTCCGATCATGACCGTACAAAATTCCAATCTCTACAATACTTAGAACACGAATGATGCATGTTTTATCTTTCATATGGTTACGGTTTCTCAACATTATTTTATTCAACACAGAGAAGCATGAAAAATAACAACATTCCTTCCTGAAAACACTTAAATCAAGCATAAATAAACAGTACACTTTCTGCATACAGTTTGAAACAGATCAAGTTAATGTTCAGTTCGTCTTCAGAGTAGAGTTTTGATATTTTGCTGCAGCGAAGGGCATGGTTAAGTCCTGAGACAAATTTGAGCTGAAATATTGCTAATATTACATTAAATTGTTATTATACACATGTATTTTCTACAGTGATTGGGATCTGAATGCGTGAATATGTCCCTCAAAGCTGGAACAAGTGATTTTTCAGTCAACAAACATGAAGTGATTATTCTTAGGGCAGAAGAATTATATTTAATATAATTATAATTTGTATAAATTTTCTAAGCAAACTCTGACCAATGTGCTCTCCAGTGCTACTGAGTAAATGTAGTTATTTGTCAATACTTATTTTTGAAATATTGAGCAAGTAGACCTTCAAATGTAAAACACCTGTTGTTCTCTCAAGACAAATGAAAGGCAGCATGCCCTAATCTATACAACAGCTTATTGCATTGCTTCATTATCAATTACACTTACCAAAATTACAGAAACAAAATAAGCTAACTAATTTTGCACCACTAAAGACGGATATGAGAGTGAAAATTGCCTTAATGGTCTGGTTTCATTGAATAGTGTACATTTGGGATTGCTCTTTCCACAAGAAAGTGTAAGCAGTTTACAGCAAACTCCTTAAACAGGAGTGGCAAAGATCAATTTAGAAATTTGAGGGCTTGTGTTTGCTTATAAGTGTAGTTTAGTTCAGTCAGACATAACACAGTGAAGACTACCTTTTTTTTCATCATTTTGAAGCAAATTTATAAAATTTAATTTTAAACTGAAAAATTCAATGCCATGTCCGGGATTAGAACCACGGATCTCCTGGTTCTCATCCAGTCACTCTTACCCATTGAGCTACCATGGCCAACTTGCGGTCTTGACATTAAATTCTCCAATCAACTCATATATATTCCCGGCGAACCACTAGGGTCTGTCGTATCTGAGATGCACATCAACATTATGCAGAATTAGATTCATTACTTTAGGGAAAAAACAATATGTTTATATTTTCAGTATAGTGTAATATATGCTAATATTATTGTTGTAACTCTTTAACAAGTACATTATTATAACAGTTTGGGTTCCCTTACGACTGGCACCAAGGAGACTTGCCTGCTGTAGGGAGAGAGAAGTCATACCTTCTAAAGAGACAGCAAACTCAGCATTCAGAAAGTGACATGTATCTGCTAGTATTGGTTGTTAGTATAACAAAGAAGTTAAAACACAACATGAGAACATGTGGACTTAGAGGTCGGTGTGTAAGTTCCCTGCCAAAGGATGAAATGATAACTTTGGAACTGTTTATTTGCATTTATCATCTTTATTGCTAGGTTTGATGAAGAGTCCTTAAATGTAAGTTAAGTGTACAATAATAAACGTTCAGGTCATTAAAGAAGGTATCTAAAGCCTGTGTTTTGTCAGTGTCCAGACTTCTAAAGATACAACACGCTCCAGTTCTGTATGGCTAACGCATACTAAACAGTTACATTAGTGATTTTTGAGTAATCATTAGATCACGTACATATTTAACCACAGCCTTTAACTACAGTGGTCATAACGGCGGCCAATTTTAGAGTAGATACATTCTGCTTTAATAAAAGTAACTAAGGATTATTAAGCTTTAGCTACACTGATATTTTGGCTACATTTTGTCATCGCTCGGCTATGCTTTGCGGCTTACGATCCTCAGCTGTTTGTTCATTATGTGTTCTATAACACAACTCGTCAAACTTTCGTGAGCACAACCAAGAAACACACGGATCATTATCGTATAAACGTTACCACAATTTTAGCCTCTACACGCGACAATTTTGCTCTTCACGGTTCATTGGAAACAAATATTAAAGTTTACTCTTGCTCTTAACCTCTGAAGAGACACAAACCACAGTCGTAGGAAACGGAAGTTTGTGCAGCATTAATAGTAAAATAGTTAATTTCACAATTTATGCTACACGGAACACTCCTACACATCATACGTGTAACCTACACAAAGTTTCTGTATCACTTTGTGAGTCTGCAACAAGTGACAGGGTATCAGTTACATTAGGTTGCCTTAAATGAATGTTTCTGCTAGTAAAGATCTGTAAGCCATCTTCGATATTACATTACGAAGAACTTTAACTCCCTCACTAGTGTACAAAATGAACATAAAACGGTATGATCCATATTATAGTAGTGGAAAGATACATATGTAGGTAACAAAGAACAAGTGCTAATTGGTTGCAGTATTATTAAGAACGCAAATGACAAGTTACTACTATTATTATACAAATAAGGACTGCATGAACATATTAAAATTAGTAATATTATAAATTATAACACAAAAATAATTTTAGAAATGTTATAAAACATATTAAAATGCAAAATAAAGGCATAATAATACAAAATCAAAAATAAAAAGCTACTTAACCAAATCCTAGTTTTCATTTAAATAAAAAATTTGCAGATGCTAGATGAAGGTATGGACTTTCAAGATGGTCTATAAATAAATACTGTTACCTGTATTATTGCTTGTGCTACGAATTTCTAATTGGAAGGTTTATTTCAATCCCTTACAGCACTGTACTAAATTATGACGCGTGACTCCACTCATGAATGTATACGAAGTTGGATCATGCTGGCAGTGAAAATACAAAGTATACGTAACTTTAACTAAAATGGTCAGGCCTCCATCATTTATTGCTGTTGAGATATTGCAATTATTTTATATTCATGTTTATTGTTACGTTAAAATTAAAGTTAAACTACTAATTCCTGATTAAAGTCGAGGTCAGATGTGAATTTGGTAGTACAGGAATTCGAAAGAGCAGCATAACATTTGAGTTGCTGTAGCTGTACCAAGTATTCTTATATTTCTTTGTGTCTCGAAAGAAGCGAACAGCAAGAGGTGGTAGAGGCAATTAGAGCAGACGTTCTTTTCAATTGTACAGATCCAGGAATTGTTTTTGTGTATGTACAAAGTATTAAGGTGACTTGAATTAAAAATAGTATTAAACATTACTCAGTAAATCAATATAATACAAAAGCAGCAGTACAGGAAATAAGTGAGAGTCACAGGTATGATATACCAGTTCTTTTAACCTAATTTGATATAAAATTAACTTTCTATTTGTTGCTCTGTAGAATCACAAAGTGATACAAAAGCTCGTTTGGTTTATAAGTACATATTGTGACTTTGTGCGTTCGTGAAATGAAAAGTCCAATTGCACCACTCAAAAATGTCCTTTATTTCCACCGAGTTACAGATAAACTCTTGCCAATTATACAGAATTACGTAATGCACACAATTACGATTCACCAGTTCGTCCGTTACAATTTCACTTGCACTCGTAATTACGTACAATTCTCCGAAGCACTCACACAGTCTTCTCGTCATCCACTAGCACGTCAAGCAGTGACTGACTGACTGACTGACTCCTCTTGCCGGCGTGTTGCTTATATAGGGTCAGCTAGCCGATCTGGAAGGTTCTAGATAAGATGAAATATCCCGTAAGTTCGAGAACACAGGTGGAACAGAAAGAGACGGCGCAGTGATGCTTTTTTCCCAGCCACCCCTTGTCACCGCTATAAGACAAACGAGGGGGACGTGGCTAACGCCGACCCTCTCCTGCTTGCCCGCTCTATAGGGTGTTCCGACATTCGGGTGACACTGTTCCCTCAAAGCTGGGCGTCCCGAACAGCACCATCGTAGCGTGCCAGGCGATCCAGGTGTACCACCATCATCTTCCCTCGGGGAACCTTCTGGATGCGGTAGACCACGTCGTTAATCCTCTTCACCACCCGGTACGGTCCTTGCCATGACTGTTGAAGCTTCGGGCAGTGTCCCTTGGTCTGGGTCGGGCGGTACAACCAGACCAGGTCACCTTGCTGGAACCCTTGGCTGTTGGCTTGCCTGTCATACCTGGTCTTCATGCGGCCGCTCGCCTTCTGGATGTTCTGGCGAGCCATCTCGTGCATGTCGTGGAGATGGTCCACCAAGTTCTCCACATATTCGGTCGCTGGCTGTTTCGCTTCCGGAGGGCTTCCAAAAGCCAGGTCACAAGGGAGGCGTAACTCTCGGCCGAACATTAAGCTGGCTGGCGTCATCCCAGTTGTATCGTGTGTAGACGAGCGGTAGGCCAGCAAGAACAGTGGCACCTTGACGTCCCAGTCTCGCTGATGGCTGGCCACGACCTTCCTCAGGTGTTCCTCTAAGGTCTTGATGTATCTTTCGACCATGCCATCCGACTGGGTATGTAGCGGCGTCGTGCGGGTCTTGTTCACCCCAAGCCTTTGTAATGCCTCCTTCATTAGGTTGGACTCAAAGTTGGTACCCTGGTCACTGTGTAGCTCCAACGGCACCCCAAATCGACAGAACAGTTGCTCCACGAGGCAGTCTGTGATTGTCTTTGCCTCTTGGTTTGGGATGGCATACACCTCCGGCCACTTGGTGAAGTAGTCGACGACCACCATTAGGTACTTGTTGCCTAGGTCGGAAACTGGGAACGGTCCAGCAATGTCAACGGCCATCCGTTCGAATGGCGCTCCGACGTTGTACTGCTGCATGCGACCCCGGCTCCTAGTCTGGGGGCCACGACTCGCCGCGCACACGTGACACTGACGGCACCATCTCTCAGCATCTGCTCGGAGTCTCAGCCAGTAGTAGCGCTGCCGAAGTTTGTCGATCGTTCGGTTCGCTCCCAGGTGTCCTTTGAAGTACCGGCGTGCACTTCCTCCAAGACTTCCGGGACCTTATTCCGGGGAAGTACCAACTGTTCTCTCTGCGTCTTCCCATTGGGTGACTCCCACATCCGGAACAGCACGCCTTCTCTGGTCTTCAACGAGTCCCATTGGGCCCAGTACGACTGGTAGGTGGCGCTCCTCGGTGCGATGTCCTCCCAGGTTGGTCTCGTCCCTGCCTCCATTTCCCTCAAGAGTGGCCCCACGTCTGCGTCCGCCAGCTGATCCCTCCTCAGGCCTGCGCTATCCCAGCCATCCGCAGGCACTGCCGTGACTACTCGGACTGCTGCGGCACGCTCCTTCTCCTCCACTCTTGTGCACTGGCCACACTCTTCTGGACAGGGTCTTCGGGACATGGCGTCAGCGTTACCGTGGCTCTTCCCTCTACGATGTTCCGAGGTGAAGTCGTACTCCTGCAGCCTCTGGACCCAACGTGCTGTCTGGCCTTCCAGGTTCTTAAAGCTCAATAGCCAGGTTAGGGCGGAGTGGTCAGTCCTCAGGTGGAATGGCTGACCGTACAGGTACTTGTGGAAGTGCTCCAAGGACTTTACTACCGCCAATAATTCTCGTCGGGTGACGCAGTAGTTCTTCTCTGCCTTGGATAGCGTCCTGCTGTAATAGGCTATCACCCGCTCATGGTCGTCCTGAATCTGCGATAGGACACCTCCAATGCAATGGTCGCTGGCGTCGGTGTCCACAATGAAGGCGCCACCCGGTTGTGGAAATCCCAAAATTGGAGCGCTGCACAGGGTCTCCTTTAGGTGCTGGAAAGCATTTTCTGCGTCCTCCGTCCACATATAAGGCCGGTGTTCCTCTGTCAGGTGGGTGAGGGTTATTGCGATGTTGGAGAACCCCTTTATGAAGCGCCGGTAATAGCTGCACAGCCGCAGGAAACTGCGCAATTCTTTCTTATCCTTTGGGCGAGGCTAATCTCTCACAGCCTGTGTCTTCGCCGGGTCTGTGGCCACTTCGGTTGCTGAGACTACGTGACCTAAGTAGTTCACTTCCTTCCGGAAGAGCTGGCACTTCTTCGCGTTCAGCTTCAAGTTGGTCGCCTGCAGTCTCTATAGCACCTTACTCAGATTCTTGAGGTGATCTTCAAAAGTCTTCCCAACGATGATGATGTCCAGGTATAGCAGGCAGGCGTCGTAGGTAAGGCCTCTGATCACTGACTCCATGAGGCTTTGGAAGGTAGCTGGTGCATTACAGAGGCCAAAGGGCATAACTGTGAACTTCCAGAGCCCTTGGCCTCTCGAGAATGCGTTCTTCTCTTTGTCTCTCGGATCTAGAGCTACCTGCCAGTAGCCCAACTTCAGGTCCAGGGTCGAGAACCACTGCGCACCAGCTAGCGTGTCCAGGGTGTCGTCAATCCGGGGTAAGGGGAAGCAGTCCTTCCGGGTGACAGCATTCAGCTTCCTGTAGTCCACGCAGAAGCGTAGCTCGCCGTTCTTCTTCGTCACCAAGACTACAGGGGAGCACCAAGGGCTGTCAGACTCTTCAATCACCCCCTCGATCTCATGTCCTCCAGCATGTCTCGTACCGCCCCTTGCTTCGCCAGCGGAACGCGTCTATGTGGTTGCCGAATAGGCCGGGCGTCTCCGGTGTCGATGCGGTGAAGCACTTTGTCCGTGCGGCCGTAGTCACTATCGCCTTGGCTGAACACGCGCTCGTATCGCCTCAGTAGTTGTCGAACTTTCTCCAGCTGTTCTCCGGTCAGGTGGTCGGCCGCCCTCTCCAGTAAGCTTTCTAGCCGGTACCCCAGGAGTTGCGTCGGCACCGGCTCCTGCGTCTTGTCGATTGCTGTTACGCTTACCACGGGCTCGCACGTTCCCAACGCTGTCCCGGCCTGGACGTCGTGATTGGCGTCCGTTGGATTTAGCAGTCTCACCGGCACCTCCTCTCGGCACGGCAGCAGTGCTCTGGCTACACACAGTCCGTATACAGGCGACTTCTGGTCCAGCATCATGTTGCTGGTTCTCTGGCCTTCCAGTCGCGCCGTCACCACCACCTCGCTCCTCGCGGGGACAACCACGTCTTCGTCCAAGACGACCCTGCAAATTCCAGGGCGCTCTTCGGGTTGACGGAGTATAACCTCTTCTCCGTTAAGCCGCAGGATCTTCTTGCCGACGTCGACCGTCGCTTCGTGACTCCTGAGGGCATCCAGTCCCAGGATCACCTCCTCAGCCACCTTCGCGACGAACACCCACAGACGCACGGCACTCCGTCCCAAGTTCAGCTCCAGCAGGGCCTCCTTCTCCACAGGCATGGTGTCGCCCGATGCCGTCACAAGCTCGTATGGTCGGCTTGGTTTCCTCGTCGGCAAACCCTTCGCCACGTCAGGTCTGATGATGGTCACGGCCGCCCCGGTGTCCACCAGCACGCGGCACGGCTTTCCTCTTACCCAGCCGTCCGCGATGAGGCTGTCATCCATACGCTGGCTGACGGCGCGCAGTGTCACTCGAGGGGATGGTGGTGATGGCGCCGACGTGCCCCTCTCCACGACGGTACTTACTCGTTCTTCCGGCTGCTCTTCCTGATGTGGGCAGTCTCTCTGCAGGTGCCCGGACTGTCCACACCCCCAACACAGGCCACTAGGTATTCGCCGGCGTCCCACAGCTGGTCTTCTGTCTCCGGCGTAGCTGACACTCCTCGTTCTCGACGTCGGGATAGATGCTACTTTGGCCGCCTCCCTCCTTAATGCCGCTGTCAGCGTCTCGTGGATGGTTTTATGTTCGCCGAGCATTAGGCGGTGACGAATTTCCGTGTCCCGTACCCCGTCGACAAAATTGTAGGCGGCTTCCCGGGATACGAACTCCAGTGGCAGGTCAACCAAGGCCTTGCTAGCCAGCTGCTCGATCGCTATGGCGAGCTCCTGCAGCGTCTCCCCCGGCTGCTACGACCTTGCCTTTAGCTGGCTGCGGTATGCTGCGGCTAAGCGGTGGTTCCCGAAGCGATTCTCCAGGGCCTCCCAGATGTCCTTTGGCGCCGCCGTCGTCTGCACCGCGTTTAGGATTTCCGCGGCCGTCCCTGGAGGCAGGCTATTAACTGTGTGGCCTCCTCCTCCGGTGACCATCTGTTGTGCCTGGCGACTGTGTCGAACTGGCGGCGGAAGACTTCAAACGTTGACGCGCCGTCATACTTGGGAGGTTTGACGCGCGCCGATATTGTGTCGCGTTCCGGTGCGTCAGCCTTCAAAACCTTCAGTCTCCGGTCGACGACGTCCTCCACCATGGCGTTCAGGGACTTGACGCTGCTGTCGATCTTTCCCTCCAGGTTGTTTACGCGGTTCGCGAGGTCTTCGACGTTTTCAACCATGGCGTTCAGGGACTTGGCTTTATTGTCGGCCTTTTCCTCTAGGTCATTAAAGCGGTTCGCCAGGTCCTCGACGTGCTCGTCCACTTGGCCCATCCGCTTGCCCAGCTCCGTCACGTCATTCCTCACGCCGGCCAACTGTTCCTCAAATTTGGCGGCGAGGACCTCGTTCGCCTCCTTCATTTCCGTGGCCAGACTGTCGTTCGCTGCCTTCATTTCTGTGGTCAATTCGGTCTTTATTTCTTTCAACTCTGCGGCCAGGTTGTTATTTGCCGCTTCTGTTTTTGTTGCTAAGTCGTTCATCTTCGCGGCCAAGTTGTTATTTACCGCTTCCGACTTCGCTGTTAATTCGTTCATCTTCTGCAAAGGCATTTCCAATGCCGATTCCATGGCCATAATGTTCGGTGAAGTTGTTATCCCGCTTCCTGACACCAGTTGTGACTTTGTGGGTTCGTGAAAATCAAAAGTCGAGGCTTCAAATACAAAAACTGCACTTTATTTTCCTAGCAAATACATTCGTCACATCACAATTTGCTAGCTAACCTTAAAACTGTTTATTTTCTCAACTCTACATTCAACTGTCTCTCACTTCCGGTAACGATCGGCCATCATTTTTCATCGGCTTCGCGAGCCTGTCACCAGGGTGACAGTATGCATGATCTCATATATAAAAGACTAACTGAGTCTCAGGTAGAAGGATAATTCAGCTGTTTTAAATAACTTTCACTTTCTCTTCCACGTACTTACAGCAGGTAGAGCAAGTATTGTATTACAACAAAACGTTCGATACTTCAAATTAACAGGAAATGTGCGTTTTGAGTCAACCTAAATACAAAACACTGTTTTTATAAACATTTCTGTGAATGTTTGTTTGTGTAAAGTATAACTCAAAAACGTCAGGTTTATTAAATACCAAACTTGTATTTATGTTGAATATCTTCCAAGAATGTAACACAAGATGTTCAATAAACTCTTATCTACTCTTAAACACTTACATGCACTTATCACTCAAAGACAATGTTATAATCGAGGCTACTCCTTAGTGACCACCTCGTAAAGGATTTTATGGATTTGTCTATTGTTTATGCAGGGGAATATAGTTTCATTTATTTGTGAAATATCTTTGGCAGTGCAGGTTAATATAATGATATATAAATAATGATGTCGGAAGTTTTTCGGCATGCTGGGTTAAAAAAAAACAGAGTTAGTCTTTCTCATAATTGTTTTTGATACCATCAATGAAGAATGCCATGACTACGGCCTCACCAGGCCTATTCGGCAATCACCCAGAGGCATTCCGCTGGAAAAAAAGCGGTGGTACGAGACATGCTGGAGAACATTATATCCAGGGAAGTACTCGAAGATTCTGCCAGCCCTTGGTGTTCTCCTATAGTCTTGGTGACGAAGAAGAACGGCGACCTACGCTTCTGCGTGGACTACAACGAAGCTGAAAGCTGTCCCAGACAGAGAAGAACTTCTGCGTCACCCGGTGGGAGCTGCTGGCGGTGGTTAAGGCCTTGGAACACTTCCGCAAGAACCTCTGTCACCTGCTCCAGCTGAGTAGTGACCACTCCGGACTAACGTTGCCACTTAACTTTAGAAACCTGGAAGGCGAGACAGACCGATGGGCGCAAAGCCTGCAAGAGTATGACCTCGCCTCCGAACATCGTAGAGGGAAGAGTCACGCCAACGCAGACGCCTAGTCTGGAAGATCCTGTCCAGAAGAGTTCGGATGATGCATAAATGTGGAATAGCAGGACCGTGATGCAGCTGTCAAGGTGGCCACAGCAGTGCCTGCGGTCGGATGGGATAGCGCAGACCTGAGGAAGGAGCAGCTGTCGAACGCCGATTTGGAGCCACTTTTGAGAGAAGTGGAGGCTGGTAATATCTATCTGGGAGTACATCGTACCCAGAAGCGCAGCACACAAGTCGTACTGGGCCAATGAGGCTCACTGAAGGCCAAAAAGGGCGTACTATTCAGGGTATGGGAACAACCTGATGGGAAGATGCAGAGAGAACAGTTGGTCCTTCCTCTGAATAAGATCCTGGAAGTCTTAGAGAAAGTGCACGTATGTACGTCAGATCGAACTATATCCTATGAACATAAAGAAAATCTGTTATACAACTTTGTAAACAATCATACATTTTCTTCCTAGCGATAAGGTATCACAGCTAGAGCCATCTATGGACAGCAGAAGGTGGTCTTGCTATTTCATCTCTCCTTAATGACAACATTTCTCCTCGGGAGAAGTAATATAGCTAAGAATGGCCATCTATATAATACATGTAGTTACTTATATCACTCACACTGCATTTACAGCACATTCTTCTACAAATACTGTTTTATGTATCTGCTCTAAGTTTAAGGTAAATGTATATAAAGATATATTTATTACAGACTTTGTTTTATATAAAGGGGATTTGGGGGATTGTTCAGGATGTTAAATGTTTAAAAATCGGGTTGGTATATGCTGTTTTTAAACTTCAGTGCTTTTTCCAGGAAACAGATGAAATGTAGTTTAGATAAATTATGTGTTTTAACGAGAAATTTATTATTAACAGGGATTTTGATGTTATAGTTTAACAGTTATACAATACCTAAGTCATTCAGAACAAAGAGAACTTTACAATCGATACATCGAACAGTTGAGTTTATCTATTTTGTTTATTATTAGAATAAACAGATTCTATGTATTTTGTTCAAGTTGTTAGATATATTTTATAAGAAATAAGAAACCCTCAAATATTTTTAGTGTAATGTTTAGCTTCTGAACTGAAAGTCTTGCAAGCTTTGAACATATTGCTCTTATATAACTATTACTGTTAATTTACTCGAAATATCGGTTATAATCTATAATGTTGACCCACATAGATAGACCCTTACTATACTTACGGTTAAATGTGGCTAGTAATTTCATCTGTGAATTGTCACGTAATGTTGGTAACCAAAGCACACTATTCCCTGGTATAACTTCACTCAGGTATGTGTTTCTATAAGAGCAGGCTATAAAACACGACGTTGAGCTGAGAGTTCAGTCAAGAGCAGAGAAGTTGTCAACTTCAATGTAGTGTAGTACGGTCCAGATTTGTGACCCGGTCTTCAGGAATGTACTACCTTCAAGGTCCGTAGCGACAAGTGTACATACACTGAACAGTTGAACAGCGAATATCGGAGTTGTGTCAGACGACATTCAGAGCAGTGTCCGTCAGAGAAATAGCACCCGGGGTAACTTGGTGCGTCCAAGAGAGACAGAGGGAGTTAAAGAGACTTTTGACATTGCGTATTTATAGAAAAAGAAAATGTGAGAATAACTTAGCATAGAGCTCAGGATTTTAGTGACAACTGAAGCAGTTAAAGTGAACTCTCTCTTGTCATGTTTATTAAAATATTATTATTAGAATATAATAACCATGAAATAAACTGACATCTGATGTAGAAGGCGACACTAACCCAATCTCAGGTAGAAGGATAAATCAGCTGTTTTAATTAACTTTCACTTTCTCTGCCACGTACTTACAGCAGGTAGAGCAAGTACTGAATTACAACAAAACGTTCGATACTTCAAATTAACAGGAAATGTACGGTTTCAGTCTTCCTAAAAACAAAAAACAAAACAAAAAATGCGTTTCCATAAAAATTCCTGTCAGAGCGTCCGTTTGTTTGTGTAAAAGTATAACTTAGAAATGTCTGAGAAAGGCCACATATCTAACCAACGTTTTATAGTACGTGTAGTTTCTAATTATTGAATGGAAAAGGTCATGTGGATAAATACATAAACTTAGAGCCACAAAGGGATTCCTGTAGAGCTATTGGATATTTTACAAATATGTTTAGCTCAGGTGACATTACAAATTGTTTGCTGTCTATAACGTTACACAAGTTCCACCAAAATACCATAATTAACAGCAATTTATAAGAAAGAATTTCCAAAACGTGAGTACATATAAACGTTTCGGAAACCTTCCTTTGTTATGATACCGAAATTAAGGGGTGCAATGTATAAAGAATCGTAATGGATCTCAAAAGAGTCTTGTATGTTTGTTACGACACGGACAGGTGCAGTCGGTTTAGTTGTTATAACAAAAAAATGTCAGAAACGGTGTCCTTAGCAGTTTTCTAAAGGGTAGCACTTGACTTTGTTGAATGGGATATTCTTCGGACCCATCTTAATGGCATAAAAATAGTCACAAAGGGAATCTTTGGTTGAATAAGGGGCTTTCAGAAAGTGAAAGCTACCCAAGAGCAACTGTGGAGGACAGTTCGTGGCTGGCAAGCCATTAAGAAAGTCCGAGGCTGCAGCCGATTAGGGCAGTCATCTTCTTCTGTGTTGGTCAAAGGAGACCAGTAGTGATGAGAGAAGATATTTGTCGGTTCATAGGTACGTGAAGAATGAATTAAATTTTATCGAGTAATAAGCATTTCATAACCAATAACTATAAACAGTGATATTGGTAACCCTTGTTCGGCAACTTCAAGGTCGATGTTCTGATAAAAAGAAGCAGTCATTAAACCAGTTTGAAACGGGCATTCCAGTGTCATTAAACTATCCTTCTCATCCATACCCACGCATACCTCATTGCTTTACCCTGAGCTAAACACTGTTTCAAACCGTCGCCCCAAAGTGGAGCTCTTTGCTCAACCATTATACGAGGGCTATCCAGAAAGTAGATTACGTTTTCGTCTGTTTCCGCTAGGGGCGGGGCTAGCGCGGCCATCTTGGGGTCAGAGCGTTGCGCAGTTCAGTCGGCATCTAGCCGTGCTAGTGAGAGGTTCGTGCTGTGCTCCGTTCAGATACTGTGACGGTTTGAAATGTCTGCGTTAATTGAAAATCCCGCGAGCTGCGAGTTGCGTGCAGTAATAAGGTTTCTGACTGCAAAAAACTGTAAACCGATAGAAATCTATCGGCAGCTTTGTGAAGTGTATGGGGACAACATTATCACTGAAGGTGGAGTGCGTCAGTGGGTCATCAGATTTAAAAATGGCCGAACCAATGTTCACGACGAAGATCGAAGTGGGAGACCCAGCATAGTGACTGCCGAACTTGTCGAAAAAGTCGATGCTAAAGTCCGTGAAAATCGAAGGTTCACAATAACGGAACTTTCTTTGAGTTTTCCACAAATTTCGCGAAGTTTGTTGCACGAAATCATCAGCGAAAAGCTTGGTTACCACAAGTTTTGTGCAAGATGGATTCCAAAAATCTTGACAGAGAACCACAAAAATCAGCGAATGGCTGCAGCGTTGAACGTTTTGGACGTTTACCATAAGGATGGTGACTCTTTACTCGATCGCATCGTTACTGGTGACGAAACATGGGTGAAACACGTGAACTGTGAAACGAAATTGCAATCAATGCAGTGGGGGCACACAAGTTCTCCCCAAAAACCCAAGAAATGCATGCAAACAATGTCGGCAAGGAAGATGATGGCGACTGTTTTTTGGGACAGAAAAGGTGTGATTTTGGTGCACTTCCTGGAAAGAGGCACTACAATAAACTCTCAAAGGTATTGCCAAACTCTCCAAAAACTCAGAAGAGCCATTCAAAACAAGCGCAGAGGAATGTTGAGCTCTAAGATCTTGTTGATTCACGACAACGCCCGGCCCCACACGGCAAATGTCACTCGTGAAGTTCTTGAATCTTTTAAGTGGGAGTTGTTTCCTCATCCGCCGTACAGTCCCGACCTGGCACCGAGCGACTTCCACCTATTCCCAGCAATGAAGAAGTGGCTGGCTATGCAGCGTTTTGATGACGACGCACAGCTGCAAGAAGAGGTAACGAAGTGGTTGAAGGCGCAGGCGGCCGAATTTTTCGACGAAGGAATTTCCAAGCTCGTACATCGCTACGATAAATGCCTTAATTTGAATGGTGACTATGTCGAAAAGTAGTATTTGAGTGTGGCTTTCATCTGTATATAATAAAATTTGTTTCCTATACTTTGTTTACTTTTTATTCCAAAACGTAATCTACTTTCTGGATAGCCCTCGTATTGAGCTTCAGTTACATTTAAATATTTATACATTGCCCAGCTTTTAAATTTAGACTATTGCAGAATATATCTGTACGTGCAGGCTAAAATAATTAATTCTAAGCTGCCCTTTATCAAAATAATTAGAATTTCTAATAAAACTTCCTTAACAATTATAAATTTTCTTCCGCACGACAAGATAGGACAGGTACTGCCATCTATGAACAGTAAGGTGATATACCTTTTAAATCAAATTTCGCTCTTTCCGGTTAATCAATTTAAATAAAAGAACTTCTCCATAAAATACAAGTTTATATGTACACGAATTAAGTACAGCTTACACCGTTTCTTTAGCCCATTATTTACAAGAAGATTTTTCTCGTCTGCTACCAGTTTAATGTGAATGTATATATAAATATAATTCATAGCTCATTTAGTTATAGATACAATGGCATAAGGAGACTGATCATTCAGTTAGTTATATGTTTAAAAGTCGTGTCGGTATATTCTGTTTATAGAATTCAATGCTATTAGCTTGAAATTATACGAATTATTGGAATGTGGCATAAAAATTTAAGGGTACGGCCCGGTGAATAATAATAGTCGAACAAAATCTTACTACAGCAGATGAACACATCGTTTAAACAGAAAATTTTAGTATTTCTTTTATTTAGTTTCTGAGATAATTAATACTACACATGTTCAAATACTCCCTAACCTTATACGTATTAGAGAAGTACTGCATTTCAAACAAAAGTTTGACTCCCAGCTTCCATTGGGCTGGCACGTCTTTAAACATCTGTGGTTGATTGAATGTTTATGACGCCTACCAATAAATACTTATCTAGGTATCTTACTAAATGTAGGTCTCATAAAATATATAGAAGTTTCTTTCAATTAAGTTTCATAAATTCCAACAAAACTTACGAGATTACATGTTTAAATATGACAAAGAATAATGAGAAATCATTACCCAAACGTGTGTATATATAATAGACTCAAAAGACTTCATTTCTTACATTCAGGTACAGGTACGTTCTATATTGTCTTAATATACACTACCGTCAATACTGGTCTACACTCAACATAACACAATTAAGTATAAGCTATATCTTATAAACATAATTACTGTTTGTTGGAAACCTTGGTAAAAAATTGCAAATTTTCATCCATGCGGTAGAATATTGTAACTTTGTGGGTTCATAGAATTAAAAGGCCGAGTTGCAGAAATTAAAAATCTCCTTTATTTTCGTCGAAATACACTATTCAATTCTCACGTTAGAACATTAAATCACATATACACAGTCTTACAAGGTCGGTCATAATACCAAACAGCGACAGCAGATCACATCTTTAGCTCTCGTTACAACAACACAGCTGGCTATCTCTCATTTCACAAGTACTGCTTCACAACTGACTGACTGACTGACTGACTGCTAGCGTGTCACAATCCCTTTTATATCTCCATTCATGATTACCAGACAGTTCCGTCAATCACTAGAAGTTTCTGGGAAACAAGGCATCTAGTTACATAATTCAAACGTTCTATCACCTTTCAGAAACGCAACTTAATCTACCCGGCAAGGCCTTTGCCTCAGTCATTTTGCTTGCCGGCGTTATCTGGTTATGCAAGCTCGTTATCTCCGTGGAACCTATCCATCTATTGTGTGCCAAGCCGCCTTATCGCGATCGGGTTCCCGACAATGCTCCCTCCTCAAGGCTGGTCGTCCTGAACAGCAGCACCGTAGCGGGCCATACGATCCAAATGTAACACCAGCATCTTCCCTCGGGGCACATTTTCGATGCGGTAGACCACGTCGTTAATCTTATTCACTACCCGGTACGGTCCTTGCCATGGTTGCTGGAGCTTCGGGCAGCGTCCCTTGATCCCAGTAGGATGGTGCAACCAAACTAGATCACCCTGCTGGAACCCTTGGCTGTTGGCTTGCCTGTCGTATTGGGTCTTCATGCGGTCGCTCGACTTCTGGATATTCTGACGACCCATCTCATGCATGTCATGTAGATGGTCCACCAGGTTCTCCACATACTCGGTTGCTGGCTGTTTTGCATCTGGGGGCTTCCAAAACCAGATCACAGGGGAGGCGTAACTCTCGGAAGAACATTAAAATGGCTGGTGTCATCCGAGTGGTGTCGTGTGTTGACGAGCGGTAGGCCAGTAAGAACAGTGGCGCCTTTAGGTCCCAGTCTCACTGATGGCTGGCCACGACCTTCCTCAGGTGTTCTTCTAAGGTCTTGATGTATCTTTCGACCATGCCGTCCGACTGTGGATGTAGGGGTGTGGTGCGCCTCTTGTTCACTCCAAGTCTTTCTAGTGCCTCCTTCATCAGGTTGATTCAAAATTGGTGCCCTGGTCGCCGTGGAGCTCTAATTGCACCCCAAATCGGCAGAAAACTTGCTCCACAAGGCAGTCCGTGATTGTCTTCGGCTCCTGGTTCGGAATGGCAAATACCTCCGTCCACTTGAAGTAGTCCACGACCACCATCAGGTACTTGTTGCCTCGTTTGGACACGGGAAATGGTCCAGCTATGTCAACGGCAATCCTTTCGAATGGCGCTCCGACGTTGTAACGCTGCATGCGACCCCGGCTCCTAGTCTGGGGGCCACGACTCGCTGTGCACGCGTGACATTGAGGGTACCATCTCTCAGCATCTGTTCGGAGCTTCAGCCAGTAGTAGCACTGTTGGAGTTTGTCGATCGTCCGGTTTGTTCCCAGGTGTCCTCCCGAAGTACCGGCGTGTACTTCCTCCAACACTTCCGG
This sequence comes from Mantis religiosa, assembly GCA_030765055.1. Lineage (NCBI taxonomy): Eukaryota > Metazoa > Arthropoda > Insecta > Mantodea > Mantidae > Mantis > Mantis religiosa. The sequence goes on from CM060957.1 coordinate 164,707,310, forward strand.
GACCTTATTTCGGGGAAGTACCAACTGCTCCCTGTGCGTCTTACCATCAGGCGATTCCCATACACGGAAGGGCACGCCCTCTCTTGTCTTCAGTGAATTCCATTGGGCCCAGTACGACTTGTAGGTGCCACTCCTCAGTACAATGTCCTCCCAGGTTGGTCTTGTCCCTGCCTCCACTTCTCTTAAGAGTGGCCCCAAGTCTGCATCCGTCAGCTGCTCCCTCCTCGGGCCTGCGTTATCCTAGCCATCCGCAGTTACCGCCGTGACTACTCGGACTGCTGCGGCACGCTCCTTTTCTTCCACTCTTGTGCATTGGCCGCACTCCTATGGGCAGGGTCTTCGAGACATGGCATCTGCGTTACCGTGGCTCTTCCCTCTAGGATCTTCAGAGGTGAAGTCGTACTCCTGCAGCCTCTGGACCCAAGGTGCTGTTGGCCTTCCGCGTTCTTAAAGCTCAATAGCCAGGTTAGGGTGGAATGGTCAGTCCTGTGGTGAAATGGCTGACCGTACAAGTATTTGTGGAAGTGTTCCATGGTCTTTAGTACCGCCAGTAATTTTCGTCGGGTGACGCAGCAGTTATTCTCTGCCTTCGGTAGCGTCTTGCTGTAGTAGGCTATTACCCGCTCGTGGTCGTCCTGAATTTCTTATAGGATGCCTCCAATGCAATGATCGCTGCCGTCGGTGTCCACAATGAAAGCGCCGCCTGGTTATGGAAATTCCAAAATAGAAGCACTACACAGTGTCTTCTTCAGGTGCTGGAAAGCGTGTTCAGCGTCCTCCGTCCACACATAGGGTCGTTGTTCCTCTGTCATGCGGGTAAGGGGTTTGGCGATGTTGGAGAACCCCTTTGTGAAACGGCGGTAGTAACTACACAGCCCCAGGAAGCTGCGCAACTCTCACTTATTCTTTGGCCGAGGCCAAACTCTCACAGCTTGGGTTTTCTCCGGGTCTGTGGCCACACCGGTTTGTGAGAGTATGTGGCCCAAGTAGTTAACTTCCTTGCAGAAGAGCTGGCATTTCTTTGCGTTCAGCTTCAAGTTGGATAACTGCAGTCTCTGTAACACCTTGCTCAGGTTGGTTAGGCGGCCTTGCAACGTCTTACCGACGATGATGATGTCGTCCAAGTATAGCAGGTATGTGTCACATGTCAATCCTCTCATTACGGATTCCACGAGGCGTTGAAATGTGGCTGGTGCATTGCAGAGGCCAAAGGGATAACTGTGAACTGCCAAAGCCCTTGGCCTGTCGAGAATACAGTCTTCTCCTTATCTCTCGGGTCTAGAGCCACCTGCTAGGACCGACTTCAGGTACAGGGTCGAGAGCCATTGTGCACCACCTAGCGTGTGCAGGGTGTCTTCAATCCGGAATAAGGGGAAACAATCCTTCCGGGTGATAGCGTTCAGCCTCCTGTAGTCCACGCAGAAGCGTAGCTCGCCGTTCTTCTTCGTCACCAGAACAACAGGGGAACACCAAGGACTCTCAGACACTTCAATCACTCCCTTGGATTTCATGTCGTCTACCATAACCCGTACCGCCGCTTGTTTCGCCAAAGCAACGCGCCTTGGTGGTTGCCAAATAGGCCGGGTATTTCCGGTGTCGATGCGGTGAAGTAATTTATCCGTGCGGCCGTAGTCACTGTCGCCTTGGCTGAAGACGCACTGGTATCGCCTGAGTAGTTGTCGAACTTTATTAAGCTGTTCTGCGGTCAGGTGGTCGGCCGCTCTCTCCAATAAGCCTTCCAGCCGTGCCCCAGGTGTTGCGTCGGCACCGGCTCCTGTGCCTGGTCGATAGCTGTCACGCTGACCACGGGCTCGCACGTCCCAAGCTCCGTTTCGTCCTGGACGTCGTGATCGGTGTCTGCCAGGTTGAGCAGCCTCACTGGCATCTCTTTTCGGCACGGCAATAACGTTCTGGCTACATAGAGTCCATGCACAGGCGTCATCGGGTCCAGCCTCATGTTCTTCGTCCGCTGACCTTCCAGTCGCGCCTTCGCCACCACCTCGCTTCTCGCGGGGACCACCACGTCTTCCTTCAAGATGACCCTGCAGATTCCAAGGCGCTCATCGGGTTGCCGGCGTATCACCTCTTCTCCATTAAGCCGCAAGACCTTCCTGCCGACGTCGACTGTCGCCTCGTGGCTCCTGAGGGCATCCAATCCCAGTATCACCACCTCAGCCACCTTCGCGACAAACACCCATTTACGCACAACACTTCGTCCCGAGGTCAATTTGAGCAGGGCCTTCTTTTCCATGGGCATGGTATCACCCGATGCCGTCACAAGCTGGTACGGTCGGCCGGCTTCCTCGTTGGCAAATCCTTGGCCACGTCAGATCTGATGATGCTGAAGGCCGCCCCCGTGTCTACCAGCACGCATCACGGCTTCCCTCTCACCCAACCGTCCGCGATGAGGTGTCATCCATACGCCGGCTGAGGGCGCGTAATGTCACTCGAGGGGATGGTGGTGATAGCGCCGACGTGCCCCTCTCCACGACGGGCCCTACTCTTATCTTCCGGCTCCTCTTCCTAGTATCGGCTGTCTCTCCATGTGTTCCGGCTGGCCGCACCCGCAGCACACGCCACTAGGTCTTCGCCAGCGTCCCTCGGCTGATCTTCTGTACTTTGTGTAGCGGACATTCCTCGTTCTCGACGTCGGGATAGCTGTCACCTTGGCCGGCTCCATCCTCAGTGCATCCGTTAGCGCCTCGTGGACAGTTTTGTAATCGCCGAGCATTAGGCGCTGACGAATATCCGTGTCTCGTACCCCATCAACGAATGTGTAAGCTGCTTCCCGGGATACGAGCTCTAGTGGGAGGTCGACTAGCGCCTTGCTAGCCAGTTGTTCAACTGCCAGGGCGAATTCCTGCAGTGCCTTCCCTGGCTGCTGTGTCCTTGCCTTTAGCTGGCTGCGGTACGCTTCGGCTAAGCGGTGGTTTCCAAAACGATTCTCCAGGGCCTCCCAGATGTCCATGGGTGCCTTCGTTGTCTGTACCGCGTTCAGGACTTACGCGGCCTGCCCTGGAGACTAGCTATTAACTGTGTGGCCTCTTCCTCTGGTGACCATTTGTTATGCTGGGGAATCAGATATTGTGTAATTGTGTAATTAGAGATGCAAAGTTTAAGAAGATCTGATAGAATACAAGAGAGAATTATAAGGCAAAATATTATAGAGGTACCATTGAATATTATTGAAGAAGAAAATGAAGACCAAAGATAAGTAATATAGGAAAAATGAGATCAAAATATTCAATGTAATAGAGCAAGATGTTAAGTAATTTCAACGGGAAGTTAGGAATGGGCAAAGAGACGAAGAATATGATCAAGAAGAAGAGAAGGAGAGATATATACAAATTATAGGAGGAGATTTTAGGAGAAAAGACAAGGTGGAGGATAGGACAATCGTATTCAGCCAAAGGAAGGATGGCCGTATGTAGTCGTTGTCAGGCGACCAGCCAGAAGGATGGAAAATGGCGGAGGGAAGATCAGATGGCAGTGGAGAGAACAGGCAGATGTGACCAAGCAACCGTATTAGGCGTGATGGATTAGGAGTAGTGTCGGCGGGATGAAGCAGGATAAGGCTGAGTGGATTGTTCAAAATAAAAATGTGTGATTGGTGAATATTGTGAGTGTTAAAAGTGATATTGTTATTAAGTGAAAAAGTTAATATTGAGAGAGCTAAGTGATTAGTGAGAAAATTCAATATTTTCAGTGAAAAGTGAAGAAATTTAAGTGGTTAGGATAAAATTTTAGATAAAAAGAATTTGTAATTTACAGAAAGGATTTATGGTTTTTGTCTTAATTGTAATACTGTATAACTTTAAGTTTACTTTTCATATATAACTGTATAGGTAAAGGCATATAATCTAATTTTTTTTCTTTAATTAATGCCTAAAATAGTAATAGGTAGAATATATTATATTATATGACAATAAAAATGAATATAAAAAGAAATTAGATGAATAAAATAATTTGTTCATTTTTGAAATATAATAAAAAGAAAGAATATATACATATTAATAAAAATAAATTGTTGAATAATTTCATGAAGTACCTGTGGAAAATTTAAGAGTATTTAAACAAACTTATAAAAGAAAAAAATGCTGGTTACCAGTATTTTAAATGCAAAGTAAAATTAAAAGGAACTTTTAGAATAGCTGGAAAATATCTCCAGTTGTATCGCTGGACACCAGTGATATAGTTTTTCTTTCAATTATATATTATTCTGTTGTCTTGAGTTAATAATTAAGTAATGTGTGTTAGATTTTGTTAGGATATAGTTACATATTTTTCTCTTGTTTTTTGTTTTAAAGTGGAAATGTTTAGAAATAGATATTTTTGTTTAGTTTAGTTAAGAAATTGAGCTCTTTTTTGCCGTTTTAGATTTTTTGCTGGATATTAGTACAGGATTTCACATCATTTTAGTTTTTATGAGTAGATAGATTTTTTTTAGATATTATATATCTTTTGTTTTCTTATTGTTTTTTCAGTTTTGTTTTTGTAATTAATCTGAAACAATTATGCATATTATATATTTATGTGTACTATCTGTATTTTAGAAATAAATAGAAAATTTGAATATATGCCCCGGTATAGTTTACAAGGTGCCGGGGTCGTCTATTCAGATCTTTTTTTATTTAATTTTTATTTATTTATGTATTTATTTTTGTTTTGTTATGCTTGGCCACTGCGTGGAACTGGCGGCGGAATACCTCGAAAGTTGTCGCGCCATCGTATTTAGGATGTTGTGTCGCGTCCCGGCGTCGGCCTTCTAGCCCTTCAACCTCCTGCCGACGACGTCCTCCACCATGGCGTTCAGGGACTTTGTGTTACTGTCGGCCTTTCCCTCCAGCTCGTTAACGCGGTTTGCCAGGTCTTCAAGGGATTTGATGTTATTGTCGGCCTTTCCCTCTAGCTCGTTAATGAGCTCGTCCACTTGACCCATCTACTTGCCCAGCTCCGTGACGTCGTCTCTCACGTCCGTCAATTGCTCTTCAAATTATTCGTCGAGGGCCTCGTTCGCAGTCTTCTTTTCCGTGGTCCGTTCGGCCATCTTTGTATTCAGATTGTGATTTGCCGTCTCCGTCTTGGCTGTTAATTCGGCCTTCATTTCTTCCATCTTCTCGGTGATGTCGTTAGCTGTTTTCATTTGTTTCAGCTCTGCGGCCAGGTTGTTATTTGCCGCCTCCGTCTTCGCTGTTAGTTCAGCGGCCAGGCTATTATTTGCCGCTTCTGTTTTCGCAGCGAGGTTGTCATTTGCTGCTTTCATTTCCGAGGTGAGTTCGGCTTTCATTTTTATCATCTTCTCCAGAATCCTATGCAATGCACCCTCCATGGTGGTAATATCCCACTCCCGACACCATTAAAAATCTGATGCAGTTTTGTTGAAGTAAAGTGTAGATTATGGAGTCGTATAGTTGTATTCCTGGAAGAATGCAACTATACATATACTTCTATATGCACCATGTTCTATTTATTGCGCATGTCTGTTGTAAGTTATATACTGTACACACACACACACACACACACACACACACACACACACACACACACACACACACACACACACATTAAACAATTTTTAAAAACGCTTTTTAGGAGATTTAGAAATTTAAACCATGTTTGCGGTGGAAAGTTAGAATCAACATTTTCACAATGAAATAGCATATTCATGGACATATTATGCACCTTATCAAAATTATTAGAATTTCGAGATCTCTCTCTCACCATATCCACGATATAAGAGAGTTGGGATTGGTCATGTAGGTTATGAGACGGGAATCTTCGCCCAGTACTCTAGATCAAACTTAATGCCCGGTCTGTACGTACTGCAATCTGCGGACGGTGGTCGGCCAGCCAGACATAACCAGTACTCATGGCTGTCGATAACTACTGCCCTATCCAGTACAAGGATTATGTCTAGACACTTAGAACTCCAGAAAACGAGGGAATTCCACCTCCCCAACTTTCTCGTCGAGACCGGCAAGTTATGAGAGGCGGAGCCCAAGTTGTCACTGGCAGTTCAGTGTACATTAGAGAATTCAAGGTAGTACAGTTGTGAGTCGGTGTTCAATAATACAGTGCGTTCCAGGTCCGTAGTGATAAGTGTATAGTTAGTGTACCCAGTACAGTAGAGCAGTTCACCGGCGAATATCGGAGTTGTATCAAAGTTGGCAAACAGAGCAGTGTCAATGGGAAACGATGTTTGTACGTTCGAGAAATAGCACCCACGTAACTTGGTACATACAACAGAAACATAAAGGAACATTACAGAGAAGTATTTACACTTTGTATTTGTAGAAGAAGATGACTGTAGTTTAACATAGGAATAACAGCTTTAGTGACAAATGAAGAAGTTAATGTGAAACTTACCTCGCCATTTGAACAGTATTATTATTAGTAGCATAGTATGTATGATCTCATATATAAAATAGACTAACTCAGTCTCAGGTAGAAGGATAAATCAGCTGTTATAATTAACTTTCACTTTCTCTACCGCGTACCTACAGCGGTAGAGCAAGTATTGTATTACAACAAAACGTTCGTTACCTCCAATTAACATAAAATGTACGTTTTTACTCTTCCTGAATACAAAAGAAAGAACTGGTTTTATAAAGAGTCCTGTGTGTTCGTCTGTTTGTGTAAAGTATAACTCAAAAACGTCAAGTTTATTAAATACCAAACTTGTACTTATGTTGAATATCTACCAAGAAGCAGGTCTGCCATGATGTATCAGTTCCATGATAAAGATGCACGGGGTTGCCCGCCTTGGTAGCGTCGGGGTAGCGTGTCTGCCTCACGTTCAAGAGGTTCCGAGTTCGAATCTCGGTCAGGGTGAGTGACCTGGATAAGGTTTTTTCCGGGGTTTTCCCTTATCCTGAAAGATGAATGTCGGGTAACGCTAAGCTCCATGGGCCCCTGACTCATTTGAGCATCATTTCACCCATTCCATTCATCGTCCGATATGACTTAACGTTAGAGGACGTAAATTTCAACAAAAAAAATCCAAGAATGTAACACAAGATGATCAATAAACTCGTAAACGCTTACACACACTTATCGCTCAAAGAAAATGTCATATCGATGTTACTACTTAGCGACCAGCTCTTAAAAGATTTGATGGTTTTGTCTCTTGTTTATACAAGGAAATATACTTTTATTTATTTGCGAAATATCTCTGACAGAGCAAGTAAATATAATGATACATGATACATAAATAATGATGACGGAAGTTTGTCGACATACTGGATTAAAATGAATTAGAGAGATAGTCATTGTTATAATTGCTATTGAGATAATCAATGAAGAAGGGCATGTTAATAATGTAACTGAACTAATAGCAACAAACAGTTTCTGTCGATCTAGAAGATATATCAGAAATATTCATGGACTGTTGTTACACATGGGGTACTGGAAACATCGCATGACTGAGGTGACATATCTGTGCTAAATTTGTTGTTGTTTATAATTAGATAACATCTCCAACAAATTCATACAAGGGACTCGCTGGTCATTAAGGAAGATCTATGAGGAAATATTCATTCATCCATTCAAGTAGCTGGCGGCTGACTGAGGGTCAGCACGATGTGTGTCATTCGTGTACCTGTCCTATACGGACTTAACCACTTAATGACAGGATATGAGGGGTTTTGCAGGGTGATGATTTAAATTTAGGTGGATGAAAAGAAGGGAGGTAGCCGTAGTTCCTCATGGTAGTCAACTCGGATGCAGCGCTTGTGTGCACCGCTGGTCTGAGCAAATTTAAGGACGAGTTTAATTTAGAATGATTAATAAATTTTCAAATAGTAATAATTTTGAAGTTGTAATAACAATTTTATTGTTACCGGGTGTGCCCGCACGCTATGCGGTGAAGCTGGTAGAGCTTGTAGCGTCTTTCTTAGGATCTATAGTTCCCTAGAGACCTAAGCAGGGAGCTCTGATGTTGAGGCAAACTCGCGTAGAATTTTGTGGCCTGGCGCCTAATGACTTCTTCCACATAGTGGAGAAATGAGGCTTCATGAAGATATCTCACGGAAAACCTCCAGCACACAGAATAGATGGCCCTAAGGTATCTATTCTGTACACGCTGAGTTGTCGCAGATTGGTTCCTGCGGCCATGCCCCAGATCTCACAGGCATAAAGCATGATTGGAAGAATTGAAGCCTGAAAAAAGGCGCAACTTAAGGGGTTTCGGCATTACTGACCGCATCATGGGGTATAACGAAGCCGAAGCTCCGACTTGTCAGGAGATCATTACGTGCTGCGTTCTGGAACGCTAACGGTGTACGGGATCAGCGTCCCGGAGTTTTGGAGTTTGTCAAGTCTTACGGGATTGACATCCTCATGACCTGCGAGACGCACCTGTATGCTGGTATTGACTTCTCGCTGCCAAGTTACGTTACCTACCGTTCGGATCGCAACGGTTGGGGGGTGGCAGTACAGTTATATTCGTGAAAAACATCATCACGCATACTCCTGTTTCTTTCCCTGCCCTACAGCACGTTGAGGCCTGCGTCATCTGTCAGTCGGCGCACAGGACACCCTGCTGGTTGCAGCATACGATTCACCTTGAAATAACTTCTTCGAAGTTGATTACACCGCCCTTTTAGACCTTGACCCAGTGGTTTGCACTGTAGGAGACCCCAACGCGAAACAAGAGCTCTGGAACAATCACACGAGCAACCAGAGGGGACGCGGGCTCTACCGCCTCATAAGCGGAGATCCAAATCTCGCCACGCAAGGGCCGAGAGGTCCAAATTTCCATCCGGCCCGCGGCATACCGGATGTCATCGACATCATGATCACAAAGAACTTTTCATTCCACCTAGATCTCTCGGCGCTGAATGAATTGGACTCAGACCATGACTCTGTCACGCTCGATTGCGACGTCACCATGCCAGCACTGTTAAACACGTACTGGGAACTTGAAATCGACTGAGATGTAACCATCCTTCAACTAAACCAAATCATCGACCCGCGTCCACGCATCCACGATGTCGGTGCGTTGGAGGCGGCTGCGGTGAGTTTCTTCCAGCATGTCCGTCATGCGGTGAGCGCACACACTCACTGCATTCCTACCAAAACATCTCACCCACTAACCATTCCCAACAGGATCCGGCAGCTGCCGAAAGGCAAGGCAGCTGCCGGGAAGCTACGGCAGATTTTCCGCCATCCTAGGATAGGAGAAGTTCACCAGCGGTTCAGATGCCTGGCAAGGCAGCTGCTCCGCGCCCACCGTAAGGTGGCCTGCGACAACACCTTCAGAAACATGGACCTCCAGGAAAAGCACCCCTTGCGGATCATAAAGTCTCACAGGAGGGACAAAACCCAATACAAGCATCCGTTGCATGGCATTCGCGGGAGTCTCGCTTCTGAGACACAAGATAAAGCAACGGCTTTCGCCGATTATTTGGAAAGCAAATTATAGCCTACGGAAGTCCCCCAGGACGCAGACTTCACTCACCTCGTGGAGGCCGCTGTAGAAGACCTGTATGAGGGGCCGCAGCAGCACCACGAGGCGATCCTTCTCCCAATACTCACGCCAAGAGTGGTGACTACTGAAATCCGGAAACTTAAACCTAATAAGTCCCCTGGACATGATAGCGTTAGCGCTCTTATGCTCCAGCACCTTCCCAAGGGGGCCGTCATCCACTTGACGCGGACCTTCAATGCGTGCCTCCACCTCCGGAATTATCTAGCTTGCTGGAAGAAGGCGAGAGTGGTGTGCATCCTGAAGCCTGGCAAGGATCCTGCCTTTCCTTCTAGCTAGCGATCCTTAAGTCTTCTCCCAACCGTCTCTAAACTGTTTGAGCAGTTGCTCCTATCCCGTCTGACCCCTCTTTTCGAGGAAAGGCAGCTCCTACCCGATCACCAGTTTGGTTTTCGTCATGGACACTCCACGATTCTGCAGCTGCAGCGACTGGCCGAGAGGACGGCCTTGGGAGTCTAAGAAAACCTCAAGACCATCGCGGTACTGCTAGACGTAGAAAAAGCCTTTGCCACCACCTGGCACCAATGCCTACTGTACAAGCTCAAGGAGGCCAATATACCTCCTGCCTATCTCGCCCTGATTAGCACTTTCCTCAGAGACTGCACTTTCAGGGTGAGTGTAGAAGGACGGCTGTAATCAATCAGACCGATAGCCGGAGGAATCCCGGAAGGCAGTGTTCTGTCACCGCTACACTTTCCCTCTGATTTCCCTCTGGAACCACAGACTGTTACGTGCCAATATGCCGACGATGTCCTGATAATGGCACGTAACAAGAACCTACGCTACTGCTATCCTCCGCTGCAGCGCCAACTACGAGCTAGAGGCCGTTGGAGTGAGATGTGGGGGATGGCCATTAGCCCAGGGAAGAGGTCCGCTCTGCTCCTGGCTAAGGTCCGAGCTAGGAAACCGGATGATTCAGAGGCAAATCCCCTTTGTTCCCTCTGCCAAATACCTTGGCATCCTCCTCTATCGCGGCCTCACCTACGCCCCTCACGTTCGGGTCAAAGCCGGACAAGGGCATGCAGCACTTAGGCAGTTGTACCCCAACCTTAAATCCACAATGCCAACACACCTTAAACTATGCCTGTATCGGGCGATTATCCCGCCCCTGATTCTGTACGGCTGCGAAGTCTGGGGATCAGCGGCTCCCACCACTATTCGCAGACTGCAGTGCATCCAGTTCAGGGCGCCGCAAATTATCTACGATACTGGACGTAGGTTCCCTTCCCATGTCCTTCGCACCTACTCCGGAGTCCCATATACTGTAGACGTGGTGCGAGAGAGATCCCGCACCATCTACAGTAAGCTAGATACCCACCCCAATAACCTAGTGAATACCCTAGGCTTGTATGACCCTTGGGTTCCTCGCCGGATACCAAGCTGCCGACTGTCCAAAGAGCTTTCAGCAACAAAACTAAGCAGGGCCGCTTTCCCCTGACTTTGTACCCGCAACTCCAGAAATGGCTTAGTAAAACCGATACTTTAATATTTGTTCTTTATCTCTAGCCTGTCAAGCGGGGTATGCTCAGATGCCTATCAGGCAGGCAGAAGAGCGCAACTTGCACTGGGACCATAACCCCTAAGGGCCCATTGCGTTCCACACATGGCTAGATGTACCGCTGCGCAAGACAACCGCCTGCGACACCAGACAATTCTTTGATACTGCCCAGATAAAGCCGCACTAAGCGTCTAGGTGCTGAGCAGCAAACACCCCGCCCAGGTAAACCTGGCTGACTCGCCTCTTCTGCTGCTCTGCTGGTCTTCCATATGCTCTACAAACATATATTTAGAAGATTTTCACTAGAAGGCGCTGTCCTATTACCTTGATAGTGGTGACATTAGTCTATTTCTAGGTTCCTCACTAGACGAGCATCCTTCCACACCAATAGCACTCAATCACTAGTATGGATACAAATGAAGAAACAGCTCGTCTCCAATACATCCAGCCAGTAGAAGACAAACTCTCGGAAGTACTCAAGAAGATTACTGAAGGGAATACTGCCACAATAGCGTCCTCTGAATCTAAGAAGTTAGTTAGTCATCGCTCCCATCTTGACGCTCTAAATGTCTATTTAAGTAAACATGAGCAGTCAGTTACATATATTGAATGCCAACAGGTCTAGCCCAAGAGGAAACACAATCATCGGATTAAACAGGCCAGTGGCCGTACCTCCAGCACCTCAAATCTCTTTGATACCTTAGCGACTTCCTCTAACTCACCCTCCATCAAAACAATCCCAACAAAGCGCCAGAGAAGTAAAACTGTCTCATCTCAAGGGTCTCCGGAAACAGCTTCCGCTGTCCCTTCTGTAGAAACTTGTGGGATTGCCAAATTACCTCCAATATTCCTGAGTAATCCAGATGATGGAAGGAAGCTATGAACATTTCCTGGGTCAGATTCATCCTACACAATCAAGAACATGCGTAATACCGTGGCCGGACTTCCGATCGATCCGACTGCTCATCGTGAAATTCGTCGATGGCTGGAAGATCAGTCCATTCCTGTCATGGCAACTCTTCCATCGGAGGAAAAACAACTCCACGTCACTCTTAAGGATCTCCCACATTACATTACTGAGGAAGAGGTCAAAGAGGGACTGATGAGCAGAGGACTACCAGTATTTAGTGTTAATCGTCTTCGCACCATCAGAGGACCAAATCCAGGACCGCTCCTTCATTTTTGGGTAGCCTTAGAGAGAAAAGGCAAGGAGGAAGATATCTAAAAATTGTCCAGGAGGTTTTCAGCTACGGTCACCACAGAGTCTTACCGTCCTCCCTTCCGTCCACAGCAATGTCTCAATTGCCAGAAATCGGTTCAAAGCGCTGAGGCTTGTAAACTTCCATCTGGTTGCTCCCACTGTGGGCAAAGTGGCCATTTGCAATCAACGTGCAGCAAGCTGACTTTAAGTAAACCCATATGTGCTAATTGTGGTGCGGATCATTCGTGTCGTTATACCAAATGTTCTGTTTGGCAGGAAGCACATTATGAGTTAGAGAATAATAAGAAATGAGCTAGAAGGTCTCAGGTGCATGCTCCTCCCAGGGTAACCAATCCTCATGGACTTCCCAGAGAAGCCTTCTAAGGCGCCAGGTTTCCTGGTATACCGGCTAGGACTCCAGCTTAATTTCCTTCATATGAAGCAGCAGTGGCCAGTACTCCGACTCCCATTTCATCCAAAGAAGCAGAATCTCATCCTCATTTTCCTACCTTACTTGAACCTTCATTACATCCTTCTCAAGATTTGCCCCTCAAACCCAAACTCAACACCCTCCAAATATTCATCGTCTCACTCAAGCCAGACCACTCCCACTGCCTCAGCGGATCTTGCCCTCAAACAGAGCAACAGCCCCACAACATCAAGCTGCGTCCAACGCCAACACAAGTCGGCAGCGTGAAGCAGATATTGCTGCATTTAGTGAAGTAACTGACCGGATACCACCTCATCCACAAATTAAATTTGCAGCAGCCCTTTTAGAAGCTCATCTTCATTGCTCCCCACAAAGTTCACCAGAAATGATCTTAATCCAGACCTTGTTTACCTTCTGCATCAACAATGGGTATTAGGAACCAGATGAATGCAATTTTTCCAGACCTTAAGGTCTGTTTCCGGAATGCAAATGGCTTATGCAGACAACTAGCAGGAGTTGCCAACTTTCTATCCATACTGAAGATAAACATTCTCTTGGTCCAGGAAGCATACCTGTCCCCGCATCAAAAGTGTGGTCTTCCAGGCATGCGTTCATACTGAGCAGATAGAGCTGAGGGTCGAGGAGGTACTGCAATCTTCATTGATAACTCCGTTCACCATCAACTGTATATCGCACCCTCAAACCATTTTGAGTCCACGGGTGTACAAGTCAACACCAACAGAGGTCCTCTTAAACTCTACTCCTAGTCGACACTTACTACCTGTTAAATTGGAAGAACTGTTCTCCTCCCTCGTTGCTACTATTGCAGTGGAGGACTTTAATGCCAAACACTCAAATTGGAATTATCTAGCACAAATCACCGTGGTCGCCTTCTACTTCAGTTTGCTGACTACAGGTTCATCTCATCCAGGGCACCAAATCAACCAACTATCCATAATGGTGGCAGAAGACCTCCAGACTGGCTCGACCTTGCACTTATCCGCAACGATAGACCTCATCTCACCATCTTCACCATTGAAGCCATTTTTAGAGCCATTATCCTATCCTTCTCACCTTTCCTGCCAAGCCTTCCTACAAATCTCCTCGTGGCTTCCCTAAACCCAGGAAAACCAAGTGGGAAGAGTACGCTTCACGATTAAATGCTTCAACACCGCCGCAGCAACCGTGCACCACCCCGGTTGTTAGAAGCTATCATAAAATCGTCACCAAAACCCAAACTCATCAGGATCAACAATGATCCCCTTCCTCAAGACCTTCGTGCTATTATGCAACAGAGAAGCAGGACCAGAAGGCCTTATCTGATTACACGTAGCCCACCAGATCGCCAGGAATTTCGACGGCTACAAGAACTGATAAAACTAGAGCTTCAGGACTACCGAAATGACTGCTGGGAACAGAGAATAAATTCTTTACAATTAGAACACAATACTGTTTGGAAAATGTCCAAAGCATTGCTCCGCCTTTCTTGTAAAGATCCGCCTTTAAAACACAGCCAGGTCCTCGCTCAGTCAGCCAAGGATAAGGCAGAATTACATGCCACTTATCTATAGTCGACATTTGTACCTGCTGATTCTCCTGATGCAGAGCAAATCCACTCTGTTACTCAAGAGGTCAACACCTATGTAAATCGACCAACAAATGAGGTTCCAAAACCTCCCATCACCCCATCGGAAGTTCAAGGCCTTCTCTGCAATCCCCGATCCTACAAATTTCCCAGGTTTGATAATATTGCCAATGCAGCACTCAAGGGCCTACAAGCCCCCTGGGTGGAAACTATTGCCTAGCTGTTTAATGAAATACTTCAACTTGGCTACTTCCCAGTGGCAAGGAAGCATGCCAAAATCATCACCATCTGCAAACCCGGGAAGACAGGCACCTCTTCTGCACACTATCGTCCCATCAGTCTGCTTTCTCATATAAGCAAATTGATGGTAAAGCTCATCCTAAGTAGGCTTCGGAAAATCCTGGACCGGCATAACATCCTTCGAGAGGTGCAATTTGGCTTCAGATCTCAACACTCCACCCAGCATCAGCTACTTCGGTTGGCCGAAGTGTACACTGCCTTCAACCATAAGCAGTAAGGTGCTGCTGTATTATTGGACATCACCAAAGCCTTTAACAATGTCTGGCATGAAGGTTTACTTACCCGCCTCATCCACTACAACACTCCTTCATACTTGATCCACCTTTTACACTCCTATCTCCTCAACAGATCCTTCTCTGTCTCCCATGATGGCATATTATCCTCAACTCGTCCTATTACAGCTAGTGTTTCTCAAGGTAGTGTCTGGGTCCCACTCACTTCCATCTCTATATCAACACCCAACCTTCTTTGCTCCGCCGCTCACTGTACCTTTTTGAAGACGACACAGCTGTAACGTCCATGTCAACTTAACGTTATATGGCTGCACGTAGAACCCCAAATTAGGTCGACCTCCTCACCAGCTGGTTCAAACAATGGCGCATGAGCATCTTCCCCCAGAAGATCCAAGCCATCACTTTCTCCAGAAGGCAGCTAGAGGACCTAGCACCTGTTCATCTAGCTGGAGAGGAAGTACATTGGCAAACATATGTATGATATTTACGCGTTTTTCTTGATGTCAAACTGACGTGGAACGACCACATAACCTATACAGCCACAAGGTCACCAAATGTATGGGTATGTTATACCCATTGTACAATCACCGCTCAGTGATGTCCATATCCAATAAATTGCTCCTCTATAAACAAGTGCTCTGACCAGCCATCACTTATGCCTGTGCCATTTGGGGTATAACAGATAAAACTCACCTACACCGCCTTGGAGTCCTACAGTCTCGATTCCTCCATATTGCCATGGATTCCCCATGGTAAATCCTTAACCTTGCAATCCGTCATGACCTACACATTCTTATCCTAACAGAGTACATCCACAACCTCTCACTCCCATTCTCTCAAAACCTCTCCCATAACTTCAACTCCCTTGTGTGTGGTCTAGGTGACTACGACAGCGACCCCGACGGAAAGTACAAAAGACCAAGACTTGTTTTAGACACATGAAAATACTGCAGTATCTGTACATAACTTATATATACAAAAAACACCAAAACAAACCTCAACTGGCATTTTCCCTAACTTATAAAATATTCTACTGCCAGTAGAGGGCTCAGCCGTAATCTGGCTAGGGACTGAAAGTCTGGCTTGTGGACTTTCAAGTGTCCAATCGCAGATGTGTTCGTGTTTGTGCCATGGTTATATGCTCATTTGAAAGATTGGCCTATATTTATTTTGTTAGAACTTATATACGAACAAATTTGGAAGTATTTTCACAAATCTACATGAGGTATACAATTTTAACACCGCAGACGTGTGTCAGAGCATTTTCAAAATATCTCTTTAGGAGTAGAACGCTTATCAATGGCTCCTCTAATAATTTACTATGTTTAGAGATTCTCATTATCGCTCATATGCTGTGAGATGCATTTAATGTTAACAATCTCACTTACATTACTTTCTCCACTCACAATTTAAAAAATTATTATTACAGGAGTTTATTCATTCATTTATCTCATGTTAAATGACAATAACATTTACTGAAATTAACGAAACTTAATTGTTGACCTAGTTGATAGGATCTATATAGTCAGCCCTACTGACACGAAGACATTTGTATTAGGGAGTGCAGTAGTCTTAAGCAATTGTCAAATGTTTCAACAGCTGGTCGCTCTGACATTCCATTCTATTTGAAAGTCCAACACAAAAATAAATAACTACATATCATTTAAGAAAATATTAGTGTCGGCAAATTGAAGCTAATAACAAGGAATATCGCGGAAATTGTTCACTCCTCGTACAATATTAAATTGTCTTTAATTGTAAATTATAACAAGATGTCTATATTTTTGTAGCAACATGTTACACTTTAGTACAAAAGTGAATCGAGAATATATTGACACATTGCTTCACACACTCACACTTAGTGTGAGTGAAGCAATGTGTCAATATATTCTCGATTCACTTTTGTACTAATTTGTGCTTCAATGTCCCTACGCTTCTTTCAAGTTTATACCTTGGATGTTACACTTTATCTTTGATCTGCTAATAAATACTTTTGGCTGTTGAGCCATAACTGTTGTACCAATAATCTGTACAGGCAGTTTAAAAGATATTAGTAGCCGGCTCGGTAGCATGTCGGTAGCGTGTCTGCCTCACGTTCAAGAGGTACGAGTTCGAATCTCAGTCAAGGTGAGTTACCTGGATAAGGTCTTTTCCGGGGTTCTTCCTTCTCCTGAAAGACGAACGTCGGGTAACTCTAAGCTCCATGGACCCTGATCTCATTTGAGCATGATTTCTCCCGTTCCATTCATCACCCGATATGACTTAATGTTGGAGGACGTAAATTACAAAACCATAAAAGATATCAATTGAGTTTAGTGAAGCACGCCCATGACCAGCAGTTACTGATGTAAGTATTACTACAGTTCGAGTAATGATTAGATAAGATCGACTAACAGCTTATTTATTTAATTGGGTGACATTAGGAACTGATATAAGTCAAATCCAGAACATTTTACATCTGCAACTAAATGTGGTAAACTTTGTTGTCGATGGATTGGACATAAACTGAATCCCGATTAAAAACAACATAGTGAACATTGGTACAGAAAAAAAAACTAGGAAACCTTCATGACGATGGATCTGTTGAACAGAAGTTACGGTTCATATCGATATATTAGCATTAGAAGATAGACGTCCGATTTCGTCATATTAATATACAAATATCTAACACACTCTAAAAACAATGACTTCCAAAATAATCGATAAGTTGACATCATTTCAACTTCTCATCACATACAACAAAACTGATATCTGAATACCTGGAGGCCATAGAAGTCAGCACTCTCCAGTTTTGGACATATTTTATTTTCTCAATTCCTGTTTTATTCCTTTCCTATAAAATACATTTACTAATCTCAGGAATTAAGGGTTATTAAATTATGTAATATTTACTTTTAATCTAAGAATACTCCTATTTGCAAAGTACCACCATACGACATGGAAGTTCAAATACAAAAGCTTTTGCATTATTTTTAGTGTCGCAAATTTCATTATTGACAGAGTTTCCGTAAGCGAAGTTTGGTTTCTGTTCAGTTTTCATAGTTTCATTTGACCGTGTCTAACTCTAAGACATACAAATCTTGTAATTGTATCAGAATCAGAGATATTGTATCAGAAATTGAACATGATCTCATGTATAGACTGAGAAGTGTTACTTTGTAAGTTGTACACTACAAAGGTATCAACCGAAAGAAATTTTACTGTTTGGCAACCTGTGGGCCGCGATAAGCATTCACAGACAGTGTAAGTCACAAGTAAGGAGACATCAACGTAACTTTTACTGAAACCGAGTGGTAGAGAATAAGTTGTCAGATTTTACAGAACCTTTTGTAAATCTTTAGCTTACGTAAACATTCCACTTCTGGACACTGTAGAAGGCAAATTTTAGTTTTATGGAACCAGAGTTTAGACATCCTATTGCAGATGAATCAACTTTTCAAAAGAACTCTCTCACAATGTTACGACAAACCCATTAGCAAGATACGAAGTGAAAGTACACGGAAAGAAGATTTTGAAACGAGTGATGTTTAAAGAAAAGAGTGATGTAGAAAATCGTTATATGAATAGTAATAATTGGTATATTGGAGATGGATGGATCAGGTTAAGTATTTCTGTTTATAAGTGAAGTATTGGAAACTGTTTATCACTAGACAATTTGTAGACACTTTGAAGATTTTGTGTCTTTGGTTTGGTCTGAAGATAACAGAAATGATGACCTCTTACTTTATGTGAGTGATGTAACTTCATACATTGTGAAAACAACAGTCAATACAAGCTTTCTACTCGAACATGATGTAGGTACATTACTTACTTAGTACATGATATACATAGAAAGATAGTCAATGTAAGAGCACATTTTTCTAAACTGGATTGTCTAGAGTCAAAGACGAACTCTCTCGTAAACTATTGTTCAAGCCCATGGTTACAGATATCCCACTCTAGTCAGAACCTGTCATTACTCGATGTGGTCCCGGATATATTCACCAGTTTATTATTGGGATCATTTCCAGATGACGCGGGTTGTCATGGTAGCAACATTGGATCTGAATAAAGGATCCTAAAGAAGATCATGGAGTACACAATGGCCGAAAGCTCGACATTCATAACTAGACACGGCTGATCAACCGCGGAGTTTTGATTAATTTTCAATTATTTCAATTTTCATAAAAACCTGTAACAATTTAAATTAAAGCATAATATATGTAAGAGAAGTTCCAATATGTAGTATTTGTTGTATTTACTGCGAGTAGCTTCTTTGTTCGGAAAGACCTTGACTTAAACAGTATCATATATAGATAATCTTACTTCACTTAAAAAGTCTACATCACAATAAAGCACTCAGCTCTTTGTGGGATGACTATTCCTTATTATTGGTTTGAATTTTAAATACACTTTCAGTTTATTCTATCATATATGTAGTAGGTACAAAAGGTATTGCAGTCCACCCAGGAATTAGATAGTGAGCTTTAATGGTAATATAAGTTTTAAGTCAGTTGGATGTCATAATCTCATGTTTGTGAATTTATGAACAGCTAAACTCAAAAGTAAACTCCTCCCAAACAAGAGAGATATGTTAGAAATGTTCTCACATTGTCTTAAAGTGGTATAATTCACACAGATGTGGGAAATTGGAAACTACTCCAACATGTTTTGTGCATTACAATGGTGTACAAGATCCAACAAAATATCTAACAAGATTTAATTACCAATAGAATCATGGCACAACTTTCCAAAATTTGTCACTATGTACAACTTTCAGAGGACTTCCATTCTGAAATACAATAATTTATTTGTTCAATATTGTCTTTAAGTGTACTGCAGGTACTGGTTGTTTTTATCCATAAATATAAATTGAATCTGAACTGGAACCAAAATATATAATTGCATTGTATTTTAAAACTATATGAATAATTCTTCTACGCTAACCAATATTACATGTGCTGCCATCTATGAACAAGACGAGGTGGTTATAAACAATGTATCCTGGTAGACAATCAATATAACTAAGAGATAGTCCCTTATCTAAAAGCATATACTAATGACACTAAGTTGACAATTTTCCAACTACTTTCTCAAGTCAGTCTTCAAATAGATTTACCTGTTTACAGAAGTAGTGTCATTACATATTTCATTGTATATCCAAAATGAATACAAGATACTGAAATGATAGTCAAATTTTAAAAAGAGATAGCTGTATTTTGTTTTTATTATTACATAAGATTAACATGATATCAAGAGAAATATAGGAATAAGCTTGGCAGCTTTAGACGAAGAATGTAGGATTTAATTAATGAGTTACGTATATGTCAAACACAGTAAATGAGATAATAAGATAAATTGCCATAAATTACGTTTTTCTGACTACATATCCCATATATATAATAAGAATTTGTAGCTACCAATTGAGATAATGGTTTGGCATGACGTGGCAGTGTACGATCATACAAAGGGAATGTTGGTATAAACCATCAAACAGTTGCCAGTGCTCTAATATCTTTGGGAATGTTATATAGCTTCTGTCTCTTTGGAAGTGTAAAGTTGTTCTATAGCGAAAGGGTGTACAACTTCCTTTAAATAAGCCCTAAACTCTACACATTGACTATTCTCCTTGTAATATTAATATAGATAAAACTACAAAGTATTATTACAGAGCCATGCATATCTCATTATAATAAAGCTAAAATCAAAAAAATGATAAGATACAGCACTTTCTTCACAGGAATGGATTGAGCTCCAAGAGTTTGAAAAAGCTACCTCAAAGAACAAATTTCCATTGATAACATGTACGAGCACTTCAGCAGTCATCGAGATTATCTCTCCAGCAGTATGAACAAGGATGGTGATTATGCAGAAATTGACTTATATTATTTTTGTCAGTACCTGTGCATAACAATTCTGTGCTAAATATTTCCAAAATGGCGGTATTTTTATATAGCATCCCTGGCCCAAATGATTTTGTAGAGTAAATCTTTTCATTAATGAAAAGTAAGTGGACTGCCACAAGAAACAAGTGCTCAACATATTTAATCAAGGCAGAGCTACAGGTGACCGTGGACTATCAGAATAAATCCGTTCAGAATTTTATAATTCTGCAAAATGTAATGTGGGGTTATTAAAAGATACCAAGAGTTCAGTGTAATACAATTTACCTGTAGCATGTCATACTGAACAGTACTTTGAAGCTTACTAATGTGCATAATATAATGTTTGTATATTCAGCATAATATGTTTGCCAATTTATCTTTCTTAGTTTCACAAAATTGTTAAAAAATGAGTCACTTCTTTCTCTTCCCTTGGAAATCTATCAACCCTAGCTGAGATATATGGAAGTACCCTCTTGCCTCAGAAGTGTAGCATGTGTACTTCCACATTGTTAGGTAATATCAACTGTGTTTAAATTTTTTACCCTTGTATCTATTTGTAACATTGAAAAACTTTACTTGTTCTTAAATAAAAAGAAGTTATGCAAATGACATGCTATCAATGTGGCTTGTCTCACATTCTGACTTGTGAAAAACAGTTGAATAAAGTCAATAATTCTGACAAAACACTGGTTGTGTTTCTTGTTTGTCAGCTGCTAAACTGTACTCCATACAGCATTACTCTTACCACACATTATGTATGTTGACTTTGTTGGTTATGGTATGTTGTCTTATGTACCTCTGAACTGATGTATGTTACAAATTTTAAAAATGACATGTTGCAATCTCCCATTTCAATTGTCAACATTGCATTGTGTTAAACCAAATGCTTTATCTTCCACATAAGTAAGTACTATCTCAAAACTTTCAGGACATATTGGTCCACAGTGAAACCACTAGAAACTGAAATGTCTATATTTAACCCTGGATTGGGTCTAAATTAGTGTAGGTTATCAAGACTTCATGAACTAAACTATGTCTTTTCAAATGTGATAACTGAGTATAGCTCTTATCACAAACTTTGCATTTGTGTGGCTTCTTACCTTCATGAACGAAATTATGACTTTTCAGAGTTGACAACTGAGTAAACCTCTTATCACAAACTTTACATTGGTGTGGCTTCTTAGCTTCATGAACTACAGTATGTCTTTTCAAAGTTGACAACTGAGTAAAGCTCTTATCACAAACTTTACATTGGTGTGGCTTCTTACCTTTATGAATTAAGATATGTTCTTTCAAAGTTGATGAATGAGTAAACTTCTTATCACAAACTTTACATTGGTGTGGCTTCTTACCTTCATGAATTAAATTATGTTTTTTCATATTTGACAACTGAGTAAACCACTTATCACAAACTTTACACTGGTGCGGCTTCTTACCTTCATGAACTAAATTATGTAGCTTCAAAGCTGACAAGTGAGTAAAGCTCTTATCACAAACTTCACAATGGTGTGCCTTCTTATCTTCATGAACTAAACTATGTCTCTTCAAACTTGACAAGTGAGTAAAGTTCTTATCACAAACTTGACATTGGTGATTCTTCTTACCTACATGAAGTAAATTATGTTTTTCCAAATTCGATACAGAGCTAAAGCTTTTCTGACACATACTGCACTGATGTGTTGTTTTGCTCATATCACTTAAACTGCTGTGTTTTAAGTATAATGGTTCTATATACATGTGTGCCCCATCACTACAATGGCCACATTGATCGGAGTGTACGTATTCCTTTGTAGTTAGGACATCACATGTAACATTACATTTTTGATAATCATATTCCATACGATCGATTCCATTACTGAAGCTTGTGTCTCTTGTTGGGACTTCAGCAGAGAACAATGGTGACTTGTCAACAGTAAGCCCAGCAACTGTTTCTGGGTATAATCTGAAATATTGCAGAACTAAGTATCATTTAGCAATATAAGGAGGTAATAAAGTCTGAAGGCAGAATCAATTAAGGCAGAATCAATCAGTACATGCACAGAAATCAGTGACAATTATAATTAAATCAATTCATGTAAGGTAACTATACTGTTCATTATAACTAATTATTGGATTTGTTAATCCACAATATCTTCAAAGAAATAAAAAAGTATTTCCAATAAACATAGTGTTTTGTGTTTGTAGCAATACAAGTGATGCTTATTATATGAACTTATAATTACATCAACATTGCTGTTTACTATAAAGGCAACTTATCAATTAATTTGTAATTAATTTGTGTCAATAAACATGGCCCTAGAGGTATTTGTAAAAAGCAATCATTATCCGAAAACACACATTTAAATTCAATGGATCCATTCAAATTATGAAATTCAATACTGAATCCATATCCACCACAAAATACAAATGAACAGCAACCAAAAGTGACTCAAAAGTAGATGATGGCGCTAATGAATAAACAAAGAATAAGAAATAATTGTCATCAAAAGGCAAATCACAGGTTGTGTGCTTCATTAAAATTTTCATTTGAAAATTAATTCCTGTTTGGCGGCATCCTAAGTAACAAAACCTAAATTTGCTCATTCTGAATTAAGACCTTAGAAGATCGTGGATTAAATACAAATAAGAATTACACAATTTGCGCGAAAATGCAACAAAATATATAATAAATGTCTTATCAAGCAAAATATTAAAGAGCATTAAAACAAGTAAGACTGTTCATGCAATAACTTAGAATCACTTTCACTGTGTTTACAAATGCTCGTCTCCCATAAACTGCTTCTCTAATTCTCAATTTTATACTGCTCGGCAAATTACAAACAACTATGATACTCTACGGTCAACTAATTACTAGCAACTACTTAAGAATGGCTTTTGATACCCCGTTACACTTTTGTTATGATCGCAGCGATGTTTGGATGTTGAAGAAGCGCACGTAAATCTGGGAAGGGTGATGCCGGCAAGAAAGTTGAGGCCAAGCTGTTGGTGGCGGAACTTCTTCCGGAGGGCGTACATTACAAGTATCACTTCCTCAGCCTCCCTCGTAGATGGTTACTTGTCTGCCTCACTTTCAAGAGGTCCCGGGTTTGAATCTCGGTCAGGGGGAGTTACCTGGATAAGGTTTTTCCGGAGTTTTCCCGTATCTTGAAAGACGAATGTCGGGTAATTCTAAGCTCCATGGACCCCGGTCCTGCTGGATTAATATTTCACCCATTTCATTCATCTTCCGATATGTCCAGTTCTAGAGGACAATGCCACAATAACATTGGGTCAGAAAGATGTACCACACTTCAGTCCACTGTATACTGCGGTCCATTCTACACTTAAAGGCAAACAACTTTACTCAGGAATATAGCAACATGCCAATTACACCTTCCCCCCCCCCCTCGCTGGCTTCTTCACGTGTTCTAGGTAGTCTCTTCCATCACACGTTCTCGCTGACACTAATTCCTTTTCTCCCGTCTTGTTCACTTGTTCGTTGGCAGTTCTTCACCTGTTCTAGGTAGCCCCATCCTTACCACATTCTCGCTGACACTCCTTTTCTCCCGGCTTGTTCACTTGGTTGTTGAAAGTTATTCACGTGTTCTAGGTAGCCCCATCCCCAACACGTTCTCACCGACACCTACATCTTTTCTCCTGGCTTGTTCACTTGCTCGTTGATAGATATTCACACGCTCTAGGTAGCCTCTTCCACAACATATTCTCACTGACATTTACTCCTTTTCTCCCGGCTTGTTCACTTGGTCGTTGACAGTTGTTCACATGTTCTAGGTAGCCCCATCCACAGCACGTTCTTGCCGACACTCCTTTTCTCCCTGCTTGTTCTGTTGGTCATTTGGTCATTGACAGTTCTTCACATTTTCTAGGTAGCCCCATCCCCAAGACGTTCTCACCTACACTTACTCCTTCTGTCCTGGCTTGTTCACTTGGTCGTTGACAGTACCTCACATGCTCAGTGTAGCCCCATCCCCAAGACGTTCTCACCTACACTTACTCCTTCTGTCCTGGCTTGTTCACTTGGTTGTGGACAGTTCTTCACGTGTTCTAGGTAGTCCCATACCGATTACATTCTCAACGACACTTACTCCTTTTCTCCCGGCTGGTTCACTTGGGTTTAGACAGTTCTTCACATGTTCTAGGTAGCCCCTTCCCCAACAAGTTCTCGTCGACACTTACTCCTTTTCTCCTGGCTTGTTCACTTGATCGTTGACAGCTCTTCATCTGTTCTAGGTAGCCCCGTCCCCAAGACCTTCTCACCGACACTGACTCCTTTTCTACCGGCTGTTTCACTTGGTCACTGACAGTTCTTCATGTGTTCTAGGTAGCCCCATCCCCAAGATGTTCTCACCGACACTTACTCCTTTTCTCCCGGCTGGTTCACTTGGTCGTTGACAGTTCTTCACGTGTTCTAGGTAGCCCCATTCCAAAGACGTTCTCACCGAAATTTACTCCTTTTCTCCCGGCTGGTTCACTTGGTCGTTGACAGTTCTTCACGTGTTCTAGTTAGCCCCATCCCCAAAACGTTCTCACCGACACTGACTCCTTTTCTACCGGCTGTTTCACTTGGTCGTTGACAGTTCTTCACGTTTTCTAGGTAGCCCCATCCCCAAGACGTTCTAGCGGACACTTACTCCTTCTCTCCCGGCTTGTTCAGTTGGTCGTTGACACTTCTTCACGTGTTCTAGGTAGTCCCATACCGAATACGTTCTCACCGACACTTACTCCTTTTCTCCCGGCTGGTTCACTTGGGTATAGACAGTTCTTCACATGTTCTAGGTAGCCCCTTCCCCAACAAGTTCTCGTCGACACTTACTCCTTTTCTCCCGGCTTGTTCACTTGGTCGTTGACAGCTCTTCATCTGTTCTAGGTAGCCCCGTCCCCAATACCTTCTCACCGACACTGACTCCTTTTCTACCGGCTGTTTCACTTGGTCGCCAACAATTCTTCACGTGTTCTAGGTAGCCCCATCTCCATGTTCTCACTGACACTTACTCCCTTTCTCCCGGCTGGTTCACTTGGTTGTTGACAGTTCTTCACGTGTTCTAGGTAGCCCCATTCCCAAGACGTTCTCACCAAAATTTACTCCTTTTCTCCTGGCTGGTTCACTTGGTCATTGACAGTTCTTCACGTGTTCTAGGTAATCCCATCTCCAAGACGTTCTCACCGACACTGACACCTTTTCTCCCGACTGTTTCACTTGGTCATTGACAGTTCTTCAGGTGTTCTAGGTAGCTCCGTCCCCAAAACATTCTCACCGACACTTACTCCTTTTCTCCCGGCTGGTTCACTTGGTCATTGACAGTTCTTAACATGTTCTAGGTAGCCCCTTCCCCAACACTTTCTCGCCGACACTTACACCTTTTCTTCCGGCTTGTTCACTTGGTCGTTGACAGTTCCTCATGTGTTCTAGGTAGACCCATCCCTAACAAGTTCTCGCTGACATTTACTACCTCCCTCCCAGCTTGCTCACTGGTCGTTGACAGCTCCTCACGTGCTCTAGGTAGCCTCTTCCCATACACGTACTTGCCAACACTTACTCCCTTTCTCCCGGCTTGTTCACTTGGTCGCTGACAGTTCTTCACGTGTTCTAGGTAGCCCTATCCCTAACAAGTTCTTGCCGACATTTACTCCTTCCCTCCTGGCTTGTTCACTTGGTCATTGACAGTTCTTCATGTGTTCTAGGTAGCCTCTTCCCCAACATGTTCTCACCGACACTTACTCCTTTTCTCCCGGCTTGTTCACTTGGTCGTTGACAGTTCTTTACATGTTCTAGGTAGCCTCTTCCCCAACAAGTTCTTACCGACATATACTCCTTTTCTCACGGCTTGTTCACTTGGTCGTTGACAGTTCTTCATCTGTTCTAGGTAGCCGATTCCCCAACACGTACTCTCCGGCACTTACGACTTTCCTCCCAAACACTCCGGATATTCAAGGTGGGAGTAGTTGACTGCAGCCATAAGTTGCTCTCTGCTCAAGGATTTTCTAAACTTCGCCTTCCGGGACGCTAAGACGTACTCCCAGGTTTAACGGCCCGACAGGCTCTTAGCCGAGATATTGATCTTTCGTACCAAGTACTTCCATGTTCTTCATAGCAGCCAGGTTTTGTCAATTTTAATCCATGGCTTCTCCCAGTTACACTTAGTTTCCCTCGTCTTCTCCATCCCCTCTATGCAGGATTTGATTTAATTTTCCATTTGTCATTATTTCTTTCATTTTAGTTTCATTGCTGTCCTCGTTAGTTTTCATTTCCCCTTTATATTTTGTTGTCATTTCATCTTTCGTTACTTTCGCACTGAATTTGATTTTGATCCCAATTTGTGTATTCCAGATTACACTGTAGAGAGTTTGCTTCTCAGTCTGTTCATGCCAGATTTAAATTTGTCCATTTCAGCTGATAAGGTTTGAAGCCTTTGCTCCAATGTGGCATCTTACCATACTTCCATACACAAGTACGAATGAAATGACAAGACGTTACAGTAGTCACTTTAACACTATTATTGTTAGGCCAGTGCTAATTGGCACTTATTTTACAAATACACCAAAAGACGCATTTTTTTCCATAGCACAATATCTTTTTAATCTGTTACAACACAAACTCGCATCACTACTCAACGCCCGCTAAACCCAGTATTTGCAGACTAACACTACTTGTCAATTCTGAGACAACTAACTCTTCACATTTACGCTGCTCAGGTTCACCGACTCATTCAAAATATACAACTGAACTGATTCAGCAGATATGCACTGGTCAACCAGCCACAGAAGCTTCTGAAAACAGAAATCTTCAAATCGGACGAACGGAGAAGTAGATTCTTGTACATCTGCTGTAATGGAAGGTTATGGAACACATCAACAATAACACCGCACCTCTGGTCTCGTATCTTAACTATTGAATACTCTTGTATGTTAATCTTCCGCTCCTCTCGCGATAAACAACAAAAATGCTAAAATGGGATAACTCACACTAAATTCCTTTGCGGTAAAAGTTCACTGATGCCATAAAAATACTAAGTTCGTAAATTTGATGAATTATTTTGAGTTTTGCTCTCATCAGCTCTACTAGTTATTTTGAGAATGGCAGGAAGAAAATTAAAAAGATATACATACACAAGAGACTGGAGTCGGAAATGTTTGTAAAGAGCATAATCACTGGCTGTATGTTAAAGCCTCAAGTCAAGAAGACATAGCCTCTAAAAGCTCTGAAATAGGAGAACAATGCTTTATTAAATTTGAAGGATTAGCCAGCCATACACATAACAGCTGATGTTCATTGGGCTTTTCCGACTTCTCTTCATTAATTGTCACGTCATAACACATGTACTTCTCTAAGTGCACTCCTTAAGGTCCAGGAGATCTAAACATGTATTTCTGTTGCAAACCCATTAGTGAGTTACAAAGTCACAAAGTGCTTCAAAACCACGAGGTTTGAAAATGATGAAAAGGATGCTCTAGAACTCACTGAAGCTGAAGAAAATGCAGACTTAATGAAAATGTGGAACATTTCAAGTATCTGAAGTGCTGCATTAGAAATAATTAACTCCTTCTGTACATCCATAATTACAAATGTATGCATATATTTATGATGCATGGTAATGATGAACTATGCATAATCTGTTTTATTTTGTGGACAGAAACATGTTGAATATGGAAATTTGCTTTGTCCCATGTGATTTTGCTTAGGGTAAGTTCTACAGTATATCTATTTGTATTAGTTCAAGAGCTCAATGTACTGAAACATAAATGCTAGAGTAAATATAAGGCTTATAATTGAAAAGAGTCAGGTCTTACCTTGAAGATTTTATTGGAGGAAGGACCGCATCCTGTAACAGAATAATTAAAATGTACAGCTTCCCCACAAATATCTACACAGTGGTAAATGTCCGAAGATATTTAAAGATATTTAGAGACAATATTTGATATTTTATCATGCAATAATGTGTACAAAAACCAATACGTGGAGAAAGTATTTGTTTGGTTTAGTGAACACAGAACTGTTTAATAAATCAAAATATATGGTTATAGTGGTCAAGCACTTACAAATATTAAGACAGGAATACAGGAAGGAAAAAAGGTTAATAAATTAGATTCATTTATACTAATAACACATTTGGTCATGACATCAGTGATGTAGCTGATAGATTCCTCACTACAACCTGTACCTAGGTTAGTGATAATAATAACGTAGTAAATGCAAATTGCTTTCTGGTCTTCTTAAAAATGCAATCATATCTCAACATGCTTAAACGTAGATACTGTATTGCATTTAAAATGTAAAAAACTGAAAGAGTGCCAATTCCAATCTTTTTATACACATACTTGTACAAAATGATAACTTAAGATATCTATACATTTTTGCATCAAACTCCAAGTGCTGATAGCTATGAGGGTCGGCACATAAGTTGTGGGCCTCGCAATTACAAAATAATGTAGCACCTCACAAGCAGAACATGTATTTCCCAACATAATCTACAGAAAGTCAGATACATTAGTCATATCAGTGTTCTAACTGAATTAAATAATCTCTAGTGTGGTTTATCGTGCTCATGAAAATAGCTGTTTATCACATTAGTGACCTGCTCATTGCCTGTGAAATCTTTGTCCTCCAAGAAATTTTTTGAGGTTTGGGAATAGATGGTAATCACTGGTGCTAGTTCTGGCAAATAGAGTGGCTGATAAAACAATTTGACCTTTAATTGTCACATTTTCCCACTGCAATATCTGAAAGTAGTGCTGGAGCATTGTCATGAAGAAACAAGATGATAGGCAGAAAAGCAGCTTTATAATGCCATGCAGTTGTTACTACCACCCCTCCCCAACCAAATGTATTTGGTTGTGATCATGAGGATAGAAAACAGCCTGACATCATTTCTGTACATTTATGTACATTCCATAAACAATCCTAGCCAAATCCCAACCTCAACCTGCCCATAGTGCAACCTGCTTTTACCAATGAGGCGCTAGGGACCAAGCGTTAGCGGTATAACAACTTCAGAAAAAGAGGAAATGCTATTTCACAGCTTACACCGGCCTGCGTTGTAAAAATGTTACACAATTGGTGCTTGTGAGAAAAGTCGATGTACTTTAAAACTCCATCCGGCCAGGTCCGATGGAACCATTAACCAAAGACAGGTGTGGCCCTCCAAACATACTGGGGGTTAAAATGAGTGGATGATGTAACCACCATTACAAACAAAAAATTGGTGTCCACTTAAAAAACGGTTATACTTGGGCTACTTAAAACATGACAAGTCCTTCAGATAAATTTTCCGGAGGTAAAATAGTCCCCCATTCGGATCTCCGGGTGGGGACATCTGCAGGACGTCAATTACAGAACACCCTCAAAATTCTGCAATAGAATGCAGGAGGACTTTCACAGAGTAAAATAATGAAGCTTTAAAAACACATAGAAGAAAAAGAAATAGACGTATTCATCATCCAAGAAGCCAATGTAACAAATGATCTACTAAAATATTTTAAAACCTGGATTTAATATATATGTTCTCCCCAAATCACACCAAATAGCTAGTGGAATACTTACAGGTGTCAGAACAAACATCTTATCAAAGTTTAAAATTATAAAACAAATGCAGCAAGAAGATAAAATAGAAATTATAAATTACAATGCCTGTGGCAAAACTATTAAAGGTTTATTAAATTCTAACACTTTAGATCTTTTCTACAAGAATGGGGATTGCCCCACATACCTACACTATAATGGCCAGTGCAGTAATCCAGACCTATTATTAGTATCTTCAGATTTAAAAGATAAGACAACACGTGAAATCATTGAAGACATAGGATCTGATCATAGAGCAGTTATTGCATTCATAATACTTCATGACAAACAAAATATTAGCAGGCCAAAGCTGAAATACTCTCCGAATTTTAGAAAAGCAAATTGGACAACATTTACTGAGGAAACTAACAAAATCTTTACTCTGCTCAACATGAAGCATCTGTAGATAAACTCAATAAAACAATAACAAATATAATTCTTAAAGCAGCAAAACAATGGATCCCAAGAGGAAAACCTAAAAATACAAAGGCAGATTAAAAAAGATCCCAAAAAATTTAAAAAGTGCCCAGAACCAACAAACGATATATTCAGCAAAGAATTCACCATAAGGGAACTAAATCATGTCATCCATGAGTTGAAAGATAAAAAGTCTCCTGGACCAGATAAAATACATGCTGAATTTCTGAAACACCTAAGATCAAAGGGAAGAAAGGCAGTACTGAAATTATTTAATATATCATGGGCCTGTACTGTACCTACAGAGTGGAAAAAGCAATAATTATTCCTATTCTAAACAAAGACAAAGCACCCTACAAAATAAATAATTACAGACCAATTTCCTTAATAAGTGTCATTGCAAAAACAGCAGAATGTATAATTTCAGCAAGGTTAAACTGGTTCTTTGAAAGTAATAACATATCAACAACTGCTCAAACAGGATTCAGACAAATCTACTAAAGAAAATACAATTCAACTATCCCAAGATGTCAATGAATCTTTCAAGAAAAATCAAGATACACTGTCAGTTTTCATTGATTTTGAAAAAGCATGTGATTCAGTATGGAGGCATAAACTTCTTGAGAAAATTTCAAAACTAGGCATTCAGAGATAACATGTTAAATTGGATCACTCAATTTCTCTCTCAATGTTTCTGTGCTACAAAATACAATGACAGCACATCCAAATTCTGACAAATAAAAATGGGCCTAACACAAGCAGTAGTACTGAGTACAATCTTGTTCACCATCTACATCAGTGATCTTCCTGCGGCTGTATCAAACACAGATATAAAGACAGCACTTTTTGCTTGTGACATGATCATGTCGACACCTTCCTCACAAATAGAGAAATCCAAAACTTCATTGGAAAAGGCTCTGATACTATTGGAAAAGTGGACTGACAACAATTTGATGAAAATAAATGCTGATAAAACTACATTCCAAATATTTAGCTTAAAAAGAAAATCCCTAAACTAAATCTGCAGTTCAAGAAAACAAACCTGAAGCAAACATATGAAACAAAATATTTAGGAACAATTTTTTATTCAAAATTATCTTTGGAGACATCATATTGAAGCAGTAGTAAACAAATCAGCAAAAAAATTTTCAATTTTGAAAAGATTAGCTGGCGTCAAATGGGGTAGTAATCAGGAGACACTGAGCACCACATACAAAACATTCATCAAGGAAATACTTCTTTATAATGCAGAGGTAATAATTACAGCAAACATTTCTAATATAAATCACCTACAAGTATGCCAAAATCAGGCCCTGTGACTAATAATCGGTGCAGCAAAATCAACTCCAATCACAACAATGCAAGTCTTAACTTGGAACTATCCAATACATCTAACTTTAGAGGATCAGGCACTAATAGAACATGAAAAAATGTTGCAGTTAAAAACAACAAAATGGGAGAAAAGATTACTACAACCAATCAAGATGAAAACACAAACAAGTTTCCTACACAAAGTTATGGAATTAAAAACAGATCTCAATCTTCCTAATTCTAAAGAAAACATTTTAATCAAAGAAAACCCATTGACTCTTAAACCAATTAATATTCAATTATATTTAGAAGAAGTAGTTACAAAATCTGAAACTTCCAAGCCTGTACTAAAAGCACTAGCATTAGAAACTGTGAACAATAGATACCCACCAGAAGAATGGTTACATATCTACACAGATGGATATAACTTGGACAACAACCCAGGAGCAGGAATTAGTGTGCACTGTTTTCTTTCTATCAACCAGCAGGATACCACATAACAAATTTTGATGCAGAAGTAACGGCTATTTATATTTCACTCCAACACCTTCTATACAGAATAGATAAATTCAAAAATGCTGTCATACTTTCTGATTCTGAAGCAGCATTATGTGCAATAAGTTCATATAAGATGAGGTCAATCCAAATTATAGAATGTCACAAAATGATCCAACAACTTCAAAAACTACACAAAAGAATCATATTACAGTGGATACCTGCACATTGTGGAATTGCTGGAAACGAATCTGCTGATTTTCTTGCCAAAAAAGTTGCAAATTTAATTCAGAGCAAAAGTAAAAAAATTACCCTTTACATCCATAAAAAGATTAATCAAAAGCATTTTAATTAAAAATCCAGAAATTATTCCAGAAATCCCACGTAAAGCTGCAGTAGCAAATTTTAGATTACTTACGGAAAATAATTTTTTGGCCAAACACTTACACAGAATAGGAATTTATACAAGTCCAAATTGTCCTCTGTGCAACAAAGAAGAGGAAATGACTGAAGAATATCTTTTAACCTGTGAAGCCCTAACTGCCGGACCCACTACACAGAAATATTGGAGAGCAAGAGAGCTAAAGGCTTCATTGCCCAAGCCTAGCACCCGAAAACAACATCATTTCTGTACGCTATGCAGGTGCTCAGGGTACAAGATACTGTCATGATGAATATGATACACTTACACGCAGTTCAAGGGCCCCATGTAACTGGGCCATTGTCCACATAAACTTCTACATCAGGTCAAATCAGGTAGGCAGTACTAAGTCTCTTTCACATACACAATGTGTCAAATATACAGAACAAGAGTTGCTGGCATGACATATTGTTTGAATTTATAGGCTATTGCCAAAGTCTAAAGAAGGAATGCAGCAATCTAACACAAACTTGACATAGATGTTAACCTAGTCCAAAATAATAAAAGAATTAATTTTAATTAATTTTATTTAGGGAGGAAATATGCAGCGTTCTAGCTGTTGGCAGCCAGTACTCACTTTTTCTGAAGATGTCCAAAAGACTTAAGGGCATAAAGTCAGGTGATAACTCATAACGTAAATCAAGGAATACATTGATAACATCTTTAGCATTTACCTCAAACACAAAATGACTAAGACATGCAGTACCTATAACACATTCTAGGAACAAATGTCATATTTAATAATTAAACAACAAACTACTCCTATAATAACCTTACAAGCATTTACATGTAACACACCCATAATGACAGATTTAGAAATGCAAGCCCTTTTAACATATGAAAAGCTCTTAAGAATTCCAGAGAACAATAAATGGGTAAAACAACACACATCCACCTTCAGTTTGAAACTCAATTAGGCTTCATACAGAAAGTTCAACAACTAAGAAATAAATATTATAAATATTAAAAGCAGTCACCAAACAGTTGAGGATGAGATCCAATGATCTTGAAAACGTTTCAATTATACAACAAGTAAGTGAAGTTTGAGTGTAAACATAGTGACTCATAAATCAAACTCAAATAAAAACTAAGAAATAAACTAAATTAACCATCCAAAATAGAACCTTTCATGTCTTTTAATAACCCACTGAACATCATTGAATTAGAATACTACCTAGATTTACTTGCAGATTTTAAAAGGAAAGAATACTCATCTACAGAAGCTAAAGCATATGCCCTTGAAACCATAAATGTAAGATATCCAGTTGACAAATGGACACACATCTATACAGATGGCTCTCTTTATAATCAAGAAGATGCACCAGGAGCAGGGGCTACCTGTAAATTCTTTTCTTTCTATAAGCATGTTGGAATTTACTTAAAAAGTTTTGATGGAGAAATTGATGCAATTTATACTTCGTTACAAAATCTATTTGCCTGGACAAATAAGCTTTCCAAAATAGCTTTCTTAACAGATTCTAAAGCAGCTATTCAGGCTATTATTTCAAAGACTGCCCAAAAACCGAAAAGACAAATGAAATTCATAATATGATTAAACGTCTTCAACATTTAAATATAAGTATAGTTTACCAATGGATACCATCTCACTGTGGAATTTCTGGCAATGAGCAATCAGATATGTTGGCCAAGAAGGGTTCCAAAATATCTCAAACAACGAAACAAAATATCCCCTATGAAACAGTTAAGAGATTAATCAAAAACATCTTCACAAAACTATATAACTATCGAGTTTCCTCTGAAAACTTAATTGGAAAGATCCCCAAAACAAACTACAGACAATTCCAGATCTACCTCGCAAATCTTCAGTAGCAATGTTCAGATTAATCACAGGCCACAATTGTTTGAATGGACATTTATTCAAGGTTGGATTAACCACTTCTCCACAGTGCTGTTTATGTGGTAAAGACAATTTAATGAACATTGATCATCTAACTGTATGTGAAACTCTCCAAAATCAAGAAGATCTAGTCTCCAAATATTGGGAAGCAAGAAGAAAAATGATTTTATTATCAAATTCTGAGCATTAAATACACACACATAATTAAACAGCTGAAAATTATTGTTACCCAAACGACAAGCCCGCGATGCCGAGCAATAAATCAAGGCCGGTGGAGAGAGGGGAGACAGGAGGGGTAGCTGAGTCTTTGTTTACCACTCCTCCTGCCACTCAAAGTGACGCGAAGCTTCGAGAATGTTTTTCCCCTCCATAAAAGGAGATTCGGGAAACTTCCGGGCCGATCGATACCGGAAGCGACAGTCAGTTGTGAGTAGTGTTGTTATGGCGTGCGTTGTGTAAGTATGGCCGAGCGTACGTGTAAAGACGAACTGACAAAAATGTAATTGTGAACGGTGTATTGCTACGGAAATAAAGTGCAACTTTTTGTGTTTGTAACCTCGATTTTTTATTTCACGAACCCACAAAGTCACAACTGTCGTCAGAAGTGGGATAACGGCCATGGAATCGGCACTGGAAAAGATTTTACACAAAATGGAAGAAATGAAGGCCGAAATAACAGCAAAAACAGAAGCGGCAAATAACAACCTCACTGCCGAGTTGAAGGAAATGAAGAGGGCAAATGAAAACCTCGCTACAAAAACAGAAGCGGCAAATAACAACCTGGCCGCAAAGCTGGAAGAAATGAAGACGGCTAACGATAACCTCACGGAAAAGATGGAAGAAATGAAGGTTGCGAACGAGGCCCTCGCCGCCAAATTTGAGGAACAGTTGGCCGGCGTGAGGGAAGACGTACGGGGCTCGGCAAGCGGATCGGCCAAGTGGACGAATGCGTCGGAGACCTGACAAGCCGCGTTAATGAGCTGGAAGGAAAGGCGGACAGGAGCGTCACGTCGTCGGCAGGAAACTGAAGGATTTGAAGGCCGACGCGCCGGGACGCGACACATCTGCGCGCGTCAAACCGCCGAAATATGACGGCGCGTCAACATTTGAGGTCTTCCGCCGCCAGTTCGACACAGTGGCCAAGCACAACAGATGGTCACCGGAGGAGGCCACACAGTTAATAGCCAGCCTCCAGGGACGGGCCGCGGAAGTCCTACACGCGGTGCAGACAACGGCGGCGCCCAAGGACATCTGAGAGTCCCTGGAGAATCGTTTCGGGAACCACCGCTTAGCCGCAGCGTACCGCAGCCAACTAAAGGCAAGGTCACAGCAGCCGGGGGAGACGCTGCAGGAGTTCGCCATAGCGATTAAGCAGCTAGCTGGCAAGGCCTTGGTTGACCTGCCACTGGAGTTCGTATCCCGGGAAGCCGCCTACAAGTTTGTCGACGGGGTACGGGACACGGAGATTCGTCAGCGCCTAATGCTCGGCGATAATAAAACCATCCACGAGGCGCTGACAGCGGCATTAAGGATGGAGGCGGCCAAGGTAGCATCTATCCCGACGTCGAGAACCAGGAGTGTCCGCTACGCCGGAGACAGAAGACCAGCTGAGGGACGCCGGCGAACACCTAGTGGCCTTGTATTGGGGGTGCGGACAGCCCGGGCACCTGCAGAGAGACTGCCCACACCAGGAAGGGAAGCGGGAAGAACGAGTAAGGCCCGGCGTGGAGAGGGACACGTCGGCGCCATCACCACCATCCCCTCGAGTGACGCTGCGCGCCGTCAGCCGGCGTATGGATGACAGCCTCATCGCGGACGGCTGGGTAGGAGGAAAGCCGTGCCGCGTGCTAGTGGACACTGGGGCAGCCGTGACCATCATTAGACCTGACGTGGCGAATTGTTTGCCGACGAGGAAGCCGAGCCGACCATACCAGCTTGTGTTGGCATCGGCTGACACCTTGTCTGTGGAGAAGGAGGCCCTGCTGCAGCTGACCTTGGGACGGAGTGCCGTGTGTCTGTGGGTGTTCGTCGCGAAGGTGGCTGAGGAGGTGATTCTGGGACTGGATGCCCTCAGGAGCCACGAGGCGACGGTCGACGTCGGCCGGAAGGTGCTGAGGCTCAACGGAGAAGAGGTTATACTCCGTCAACCAGAAGAGCGCCTTGGAATTTGCAGGGTCATCTTGAACGAAGACGTGGTTGTCCCCGCGAGGAGCGAGGTGATGGTGACGGCGCGACCAGAAGGCCAGACGGCACGCTGGGTTCAGAGGCTGCAGGAGTACGACTTCACCTCGGAACATCGCAGAGGGAAGAGTCACGGTAACCCGGACGCTATGTCCCGAAGACCCTGTCCAGAAGAGTGCGGCCAATGCACAAGAGTGGAGGAGAAGGAGCGTGCCGCAGCAGTTCGAGTAGTCACCGCAGTGCCTGCGGATGGCTGGGAGAGCGCAGGCCTGAGGAGGGAGCAGCTGGCGGACGCAGCCTTGGGGCCACTCTTGAGGGAAGTGGAGGCAGGGACGAGACCAACCTGGGTGGACGTCGCACCGAGGAGCGCCACCTACAAGTCTTACTGGGCCCAGTGGGACTCGTTGAAGACCAGAGAGGGTGTGCTGTTCCGGGTATGGGAATCACCCGATGGGAAGACGCAGAAAGAACAGTTGGTACTTCCCCGGAGTAAGGTTCCGGAAGTCTTGGAAGAAGTGCACGCCGGTACTTCAGGACACCTGGAAGCGAGCCGAACGATTGACAAACTACGGCAGGGCTACTACTGGCTGAGACTCCGAGCAGACGCTGAGAGATGGTGCCGTCAGTGTCACGTGTGCGCTGCGAGTCGCGGCCCCCAGACTAGGAGCCGGGGTCGCATGCAACAGTACGTCGGAGCGCCATTCGAACGGATTTGCCGTTGACATTGCTGGACCGTTCCCAATATGCGACCGAGGCAACAAGTACCTGATGGTGGTCGAGGATTACTTCACTCATTGGCCGGAGCTGTATGCCATCCCGAACCAAGAGGCAAGGACAATCACAGACTGCCTCGTGGAGCAAGTGTTTTGCCGATTTAGGGTGCCATTAGAGCTGCACAGTGACCAAGGCACCAAATTTGAGTCCAACCTGATGAAGGAGGCACTAGAGAGACTTGGGGTTAACAAGACCCGCACAACACCTCTACATCCCCAGTCGGATGGCATGGTCGAAAGGTACATCAAGACCTTAGAGGAACACTTGAGGAAGGTCGTGGCCAGCCATCAGCGAGACTGGGACGTCAAGGTGCAACTGTTCTTGCTGGCCTACCGCACATCAACACACAACACCACGGGGATAACACCAGCCAGCTTAATGTTCGGCCGAGAGTTACGGCTCCCCTGTGACCTAGCTTTTGGTAGCCCTCCGGGAGTGAAACAGCCAGCGACCGAGTATGTGGAGAACCTGGTGGACCACCTCCATGACATGCACGAGATAGCTCGCCAGAACATCCAGAAAGCGAGCGACCGCATGCAACCCGATACGACAGGCAAGCCAACAGCCAAGGGTTCCAGCAAGGTGACCTGGTCTGGTTGTACCGCCCGACCCGGACCAAGGGACGCTGCCCGAAGCTTCAGCAGCCATGGCAAGGACCGTACCATGTGGTGAACAGGATTAACGACGTGGTCTACTGCATCCAGAAGGTGCCCCGAGGAAAGATGTTTGTGGTACACCTGGATCGCCTGGCCCGCTACGATGGTGCAGTTCGGGACGACCAGCCTTGAGGAGGGAGCAGTGTTACCCAAACGACAAGCCCGCGATGCCGAGCAATAAATGAAGGCCGGTGGAGAGAGGGGAGACAGGAGGGTTAGCTGAGTCTTCATTTACCACTCCTCCTGCCACTCAAAGTGACGCGAAGCTTCGAGAATGTTTTTCCCCATCATAAAAGGAGATTCGGGAAACTTCGGGGCCGATCGATACCGGAACCGACAGTAAGTTGTGAGTAGTGTTGTTATGGTGTGCGTTGTGTAAGTATGGCCGAGCGTACGTGTAAAGACGAACTGACAAAAATGTAATTGTGAACAGTGTATTGCTACGGAAATAAAGTGCAATTTTTTTTTGTGTTTGTAACCTCGACTTTTTATTTCACGAACCCACAATGTCACATTATAGAGCTGAATATCACAAAGTGTAACAAGCTACTGTCATAATCATATCTAGTTTCAAATATCTTTAAGGCTAAAAATAAGGAATATATACATAAACATGTTCTACTTGCAGAAGAATGATAAGTATGTGTAAGTGGTTGGTTTCCTAACAATGTCCAACACTTACATTCCCTTACAAAAAGTAATAGGTGTCATTTACTCGGTTTAGTTACCATCACATTAGCATTCAAGAGAACAAGGTTACTGTCTTTTGGCTTAATAGACAAGCATCAAAACAAACCTTTTTATATTTTATAAATAAATACAATACTAATTGGAAAAAATTTGTAGTTGGTTTATTGACACTTCATCACTTATGTTTTTATATTATCTAAGGGGCTAGTTTCAGAATCCACTGCCTTCATTTTGAACCTTTTTCCAGCTGGTATCTGTTTTATGCTCTCCTCTCTCTGGCATGGAGAGATACAAACACAAAACTATTTGCTACAGTTAGTGCTAAAAACCAACTGCAAATCCTAATACTGTTATATTTAACAAATTGCCTTACTAATCTAGCCACAATATTTTTGAGAATACAAAGAAGCTGACTCTGAGTTAAACGTCCCAGCAGGATATGGGTTTAAAGGTTTATGGCTGAGTCAACTGTTGCCTTTGAATCAGTGACTTAAGTGTACTCTTAATTTAAGCAGAAAAGATTGTAATATTCTGCAATAGTACAGAATATATTGGCGACATTATTACAAAACATTGCTCAGTCCAAGTCATCAGGACTCTACATAACTTACCTTAGTATTATTACAAATTGATGAAGTTTCTGTTTCCAGCCACCAAGGTTCTTCTTTAATTTCTATTTTGTTATCAATTTCAAATTCCCCATTTTTATCGCAGTTGTTGCTCCATTTAGCTGTTTCTCTCTTAATCTGCTTGTTAAGATTTTTCATAAATGGAGTCTCTGATTTCATTTCTGTTTTGACTGTTATCTCACAATCAGTGACATCATCAATGTTTGTGTTTGTTGTAACAATGTTCTGAAAGAACTGTCTCTCATTCTGTGAGCCTATGTCATCTTCAAGGAGATCCTCTTTGATTTTGATTTTCTTATCCATTTCAAAAAGCTATCAAATTGGATGTTGCTGTTATTTCCAGAAATAAATCTGTAAAAAAAAATTGTATTTTACATATAAAAAATATAAGTATAGTTAGCCATCAACTTCTTTAAATCTATCAATAATTGTTCACACCACACTAAATACCACTGTTCTCTTATCATATAAACAACTTCTTGAAAACTTGCAAATTATACAGGTATTCATATTATATCAGACTACAATGTTCATGGATTGTTAGCAGCTACCTTAAAAAGCAAAGCAACATATAATAAAAGTAAAATAACAGTGGCGGAGTCATTGCTGAGTGGTTAGACCACCTCTGCAAAAATGCATCAGACATCTATCCAACACTGTGCAGAAAGACATGTGGATGCAATTAGTGCCGGTCAGTTTTGGAAAATACTGACCATGTTTCCTCTCAGTTCATATTTATAAAAGTAGACTTGCAGAAGTACCTATTGTAATGTTAGAGGTGAAGCTGTTTGTTCTGTGCACTCTTCAAATATTTAAGATTCGTTCGGTAGGTACATTGTTCAAAATTGGGAAATGGCTCGGCAAATTAGTAAAATGGATTTGTCCTTTTATTTTAATAATGAAGAGGAAATGGCTCAACAAATCCGTAAAATGGACTTGTCCATTTATTTTCATAAAGAAGAGGCCTGCCTTCACTTATTATTCGAAGAGGGTCTGCTGAGGACACAGAGTTATGTCACTTATTCGAGATGGAGAACGGTGGGGAAAAGAGGAAGCGGGTACAACAGAGAAGTAACCTCAAAACTATCTCCACTCCAAATCAGTAATAAATATCACGTCCTTGTAGCTCTACCTACATACGAGGTGAATCAAATACATGCGACATGAGACCAGCACAGCATACAAAGTCGAGCTGTTTCAAGATGCGAAGAAGACGAGAAAGTGCTAGTGTAAATGTGTAGTGTTTAACGCCCGCTTTTACGACATTAGGCACCGCAGGCAATGACACTGATACATGAGATGAAGATGGAGCACCGGTGCAATGAGATGGCAGGGGAAACCGGAGATCCTGGAGAAAACCCGCCCCAATGCCGTGTTGTCCACACAAATCTCATTTTGCGGTCGCCTGGGATCAAACCCGGGCCGCCTTGGTGAGAGCCAAGCGGTCTAACCACTGAGCCAAGGCGTGGCCCAGAAAAAAAAAAACAGGACGTGCTAGTGCTTGGTGATTCAATGATTTTCCATGTAAAAGTCAACATGCTGTTTCTAAAGTGTACAGAGGTATAAATGTTGAGTAGTTAACAAAAGAAATTGAAAACCAGAGCCAATGTGACGCATATCCTGAAAATTCAGAAGTAGTCATACTCCACGTTGGTACCCAAAATTTAAAAAAGGTAAAAATTGCAAATGCAATACTAGGTGATATATATGATCTTATAAAACACACAAGGAAAGAGTTCCCTATGGCTTGTGTAGCAGTAAACAGTGCAGTAAAAAGATGTGATGTTCATCCAAACTTTTTGAGGCATGTAAATGAAAACATAAGGTGAGCCTGTAAGACACTAACTGCTTTATTTGTGGATCTACATACATCTGTGGATCTATATCGTACTTGCTTATAAAAGGATGGTCTCCATTTAAATCCGAGGGAATCATGTAAGTTAAGTTAGGTTTTAGATAATGTGGTAAATACAAAACCTACAACAAAATCTTTATAGCAGAAATAAAAAAGTTAAACAAATGGCAATTGGGAGTTACATAAAAAATGCAGGAAATAAAAGCAGAGCCACGTCGGCCATAGTAAAAGGTGAATTAGGTTTGAGTAAAACTGTGAATACTGGGCCATCCGTGCTTAATTTAAAATTATCCATATGCTAAGCAAAATGCCAGTGCTTCTAATCATTACTTTCTAAACATTGGTTGTGAGACTCGGGAGGTTCCCCCATCCCTAGAGAATGCAATAGCAGGCCTGTATAAAAACAACTGCCTTATGCCCACACCTACTTTTAGTATTGAAATGGTCTCTCCAGGTAACATAAATAAAGTAATAACAAATTCAACCAGAGGAAGCCCAGGGTTGGGATGAGTTATCATCATTCTTAATAAAAGAAATCAAGCATGAAATTAG
This sequence comes from Mantis religiosa, assembly GCA_030765055.1. Taxonomy (NCBI): domain Eukaryota; kingdom Metazoa; phylum Arthropoda; class Insecta; order Mantodea; family Mantidae; genus Mantis; species Mantis religiosa. Next base: position 164,749,300 of record CM060957.1, read on the forward strand.
TGGGCCACTTTGCCAAATAATCAATCACTCAATGGCAAAGGGCATTTTTTTCCGATAGGTTGAAATATGCACTTGTGAAGTCCATTCACAAAGGTGGAAGCAATGAATTTAAAAATTTTAGACCCATCTCTATACTTCCTACTTTTGCACTAATTTTTGGAAAAATTGTACACTCACAATTAATTACATATTTAAACTACTATAGCAAATTAACTGACTCACAACTTCGTTTTAGGGAAAATCACTTAACAATATCAGCATTGGTAAACCTCATGAATGATATATCTCAAATACTAGATGAAAAACAGTCTGCTTCCCAGATCATATGTGACAACTCAAAGGCAATTTGACTGTGTAAATCATAAAATACTATTAAAAAAATTAGAATTTTATGGTATAAACAAAACATCACTCAAATGGTTCCAGTCATATCTTAACAAACGCAAGCACAGAGTAATTCTAAAAATTAGTAATGGTGAGGCCCACTCAAACTGCAGCACAATTAAAAATGGGGTACCTAGGGAAGCGTATTAGGACCATTACTTTACATCCTACATACAAATTATTTCCCAAAAAAACATCGGTGAAAAATCAATAATGTATGCTGACGATACCACAATTAGGATTATTTCATCCTTTGTATTTATTTCATTCTTTGGAACATAATACATATGTTATAGGACACGTCAGTTCAAGATACAAAGATAATGTGACTTTGTATGTTCATGAAATGAAAAGACCAATTGCACCACTCAAAAATGTTCTTTATTTCCACCGACTTACAGTTAAAAACATGCCAATTACACGGAATTACGTAATGCACACAATTACGATTCACCAGTTCGTCCGTTAAAATTCCACTTTGCTCTCGCAATTACGTAAACTCCTCCGACGCACGTACACAGTCCCTGCCCTCACTGGGCGCTCCTCACAGCTGTTCACCAAACACTGACTGACTGACACAATTCACTCACTGCAGCCCTTTTTATAGGAATATCGCCGTTCTCGAAGCCTCTAGTTTCCGTGAATCATCGCGAAAGTTCCAGAGGACAGGGGAAGGGGAAAGAGGCGGCCACCGACAAGTGACATTTCCCTAATCCCCCTCAGTTAGTGACTGAGATTGATGAGTGGGTGTGGCCCCTATGCCTCTGGTCTCTTCTCAGTTGTCGTTAGTCTGGCGTTCCAGTAATTGGGTGACACTGCTCCCTCCTCAAAGCTGGTCGTCCCGAACAGCACCATCGTAGCGGGCTAGACGATCCAGGTGTACCACCAACATCTTTCCTCGGGGCACCTTCTGGATGCGGTAGACCATGTCATTTATCCTCTTCACCACCCGGTACGGCCCTTGCCATGGCTGCCGAAGCTTCGGGCAGCGTCTCTTGGTCCGCGTAGTACGGTACAACCAGACCAGGTCACCTTGCTGGAACCCTTGGCTGTGGGCATGCCTATCATATCTGGTCTTCATGCGGTCGCTCACCTTCTGGATGTTCTGCCGAGCCATCTTGTGCATGTCGTGGAGATGGTCCACCAGGTTCTCCACATACTCGGTCACCGGCTGCTTCGCCTCCGGGGGACTTCCAAAACCCAGGTCACAACGGAGGCGTAACTCTCGACAAAACATTAAGCTGGCTGGCGTCATTCCTGTTGTGTCGTGTGTAGACGAGCGCTAGGCCAGCAAGAACAGAGGCACTTAGACGTCCCAGTCTCGCTGATGGCTGGCCACCACCTTCCTCAGGTGTTCCTCTAAGGTCTTGATGTACCTTTCGACCATACCATCCGACTGGGGATGTAGAGGCGTCGTGCGGGTCTTGTTCACCCCAAGCCTTTGTAGAGCCTCCTTCATTAGGTTGGACTCAAAGTTGGTACCCTGGTCACTGTGTAGCTCCAACGGCACCCCAAATCGACAGAACACTTGCTCCACGAGGCAGTCTGTGATTGTCTTTGCCTCTCGGTTTGGGATGGCATACACCTCCGGCCTCTTGGTGAAGTAGTCCACGACCACCATCAGGTACTTGTTGCCTCGGTCGGAAACTGGGAACGGTCCTGCAATGTCAACGGCGATCAGTTCGAATGGCGCTCCGACGTTGTACTGCTGCAAGCGACCCCGTCTCCTAGTCTGGGGGCCACGACTCGCCGCGCACACGTGACACTGACGGCACCATCTCTCAGCATCTGCTCGGAGCCTCAGCAAGTAGTAACGTTGCCGTAGTTTGTGAATCGTTTGGTTCGCTCCCAGGCGTCCTCCTGAAGTACCGGCGTGCACTTGTTCCAACACTTCCGGGACCTTACTCCTGTCAGTCAGTCTTCAGGTGGAATGGCTGACCGTACAGGTACTTGTGGAAGTGCTCCAAGGTCTTTACTTCCGCCAATAATTTTCGCCGGGTGACGCAGTAGTTCTCTGCCTTGGAAGGCGTCTTGCTGTAGTAGGCTATCACCCGCTCATGGCCGTCCTGGATCTGCGATAGGACACCTCCAATGCAATGGTCGCTAGCGTCGGTGTCCACAATTAAGGCGCCACCCGGTTGTGGGAAACCCAAAATGGGAGCACTGCACAGGGTCTCCTTTAGGTGCTGGAAAGCGTTTTTAGCGTCCTCCGTCCACACATAAGACCGGTGTCCCTCTGTCAGGCGGGTGAGGGGTTTTGCGATGTTGGAGAACCCCTTTATGAAGCGGCGGTAATAACTGCACAGCCCCAGGAAACTGCGCAACTCTTTCTTATCCTTTGGGCGAGGCCAATCTCTCACAGTCTGTGTCTTCTCCGGGTCTGTGGCCGCTCCGGTTGCTGAAACTATGTGGCCTAAGTAGATCACTTCCTTGCGGAAGAGCTGGCACCTCTTCGCGTTCAGCTTCAAGTTGGTCGCCTGCAGTCTCTGTAGTACCTTACTGAGATTCTCGAGGTGATCTCCAAAAGTCTTCCCGACGTCGATGATGTCGTCCAGGTATAGCAGGCAGGCATCGTAAGTCAGCCCTCTCATCACTGACTCCATGAGGCGTTGAAAGGTAGCTGGTGCGTTGCAGAGGCCAAAGGGCATAACCGTGAACTGCCAGCGCCCTTGGCCCGTCGAAAATACGGTGTTCTCCTTGTCTCTCGGGTCTAGAGCTACCTGCCAGTAGCCCGACTTCAGGTCCAGGGTCGAGAACCACTGTGCACCAGCTAGCGTGTCCAGGGTGTCGTCAATCCGGGGTAAGGGAAAACAGTCCTTCCGGGTGATAGCGTTCAACTTTCTGTAGTCGACGCAGAAGCGCAGCTCGCCGTTCTTCTTCGTCACCAAGACTACAGGGGAACACCAAGGGCTGTCAGACTCTTCAATCACTCCCCTGGATCTCATGTCCTCCAGCATGTCTGGTACCGCCCCTTGCTTCGCCAGCGAAACGCGTCTATGAGGTTGCCGAATAGGCCGGGCGTCTCCGGTGTCGATGCGGTGAAGCACTTTGTCAGTGCGGCCGTAGTCACTATCACCTCGGCTGAAAACGCGCTGATAACGTCTTAGCAGTTGTCGAACCTTCTCCAGCTGTCCTGCGGTCAGGTGGTCGGCCGCCCTCTACAGTAAGCCTTCTAGCCCAGGTGTCTCGTCGATTGCTGTTACGCTCACCACGGGCTCGCATGTTCCCAACTCCGTCCCGGCCTGGACGTCATGATCGGCGTCCGTTGGACTTAGCAGTCTCATTGGCACCTTCTCTCGGCACGGCAGCAATGCCCTGGCTAGACACAGTCCGTGTACAGGCGTCTTCTGGTCCAGCATCATGTTCCTGGTTCTCTGGCCCTCCAGTCGCGCCGTCACCACCACCTCGCTCCTCGCGGGGATAACCACGTCTGCGCTCAAGACGACCCTGCAAATTCCAAGGCGCTCTTCTGGTTGACGGAGTATAACCTCTTCTCCGTTGAGGCGCAGGACCTTCCTGCCAACGTCGACCGTCGCCTCATGGCTCCTGAGGGCATCCAATCCCAGTATCACCTCCTGAGCCACTTTCGCGACGAACACCCACAGACGTACGGTCTCCTTCCCAAGGTCAGCTTCAGCAGGGCCTCCTTCTCCACAGGCAAGGTGTCGCCCAATGCCGTAACAAGCTGGTATGGTCGGCTCGGCTTCCTTGTTGGCAAACCATTCACCACGTCAGGTCTGATGATGGTCACGGCCGCCCCGGTGTCCACCAGCACGCGGCACGGCTTTCCTCTTACCCAACCGTCCGCGATGAGGCTGTCATCCATCCGCCGGCTGACGGCACGCAGTGTCACTCGAGGGGATGGTGGTGATGGCGCCGACGTGCCCCTCTCCACGACGGCCCTTACTCGTCTTGCGGCTGCTCTTCCTGGTGTGGGCAGTCTCTTTGCAGGTGTCCGGGCTTCCCACACCTCCAACACAGGCCACTAGGTGTTCGCCGGCGTCCCTCGGCTGGTCTTCTGCCTCCGGTGTAGCGGACACTGCTCGTCCTCGACGTCGGGATAGATGTTACCTTGGCAGCCTCCATCCTTAATGCTGCTATCAGCGCCTCGTGGATGGTTTTATAATCGCAAAGCATTAGGCGCTGACGAATCTCTGTATCTCGTACCCCGTCCACGAATGAATAGGCAGCTTCCCGGGATACGAACTCTGGTGGGAGGTCGACCAGGGCCTTGCTTGCTAGTTGTTCAACTGCCAGGGCGAACTCCTACAGCGTCTCCCCCGGCTGCTGTGACCTGGCCTTTAGCTGGCTGCGGTACGCTGCGTCTAAGCGGTGGTTTCCGAAGCGATTCTCCAGGGCCTCCCAGATGTCCCTGGACGCCGCCGTTGTCTGCACCGCGTTTAGGACTTCCGCGGCACGTCCCTGAAGGCTGGTTATTAATTGTGTGGCCTCTTCCTTTGGCGACCATTTGTTGTGCTTGGCCACTGCGTCGAACTGGCGGCGGAAGACTTCAAACGTTGACGCGCCGTCATACTTTGGAGGTTTGACGCGCGCAGATGTTGTGTCGCGTGCCGGTGCGTCGGCCTTCAAATCCTTCAGCTTCCTGCCGACGACGTCCTCCACCATGGCGTTCAGGGACTTGACGCTGCTGTCGGCCTTTTGCTCCAGGTTGTTTACGCGGTTCGCAAGGTCTTCGAAGTATTCCACCACGGCGTTCAGGGTCTTGGCGTTATTGTCTGCCATTTCCTCTAAATCATTAAGGCGGTCGTCTTCTTGACCCATCCGCTTGCCCAGCTTCGTGACGTCATCCCTCACGCCGGCCAACTGTTCCTCAAATTTGGCGGCGAGGACCTCGTCCGCCTCCTTCATTTCCGTGGCCAGACTGTCGTTCGCTGCCCTCATTTCTGTGGTCAATTCGGTCTTTATTTCTTCCATCTTCTCGGTGATGTTGTCGTTGACCGTCTTCATTTGTTTCAACTCGGCGGTGAGGTTATTTGCCTCTTCTGTTTTTGTTGTTAACTCGTTCATCTTCGCGGCCAAGTTGTTATTTGCCGTCTTCATTTGTTTCAGTTCCGCGGCCAGGTTGTTATTTGCCGCTTCCGTCTTCTCTGTTAATTCGGCCTTCATTTCCATCATCTTCTCCAAAAAAATTTCCAATGCCGCGTCCATCGATGTAATGTTCGGTGATGTTATCGTTCCGCTTTCTGACACCAGTGTGACTTTGTGGGTTCGTGAAATGAAAAGTCCAATTGCACCACTCAAAAATGTTCTTTATTTCCACCGACTTACAGTTAAACACTTGTCAATTACACGGAATTACATAATGCACACAATCAAGATTTACCAGTTCGTCCGTTACAATTTCACTTTGCTCTCGCAAATACGAAAACTTCTCCGACGCACGTACGCAGTCCATCCCCTCACTGGGCGCTCCTCACAGCTGCTCGCCAAACACTGACTGAATGACACAATTCACTCACTGCAGCCCTTTTTATAGGAATATCGCCGTTCTCGAAGCCTCTAGTTTCCGTGAATCACCGCGAAAGTTCCAGAGGACAGGGGAAGGTGAAAGAGGCGGCCAGCGACAAGTGACACTTCCGTAATCCCCGTCAGTTAGTGACTGAGATTGATGAGTGTGGCCCATATGCCTCTGGTGCCTTCTCAGCTGTCGTTAGTCTGGCGTTCCGGTAATTGGGTGACAATATAAAAAGTTACATAGGACTAAAAAGTGTAACAGATACAGAATACAACAAAAGTCTAAAATACAAAAAGCAAATAAATATAGACTATATAAAGACCATAGAGAAATGCTATATAAAAGTAATTGTTCACAAATGTGGAGTTTACTTTAATTCATGATCTAATTCAATTTATTTTGTCGTTTTGATTGATATCAGACACATCATAGTATAAAAATTATATTAATGTCCACTGTCACTGTTTACAATCATCCAAACCTAATTAATATTTAAAAACTCTTTTACAGAATAAAACGAATGTTGCAGTAAAAAGAGTTCTACTCCCTTTTTAAAATGTATAAGGCTGTTCATTTGTTTAATATTTTCTGGTAGCCTGTTGTATAATCTTATACCTTTATTGATAGCACTAGATCTGAAGATTTAAATTCTACAACTTTGAATGTGAAAGTCATCTTTCTGACATGTATTGTATTTGTGAATATCAGCATTTTTGTAATTTTATATTTGTAGTTTATTTTGTTTTACATGGATCACAAATTCCAAAATATACATACATGCTAGAGGTAATATTTGATGTTTTTTGAATAATGGCCTTCAAGATGTTCTGTTATCCACCCCACTTAGTATCCTTATCGCTCTTTTTTGAAGTTTAAAGACTATGTGCCTTTTCCCCCCAGAACACTATCCCATATTGTAACTGACTGTGAAAGTAACCATAATATATATTTCTCAATGCTGCAAAATTTTTTAAGCTTTTCAAATGTTTAAGCAAATAACAAATGGAACTCAGTTTATTTATTAAATGTTGAATATGTGTGGTCCATTTCATGTTCTCATTCATATGTAATCCCAAAAATTTTGTTTCATTATTGTAGCTAATGGCTGTTTTATCAAATATTATTGCAGGTTTGAACACATTTCTATTTTGGTAAGTATGGAATGAAATGGCAATAGTCTTATCCTTATTTATAATTAGTTCATTCGTCTGAAACCATGTGTGCAGTTTACATAGAGTATCATTGAGTTTGGTCTGTACGCTTTCTTGATTGTTTCCTTTTATTAGGATGTTAGTGTCATCTGCAAATAAAATAACATCTATGGAACTAATGGCAATTGGCAAATCCTTTATGTACAATGAAAATAACAAGGGAGCCAGGACTGATCCTTGTGGAACTCCTCGCCTAACTTCTCTCACTTTGGACTGAACTGTATTTAATTTTCCTTTATTTTCAAACTGAAGTTCTACAAACTATTTTCTATCGCTTAAATAGGATTTAACCCAATTATTCATAAGACCCCTAAAACCATATTTATTTAATTTCCTGAGTTGTATTTCATGATCTAAAACATTGTATGCTTTCGTTAAGTCTAAAAATAAACCCACTACTAATTTTTTATCAATAGCTTCTTGAATTTTATTTATTGAACTGTCCATGGCTGTTACGGTAGATCTGTTTTTTCTAAATCCGTTTTGGGCCTCTGAAAGAATATTGTATTTTGAGATGAATGATATCATTCTATTATGAACCAGTTTTTCAAATATTTTAGAAAATGATGATACGATTGATATTGGTCTGTAATTTTCTCGTTTATTCTTCTCCCCTTTTTTATAAAGTGGCTTAATTTTTGATACTTTTAACTTATCTGGAAATACACCCAATTGCAATGATGCATTATGGAGACTGACTAGTGGCTTAGCTATTTGATGTATAACTTTTTTAATAACATCTGGTACTTCATCAACTCCAGATGAATATTTGGCCTCCATACACTGGACTACCCCTTCTAATTCCAATTCCGTAACAGACAATATAAAAATTAATTGACTGCATTGCTTTATGTTGTCACTATTCTCCTGACACCCTATATGGTTAATATTTTGAGCTACTAAGTTTTCTGCAATGTCTGTGAAATAAGCATTAAAAGACTCTGCAATATCCTCTGGATTTGTGATATTATTATTACTATTATTGATATTTAATTCATTAATATTGATTTTTGGGGCAGATCTTCCAGTTTCTTGGCTAACTAATGTCCAAAGAGCCTTTGTTTTATTGTTAGAGTTTAGTATGAATATTTCATTTTCCCTTCTTTTGGCTTCAGTTATAATTGTTTTATAGATCTTTTGTTACCTGTTGATATACTCTTTGGTCTCATTATTTACTTGTCCATGTTTTTCTAGCCTGGACAAAAACCGTAGCCTGTTGCAGGATGTAATTATTCCCTTTGTTATCCACCCTTTCTTTTTTGTGATTTAAAGCATTTCTTTTCTAAAAGAAAAGCTATATCAAACCAATACAAAAATGTGTTTAGGTAGTTCTCAAATTTTAAGTTAACATCAATTTCATCAAAGACATTATCCCATGTTTCCTTTTCCAATAAAGTATTGTTACTCTGGCGGCAGACTCGCGATACCGATCAATAAATGATGGCCGGTGGAGATTCAGGAAACTTCGGGGCCGATCGTTACCGGAAGCGACAGTCAGTTGAGCGAATTGTTTTTAAAATAAACAGTTCAAAATTAGCAAGCAAATTGTAACTAAGAACAGGGTATTGCTACGAAAATAAAGTGCAGTTTTTTGTGTTTGTAACCTCGACTTGTTATTTCACGAACCCACAAAGTCACAACTGGTATCACGAAGCGGGACGATAACATTACAACCATGGATGCGGCATTGGAAAAGATTTTGCAGAAGATGATGGAAATGAAGGCCGAACTGACATCGGAAATGAAGACGGCGAATGACATCACCGAGAAAATGGACGCGAAGATGAACGAGTTAACAACAAAAACAGAAGCGGCAAATAACAACCTGGCCGCGGAGTTGAAACAAATAAAGACCGAATTGACCACAGAAATGAAGGCAGCGAACGACAGCCTGGCCACGGAGATGAAAGGGGCAAACGAGGCCCTTGCCGTGAAGTTTGAAGAACAGTTGGCCGGCGTGAGGGATAACGTGACGGAGCTGGGCAAGCGGATGGGCCAAGTGGACGAGCGCGTCGAGGACCTGGCGAGCCGCGTTGACGACCTGGAGGGAAAGGCCGACAGCAGCGTCAAGTCCCTGAACGCCATAGTAGAGAACGTCGTCGGCAGGAAACTGAAGGATTTGAAGGCCGACGCGCCGGGACGCGACACAACATCTGCGCGCGTCAAACCGCCGAAATATGACTGCGCGTCAACATTTGAGTTCTTCCACCGCCAGTTCGTAACAGTGGCCAAGCACAACAGATTTTCAGCGGAGGAGGCCACACAGTTAATAGCCAGCCTCCAGGGACGGGCCATGGAAGTCCTAAACGCGGTGCAGACAACGGCGGCACCCAAGGACATCTGGGAGGCCCTGGAGAATCGTTTCGTGAACCACCGCTTAGCCGCAGCGTACCGCAGCCAACTAAAGGCAAGGTAACAGCAGCCGGGGGAGACGCTGCAGGAGTTCGCCATAGCGATTGAGCAGCTAGCTGGCAAGGCCTTGGTTGATCTGCCACTGGAGTTCGTATCCCGGGAAGCCGCCTACAAGTTTGTCGACGGGGTACGGGACACGGAGATTCGTCAGCGCCTAATACTCGGCGATTATAAAACCATGCACGAGGCGCTGACAGCGGCATTAAGGATGGAGGCGGCCAAGGTAGCATCTATCCCGACGTCGAGAACGAGGAGTGTCCGCTACGCCGGAGACAGAAGACCAGCTGAGGGGCGCCGGCGAACACCTAGTGGCCTGTGTTGGGGGTATGGACAGCCCGGGCACCTGCAGAGAGACTGCCCACACCAGGAAGGGCAGCGGGAAGAACGAGTAAGGCCCGGCGTGGAGAGGGGTACGTCGGCGCCATTACCACCATCCCCTCGAGTGACAATCCCCGCCGTCCGCCGGCGGATGGATGACAGCCTCATCGCGGACGGTTGGGTAAGAGGAAAGCCGTGCCGCGTGCTAGTGGACACCGGGTCGGCCGTGACCATCATCAGACCTGAGGTGGCGAAGGGTTTGCCGACGAGGAAGCCGAGCCGACCATACGAGCTTGTGACGGCATCGGGCGACACCATGCCTGTGGAGAAGGAGGCCCTGCTGGAGCTGACCTTGGGACGGAGTGCCGTGCGTCTGTGGGTGTTCGTCGCGAAGGTGGCTGAGGTGATTCTGGGACTGGATGCCCTCAGGAGCCACGAGGCGACGGTCGACGTCGGCAGGAAGGTCCTACGGCTCAACGGAGAAGAGGTTATACTCCGTCAAACTGAAGAGCGCTTTGGAATCGGTAGGGTCATCTTGAACAGTGACGTGGTTGTCCCCGCGAGGAGCGAGGTGATGGTGACGGCACGGCCGGAAGGCCGGACGGCAGGTTTGATTCAGAGGCCGCAGGAGTACGACTTCACCTCGGAACATCGGAGAGGGAAGAGCCACGGTAACGCGGACGCTATGTCCCGAAGACCCTGTGCAGAAGAGTGCGGCCAATGCACAAGAGTGGAGGAGAAGGAGCTTGCCGCACCAGTTCGAGTAGTCACGGCAGTGCCTGCGGACGGCTGGGAGAGCGCAGGCCTGAGGAGGGAGCAGCTGGCGGACGCAGACTTGGGGCCACTCTTGAGGGAAGTGGAGGCAGGGACGAGACCAACCTGGGCGGACGTCGCACCGAGGAGCGCCACCTACAAGTCTTACTGGGCCCAGTGGGACTCGTTGAAGACCAGAGAGTGTGTGCTGTTCCGGGTATGGGAATCACCCGATGGGGAGACGCAGAGAGAACAGTTGGTACTTCCCCGGAGTAAGGTTCCGGAAGCCTTGGAAGAAGTGCATGCCGGTACTTCAGGTGGTACACCTGGATCGCCTGGCCCGCTACGAAGGCGCTGTTCGGGACGACCAGCCTTGAGGAGGGAGCAGTGTTACCCTGGCGGCAGACTCGCGATGCCGATCAATAAATGATGGCCGGTGGAGATTCGGGAAACGTCGGGGCCGATCGTTACCGGAAGCGACAGTCAGTTGAGCGAATTGTTTTTAAAATAAACAGTTTAAGGTTAGCTAGCAAATTGTAATTGTGAAAAGGGTATTGCTACGAAAATAAAGTGCAGTTTTTTTGTGTATGTAACCGTGACTTGTTATTTCACGAACCCACAAGGTCACAGTATTAAACAGTACAATACTATTAAATTTTAGATGAGTCGTATTTCTTACACATCTGCTTCACTTTCGTACCTATTTTGAGGACATGTTTCGCAAATTTTCGTTTGCATCTACGGCTCTTGTGCGACTGACGCTAGATCCAGCGGTGTGGGTAATTCTGGGGTTGTTGCTGCCATCTGTTGATTTAGTGATGAACTGAAATGTGGGATTCTCTTCTAGCGGGATTTCAAAGTTCATTAGTTGGTTTTTATGTTTTTCTATGTATATCCTCTCCCATATGACGAGTTCACTATGTTTTTGTACGTATTTTAGTAATTCTGTGCCATCTTCAATCTCATGATTTTCAGACCAGAAATGAGCCGCTATTGCGGACTTATCAATATTTTTGTATCTTAAGTGCCTGAAGTGTTCTTTCTTTCTAGTGTCTATGTTCCTTTTTGTCCTCCCTATGTAAATTTTTTCACAGTCTTTACACTTAATTTTGTAAATGCCTGACTTTTCCTCTGGTTTTATCTTATCAGTATTATTACTGTGAAGTAGGTTTTTAATGTTGTAATTGTTTTTTGGTGCCAATGTTATATTGTATTTCTTGAATATTTTTTGGAACTTTTTTGTGGCCCAGGGGTGGTAAGTAAATTTAGCAAACAAGAAACTAGATTTGCTAAATTTACTTACCACCCCTGGGCCACAAAAAAGTTCCAAAAAATATTCAAGAAATACAATATAACATTGGCACCAAAAAACAATTACAACATTAAAAACCTACTTCACAGTAATAATACTGATAAGATAAAACCAGAGGAAAAGTCAGGCATTTACAAAATTAAGTGTAAAGACTGTGAAAAAATTTACATAGGGAGGACAAAAAGGAACATAGACACTAGAAAGAAAGAACACTTCAGGCACTTAAGATACAAAAATATTGATAAGTCCGCAATAGCGGCTCATTTCTGGTCTGAAAATCATGAGATTGAAGATGGCACAGAATTACTAAAATACGTACAAAAACATAGTGAACTTGTCATATGGGAGAGGATATACATAGAAAAACATAAAAACCAACTAATGAACTTTGAAATCCCGCTAGAAGAGAATCCCACATTTCAGTTCATCACTAAATCAACAGATGGCAGCAACAACCCCAGAATTACCCACACCGCTGGATCTAGCGTCAGTCGCACAAGAGCCGTAGATGCAAACGAAGATTTGCGAAACATGTCCTCAAAATAGGTACGAAAGTGAAGCAGATGTGTAAGAAATACGACTCATCTAAAATTTAATAATTTTTCGCTTCACTGTGGTGTCCCAATACAGTTAAATCTCGAGTACAATATTATTTTTACTAAAGTTTCTTTTAGAAATAGTGATGGGTCTATCCATTCTTTTAGATACTCAAGTTTTAATTTGTAGTATTTGTGCCCAGTGATCAGAAAAACCTAGAACAATAACTAACATAGTGCTGATGCACAAAACAGCTGAAACAATGTCTGCACTAAAACGTGGTTTAATAGTAATGGATTAAAAATCAACACATCTAAAACTTCTGTTGTGCACTTAAAACAAACAAAAGTAGACAATAACATGTTACACCTCACCAATATAAGTACTGCCATCTCAGCAAAAATACTTGGAATATATGTAAATAATCAGTGAAAATGGCCGCAACATATTACATAGCCAAAAGATTAAATTCTGCCTGGTTTAACATGTTCTGGCTGTCCCAAATCACAAACTTGGAGACTAGGAAAGTGGTATATTTTAGTTACTTTCATTCTATCATGTTGTATGGAAGAATTCTCTGGGGTCATGCAACTGGCTGGGAATCAATATTCAAAACCCAAAAGAAAATATTCCGCATAATAACACACACAGGTCAAAAACCTGGGAATATTAACTTTCTAATCGCAGTATATACTAGAGCTTTGCAAGTACATACATATAACTTTTGACAACCTGTATAGTACACAAAAACACTATTAGAAAAAAGTTCACTATATGCAGGAATAAAAATGTATAATAAATTAACCACTAAAATAAGGCAGACAAAAGATATAAAAACATTTAATAAAGCTGTCAAAGACATGCTGGTAAAAAGGGCTTATTACTCAGTAAGGGAATATCTAGAGGATAGTTTATCAACATTAATTGTACTCTCTCCACTTTGTAAAGGCATTTTGCCTAAATATTGTACAGTATTAGTTGTAAACGCCTGTATATATGTAAATAATATTTATTTTATATCCAGATTCAACTGTATTGGAACACCACAGTGAAGCGAAAAATTATTAAATTTTAGATGAGTCGCATTTTTTACACATCTGCTTCACTTTCGTACCTATTTTGAGGACATGTTTCGCAAATCTTCGTTTGCATCTACGGCTCTTGTGCGACTGACGCTAGATCCAGCGGTGTGGGTAATTCTGGGGTTGTTGCTGCCATCTGTTGATTTAGTGATGAACTGAAATGTGGGATTCTCTTCTAGCGGGATTTCAAAGTTCATTAGTTGGTTTTTATGTTTTTCTATGTATATCCTCTCCCATATGACGAGTTCACTATGTTTTTGTACGTATTTTAGTAATTCTGTGCTATCTTCAATTTCATGATTTTCAGACCAGAAATGAGCTGCTATTGTGGACTTATCAATATTTTTGTCTTTTAACACGGCTTTTTCAGCAGCTAATTGTTCTATACTGTTATTGTTAAATTTTACTATTTTACGTACAAATTTCGGAGAAAAGTTACGTTTTAGGCAATTGTTGATAAATTTTATGTCCGCTGATATTAATCTTCTTTTTGTCTTTAGTTTCAAATATTGTTTTATTTCTTTCTTGTTGCCGAAATGTTCGTTGAAATATTCAAATGTGAACGATCTTACCTCCATGTTGTCCGGTTTTTAAAGTTGGTTGGATCTAACTTTCGCGTGTTCCTCTTGACTTAACGTCACTTCAATATATCGAGAATTACCCACACCGCTGGATCTAGCGTCAGTCGCACAAGAGCCATAGATGCAAACGAAGATTTGCGAAACATGTCCTCAAAATAGGTACGAAAGTGAAGCAGATGTGTAAAAAATGCGACTCATCTAAAATTTAATAATTTTTCGCTTCACTGTGGTGTTCCAATACAGTTGAATCTCGATATATTGAAGTGACGTTAAGTCAAGAGGAACACGCGAAAGTTAGATCCAACTAACTTTAAAAACCGGACAACATGGAGGTAAGATCGTTCACATTTGAATATTTCAACGAACATTTCGGCAACAAGAAAGAAATAAAACAATATTTGAAACTAAAGACAAAAAGAAGATTAATATCAGCGGACATAAAATTTATCAACAATTGCCTAAAACGTAACTTTTCTCCGAAATTTGTACGTAAAATAGTAAAATTTAACAATAACAGTATAGAACAATTAGCTGCTGAAAAAGCCGTGTTAAAAGACAAAAATATTGATAAGTCCGCAATAGCAGCTCATTTCTGGTCTGAAAATCATGAAATTGAAGATAGCACAGAATTACTAAAATACGTACAAAAACATAGTGAACTCGTCATATGGGAGAGGATATACATAGAAAAACATAAAAACCAACTAATGAACTTTGAAATCCCGCTAGAAGAGAATCCCACATTTCAGTTCATCACTAAATCAACAGATGGCAGCAACAACCCCAGGATTACCCACACCGCTGGATCTAGCGTCAGTCGCACAAGAGCCGTAGATGCAAACGAAGATTTGCGAAACATGTCCTCAAAATAGGTACGAAAGTGAAGCAGATGTGTAAAAAATGCGACTCATCTAAAATTTAATAATATTTATTTTATTGACGTGTCAACTGTTTGCGGAGCTAATGCTCGCTTTGTCAATGTTTGTGATCAATAAAGTTATTGTTATTATTGTTATAAAAACTAGTGACAGTCACCCATCATACTGGGATCCCATCTACCCCGGTATCTGTGCTCCATCTTCTGAATATCTGAATAGAATCTTTCAGCTTGTTCTTCACTTAAGCATCCAAGTTCTCAGTGAAAAAATCCAAATGTGAATGGAGAAAGTGAATTTTGAGGTACATCCTACCTCTTGGTAAATGTCCAGTTTTTGAATTATGTCAGTAATTTTCTGCCTTATTGTTTCCATGGAATTCTTTCAGCACTTCAGAAAAGCTTTCCATGCTTCTCGTTCCTTAGAACTTAACATTTTTTCAAAGTTTTCATCATTCAAAATACTCCTAATTGGGGGAACAATGAATATTCATTCTTATACTTTAGCATCACTGAGTTCTGAAAACTGCCTTATGAGATATAAAAGTGCTTCCCCATTTTTGTCCATAGCCCTAATGAAGTTCTTGAAATGAAATCTAAAATCTGACTGCTTTGTATTAAGAAATCTAAAAGTCTGCTCAACCAAAATGACTTTAGAACAGTAGGATATTTTGTGTATTTTTACTCCCTGTGGTTATATGGAATTATGATCTTGGGTGATTCAGAGCACAACAAGCAGCCAGATAATTTGTATCACAAACACGGCCAACATATTATATGATATACATGATATTACAGTATCGCTAGTGCCGTCCTAACAGGAGAAAGCTTCCTCATAGAAGATATAGGATATCACCTAATACTAAGGGCCACAAACAGCTGCAGTTAAGCGATTGGAAGTCTGCAACAGAAAAGGGAAGAAATATGCAATGATTTTTACTACACAGAAGCTATGACCAACCAGAACTGGAAAGGCACGAACTACCATAACTACCTCATAACTAGAATGGTAGTACATGGCTTCCATTTTAAAGAGTGTAATCAGAAAAATGTACATAACTGCATGTGAAGTATAAATGTTTGTTATGCGAGGACACCTACGAAAAATATCACATATTGAGGTGTAAGTAGAGGACAAAATCACTGGTGGAATATGCCACAGAAGCTTAATAACTACTCACATGCAGGAATGTGCAACTTTCTATCATCAATAAGTATCGCTAGTTTGCTTATGTAGTGTTGGTATTTTCCGCGAAAGCATGCTTTGGATGTTGGCAACGCTCGAGCCATGAAGTCACGCCCACCATATTGCTATGCCGTTAAAGTACACCTTTACCAAGTACTGTTATATCACGTCTGGGAAAACAAGATATTCTACATTTGTTACCTTTCGCACATTCACTAAAAAATTGCTAAATACGCGAGTAGCTGTTGTACCTGACCTTCATGGACGTAATCTATGTGGCTCTGACCATTACAACTCCACCAGAGACGGCAATGCGGACACAGTTAATGGCTGGCCCCGTCGCTCAGTCGGTAGAGCACCTGCCTACCGTGCTAGGGGTCCCGGGTTCGATTCCCGGCGGTGGGGGTGGGGATTTTTCTCCGACCAAGATAATTCCCCATCTTCCCCAGAGTCTGGAAGTATGAATGTGTGTGTGATGTAATGATAAATAAACCCAAAGATAACGAGTTAACAGCTTCAGTGTGTTCCAAAGGAGAACGGCCCCCGATATGACCTTAGCAGTTAACGGAACAAGCAAAAAAAAAAAAAAAAAAAAAAAAAAAAAAAAAAAAAGCGACACAATGCTTTACGCTACATTGGAAAGAAAAATTTGATTAAAAAACTGAGAGTTTATTCTTCCAACATTCACTGAAACATGGACATGTAACAAGAAACTTGTTCTAACAAGATTTGTGAAACTGGTTCAGGACAATGAGGCTAACACAGTTTCTTTTGTTCATTTGAACATTTAATACACAAAACAACTTCACCAAATCAACATAAATAATTTTAACTACCACCACAATACATCAAAACATGCATATTTTATCACCACGACCAAACATATAACATCAGTAATTATTCTAACCTGAGGTACAACTTTGGAATCAGATCACTCAAACAAAATTATTAGAAATTTGAATGGCCGTTCTTGTTGACGCGTATTTCCTCACAGCGTTGATATTTTCCACATATCTATTTTCTTCTTCTTTACTCAGTGTCCCTTTGTGTTAAAATCCAATTGAGAACGCAGTTTACCATGTTGTACCCAGACTAAATTAAAATAACTGCCACATTGATCATATCACGGCCTAAAAAATCAAACAGTTTATACCTAAGTAGTTATTTAAATTGAACTTAACAAGTTTCCGCTTTCGAAATAGCAGTTCATGAATTAAAAGATTTAGGTTCTTGTATTTTCACAGGTAAGACATTTGTTTGTTTGATGGTTACTGACCATGAGCAAAGCTAATACAAATCATAGGTTTATGGTGTAACAGTACTTTTATCATTTGGAAATTTGTATCTTTTGTAATATTGAAAGGGCTCTCGCAGCTGTAATTCCTACATATGGCACGGTTTTAAGTCCTCAAAACATAATTTGTTATGAAAGTTAACCTTATAAGTAATACGAGTGCGTTGGTTGCATGTTTTAGAAGTGATAACATTTTAGACTATTACCAATTGTTAAGGTAATTTCATAGATGTTATTAACTTCTATTTGACTTATATATATATATGTATATATATTGACCCCTTCTGGACTAGACGAGTGAGATAAATGTGTAAAATCGTGTGATATAGGTATTTCCCATTTCTATTGTCAACAATGTCTGCTGTTTGTTTGTCGGGTCGTATCGAGAACAAAACTGAGAGACATTGAACATGTCTTACATTTTTGGTACATGCATTATTACTAGTAATATACCCTCCACCACAACTACACTGTTTTTCTTTTAACTTTATGTATTAACACTGAAAATTAGTGAATCAGCAACATTTGAAGATTACCTCAGAACATACATTACAGTAGGTCAGTAATAAAGCAGAACATCAAATCATAGTCGTATGTCATCTGTCGTGTATATTACAAATTTAAATGCTGAAAGGAATGTTAAAGAATTCCTCCATATTGTACAAGCAGTAAGTATATAAGAATGACTAAAACTTTCTTGAAGACTTTTGATTTACCTAATAGTTTTAAGTAGTGTACAAGATTGTTGTAAATTCTTATTGTGGAATAGTAACATTCCTTCTGGAACAGTTCTAAGTTATTTGTTGTCTATGAGACTCCCTGCATTTCTTGTAGCGTGGTCGTGCACATCAACTTTTGTTGTAAAGTTATTATAATTATTTGTAAGATAGCTTACAAGAAAATATATTTATTCAACAATAAGGGTAATATTTTTTTAATATAAATCTTTGTGATCTGTTTATAAATACTTGAGAGTGTCCTGTGCTTTCCTTAAATTATACATCAGTTCGTACCAAATTCTACTTTTGTGAATTGCATTCAAATTGTGTTATTCACAAAAAGATGCAACATGTGTGATTGTGAACTTTATTCAACTATTAACAAATATACT
This sequence comes from Mantis religiosa, assembly GCA_030765055.1. Taxonomy (NCBI): domain Eukaryota; kingdom Metazoa; phylum Arthropoda; class Insecta; order Mantodea; family Mantidae; genus Mantis; species Mantis religiosa. Next base: position 164,767,831 of record CM060957.1, read on the forward strand.
TGCATCTATATACCATAATCTAGTTCTGGAACATAATATGTACCTATGGTTACTCACATTTTTTAACTCTGCTTGTGTTATCTAGTGCTCAGTTAGCAAATTACGAACATATTGCAATTTAAGTCTTGTATATGTACACTTAGCTCCTTCATTTTATTGTGTAACCCTCTTAAGCTTCGATGATATAAGCAGAATGTATCTTTTGATAATGAAGGGAAGGCATCAGTTTCTATATATGATATAAACTTTATCTGTGTGATCTGTAACAATCTTCTCATGATCATGATGTCTGAGTCTCTCTACTGAGAGAAACAGAAGTGCTGTCTGTCCCTATTGTTAGGTAACATCAACTGTGTTACAGTTTATTACTCCTGTATGTATTTTTAACACTGAAAACTGTTTATCCTTAACTGTTTAACACTCTTTATCCTTAACAAAAACATGTTATACATCAGATTCTGATTTGTGAAAACTAACTGAATAGATTTAATAATTCGGACTCAAACACTGGTTGTGTTATATGTTTCACAACTGCTAAAGCATACTCTATACACATTTACTCAGGTAATATTAATACGTTTTATTAAACATATATGTTAACAATGTTGTTAATAGTATCTTGTCTTATGTACTTCTGTTGCAAAGTTTCATAATGCCATGTTCAAATGTCTGATTTCAAGTCTCAACAATGCTTTATGTTCAACTAACAAGTAAAGTATTTGGGCTGTGACAAACATATTTGTAT